>JABWDB010000031.1:0-1200000 GCA_019614645.1 Stratiolaelaps scimitus | reverse complement strand
AAATAACAATTTTCCCTCTTGAAGACTGCTATCTGTTAGACATCTGAACCGAGGATAATGAATACACAGACATACGATTGCTTGTATCTCGCTTGTGTAATTCTCACTGTATCAATCTGAGTATATATATATATATATATATAACAATTTAAATGCTGACACTTTGAACTTGATTTACACGGTTTCTATGCGGAAAAGTTTGTATTCTTGTTGTTGTTAGATGCGCGTGCACGCGCCAGTTAAAGATTATGTGACTTGTTATTTTGCTAACAGTTTAATTTATAAAAAAACAAGGGAATGTTATTTTCATATTTGGTGCTATAGTTCGCAGTAGAAGCGTGCGTGTGTCGATCTTAGGTTGTCCAACGTCTTTGAAACAACAATTACGAAAATTGGGATTTTTTTTTTAAATTAAGCCTCAAATTTATTTTTATTGTATCGTACAATTTTTTTTTGGTAGACTATATTACTAAAGCAGGAAATCAGAGCCATTATACTCTACCGGACGCATGACGGTAATCATAGATGAATAGTTAACAGCGACTTCATTTGAATTCTGGGCGTGCCCATTACCATTTTTACTACCTAGTCACATTTCGGTTCAACTACTCGTACGGGGATTGGAAAATTGCGATTTATGTGAGTGATACTATACTTTCATCGCTTACTACAACTCTATTGCATTTGTGATCTTCCACGTATTTCGTTTGTCTGTGATTCTGTCTGATGTCGGTATTATCTTCATGTAGCATCGTCATTTGTATTTTGGTAAGAAGCGATCTGAAATGCTGTGAGGTATAACTGTTCTCTCAGGACTTCGAGACAGTTGTCCTCCGTATATTCCATAGCTCTGATTCTGTTCTGTGCGTGTGTGTGTCTGTATGCGTCACAAATTCGGAAAACGCCCATCACGTATCGTGAATGTCTGCTCTAACCGCCTGGACGATAATTTGTTAGTCCGAGAGCTTTTAGACGATGATACCCTTGCTTCACACGTGCTAGATCCACCTGCTATTCAACTTTTCGACATAACCCAATATTTGGCTATTGATATCAATAGTAACAAAGTATCTTATTGTATATATGTTGTATTTGGTGAAGGATTTGACAGAGTGACAAGGTACCTCTCGTACTTTAATCAAAAGTTATGAATTTTAACCAAATTAATTTCATGGGTAACTGATTATCGCAAAACTAATTTTCTGTTTCAGTTTCAAAATCAAGTTTATATTCGGAACTGCAATATAACACGCTTTAGTTCTCGATAGAATATAAAAATAAAAGTAAAAGGGTTTTTTTTGCACCTCAGTTTACACTGATAATAATAAAAACATTATATATAAAAGTACGATATTCGAAATGAAATTGCACAGTTGATGATATCGCAACAAATATACGTATATACACAATATAAGGAACTGGGCACAATATAATGTCCAGTTGTTTTGCGTTCAGGTTGATGGTTGTCTAAGTGGTTTTGCACAATGTCCTTCAGGAGTGCCTCAAGGAAGTTGTCTAGTACCGTTTATCACTAACTCGAAGCAGATCATCTTAAACTCTATGCACCCCAGTAGCAATGCTGAAGCGCGCAATCAGCCTCAGCACGTCATTGACCTGGTTACAATTTTTTGCACGATAATATCTGTCTCATACATCGCTGTGATGTGTTTTAAACACCCCAGGTGTATACCCTACATAGCTAAACAATATCAATTGTTGGCCCTTTCAGGGAGCTCGGGGTTACAACGACACCGCAGTTAGATTTCCGTTAACACATTACCAAAGTGATTCAATGAGTGAGCCTTGCTTGTGCCACGCTGGTTCATCGTAAAGTAGCAGCCAGGCGTGTACGTTAACCTGTCTAAGAGCCTTGCGTTGCCTGAATTCACATATCTTTGAGAAACTTGGCTCAGAAACTTGGAGCATACAGAACCCAGTGTTTAAGATGCCTAGCTCTCAGGTGTGCTGTACCTCGGACTTTTTCATTCCGCCTTCTATTGAAAGTATACACAATTTTGCTGACACACGTTTGTATAACAAAATCTTAAAAACAAACATCAATTGGCAATTAGCAATTGCAAAACGAATGGATAACATACAATATTCCTTTAGCAAGTCTCGAATGCTCACTAGCTCGAGCAACTCTAATCCTCCTGCGAAATTTTATTTGGCCTCTGAAACGACTGGTACTACTGCCTACCCAGCTATGTATGAAGTTGTGAATTATGTAACCACAATGCTATCAAACTATGTATGATTACTTGACAACAAGACACTCTCTTTTAGTCATCGAAGGTGCATCTGAATTGAAATAATTTCTCTTACCTTGACGTTGGCGCTGTTTATTAGGCGGGGGTACGAACCTGAACGGGGAGGCTGGAGGCATCTCAACTTCAGCGTCGGCCGGAGGAACAGTAGGTGTGCCTAGTCACCATGGGGATTTTGGGTTAGCTGGACTATCGCTGGGATCCCCGGAGGGAAGTGGAAGTTCCGCAAGGTCATCGCGATCATCACAGGGGTCTGAAATCACCATCGGCTCAGCCGGCGTATCGCATGGGGGTGAGGATGGCGCTCGGACTGCGGGGATTTCAGACAATGTTGACGGTAACGTCGGGTCCCGTTCAGCGGGCCACGCACGACGGCATGAAGGCTCAGCCAGAGGAACAGAGTCGGCACATCGAGGCGGAAGCTCTGATATGGCGACCGGATCTGCGGGACCCCCACTGATAGGATGTCAGCAGAGGGTGCACATCTCACAAGAGGAGAGACTCCCCTCGGATCAGTCAGGTGGCTGGCAACAAGCACAACTTGATACCAACGGACTACCAGCCGGGTAGGTTAACTCGATCTGCTGAGTAGGATATGTACTCCTAACCTGTCAGTACCTTGTGTGTAGTACAAGCTATAAGTTGACTGAGCGTGGAGCTATTCTGTACAATGGCGTACTCCTTAATTAAGCTTTGAGTTAGGTGCAGTGGACTGAACTAATATTTGGAGAACTAATATTATTACTAATATTACTACTATTAGCAGCTTGATACATCACACAAGTATCTAGCGCAAATCTATAGTAAGGCTGAGATATACCACGTCTGTCTAATGACGGTTTTCCGAAGTTAATTAATCAGCTGAGCACTGAACACGCTTTTTTTGTATACGACTGCTCTGATATTTAGGTGGAGCCTACAGGTTGCGCCGAACGGTCGTGTCTTCTTTATTGATCATAACACGAAAACTACGACATGGACGGATCCTCGCACAGGCAAACCTTCACATATCGCCAGTCCTCCAGGCGCGTCGGGGGCTGCAGCCAGTACTAGTGGTAGTACGCTCACGCTCAACGAAAAGCAACATGCATCTGCTTCAGGTAAACGATGAAGTAAGGCTAAGTGAATGGAGCGATCAAATCGACTACCTGTCAACAGAAGCTCCGCTAAATTCGATCACTTGGAATCCCATTGCGGAAAGATTAGCTACGTTTAATAGCGCCATATAAACACTTGTGGGATATGACATGTATAATAATAGTAATCTAATAGCATGTAATTCAGCAGTATATTCATTTCATGCGTGAGAGGCGTTCTCGTCCATGATCTATTATACAATGTAGCAAAGCTACACGATTCAATGAACCACTTAATGAATGTGAAGCAAAACGATGTTTTAATTGATTGATTGGCACAACATCAATTAGCAAATGCAAGCTGGTGAAATTGCTTCATACACACTCTTTCTATCGTGTTTCAGTGGACGAGTTAGGTCCTCTTCCCGATGGCTGGGAGGAACGAATTCACACGGACGGACGAATCTTCTTCATTGATCATTCGAATAGGCGAACTCAATGGGAAGACCCTCGATTTAATAATCCCGAGCTAGCTGGACCGGTATGGTGGTCTACTGTGTCGTATTTTATCAGCTGATATATTTATTCAAACATACAATATAATTAGGAATTATTTCTAGGGATTGTTGGGGGGGGGGGAATAAGCTGGGGACTGGGGCTGAGGCCGACATTGTACCGAGAAAGGCGATTGCCTCTCTGCACAGCGGGGGACAGGTGTTGGAGAAGGAAAGTTCCTGCGCGCTTGTCCCCGGTAGCGCGGATCAGCTTATGGTAGACCCCTTCGAGGAAGTTCCTCCGGGTGCCGCACCGTTATGTGCCTATTAAGGCCGCGCCAGGTGAATCTGCCCTCGCAATGCGGGCATGGCACACGCGGGCGGCCTGTAACGTCTCGGGCTGGTGTGGAGGGACGGAAGGACTTGAGGGCGGCTGTGAGGGGGACGAGCTGGAGCTAAAGCTGGAGGAGAGGGGCCAAGACCTCAGTGAGGGACTCCAAGGCTGCGGCGTACCTGGCACAGCTGGCGCCGCCTTGGGGTGTCGGGATTCCGCGCGAGCAGGTCGACGAGGGGCAGGGCAGAGGGGTGAGGCAGGGATCCGCCTCGGGTGGAGCAGCAAGACCATGGGGACCTGAGCACCGTCGGAGGGGACCACAATAGTTAATATAATAGTTCCAGGTGAACTGTTTCTATCGAAACGAAGATCACGATTGCAAATAAGTGCAAAATTACTCGTTTCGCAATTATATACGTATTCGCTATAACATCGACGCTGTCGTGAATGATCTGTCCTTTGATGAGTACTAATGAATATTGGCATTGGCATCGACGACGAATTTTTCCAGGCTGTTCCATATTCACGCGACTACAAGCGGAAATACGAGTATTTCAAGTCAAAGCTGCCGAAGCCTCCAACAACACCTTCCGGTGGCCATGCCAAACTTGAATTGCGTGTGACTCGATCGAATATATTCGAAGATGCATATATGCAGGTGTCGTCGGTGACGAAGACCGAGTTACTACGGACAAAGCTCTGGGTCGAGTTCGACTCGGAAGAGGTCCTAGATTATGGTGGGGCGTCGAGAGAGTTCTTCTACTTACTCTCCAAGGAAATGTTCAATCCGTACTATGGACTCTTCGAATACTCAGCAGCGTGAGTACAAATTGTTAAGGCGCGTTCAAAAAAAAATAATGGGCGACAAAATTATACCACACACACACACACATATACAAATATTCAATAGCCACCGAAAAGGACATGACACATAGATGGGGAACAGCAAGAACAATGCATGGTGGCCAAATGACCTCTTCAAATTCTGCTGTTCCCAGAAGGAAACACCGCATTAGCGACACAGACAGAGAGACACACACACACATACAGCTTTTATTGTTCAGTGCCTATTAATTCTACTATGACACTTGTTTTTCTGTTGTTTGTCTGTAACTACAGGGATAATTATACGCTTCAAGTCAACCCGATGTCAGGCGTATGTAACGAGAACCACATCCCGTATTTTAAGTTCATCGGAAGGGTCGCCGGCATGGCCGTGTATCATGGCAAACTTCTTGAGGCCTTCTTCATTCGACCATTCTATAAGATGATGCTGGGCAAGAGCATCGTATTGAAGGTATATACGCGTTTGTATTGAGTGAGGATTAGTGTAGATTTAGGGAGGGTGTTTTCAGGTGAAATATAAGCACAGGCAAACTAAACCACCATGACGTGGTATATTACTATATACGTGACTGTATTTGAACGCAAATCCACCAAAGTTGTAGCATGTGATGCGCTACGAATAACTAAATAATAAATATAACTAGGTAATCTGCCCTCGCAATGCGGGCACGGGACACGCGGGAGTGGCCTGTGGCGTCGTGGGCTGGAGTGGCGTCTCGGATAAAACTTGTAGACCGTCGTTAGTTAGTATCAGTTTCTTGGACTTGTATGTCTCAATAAGGTTTATTTGAATTTTGAATATTATTTTAGGATATGGAGAGTGTCGACACGGAGTATTTCCGATCGCTTATGTGGATACAGGACAACGATCCTGAAGAGCTGGACCTTCGGTTCTCCGTTGATGAGGACCTCTTCGGCCAGACCCAAGAACGGGAGCTGAAGCCTGGCGGATCGGCGGAACGTGTCACGCAGGCCAACAAGGCCGAGTACATTGATCTCGTCATCAGCTGGCGCTTTGTGTCGAGGATACAGCCGCAGATGAATGCATTTCTCGATGGTTTCAACGAGGTCAGTATTCGTGTAGCGTCCAAGGAAACTCGATAGAGGGAAGCTGGACCAAAGATAACGTGTTACATATGAATGCTGCATTTCCCCCTGGATCAGTTAGTTATACAGCCCCATACAAATCGAATCAATGGACACAATATATGTTCGTTGATATTCGATTTATCTCTCAAGGATAGTTACGCGTACATGTCCTGCATGCAATAAGAGCTATGAATTCCTTTTGGAAATTTGGTGTTCGTGCCCCTTGTCACGTGGCCACGGGTAGCATCGTGACGATTGTCTCCTTCGTATCGGATAAATCTGCAGGTGGTTCCACTGCAGCTGTTGAAGGTGTTCGATGAAAGTGAGCTTGAGCTGCTGATGTGTGGCATCGGTAAAATCGATGTACGGGACTGGCATGTCAATACAGTGTACAAGGGTGGATATCATCCGAACCAGCTGGTCATCCAGTGGTTCTGGAGGTTGGTGCTTTCGTTCGACAACGAAATGCGGGCTCGCCTTCTGCAATTCGTCACGGGCACGTCCCGTCTGCCTATGAACGGATTTAAAGAGCTACAAGGTAACGACGAAGTAGTTGGCATATCATTTATTTTGGATTCGTTAAACTAAATGTAGATGTACAATAGTTATCGAAGCAGTACCCAACGTAAACTTATTAATTGCGTTATCAAGCTAATCCTGCCTCGACAGCATTAATGACAAATAGAGAGAAAAACAATATGCGCATGCTGTTAGCTAGCTTAGGAAATACGCAAATAAAAATGTTTCTGGGAAATGTTCGTGGGAACTATCGAGGTACAGCTATTTTTACTAAATTGTTCCATTGTGCTCGCCAAAAATGCAACCATCTTTAGGAACTTGTTGGTCACATCCATGTAGCTAAACATCTCGAATAACGTCAGACGAATCGTGTACTCTCCCTCTTGCGCAGCCCAAAAAACGAAGTACAGAACGTTCAAGGGACTACTAACCAAACGAATCTGCAACTCGTTGTAAATTGCTTTGTTCCAGGGTCAAATGGTCCGCAACAGTTTACGATTGAAAAATGGGGAAACAGCTCGAACTTACCTCGCTCACACACATGCTTTAATCGTATAGACCTGCCACCGTACGAGAGCTATCAGGAGCTGCGCGACAAACTCATCAAGGCCATTGAGGGATCCGAATCTTTTGGCGGCGTTGACTAAGGCCGCAAAACGACCGTCGACATTGTCGCTTTTTAGCGGGATGCGTATACCGGAGTCGATACGACTGCTACCGACGATATCATCATCAACTGAAAGTCAAACTTGTCAATAGATTAGATAGACACAATATCTAATATAGTTTATATGATATACCACTTACATACACTACAGGCTCATACATGTTTCTATATATGGGGGTAGATATGTGTAACATGAATAGATCCGATCGTTCCACGGTGTTTCAGTAGTCGCCCCACTGATCGATGTTAACAACAGCAAATAGTGAGCATCCGCGATCAACAGGAAGGGAGAAAGAAAAAATGTGTTTTTCTATTTTACCAATTTGAAAAACGAATCACACAGGAGAACAAATCATCAGTTCATATTGAATGCGTTTGAGCAACTGTTTTGTTGTGAAGATGAAGATGTTGTGCGGCTACCGCTTTAAAGTTTAATACAACATGAGTGCGTCGTTTACTCGATTTGATTGTGGACAACCGATTTTTTAGCGTTCTTCAGATTGTCCGGGTCGACCATGGCATGATGCAACGATTAAGCGATTCCAAAATAACCCGATAAATGGTGGAATGTCAATCATGAATGGTCAGAAGTGATACTAATTATAATAATAATATTAATGATGATATACAAGATATCTTCGATCGTCGAAAGTAAAGTCTCTCGTTACATTTGCGTCTAGCAGAAATATAAAAAAAATATATTCGATTAGATAATTGGATAAGAGAGGAAACGGCCGAAGTTATGATCATGTATGCTTTATATATATATATATATATGATTATTATCGGACAGCAGAGAGACAGTGTTGCTATACGAACGAAACTAGCAGGTAAGATGATGATGATGATAATAATAACAACAACAATACTAATAATACTATGAATTTTAAATAATACTGAATGAAAATATACACATAATGATAACGCTAATATAATAATAGTAACAAAAATGATCATAATACGGGTTGAGCTGATTAATCGCAAACCGCTGGGCCTCGTTTAGACAGTGATAGATGCCAGGGATAGGCAGTAGTCGAAAACGAGCCGATCAAGGTGACGAAGAATATATGGAACTTGTTTGACGATAGCGGATACATAAGGCCAAGCTTCTTCACCTGAATAGTAGATTTGAAAAGGTGCCAGCGTTTAGGTTGTCATTGACTCTACGACAACGTTGGCCGGCTGTCAGTGGGCCAGCACTGTTGGCAAAACCGAACGAGATCGAGTGTCTCAACAGCCAGCACGTTCTCAAAAAAGCGTCTTTAGCGCCGGTGCAGAGGCAACACCTTGATCGGCTTGGCTATTTTGGTGTGAACTACGGATGAATCGGACGTATGAGAAGGGAAGCTGAAAACCTACCGAATGACAACGGACTTTCTGTTCCTGGGAGAGAATGCTTTCCTGTCGTAGAATTCATATTACGCTGAATGGCACGCTGGCTTTAATTAATCGGCTAATTGCTGCCAGCCATCGGAGGCTTGGGGCGGACACCAGAATGATAAGCCTACAGCAGTTATGATCATCGGCCTTTTAAGGGCACTTTATGAAAGAGGATGCCGAAGACATAAAATCAACAAACAACCCTATATGTAAATGCTTCTATGGAGCCATCCATTTGTTGCCATATGATACTCATATGGAGTCGACATTAGGATGTGTTGTTGTACAATTATGCTGAGAGCGATATATGACGATCGTATAGTGACGATATAATTATACAGGTATGTTCTAGATTCAGCATTTCGACGACGGGTCGGGTCGGTTAACGCTGAAGTATGACAATAGCAGGCACCGGGAACGACTGAACGACGCTTGCTGTCTTGCCTGCCGCATATAAACAAACAATGAGCTTCTTTTAGGTCCTGGTCCAGCGGTTCGAAATACAAACGCCCTCCAAAGCCCTAATCATCTGACGACGAGCTATACATATTGCCGAATCATTGGCCACCTTTCCACTATCACAGAACGGCCATCAATCACCCCTTCACCGAGAGTTCAGTCTCGAGAAGGAGCGTACCGTACGATACAATATCTAGAGCATACACAGTCGTTCGTAGAATACTGGATGACGACGATGACGACAACGGTGGTGCAGTCGAATGACAGACGCCTAACGCTGTCGACAGGAAAATGTTGTTGTTGTTGTTGTCACTTTTTGCTACCAGTGATTTACTATTTGCTGCACACCACGGTCATCACCACCACCACCACCACCACCGGCTCAACGAGAACAAGGTAGACAGCGTAGGGCGAGTCAGCGAACGAGTGAAGCATTAATAGAATTCGATTTGTGTAATCAATAATGGTTCATGAGAAAACGCGCGGGAGAGCGAGAGGGGGGGGGGGAAATATGAAATTACTCTGACAAACGTACAATGAAGGGGGATATACAGATATAAATGTGGCCTCGAAGACAAACCACTATCATAAAAAGGGGCATTGCAGCGGGAAAAAGTAGCCTATATCGAATACACGGACGCATCTCTATTAGATTCTCTATGAGAGAGAGAGAGAGTCGCAGAGAGAGAAACCATCAAGAATCGGCAAGACAACGGCAAAGGAACAACGACGACTGAGTTAGGTGGGTGGACGGAAGTAGTAGCCAGATAGAATGGCAATACCTTACACTATTGGCTTTTAACTGAAAAGTCAAAACGATACTGGCTGGCTGTTTAGAGGGACGGACATACGACGAAAAGTGCAATAAAACTGCAAACAATCACAGTTTGATCAATCAATAACGATTGTAGTAATTTCTATTTGTTGTATGGGTGGCAAGCGACAACCATCGTAACTACGATACAACATCATTCGTAATAGATAGAACTGTATGAACAGTATTCGGTACTTGTTATGACAGCATGAAAAACCAAAATGAGTAAAGTGTCGAATTAGAGATGACTCGATCACTTGTCCATGGGAGGCTTGGCTTGAATCTTATTGGGCAGTTTATCATCAAACACATGTCACCAAATGTCACCATGCTCTGTAAGGACAAGAACAATTTAGGCCACACATTTACAATAACAGTCATCACTAAGGGCAGTTCCTTCCTTCCATCAAGCGAAGAGAACCTACTCGAGTGGCTTGTGTTTGTATACTAGGTTAGGTTACGTTAAGGCGTAAACGATGCCTATGCTTCCGAGGGGATTGGAATCGTGCGGCTGGTTGGGTGTCGAAACACTTTTGTGTCGCTTCGCTGGACAGCGTGAAGCTTCGAGGACGGAGGGAATCCACTGATACACTCAATCGTTTCCTCTGGAAATCCACCAATGCTCTGTTGTCGTTTGATTTCTGATTCGCAATCCGGTTAGCAGCATGTGTTAATTGCGTTCTGTTGTTCATTCACATAATGTACAGTAGTATTTAAGTCCAGCTCAATGTCACTTGGCGACGAGCAGATCGTCACACAGATGATGAAAGGTTTTGCTTCGCGGGCTTATATAGCGGGACGGATCTAAAAAGAGATCCTCCACTCGAGAAGCGTGAATTGTTTAGCTCGAGAGTCCTCCAGAGTGAATAGGTCTGCTCGTTCACTGTTCAATACTGTATGGTCCGGCTTGGTTCCGTTTGATAACAATTATACACAAGTTTACAATGAGAAATGTTTGCTTGACAGATGACGATGATATTTAACGAGAACGACAGATATAAGCAATTCATAAATTACTGAAATGATAGATTATTGTGGTTACGATAAAATACTAACAAGCACGAATCGACGTTGGCGAGGGGCTCCAATCGAGCTTGTATCTCTCTTGTCGAATGAACCAATGTCTCCTTTGCAATGAACAGAGGACCCGAGGCGTTGGCAATGTCCTCTAGATATAATCTAAGCAGAAAAGTCACAAGGGGCACCTAAAACATTACATAGATAATTATTGGCGTTGAAGTCATCAAATGAGAAGCCTATATTTCGGAGGCAATTCATCTCCATAGGTAAGAGGTTGATACACATTCGTTTCGGAGTCAAACCCTTTAATAGTTACGTTAACAAATAAATCAAGTGAGCTATACAAGGATCAAATTTCTCTACGAGAACATATGTGACTATTGCTTTGTAGATTTAAATCTAGTACATGGTCTAGCTGAATGCGATGGTTTTTTTTAGTCTTTTTCTTTTAATAGTATTTTTGGACATCCACGTATTGTTACTTTGGCCATGATGCGGAACTAATTGGGTTTTAGTTAGTTCAAACCACATGTGCCCTGTGGGATTCGAACCGGAGACCCTTGGGTTCCAACTCTTCTGCGACCCGCAGGCCACTCTCAATTCGATCTATGCAGCTTCGCCTGAAATAACGCAGAGAGGAGGCTTTTAGCAAAAAAAACAAAACAATTGAATTTGACCATAGTAGAAAAAACAGCCGACGGGTATAATTATTGTTACGCATGCATCAATAACAATATCACCGGATCAACAGTAGGTATTCAATGTTGTCGCACGAACGAAACAACCAATAGGTAGCAGTACGAAAAAAATTAACGATTATAATATGGACATAAGTTGCCTAATGACAAACTGAAAAGGGAACGATATAGACAGAAGCGAAGAGCATATGGAGGGTTTGATATGGAACATTAAACGCTGCTTGCACGAGAAATCGCGTCTCCATTGAACACGTCAAGTCGGTGTTTTCCTGTGGTTTACCACTGCCTTTGTGTATCTGATGATCTTGGACAGACTCAAGCGTTTGGTGCGGATTTTGCCTCAGGCATCGTGAGCTTGGATCAACGGGGCTTGGGTCCACGGGACCTGTACCAACACTCGATGCAATCTTCAGGTTTCCCCCCATGCAATTTTCCATTGACGATATGCAACAGATAGAATCAATCACATCACTAAAACCTAACTGTGGTTTTACCTATGAGTTCATTCAATGGTACTCTGGCGACCTCAAGGTCTATGAGGGGCTTGGTAGCTGGAATTTCTCCGATGGGCTTCAACGTACGAGCTCAGTATATTAAAGTGGTACGCTGCTATGCTAATTTCCGTGCCTAATGCTACCGTATCCCCATATGTACCCTCATCTCATCTATACAGCAAATAATCAAACCATCCCTACGGTCAAAAGTTTTCCTAATCTTGCCATTTTGGTCTCCCCTGAACCTTACTTTCACCGTTCACGCTGGAGGATTTGGTCAAATCTGCAAAAATAGAATCTGTAACACGGCCTTTGTTGTACAACTAAACGCGCCGATTTATGCGTCGAACGATATGGGAGACTTAACTGTTTTTCGAGCTGACCCTCAGCTTCAGATCCCCCATCTGACCGGCCTCAGATACCTTAACCTTTTAGGTATTACTATGAGGACCTGTCGGGGCCACCTTTGATTATTCTCTTCCTTACTCGTACCTGGCAAGAAAGTTCAGATAAAGAAAGGTATGTGAGATTTGCCATCCATTAAGTGCCTGTATTGCAGGCCTATGTGGTCCCTCGGTCTAGTCAAGGATGTTGCTGGAGTGTCGAAAGTGTATGCCAAAGATTCACAAAGCTAGCTAATGTCACATGTGGCATCGCCCTGTGACACCATAATCATCCTGACCCTCACCGTGCCACAGACATCAATGTCTACGAGAGGCTTCGTAGTCGCGACGGAACATGGTATGTGTTCACCAATCGTGAAAATAACCTCCTCAAAGCGTACGCGTCGATTCGAGATCGCTCACACTGAACGTATAAATAATTTATTTTCCTGGTGGGTTCCGCTCCAGTTGCTCTCGAAAACTCGCCACCAACCACCTGTAAACGATTGGAACAATCATTGCTTGGGATGAAGTATGGTTCGTAAATGTATTGCATTCTAGCTTATGTCTCAATATAAAGGTTTTAGGGCTGACTCTCAGCCAACATCAAACGTACTGCTTTATGACTAAATATACCTTACATTTTACAGTCAGAAAAATCATTTAATAATAATAATAATAATACTAATAAAAATTCAACATCAAAATCATTCAATAATAGTAGTGAAAATTAACATAGAAATCATTTACCAATATCATATGCAACATATGTATCAAATAATCATAATTTTATTGAATTTTTACTAATTCATATTATTGCAACTCTTATGACCCACCGATTCTAATCGAGTCTTACATTCGCCTCGGGTTGTATTTGAATTTGGCGCGCTCACGGCCCGGCGCTACTACAATGTCGGCTGTCATGTGCTTTGCTTACGGATCTCGTGAGTGAACAGTCGACCAATGTGAAGAAGTTTGTAGTAGACAGCCAGCCCAGTGGTTGGTGATAGAACATCGTAGTGATTCACTTTGGCTGTTTCGTCCGTGTCTGGAGAGAACTTTTTCAAGTGAAGAAAGTTTGGCGAATAGTTTCACATCAAGTTCCACCATGGGCGCGGGAGTCCTTCCGATACTATTCTTTACGATATTCTGGGCTTTGATAGGAATTGTCGTGCCAATTTTCATACCCCGCAGTGAAAATCGACCGTGAGTAAAACGGGTTCACAATTAGCCGATTATTTCGTTGAGTGGAAATTGGAGGAATTAAGGAGAACGTTCACCTTGTTGCTATAAAGAAAAAAACTAACAAACAAAAGTTGTTGTTTTATACAATTCGTTCGAGCGAGTCGATGAAAAAGTGCATGTTTCACACTTTCGTCTCAGACGAATAAAAAGTGCAAAAGTTATCGAATTGACAGGTGGACTGGTAGCGGGACGAACGCGTCGATGTAGAAACTAACTGGCTGACACAACAACGAGTACAACTCGATTCTGTTGCAGTCATTAGAGCCTTTGAGCTTACCGAGATTTGGCTTATCTATTTTCTAATCTAATGGCTAAGTCCCTGGCTGTCGAAAGCCAGGGATGCGGCGGGTTCGAGCCCCGCTGCATGATGACATATAACGAGAGCTTAAGTATTGTGAAATTGCAGTTCCTTTAATAAACCAATAAAGCTTTATCTTACCTTTACCTTAATCGTTCTAGGTTGATCCAGGTGTGCATTTCATTGACGGCGATATGTTGCTACACCTTGTAAGTTGTCAAATCCTCATTTTAAGATTGTCGATGTGCTTGTTGTCTTAGTGGATACGGACTTTGACCTGTTGGTCGTAGTTCACTGTTATTCTATTAAACGCTGCTAAATCGCACGATTTGTATTTACTACTTCACCTATTGATAGCGCATACTAGCGTGGTAACTGTGGCAGGTTATACTTTCTACATCAACAAAAAATCAGTGGATTACTGGGTGATTCCACTAGGGTGGGTGATCAACGAGTTGGGGGCTAAAATCGAATTCTTACTTCACTTTCGTTTAGAATTACATTTCGTGGCCTTCTCTGAAGGATTTAGCGGGCAACCTTCATTTTGGTACTTTTACGTTCATGCCTGTGACAGTGATAAAGTGTTTAAATTAACCCATAACGTTAACGAAAATGACGAGTCTTATTAATGGAATCGCGTTCCGTGTGACGCAATATGAATTTAACAATGGTCTACTCATTTTTTCAGCTGGCTCTGTACCTACATGGCGCAAATGAACCCGCTGATCGGGCCCGTGCTATCGAAGGACACGCTCTGGGCAATCGACTGGTACTGGGGTGGCCACAATGCCGCGGGACCGGTGACCACGAGTGCCTCATCGACAGCACACTAACGAAGCGCAAGTACGCACAAGCGCAGGCTAGGAGACTTCGTCTGACGACGCGGGTGTAACCAGGGTGCCTTCTGATGAAGGCCTCAATCAGGAACGAAGATGAACCAACGTCTGTGTTATTCGGAGCAAACTCGGGGAGAAAAATAACGACCTTATTCGTCGTCTTTGATTTTTTGATCTGGCGTTAACCGTTTATACTCTATTGCCATCGAAGCGTCGCTGCAAGTCACTGAACCCGTTGACTCGTTGACGAGAATGACATACGAGACTCTTGAAAATCTCTTATAAAAAATCGGTTCAAAAACAGAAAAAACTTCAACCGAAAGCTGCCTAGGTTATTTATCTACGCGAATTCGTTTTCAGTGTCAGTATGAAAAAGGTCGTTTGCAAGCTAGTCGAGTGATGGATGCAGTCGACAAATATACGACTTAAATTGAAGAAAGCAGGGAGGTTTCTAAAGAAAGTGAAGGCGGAAAAATATCCAAAAAAAGTCGACATAGCACACATATTTTTGCAGTGATTCAGTGTGTTCAAACCCACAACCAGCACCATATGCTGTTGTTATTCATGTATCAGGAAGAAACCAGAGATGGCAGGAAGTGTTAATGAGTGAAACTTGGGCATATTTTCTCGATGCTGTTGTTGAAGGCTGATGAATGATCGCATATATATATATATATACACGCTCACACGTTCAAATAAATGTATCCTTTATAGCGAGCAATTATGTGAAAAATGAGAGGGTATTAATAAAATGTGACCATGGAAGTTGTATTTTGCTAGTTTCCGTTAAGTCTCACCGAGCTATGCGCATATAGGTCGGGCAAGGTTCCAAAAAAAAGTGATGGCTTTATCGCGATTCCTTCGATCAGTTCTTCTCTCTGTTGATCACAGTCAAATTGAAGTGAAATCCAATCAAGCCGACGTCCTCTATATCCTTGGAGCATATATTCGCGTGGAACTCGTAACACATGTTTTCAGTGTTATGGGCCTCGGTTACAGAATGCCGTCGAGGATGCAATGATCTGCCCTTGTTCGATCAGAGACACATCGAGTTCACGTGTGTGCTAATTAAAAAAATCTACTTCGATTTCTAATTGTAGTGTAATCAAGTGAATTATGTGATACCTACGCTCCTCTTCGAGCTGATATAACGTGGCTTTCATATTGATTTACTTAGGTCTACTTGGGGGTCACGGTGTTCGCATGCATTAAGCATGCCAATACCCCCCCCCCCCCTTAAAATAGAAAAAAAATCATAAGTCCCCGCGCTCTTCAGTAAAACGCAGCAGGTCAAATGTCTACTTGCCATGTAAATAGAGTAATAATAATAATAAGATGTAAAAATAGTAACGCCGTTGAATTGTACAAATTTTGTACCGCTTCAGTATACGCCATGGTAATATGGAAAATCCTGCAATCGAAAGAATGTGATGTAGTAACAAACATAAGTCCAACTGACTTGCTGCAAACATTTCATAAACACCATAAAACTTGAGAACAAGTTCGATAAGTAAGGTAACTAGTTAGGTTTGACAATTGACAAACTCAAGGAAACAGAGTTTCCGTTGTTCTCTGGCAATTAAAAGTAATATGCAATGAAGATTTACGGAGGAGAGTTCCATTAAATGTCAGCAGTAGGAGCTGAAGAGCTTTAGCTCGCTGGAGGACTCAGTGAGATTTGAGCGTCGTAGTCGTCGTAGTGACGTAATTATATCTTCTCTAATGTTTTGTACACAGATGAGTGGCCCGGCTCCTAAATCAAATATCTTTCGTGTTCCAGACTTTTTCCCTTGTTTACCCAAAATATTCAATAGAAACTTTGCACAAATTTAGTGCTGGAAATAAAGAATAACATCGCAATACAAATATTGAATTCGAATTTATTTCCGTTAATTAGCCAATTCGAATTTATTTGCATTAATTAGCCAATTCGAATTTATTCGCGTCAATTAACGCCTTTATTCGCGTTAAATTACGCATATTCGGCACGGAGGCAAACAATACGAATCGGTTTCCAATGTTTGATGCTATGTTTCGGTAGATTAATTAAATTGCTTGTGCTTTTTTTTTGTATTTGTGAAATCTAACTCTAAAAATACGGTATGTAGAATCTTCATTATTGCGAACGCCTATGTCAATTAATGCAAATGCTTTCGCGGGACCCAATATGGCTGACTCAATTGTACTATGAGCTTGCAATACGTTACTTCATAGAAGTTGGAATAATGAACAATTTGAGCAAAATGGGTACATTCTGCGTAGCCGTACAGAAAAAAAAAGATCAAATGTAGACGTATGCAATAAATGACGACGAATGTTTCCAACGGACATCACACGTCAGTAAGAGCACTGCGCTATATAGATAAATATATGCCTTTGCATTTTTGATAGCGTTGCAAAGTTGCCATCAATGGTTGGTCTGCAAAAGTGTGCATCGGACTACTTCAGCTTCCCCTAATTATAATAATCCCTTTGAGATACAGCAATTGATTCGTGTCGAAATGAAGTTGTTCAAAGTCATATGATCAACTTGACACCAAATGTAAATGAATACTTCCATGTGAGTGACACCGTTTTAGCCTCAGAAAATCATAGAAGTGCTGAAAATTTCACAAAATTTCCCCTCGTATCTTGAAGCAGATCTTTGAAGTGTAATCGAAATTTGAAGGCAAAAGCGCTAATTTGTCTAACATTAATTTATATATTGTATTGTTAAAATGGTTCTGTTCATTAACATTTAATGCACGCAACCCTTGTTAGCGATTTAAATTGGGCCTATCTCGCAGTTTCCCATAATTTTTACCGAAGTGACATCGCTTCACGTAGAGGTCAACAATAAATACATTCTACTAAACCTTCATAGATTTTCTTATTATCGAAGGCAGTAGTATAATTCTTTCTTCTTTCTTCTAAGTTTAAACAGTAACACCATCTTTTTAAAAATCAACATATATTTTATTTTAAATATTTCTTTTTTTTTGGATTCTCCCATCATGATCATATCTGAAGCGTCATTTGATTCTCTTCAGGAGACATCTTCATGCTCTGGGCGAGTTCCTCCGTTGGGGTTCACATCCGGTGTCCTGCTCTTCAATGAGTGATGACGATTCATTTTCATTAAAACAGCCTTATTAATTAACTTTCCATCATTGATAATGCTCATATTATCGATCAATAGTGTCTTTCTCGTCATTGTCATTATGGTATCACCTATCGACGAATTATCATCATTACACAATCATTGTCGCTTTTATGTTCTCTCGTCATTGCAAGATAAAATACGCAGTCTCATTGTTCATTTTCCGCCTTGATTTGCCTCGTTTTCTCTCTTCATAATTAAGCCATGCGAATTAATTAGTCCACATAATATTATCGACAATAATAATAATAATAAAATCGGCCGAGTACGTTACTTCATTGCAACTCGGTATCATCACTGGCTTCTAACTTTTCCAAGTTATAATATCTGCTGTACCGTCGCCCCGGAGAGGGGGCGCACCTCGGTACGTCCCATCGATAAGCGCACATACTCTACATCCACATGACGATGGCGGGTAAACTCAACAGACACACGCCTAATGCCATCCAATCAGTCGTGATAACAGGATGGTGCAACGGCGGCGGCGGCGGCTGCTGCTGCTGCTGTTATTGTTGCTCTGGTGGTGGTTGTTGTTAGTAGAGCCGATCCCTTTCCCTAGTGTATGGTGATCATGTATATATTGTCTTGGTCTTTTCCTTACATATATATATATATATATATATATATATATACAATATCATAACCATGTACTGTTTCATGTCCGCCATCTCGCTAGTTCGCGTGGAAACAAGCTGCAGTAAGCAGTAAGAAACTCGTATAGCCACAGGTGTTACACTGTGTTAGATTTCAATTCACCACCGACTTTCGGACCTTTTACCAATCACATTACCGCCATCGTTATCGCTACCAGCAGCATCAGCATAAACATCAATACCGCCATAGAAGCTTTAGGTCTTGTCACCTAACTCATCGGTATCATCATAGATAGATATAATAGCATCGTACGAGTGATATCTCAATATGTCGCAGCATATCCATCGTCATTAACGTCGGCGTCATAAGCCACGCGAGGGAACGATTGACCACTCCTTTTGCTATACTATAAAATCAACAACCCTTATTTGTGTGTGTGTGTGTGTTTGTATATGTGTTTGTGTGTGTGTGTGTGTAGCTGTTTGTGTTTCTGGATTTGTTGGCCATCTTAGTCTTTCGGGCACCAGATATGCGGAGCGTCACTCGTCACGTGCGCAGCGGCGAAGGGATATTTGTAAACGTTGTCTTTAGCAGCAGGGGGCGTTTGCATTCGTATATGTTTGTTATCATGTGTTTTTGGATAATCTGGCCTTGATCGATCAGATCGCTAGTTAGTAAATTACTCCCACTGTGAGCACTGCCTCGAGTTTCCCTTAATTAAATTGATATTTATATCTGTATTATATATATATATATATATATATATAGCGTGTTACCTTTTCTAATAATAATAGTTGCATGTATAATTCTGGGATATTCGTGTCCAATCATTGAAAAACGAAGTAGGTAGCTTATGCTTGTGCAAATTCTAACTATTGTTTCACAAAACAAGAACAAAACTTTCACGACCTAATCGCTCGAGCATAATGAATGTTGGTGTCCCTGCCTCCGTTGACAGTTGAATCAGTGGCCACCTACCAGCACACAGGCTCAGCTTTATATACCATACGAGTTTGTCGATGGAATAAGGAGAGACTCGCACCACGTTTTGTCTCTGCCAGCGGATTAATCGTGACAATTAGTGAGAAGTGCGTGCTTAAGTGATCTTTCCTTCTGTTAGATATCAAAGCGATTATAACATCAGCTGGGCCATCATTAACGGCCCCCGATGGCCAGAGCACATTTAAGTTATCAGGCGATCAGTACGAGGTGTAGCTATAGTTAATTAGTTCTACAAACGATTTTGCACCCTTGTGTGCCTTTAGTGGATATCGCATTGTACACACACATATACCCACTCTAAGTATACTTGTTGTTCCTGCGTGCTGTACAGTACGCACACCTTGCAGTGTTGCCTCTTGCGGAAATATTCGATTCTTTTCCATCCTTCATACAACCTCTATCTACAGGCAACATTGTGTTCTCTCTCTGGCTCGCTTCTTCTCGTTTCTATGCAGATCTATAGGGTAACCCCCCCCCCCCAAGGGCGGGGGTTCGAGCAGAGAAGCTAATCATTATTATTGTTGTTCGATCGAGTTCTTGTTTCTCTAGACACACGTGCTACTGCTTGCCTTGCGGGCTGTCTTTCTGTCTAGGATGGATGGGTGTCTAGTCTAAGAGTTCACACTTGGGGCAAAGAACCATGTTATTATTCATAACAATACGCAGAAAACTCAAAAAGTTATTATTAAAAGTAGTAATTGATGGCTGCGGCATTTATTTCTCTATTTGACCTTTATATATATTTATATATTTATCTGGATAAGTTTCTCACGTAAACCTTCGCGTCATGTCAACGTCGTCATAACAAACCAGACCAACTGATTCTTAACAATGGGTATTATCGTTATATTAATAATAGTAATAATAATTAATAATAGTAATAGAATAAGTGCTATTAGCGTTGTCGATCACCCATTTAATATGGTCTAATATGATTTCTCTGCTTCCCAGAGACGACAGCGAGGCCATAAGATTTCATAGATAGCAATTAATACCTAGATCGTGACTCGGCCACCGGCCAACTAACGCTTCACCAAGAGAGTGTCGTTTTTCCCAACCGCATCGAACGTTTTGCCACGAAGCTCCTACTGACTTCCTCCTCTGCATCTTCTCGTGCCGGCTTCGTCCCACGACTTCCGTCTTCCGACCTGACCAGCGAACTCCACAGCTGTCACTCGACCCGCGTGCTCTTAGACCTCGCAGGAATCATTTCTCTGTGTTCCGCCCTCTACGAGGTCTCCGTGCAACCAACGTTTACCTGGTGGTACTATTTCTGCGCTAACGTGCCACAGACAAGTGCGGCGAAAGAGCCCACATTATAACCTATATATACGTAAATGTATATATATATATACATATACGTGTATATATATATATATACATATATATATGTATATATGTCAACCAGTTGGGACACCGTGTCATGTCCTCGTTGCCACTGTGGTGAAGACTATTGCATGTTTCACAATCTGAGTCGGAGTACTATTTCTTCGTAAGACAATAACTGCGAACCAGAAAGTCAAACTCATTGGTCCACAAACCCTACTAAGGGATCCATGCAGATCACCACGAAGGATAAGGCTGGCACCTTATGCACCGTATCGCAGGCTGGATATTGTTGTTGATTACTTATGATCGTAATGCGAATAACAATAATGTGTTTTCGTTGCGGCAAACTTTTGCCGTTAGTTCATCGTTGGAGTTCATCGTTGGCCCTCAAATATGACCATGATTTCTATGTCTGTGTGTTTGTGTTTGTCAAGTATGAATCGGTAACTTAAGGGTGAGCCAATTAAGAGTCCCGTGAATCTATTCGCATCTTCCAAGTTCTTCTGTAGCTTTGGCTGACTTCGGGATGATGAATGTCGATATTCGTAGGTGAACGTAGATTATGGCGGAAAAATTATGTCCGCGGAAAAGTTCATTTCACCCTCAGCTTCTGCATTCATCTATTCCTCGATGGCCTTCGCCTCCGGCAAGAACGTCTCCCACAGCTGCGCAAGTTGCTGCTGCGTTTCGAGAAGGCACTCCATATAGCGGATGATCGAATTCTTGAACTCCTCAATTCGTTTCACCTCGAATCCCTCCACCTCGTGCTTAATCACCTTCGAGATCTACAACAGACAAACCAAAAACCATATTCTCGTTAGACACAACAGCAGCAATCGCAGCAGCAGCAGCAACAATAACAAAAACAACAATACGAGCATGTCGAATAGACTACGTCATAACGATTACTAGCTTGACTGCCCGATTCAACTCAACGCCACCTCGCTACTGGCGTAACACCGCATAACAATGACAACGACAGCAGGAATGACAATTTCAAACCTAAATAACCCGCTGGTGAAACTTTTTTTTTTGCTGTTGTTGTTGGAGTTTTTGCGAAACCCTTTTGTTTTGTTGGTACCTGTCTGAATTCCTCTTCTCCACGTTCGACTTTAGCTTCCCACTCCTCGACTTCGTTACGGGCGGTGGGAATTCGATCAGAGCGTGCGGCCAACTGATATCGGTTGAGCTGTTCGCGCTTCTTGGTAAGCGTCTGTTGGGCGTGCTGCCATGTCTGGTATACCTTGACCCTCTGGTGGAACGCCTCCTTGATCGCCCCTACGAGGCCGATGTAGTCCTGAGGGCAAGACATGACGTGACATTGAAAATTAACTGACGATGAACATTCGTCAACGAGCGAGGCACTTTTGTATGCGGCAATACCTTGACAAATACGCCGAATAGTCACAACTTCCTATTAGTGTATTACTATAGTAAACATTTTTAATAATAACTCGATTTATTGTGTAATCGAAAGAAGAAAGCAAGTTTCGACTATATCAACTTCGCTCACTAACTCAGAAACAGATCAGGCCGCATTTATTAGCAGTGTTACTGGGACTGGCCGTGCGAAGACAACTCTGAATGTAAACAGTTATGTCAACTAAAAGTCACATTCATATATTTCTATACAATACAAACGCACTTTATTCAAGGGAAAATATTTATCTGGTGGGTATTCAGTAAATAGCTGTCAACTACCTAGGTTATATATTACGAGATAGATCCTATCCGCAAGGTCCCTTAGAGATTCTCCACGGAAAGAGATCATTAACATATCCTTGGGTATGACATTCACACCAGCTCCGCTATTCGTTGTGCATATATACATATATATATATATATATATATATATCTGATATGTGAACAGAAAATTTAATCGTGCTGCAAGTTATAGAAGCAAATATTTACATCAAATAATCTAGCAATGATGCTGATGCTCAATATATCCTCGCACGTAGCAACATACCTTAAGCAGCTCCGCCAGAAGGAAAAAGTCATGATTAGCCTGCTGACTTTGGGTCTGCTCGACCTTCTCATGAAGCTCAGAAAGTTTGCTCAAACACCTGTACACAAAATTGGCCACAAAACGTATTCAACGTAAGCACGCCTACTCTTTCATCCGTCGTTGTTTCAACAATGGCTGTCAATACAGAGAACAGTGGGTAGTTCTTTTCTAGTGGTCATCTCAGCCAGGCTATTAGGTATCATAGATCGAATTTGTTTCTCAAACCTCATCATCATCAGCTGTTCCCCCCTTCGAGCGATAATTTACCTTGAAAGTCCAGTGTGCTCCTCACAATTGCCAAGCATAGCTGCGCTCCGGGCGAACACGCCCGAATTTGCAGCCAGTTCTCGCCTCTGCGTAACCATAAAATCTAGTGATGTGTGAAGCTTCCGAAGCTGGATGTCCAGGTTTTCGATGAACACGGTCTTATCCTCGAACCACTGCGTGTAGAGTGGGCGATTCGGACGCGACAGACAACAATGAAGAACAACAAAAACACCATAGAACAGCGTGAGCACAGGGGCATTGTTAGACATGCGCCGGGTTAAAAACGGGGTATGCCATGGAAACATAATGAAAGCATATGCCCATGAACTGTATATATGGGCATAGACAGCCGGGCCATAAGCATCCAGGGAAGTTCGCTCAAATTCAACAGTTCAGCTACAGTTCAGCAATTCAGCAACTTCGAGCCCGGACCCTTCGGTACCACTGTCCATGCAGGGTACGAAAAGATGGGCTACACTTTTTCAGTGGTGAAAAATGCTTCTGATAACGCCAACGCAAGCCACGTAAATTTCGCTCTATGAGAAAAGCCCTGTCATTTTTAATGCAGCGTAACTAGAGTGCGCGAACTAGCTCGAATAGCCAAGCTATTACTGCCCTTTGTCTCGGTAATTTTATAACGCTCCGTATATATATATATATATAGTATTTGTTCAACAACCTAATCAGGCACAGCAAAAAACTCAACGGTACATATGCACTGGCACAATCACAAAAGCAAATAACCAATTAAGCGAACTCAAGCGAAAGGCGCACACTTAACGAGATACATAATGGCGGGATTAATTAATTTACGCATTCGCTGCACAAAATCAAACTAAAGTTACATGTGGATGCACAGATCTGTATAGAAAGGGTCAATGATTTGGTCTCGTTGAACGTATCATGAACGACGTTTCAATTCAGTGCAAAGAGAGATTGAGATGGAGGAGAGCAAATGTGTTAACTAAAGAGTACGCATAATTAGAGATTACGTGATTAAGATATAGCTTATGTAGTTAAACTGTTGGCTACTACCTGGAGGTGAAATTCCGGCCGCTGAATCGACTGTGTGTTGTTGATGTGTGCGTGCATCAGTTGTCGACGCCGCGTGAAAATCGTGTTCATATATAACACATCATGGTAATATATTTCCACAGGACAACAATATCCCAATATAATCCATCAAGTAAACGAAAAAAAATTTCCCGGCTGACCCACAGCCAGCATTTAACGTCCACGGTACTGCTTTCGGCATTGCTTCAAGTCCATCATGTACTGCCATATATATATATATATATATATATATATACAAAGATCATGAAGATTTAAACATCGAGTGTACAAATGGGCCGCCCATTTCAGCGGGGTGAAGACCGAGATGGCGAGCGGTGGTTGGAAGGAAAGATTGGAAAATAGAGACTATAGAGAATATGTTCGGATACCAACTGCGGTCATCTCGTCGCCAGACTATTATTGAACAACACATTACAAATAGATGCCAACGAATTCTCAATGAGTTGTTGAGTGTGGACATCGGTTAGTGATAGCGAACGGACTCTCCCTGGTTCCAAGAGAACTTCTGCTCGGGAAGGGTTACAATGTAGCTAAGATGAAAGTATAACAAAGAAGTCCACGATGCGGCTAGCAGTGGGACTTCATCTCATCAGATCAATACACAGGACACTGACTACCCGAGGAGGTCTTCCGGGGAGGGGGGTCCGCCAAAGCAGAATTACAGCCACCATAGGAGGGAGCACGAAACACGAACGAGATGTTAGTGGCAAAAGCACGATTGACCCAAACGATCTCCAAAAATGAAAAATCATGAAAGGCAGTCGTCACCTGAGAGAGAGAGAGAGAGAGAGAGAGAGAGAGAGAGGGGGCTTCGACAGGCGGCACATGGCTATGGATCGATCGTCATGATAAAAATACATTGCAAAGCATATTTACTTCAGTGTTCTTTGTCGATGCCCGGTAGCTAAGGACATGTCGATTATTGAGCGCAGCTGTTTATTGTACATGTACACGCTGTTAGCTGTTACAAACTAAAAGCAACTTAGCTCTTTTGATGTATGGTAAACATATCAAAGTACATTTTTTCCAGTTACTCTACATTGCGAGCGTCTTAACGAAAAGCAGGAAAACACTTAAGGTTTCGTTTTAATAACGAAACGGTAAAGGTCACGAAGATATTGCCTATATTGTCCACAACCGGCCGGCCGAATCAATCGATCGCTACAGTCTTCATTGCCAACTATGTTCACGTACACGTAATGCAACAGATGCATGATTTTTGCTCGAGATATTTGTGTGAGCTCTCAGAATGGCGTCATAAATTTGGCTAATAGCAGAAGATAAAATAAGCAGTACTTGTACTTACGCTGTCGTTCTCGTCCATTTTGTAGGTGAATTTATTAACCGTATCACCGACCCGGCCAATGAGCTTAATAACGCCAGCACCGGAAAGGGCGGAAGTGTGCGTCGATTTCGGCAAATCTCCCTCGAGTTCGAGGAACTCTCGGAAGTCGGGATCAGTGACCAGAATGGGGTGACGAGATACTCGTCTCAGGAATCGTTCCAGTTGGCAGCGGCGTCGCTCCACGAACTCGTCGTTGGCAACTTCCTCTTTGCCCATCTTTACCTGATTGTTTGTTTTGAGGAACAGATTGTCATCCGTGGATTAGGTCCTTAAAGGGTTCGTCGTTGAAAGCAAACATTGTTTGTTGTGCATACAGGACTGTGCACATGATCACTACGAGGAGAGCAGAGCTCACGAAATAGGAAAAAGACTTCAACGAAAATATATTTCCTTTAGGGGACATATTTAAAAAGAAAATCCCCGTGGGGATATAACTGAATTAGGCTTTTTGTCCCTTTTTCTTCGTGCTAAAGTGACTATTTGAAACTTCACAAGTGTACGAAGGTGGAAATGTAGTTCCCAGTTGTTTGGTAGTAATCACAAAAAAAATAAACCTTGCTCGCTTGACTCCATACAGACAATATCGAGACGAAGAGGAGGGTGAGAGAGAGCGAAGGAAAGAAAGAGGGACGAGTAAGCTAAAATCTAGGTTCCAAGCTAGAACTTACAGCTGGGACCATTGAAACAAGGGGAACCATCATTGACAGAAGAGAGAACCACTGGTATACCTTAGTCATGCCCACGACGTTCTTCTCAGGGGCGGGCGGGACAATTCGGCCGGCGGCGAGATGTTTCTCGATGAGCTTTTCGTAGAGGCCGAGAAAATCGGAGAATCGGCGTGATACCGTGAACTCGCTTTTCTTGAAGAATCCGAGATTGGTTCTCGTGATAATCTTGTACACTAGATAGGCACTCATGCCGTCGCCAATCTTCGTCGGCTGGCAGACCTTCAGCTCGATGAAGCGATCGTCAGGTTGGCCATTGGCGCTCTGAAATCTCGGCACGATCCGACGACGAAGTGGACAAATAAGCATAACCATCCTCTATTCTAATAATTCCCTTTTACACAGATTGAGCCGTAGAATTCACTTGGGCTTTCACTGATCGCCATTGTCATCGAAAGGCCCTACGGTACGTGTGCAACTACAGGATTCGTATAGAGGGTCCAATCGATCGATTGCCACAGTCACCATTATACGCTGTCCCAGATTTATGATCAAAACTAACTATTAATGAACCTACGATGGTGTGAAACTGCTGCTGCTGCGTCTGCTGTTTATGCATAGGATGGCCATTGTCGTTGTTGTTCGTGTTACTGGTCGTGTTACTCGCGTGGAGCGTAGCCGCCGGCCCGGACGAGTCCGGATCCGTCGGAGCAGGCGGAATCTGAAACGGTTCGTTCAGCATTGGGCAGATTTAGGCAAGAACCAACTGAGCTATTGCACGCGTGCATGTTAAATGGGTTATCTGTGCGACGGCAAGCCACTTCACGTTGACGGGAACCCATAAATGATTGTCCACCTATTGCAAGTGACAGGATAAATCTACGAATTCGACCTGAATAACATATGACCCCCTCCCCCTTAAAAGTCTATCAAAAGCAATTATACAAAAAGGCTCCCATCCTCATCATGGACGAATCTCATCATGGGCTGACCTGTTCGAGTGGCGACAGATGACGATTGCCCTGCCCCGACGTCTGGTTAGTAGATGACCCATTATCGAGCGGAACTGTTGTCCTTGTTATGATGCCACCATCGTCGTCGTTGAGGTCAATGTCTTCGGCGGCCTCGAGAATGTTGTGATTCATCTCCTCTGCGGTTGTTGTAATCTTTGCGTCGCCCTTTGAAAGTGACTGAAATTCGGTATTCACGTATTGAGTAAATAATCATAACGTAAGCGTAAATTATTCTATTCCTCACTGTGTATGCTAATTGTCATCGTGCACCAATGTGTACACACAATGTGTTTGTTATTATATGTTATATATAAGACTAGCACAGATAACAACATACATATTTCGATACACACTCAAATAATCTGATAAAGTGAACTGATTTACATTTAGAAATAAAATCGACAAATAATAGACGAAAATGAATCAGTCCACAAGCCTGAATATGTAGGTGGAACATTCAGTGAAAATTGCCAGCTACGTAGGTGACACTCGACTGACGGATAATAGCCTGTCTGCTCAAGGTAAGGCGCCTGCATATTCTGGCAGACCGATGTAGAGGTAAATCGGCACGTTTGATCTTTCGACTGTGTCCCGCCTTGTGATGCGCGTGCATGACAGTAGGTCTTTGGCAGTTGAATAGCTTTTATTATGTAAGTTTGATGTACGCTTTTGGCATTTTGGCCTCGTTACCGAATACGTAATCACACTGCATGAATATATTTGTTCACATTATTTGTTTCTATATCATCCGTAAAAATTGCACATATCTGTGTTCTAAGTGAGTTAGTTGAAAGCTTTGAAGTTCACTGAGCAGTATACTTTTCAGCATTTGGATTTGTCGTACGATCCGTGATTGGAATATTTGAGAATAACGAGTAACCCGTTTCGGCAGTAGAGTCACATGCTTCTGATATAACTAACTCAGTCAAGCGTTTGTGTCATTGTACAAAAGATCGACTCCGTGTTTAATAATGAGCTTAGCCCCTTAAGTCAACAACCAACGACTCGCTAACTCCTACGAATTATACCATTGAACTAAACAATCAATTGTCAACTGTTGAAGAGAAAAACCTTTATATCATTTAAGTATTCGATAAGTATTATATAAATATATATAATGATATAGTTGACTTGTCATCTTACTGTGTTACGGCTGATAACCCTAAAGGCCTGAAACCATTTCGTTCTATCTCATGGAATCTTTTCGTGGAAAACCGAAAGTCCATGCCTGGACTTCTTACATTTTCATCGCACGATGAAAATCTGGGACTGAGCATGAAATCGGCCTCTAAGAGTTAACGGATAACACAACATGTGAATCGTTGGAACTTTTGAAGTGCTTTGTTTTTGAGTCGGGTAAGATACGTAACAGAGAAATCATCGTAAGCATATATATATATATATATATATATATATATACGGAAGCCTGCGATACGGACGCAGCGCTGCCTGCTGCTGCGTGACAATGAGTTGCCTATCTGATCGACCATACGGTATTCAATCTCTAGATCTGCTTAATTTGCGTACATCGTGCCGGTGCTAGCATGTGCCACCTACCCCCATTCTACGGTAAAACGTGGTATACACCATCATTTATACGGCTTTATTTTCGCTGTATATATATATATATATATATATATCGCGGCTTAGGATGGAAAGCACTTGCGCCTTCTCCTGGCTTCGTTTTCTTTTTTCATTGTCATATTTCAAAAACCATACTGCCGTTTAAAATCAGTGGTGTTAGTACACAAGCATCAAGCATCGCCAGTTACTGCCATCAGTTATTAAGGTGTATCCCGAGCAATCCGCTACTTATGGTGACTCTTTGCTCGTCCAACTTTTTACAGATAGCACCAATATCTAACTAGACGTCTGTGCAGTTATCGAACACACAACAGCAATTGTGGTCGCGATCAAGAGGAGCATTAATAATTCCTCAAGGACGAACGATCAGCTTTCGATTCAACGCAGCCGCGAATCTGTTCTCAGAGGAAGTGTTCAAAAGATCACCGACAAGAAAAAGCGCCACCACCTCCCTTTCGGGAGTGACCATACTGGCGTCGCCCTGA
The DNA here is from genome assembly GCA_019614645.1 of Stratiolaelaps scimitus. Classification (NCBI taxonomy): domain Eukaryota; kingdom Metazoa; phylum Arthropoda; class Arachnida; order Mesostigmata; family Laelapidae; genus Stratiolaelaps; species Stratiolaelaps scimitus. The sequence goes on along the minus strand of JABWDB010000031.1, from coordinate 1,170,576 downwards.
AATCTGTCCCAGCTCACCTCTTCCCAAATGCTACAATAATTATTATATATATTAAAACACATAACAAATACGTGCTGTCGAGAGACGCGGAATTGTTGTTGAAAGCTATCTGATATTATTGGCCACAAATTATATATATATATATATATGTGTGTGTGTGATTCGCAGTAAAATTTAGGTAAGTCGGGATGTTATGGCAGAATAGAGGAAGTGTGTTAAAGTGAACTGCGAATGCCATCTGAGCCGAATTTTTTTGCATCCCGTAGTAAAACCTGACATGAGTCATTTTCTACAAATACACGAAGCAGATAAAAAAAACCGCCCGGCCGGTGCGAAATTCTATAACAAATACGGCATCTGAAATGATTATAGGTATAGTTTTGTGACAGTTTTATCGTTAACGGCTCAAATTGACTGCGTCGCAGCTCATAGAGAGGTCCTTGGGGACTCCGGCTATATACGGACCTTTTGAATGTCACGATTGCTATAATTAATGCATATGTATATATATATATATGCTTTGATCATATTGCATTGCCCAGTAATTGAACATGGCCAAAGTTAAGTAATAACTAGCAATAATGCGAGTTTTATAAACGTTATTTACTGTAAAATTTACAACCAAAAAATAAACGATCCATATTTTTTAAATTTATCGAAACCGTCGTTGATTACGCTCGGTCTTTACTTTGAAACGAATTTCTCTTGATTGACAATTTAGGCGCACGGAGAGTGGTGCGTCCTCTGTTCCTCATGAAATCTGTGTTGTACCATCTGACGTTAGTGGATTATGGATAATCCTAGCGGATTACGAAAGTTAACTGTTCGATTATCTCTGCCAAATCCGATAAACCCGTTGTTCTCGAGTTGACCTCAGTGGCCGTAGCGCATCTCGTTGAAATAGGAGAAACAATCAATAGAGATTGGCACCTAGTGGCGCAGGAATCTACATTAATGTCGCCCACCATCTCATCTCATCTATCGCCGTCGGGTCTGTGTGTCTGCCTGCGCCTCACAGAATACAACCAAGCCCACCACGGGAACGCCTCCTCGGTCGCGTGATTCATGCTGCTACACGGTGGCGAACGCCGTCATCCGCACACAACATAGCCATTGTTATCTTTTACGATTATATTGCTATACGATGCTACTATAAATATGAAGATTACAGGACCATGATGATGTGATCATTTCCTCCGCCCCACCCGCCGCCGTTCATGTGCAATTTTTCGTCGCTGCTGACGACAACCGCATCAGCAGCAAACTGCTCAGCCAAGGAATGGATATAGCCTTTTTATTCATCGGAATGGGGCCCAAGATGTGTTTGAGAGAGCAAGCAGGATAGCAGTACAGAGACATAATCGGCGACGATCGACTCGGCGACTTTATGCGCCCCGCCAGGCAACGAGCAACGGCATCGGATAAACTCCCTCCTGCAAACAGGCTTCAGCCTATCTGTAACCTGGCGCTGCTGCTGAACAGCGTGAGCTTCGTGCTCACCGTAGGGATCATTTACTCGAAGCGTCGAGTCAGTTCACAAATCAGTTGGCCAGCCACATCCCATCGCAATGAGTGAGATGACGACGACAACGACAACGGCTCTAATGGCGGCAGCAGCAGCAGCAACAGCAACAGGGAGTATTAAGAACATCACTTGGGGCTGGGAGTATTAGTGATGGGAGTAATGTTTGTCCATTTTCGAAATGTCACCTAGCTCGCATTGCGTGCAGATGAAAACGATTGCGTGCATATGATGAAGCCTCGTTTTGTACTCGTTGGGAATAGCCCTCCCGCCAAGCGACAGGTGGCAAAAGATAGCGAACTCCGTCGGTTATGCAGCCTGCTACAATGAAATGTGTCATTTTCATTCGGGTGTTCAAAATGACAATACAGATACCCTCAGTTATCGAGTGTTCTCGCTGAGTTGACCCTGTTTGCGTTGAGCATTCACGCTGTACTGTAGTCAATGAATGGGACACGTTTCGAGCCTTACTGATGAGGAGAAAGCAATTATTACTGCTTTACACCGAGCAGGAAAGACCGAGGCTGCGATTGCCAGAGAAATAGGCAGAAGTCATTGCTTAGTGTACAATTATCTACGCAGTCCGTCCTAATAAGTTCAAAGGGCGTCTACGAAAGGTCAGCCAGCCAAATGAACACAAGACCTCATATTCAACAACGCCATATGAGAGCCCGACTAAACTTCGCTCTCACCAATATGGCCATAAACTAGAAATCCGTGAGTATTGGGGCAACGTTATTTAAATAGGCTCCTGAGGGTGCACATCGATTTAAAAGGTACTGTGTCGTTTCAGATCGTCCTCAGTGACGAGAAGAAGTTCAATTTCGACAGACCAGATGGATATAACGGTTATTAGCATGATGTACGTAAGGGGCCATGGACTTCTCAAAGCGCAATTTCGGTGGCGGGACCGTTATGGTTTGGGGAGCTTTCACCTGTCCTGGCAAACTCGCATTCGCTTTCATCTCATCTCGAGTTAGTAGCGGGGACGATGTTGACCGACACATACTGCTGTTGAAGCACAGATGTCCTCGACTGCCAATTGTCTTCGAATAAGCTTCAATTCACGTCAGCGCGATTAAAGGTGCGTGATTAGGACGGCACATAGTGTAAACCCTAGAGTGGCCAGCATGTCTTTGGATCTCAGCCCGATGGAGAACCTCTGGGGCATTCTTGTGCGACTAGTATACGCGTCGAATCGACAGAATACATCAGTGGAAGCACTAAAAGAGGCGTTGTTGCTGGCCTGGGCAGGGGTCAGCGACCAGATCCTGCTGAATCTCGTTAATAGTACGCCAAACCGAATCCTTGACGTTACAAGTAGAAAGGGCGAACACGAGCGAGAATCAACTCAAAAAGAGAACACTTGATAACTGAGGGTGCCTTATCTATTGTAACACCCAAAAAATGACACATTTCGGATATTTGAACTATAGGGGGCATCTTAAGTTTACGAACAACACTTATATGTTATTATTTATTTTTTTATTATTAGTTTTTAATGTTTTGTTTATATTACTTCTGGTCACTGGACTACGGGTCACTAGTGTTACCGGGAATTAATGCTCGTGGAGAGTCGATAACGCTCCCGAAGGTGTTAATATATTTCTTCCCCGTCCATAACAGCAATAACTAAGAAACTGCCCATCTGATTTAGCAGTACATTGCTATCATGCAGTCACTGCCGCGAGAGAATTCAGTTCGAACCGCTAGTTTCAATAAATCGTCCGAACGTCACACTGGACATTTCTGTTTCTTTGGTGGTAACCTACCAAAGCAACCCAAGACGCGGACAGATTCTCTTCGGTTCTATAATATCTGTTTCAAAACAGCTGCTGTCTGTCATAGGCGACTACGACTGAGATCGTAGATACAACAGAAGAGCACAAAGTTCAAGTACAAACGACCTTCGAATTGTCATTCAACGTACAACGAGTAGAAAATCGACCCTAGAATCCTACCTCTTTCCATATATAAATCTAATTTTTTAAAGTTTTCATCAAAAATTCTTCCGTTTGTTTCACGTTTGCACCAGCGTTCGCAATCGTCTCTGAAAAATTATTCGCTAATACGCTAAACCCGCTCGAATAACCCTTCAGTTTGGCCTGCTTTTCTCGTAAACACATGCTACAGGAGAATGCAGATAGATTGGAGCACACAAAGGTCTGTGTCCTTCAACATCTATTGTAAACAGAGCTTTTACCATGGCGAGCACGGAAGTCCGCTTGAATTCTAGAAATACGGCAGCAATATGGCGAAACGGAGAAACAATGACAACGACTTCTTATTATTATTCGCTAGAAATACTGCCTCGCCCCGAGTTACATAATCACGTTATTTACGTGAATTGCATGTCTTTGCAGCAAGACGTATCGGCTTACGGTCTCCACTTTCTCGGCACCTTGCGAAGAATACATAACATTGTTGTATTGCAAACATTTATAATGTGAAGCAAGTATATCGCCACTGTAGAAGAAATATATCGGGACATATTTGTGGTAAACAAATGAACTAAATCATGAAGAAACATGGAAATATTCATTGACGGTTGACGTTACCACTCAGCGTTGAATTAACTTCTTAAAAACAATAAACAACAACGAAGTGAACGGCAGACCTGAATGAGTCCTCAGATGCTAGGCTAGGTACATTAAATACAAAAATGCTTATATATGAAATAATATTGTGGAAAGGCTGTGTACGAGCGAAGTGAGATAACGAGACAACATTTGGCTTATGGCTCAGTCAGGTAGGTCGATCCGACTATTCATCCTTTTCGAGTACCTAGCAAGGTCTCGCGTTTTCTAGAAGGCTCTTGCTTGTTTGTGAGCAAGCAAAAGCCATGTTCCAGTCACACACCTTGACTCACATGTGGCGGTGACTGTCGATTTGAATTTAAGTTTTTTTTGCTCGACGTTTGTCAGATTGATATCGCTAAGCACCAACATCATGGGCTAGCAATTCTACGAGGCACTCAACGCTGACGACACGGCTCGTAGAATTGGCTAATCTACTGGTCTAGTGCCGTAAAATAATGTCTGATTTTAGCATCACACAGAGCATTTGGATGGCCCTTCAGCGGTGGACACAAATTGTAGAAATTGTCGGTGTCTCACTCGGAAACATTGCTGTATACCTTACAGAGGCGGTTATGTGAGCAAAGCGGATGTGAATCTCGTACATGAAAACCTGATGCAACGATTCGACGCGTGCGACTTGTTGCACTAAAAGAACAGAAAACCCCTTCTTGAGGAAGATGATTACCGAGGGCGAAAGTGGATCGTTTACAAATAACACGAGGCGAATGAGACCCTAGAGATCAAGGAGCAGTCGTCCCCAAACAGCTGCCATTTATCGTAGAATGCTCGACTTTTCCCCTGTCTCACTACCACATTACACATTATTTTTTTAAAATCACTCCTCAAATTTCCATGCCATCGAAATAGTTAATTTGGATCGATTTCTCACAGATAAAATCTTGATTTTATCTATAAAATCGAACGAACTTTCAAACTGGCCTAATTATTATGTTTTGTAAATGTGCTGTCCTACCGTGGGTATGTAAGCTCGACCGAGCCCATTAATCTACCTTGCCATCAACTGACATGTTTCCTCATTAATTAGGAAGGTACCATGCTCCGCGTGCACATGTGAATGAGATGCACGCAGGCGCGTTGAACTTGTCTGGCCTTATTCAGCAGTCGCCTTATAATTTGATTGCAGGCCGATGCAACAATTACTCAGGAAGCCAGTGAAGCAGACAGACACATAGTGGATTCGTTTTGTCGACGCAAATTACGTCGATAAAGATTTGAATCGGTAGCGCAGAATCTCCGCATTTGCCAGTCGCCACTTGCTATTGTTAGGTGTACATTGTTCATCACATTAGACGAGGCCGCCAATAAATAATTGAAGTAATTGTGATGAAGTCAGTAATGATAGCTGACAAGTAAGATACATGTAAAAATAGAAAAAGAACACAATACACAACGAGGAACGAAGGACGGTTCAGCAGTCGACGATTGCTAGTGGCCGCACCGTCATATTCTGAACAAACACAAATTTTTACAGGAAAAGCTTTCTCCCAGGAAATGTAACAGAACATCTAGTATTAACAAAAGGAGCGTAGCAGATTACCACAGAAGAAAATGGAACTGGGGTGAGTCGCGAGCTGGTGGTCTATTCGCATTCGTAGTGCGGTATGTTCTAGTGTCGACGTTGATGAAATATCTGAACTGATTCCTCTAGGCTATAATTCACAAGTGGTCAGTAAATGGAGGCTAGCTTCGGGGACGCAAAATGTTTTATATGATACACATATGCCGATATTTCTACGTCTGCTTACTATAAAGTTATTTAGCGATTTGCCAAAGCTCATTTGGTTCTTTCACAATGGTCGAAATGGCGAAGTAACCCAGGTAGAAGCTAGCTCCATCCAACTTCAGTTAGTCCCCTGTGGTGCCGTATGTCGCGACCTTCAAAACTCCGTTACGTACAAAATTAATAAAACCGTTGACGTATTTACACAAAGTCAGTAGGCGATCATAGGCTAGGTTGCCTTCAACGACACCGCAGGGAACGCCGAGCCCGGATCAGCCGCTCTGGGATAACCCGGCGGCCCTAGATGGCGATACTCGAGAGGGTTGAATCTCGAAAGTATTAATTGTTGTATCTCCACAAATATGCATCGGAGTAAATCACGCTGTGCGATTTTCTTTCTTAAATTAGCTCATCTGAAAGTGTGTCTCCCATAGACCGGCGTATCACATATGCGACTAGAAAACTCCCACTATTTGCACTGAATCAGCGGTAGACCGTTCAGTAAATCAACAGACGAACGAATACCTTCTGCCCTACACGAAATCAATTTAAAAGTCGCTCAAATGACGCACGAATGAAATGCTCATTGTTGGTTGTGCGTTACTCGAGCTTGGCCACACAAACGCAACGATGACAACCATTTACATGAAGAAAAAATAACAATGCATACAAAAGCTCATCATAACGTCTACGCCGCTCTTCACCGCCAACGTTCATCAACGGTGAACATTCCGGCCGTCCCAAAAGCCAAAACTACGAATGGTCTGCCGTTTCAAAACACGCCAAAATGAATCTGTGTGTATCGGTCAGTTTCCATCTGGCATTTTGTTTTCTTTCGCTGTTTCCAGCGTCCATTCGACCTATTCGTTTCGTAGGCCAATTGTCAAGGCAAATTGACAGGAGACACAGCCATTAACCGCTTTTCATTAGCTTTTTTTCTCACTAGGGTCTGTGTAGTAGGGGAGATGTCGTGGACGGGGGCGGCATCGTCATCCCTTGACCAGCTGTGGATGACACATCCGGCACCTATACCGCGTTGGCATTTCGCGGGAGGCCGCAACGACGGCGAGAGTGAGTGGGTAACAAACAAATATACGACAAATATACTTGCTTGTACTACGATGATCGCCAGCAGTGTCAGTGGGCAGTAGAATTGCGATTCGGCCCCTCTGCGGTTGATTTCATCCCCGCGTCATATTCAATAATGCCTCACATCGGTGTACTCTGCTAGAGCACTGAAAGGCGCCTTCACCGCTTTATTATTAACGACAACAATTGAGCATTTGGCCCACCACCCGTGGTCTCCGTCGGCAACGGACGGTGACAATAAATCGTAGGGGAATACCCTGTCATACGTCCACAGGCAGACAGACAAATACACAGATCTTTCAATGTCTCACACATACACACACACACCCAACTGCAAAATAGTTATAGGTAGGCGGACACTTCACCGATTGACTTACACGTGAAGTTCACGCACAGTTATCTCGATGGGATAGCCGAGAAAATGAACTCATTAGGTGATTGACTAATATACAGGCTACTAGATCTGTTTCTAGGCTGGCTGTCTCCCCCCACCCTCCCCCCCGAACGTCAGCTAGCCCCCGAGGCGTTTACACGGCACACCTGGCGCAAAAACGAACTCGCCAATCCGTCGTACGAATCACAAGACGAGTACGGGAATTCGCCACTCGAATATCGTATCGCGGATGCTACCGATTGTCCAGCCGTCTTCGTGGGATGAGACGGGTGGATTTTGTTCGCTTTCGTCTAAAACGAGCTTGCTCCATATGATGGGTTCACACAGATTCACCAGGGGCGGAACAGGGTATACACACACACACATATATATTGACAGGACGCACAACAAGTTTCATTTACCTCGACAGTTGACACGAAGAGATCGTCCTCCTCGTTCTTGCTGGCGGACAGATCCTGTTGTAGTGGATTACTCATCGTGGAACGGCGTGTGCTGTTGAAGGAACCGATCAGCGGGTGACTGGCTGACAGTAGGTAGAGACAAGTGCACGCACCTTGAATCGTCGTCAGTGACTGTCAGTGGTCGACAATCGTTGACTTCGTCGACGTTTGTCGACGACGAACGTAGCCACCCCTTCTGCTACGCCAGGATCGAGATCTATCGAAGTTGGGTGCCGATCGCGAGCAATGGCTACTCGCCGCACACTCAAACAGTCTTGAACAACGACTCTGCTGTGTGAATAATTCGCAGGGGTACACTGCGCCTGCTGCTGCTGCTGTTGGCGGTGATGGTGGTGGTTGTGGACGTGCTGCTGGTTGCGATTGCTGGCGCTCCGCTCAGTAGACGAGAAATCCGTCTGCCATATTGTGCAGGAACTCCCCCCGTGGCTAACGTTATGGCGGCCGAGGGCCCGCCACTGACTAATCGCATGGGTGACGGCTGGGCGGGCGGATTGAAATCGACCCCCTGAGGAAAATTTGAGTTCGATGACAATCGACACAAGGTCTAAGGATTAAAGATGCTGGGAGAATATATGTATCTATTTCAAATTGTACGAATTAGGTGTGTGAACAGTAAATATCGGGCCTTCCTTTGTGTTATTCAAAAGGATCTACAAACCATTCTCACTACACCGTATCTAAACTTAAAGAAGCAGCTGAAAATGTATGTCGTTAAATCGATACATGAACCAAGCTGATATACAGCGCTCATGTGGTAAGAACAGCCATAAATCAAATAACCTGTGGGGAACTTGTCTAGATTGGTAAAAAATAGGTAACTCCTTCTATAACACCCAAACGCCTGGTGAGCGATCCGTCGTGAAGCCTTTTCAGGATTACACCAGCAACGAGATAGCTCAAGATTGATAAACTATTCGTCGCAAATCAGTTTGGGTCTAGTTCGGTCCATTTTGCCCCCACCGAGCCTCTGACTCATGGCCATAGTCACTAATATACCCAAATGGTGATTGCACACATTGTCCAGGGGCAACAATTGTTGGCCCTTTGTTACCAATAATAAACAATTGAATAACAATTGAATATCGTCCGTCCGTTCGTTTTTCAGTAATCAACACAGATCTAACGACTGAACGTATTATTTGATCCATTCTTGTAACATGCACCTTATTGGTCGAATACATTTTCATTCGATTGTGCTTCAAGTCATTCCGAATACACCGAATCGACCAGGTCACCCTGAAAAAAGCAAACGCAATCAGTGGCAAATCAGTTCAGCTTCTAAGTTTTGTGGTGGTCGGCGAAAAGATACACTTAGCAGCTATTTCCTACCTGTCGAACCTAACCTGTGAATGGTAGCATCGTATGTTCACAATTAGCTTTCCAGAAAACAATTAACTGCAGAAATGCGAATCCCCACCTGCCTCCATTTTTTTCTTGCCCTCACATTACCTTTCTCACTTTGCCCAGACACGAAACAAAAAGCGCTCCACACTTCAGGAGAAAATGAACCGCCCTCGTCTGTCTCGGACAACAGCCACAATCGGACCCCTATGGACTAATGAGACCCCTGTTTGCAGCCTTCTCTGACCTTATCACACCCATCAGACATTTATCTACACTTAGCCATATGAAGACGCTTGTGAACTGGGCAATGTTCACCACCGCACGCTATCTCGACATTATCCTGATGACTACTATTCATCTGAGTGCTGACTCTCCCATATATATATATATATATATATATACATATCAAAAGCTGCGATACTGATTAAGTGGTAGCTGAGTTGGCAAAGTTCTCTCTTTGGTCTTCATCATTTCCATTTATGCAGAATAATGCAAGGTAAGTCAGAGAGCATAGAAACACTTTTTTATCGAGAATTTTAACATGCAAGCTACCTGAATGACAACTCGTGTATGTAAAATTAGCATACAGATTAAACATTTATTTTTACTTCCCTTGCATGATTCTCTTCCGGCACCCAGGGCACGGTACAGACGCACACCAGTGTGAGAGTACTATGAGATACCAAGTGTTTTTACGATTAAGAGGAGATAGCCTAAATTCTCAAGTTCTACTCTGAAGTTATGCCGTCTCGATCACAACTTCCTCGTGACGCCAACAGTCATATCGTACAGTTTTGGCACGGGGAACTCACCGACAAACTGGTCAACGAGGAGATAGATAAACCTTCCCGACACCTTGACAGGGATATAGGATAATGCGTTGGGATTTCGGCCCCGTATAGCGCTCACGTGTTGTATGGGAACTTCGATAATTTCTGACTTTACAAGGCCATAGGTTTCGAAGCGAACACGGTTTCTCCCCACAAGGTGAATCTTTCGAATTGTTTGTCTGGCAACTATCGCTGAGGAGACAACTAACGCCATGCCTATAACGCAGCCTACCACCTGACTAAAATAGATAATTCCACTTTCGGCGACACTTCGAGATATTCGCTTGAATCGTGTATTGTCACCCTCGGGGTTCCTCCTGAAATCATTAACAATCGATTACATTAAGTTGTCAAAATGACATATATATATAATATATATATATATAGCAGTTTCAGTTCGCAAACGGCTAATTTACAAAAGTGCAATCATACAAACGCTTAGGTAACAAGTTACAGCTTTCAGTTTCGAATACGACTCTTTGCCATCTAGGGTATTCATTTCGTTAAGCAAAGCCCGTCCGCGCATCTGATTATTATAGAACAAATGAGAGACGTGACAGGAGACCACATCATGATGATACTAGTTCGATTCTTTTTCGCTGTGCAATGGAGAATATATATCATGGCTAGTCACACTTGCAGTGACTAATCATTCTACAAATAATATTAATAATAAAGAAATCATGAACGAATAATCATCGACATCAAACGATACATCCCTGCGACCCAGCATAAATGTCCTAGTAACAATAATAAGTATTCTAATGTTACATACACACATATTCTATTTGAGAAATGTACATTTTCTATTTATAGAGCTATTCTTATACAGCCTTACTTGGACAGATTTATATATGTGATTTGTTATATATATATAATTAACTTGAGTTGATAAAGCAAGACAAACTAATAAAAGTTAAGTTATGACAATAGGAAAAGTGCTCCTAGCGGTGATCGCAAACTATCTGTATACCTTGCGACATTCTTCTTTTCCATCAAATCGCTAACAGCATAGCACATATAGGGCCAGGCAATTAACTGGGATACTCCAAATAGTCTAGCTAGCATGATCAATCTAGGTCGATTGTGCTGATATAGTAACTCGAGTTTGGGACCGCCAGAAATCCACTTGGCTGTAACATCGACCAGCCGACCTCTCGTGTTCCACAGCCTTGTGAGACCGCCACCGGCACATGTGAATCGCCTCGCCAGCGGAAGTAACATCGTGTCTAAACCGTTGTCGAATCGAGTAGTAACGAACTGAGCTCGCGTCGAAGTGACGGCAATCCGTCGCAGGTTGTCTGCCGGTAGAATTTCTCTGAAGTTTCGCCTCGGTTTCCGCTCACGCACTCCATAGATCAGCCCCGCGCGACATGCCTTATCTATGTTTCGTCGTCGCTATTATCCGGTATTCTGTTATTGAGCGGACGTTGACTAAGGGTCGCTGACGGCGGAGCAGACAGCTTCTCTTTGCGCGGTCTGTATTTGCAAACAAAACAAACGATCCAGGGAGATCCGTTTTTTTTCTTCGCCCGAGCCGTAATGCTGACGTATCCTGCTCCGATTACTCGCCATTTGCATAATGATTCACCGGTTTAGTAGTCTCCTATATATAGTTTGTGCTTAGTATACATAGTTGTTGTGTTGAACGTTCAACAGACAACTCCTCTCTCAGCCCCTCATGCCCTTTCTGTTTCGGGGGGCCTTAGCAGACGACGGCCCAGGGGCTTATTTCGTCGTCAGTCAAACATGTTTATGAATCAGCTGAGTCCGATCAGTGTCTCTGACGGCCACCGTTGAAGTTGACGACAGGTCTTCAGACACAGACAAGCACGGTGGTGTCGTGTGTACACGCAGGCCGGAGTCATTTTAAATGATATCGAGAAGGCGCAACATATCGGAGCGATTTATCTCTGATCGCCTGTGCTGTGTGACCGATTCCTGTGAGGTTCCACGGGTGCGTTCGTCCGCCAACACGGTGGAAGTACGTTCGCGCGGTGTCCGTAATGTCGACTTGTCGTCGGCTGGCTCACAACAGCACGACTGGTGCGGGCGGTGAGGATCGGAGTAGCGATGTGGCGCCTACCAGTCAAGTGGGGACGTTTGAGGCCTTGCTCCTCTCGAAGAGGACACTTTCAGGCCTGCATAGGACTGGTTTTCAACAACCATCGCCGATTCAGGCAAAGGCAATTCCCATGGCCAAGTGCGGTGTTGGTAAGTTAGCTGAAGTAGAGCCATCCAATAAGCCTTTGTACTACATAGGATATACCTACGCCAGAATGATACTATAAAATAGTAACGTTTTAGAGGAATCGAAAGAAGGAAACATGCAGATTGAAGATATATATATATATATATATATATATATATATATATATATATATATATATATATATATATATACGTCAAGATCAAGCTATTTTTTGACATTTATATATTTAAATAAATATATTATATAAACGTAAATTACGTATAATTTTTTTTTAAATTTATACGTATTTTACACGTTGAGGCTGCGCAGGTTGTCAACATGTGAGTTTGACAGCGAGAATCAAGAGCCTGTCTACTAAATCGGCAGCGTAAACAGGTCGGTTAGAGAGGCGGGAATTGTCTTCTGTTGTTAAACTTTGTGTGTGTGTGTCTGTGTATGTGAATGCGCGTAAAGGGTCAGGGTCATCCATCGTGTGAGGTATAAATAGTCGTCTCTATTTTGCCATCATCGTTAATGAGCTACAGAATGCCAGGATAGGACTTCATGGATTAGGTGAACCAGGACCAGTCATCCAGGCCACGTTTACCTGCCCTGTGTATACGCACCACGATATTCATTATAGTACTAAATGTCAATTATAGAGAAACAAAGATCTAGATATTCTCGTGCAGTGATCGAGCTGCGAACTGTATATATAGGAATGATCCAATATCTACTCTATGTTTTGGATAATCTATTCGGTTATACGACTCATGATATATATATTAAGCCAGCTATTGCTACACTGAACAACCTGTCGACGTAACTTGTGTCCTGACGAGAGCAAAGGACTGATTATATATTTACCTTCGTTTATTACTTTTTTTTTAGTAAATACATCAGCCCTCAGTATTTCAAGGTCGTGTTGAAAGAGTACAAATGTGCTCATCCTGGTAGCGGTCTTCCACATTTATCAATGAGTTACTGTTTTATTCTATAATATTTGTTGTTATTTCTATAATGTCTGTTGCCGTTTCTATGAGACAGTCCGCAGAGTTTACTGTTATAATGCCCTGTATTTATACATGTAGCCGTTCATCATCGCGGAGTAAATGTCGCCATGTACAGGGGTAATGTATGGTAAAATATTTATACGTTGTTTGTCACGACATATTCGGTTTGGATGCCTGCCGATGTGTGTCCTGAGGACCAGAGGGGGAGGTCGAGTCTGTTAGAAGGGCAACGGTTCTGTGGGCCAGGTGGATATTTAAGCAGATAGATTCTCAGTGTAGGCGAACTACACCCGCTGCTAAGGGGTGGTAAGATCTAACACAAATCAAATAAGCACGGTTGGCACGATTTGATCTGCCTAATGAAAAGAACAGAGATCGGTAAAATTGGCACAATTTACTATACACTCTGATAGATATATTCTTAAGCATTGATTTGATAGCTAGTTTCATGCAGTCGAGTATGGTGGATGACTGAACTGGGAAATAATAATCATAACGGTAATAATTTCCATAATAAGAGATATTTCTGTTTGGTAGAGAGAACGAATTTGTCAATGACGCACTGATGCTGCCGTTGTGCTCAATACAATAGCATGTCATATTCAAAGGGATGTGTCACAGCGCTGGACTCGAACCTGTGGGTCCCGGATGTTTGTAGCCGATAACGACGACATTTACATCTTGACACTATTGTGTCCATTTTACAATTTTTTTGTGTAATTCGCCTCATCTTCATTTAATATGTGCAACCGAAATTTGAGGTGTCATATTCCCTTGAAAATCTGTTAGTTTCGGGAATCATCAATCACTCTATTTATAATAAATCTATAATAGTTGCCAATATATATGGAAGCGTAAACACAAAATGATCTGTGAGATTGAAAATATGTAAAATTCCTTTGTTAATGATAGCTAGTAGTTAATTAGTTCCTTAAATTTAGTGATAGTAGATTAATTAGTTCCTTAAGGTTAGGGATAACAGAATACCATGAATTAAGTCAGATCGGCCCTGGTAGTGTTTGCTCCATGCATGCTACATGCGCAGAGATACCGTTTTGCCACTTAAACTCTTAGTCGATGAAACAGACAATCAAAGAAACGATTCTCACACAGATGTGTGTGAGTGGTGTGTGTTCGCCACTAGTTCACGTCTTCATATAAACGTCGACAGACATTATTTATACATTGTATGGGCGAGAGATGTAAGTCTATGCAGGTCACGTCTTGACACACAACCTTTTATCACAGCGAATGGCATTTGTTACGCTCTACCTGTCATCATGTTTTCGTCACTGAGAGCTGGAGCTTTTGTTTTGAAGTAGACATCGACTGTGTAGCTAAAGGATTCGCGACAAAGCGATGTGAGACAACTGTGATAAAACCAAATTCGTTAAACTTCTTTGCTGCGCGACAGATTCATTTGACCCTAATTGATCTCATTTGATTAATTTGGACTTGGCCGCGCAATCAAAAGGTTATCGTGATTTTCATCTGAACAATTGCTGGGATATTTACTGTCATTAAAAATGTTCCTTACATCGTGTTCGGCGTTGTGGACACAAGTGAAATGATCTCGTTTTGCAGACGTTCCACGATGGTTCCAGAGTGGAAATCCTGTCTTAATTAGGCCGACGGTGTATTTTCGTCAACCCATTTCTTTGTGTTTGCTTGCAGATATGATCATCCAGGCGAAATCCGGCACGGGGAAAACGTGCGTATTCGCTGTCGTCTCCCTCGAGATGGTGAATGTACAGCTGAACGAGGTGCAAGTTGTCATTCTTGCGCCGACACGTGAGATCGCAATACAGATCTGCGACAACATAAACTGTATAGGGGTCGATTATCCCGGCTTGAAATGCTTCGCGTTTATTGGCGGAATCGCTCTTGAACAGGACAAGGTAGCTACTTCGTACGAGTTAATCGAGTTATTACTTCAGAGTCATCTAAGAGCTCCCGACATGACTATTGTTGTTGTTGTTGTTGTTGTTGTTGTTGAGAATCCAGACTCAAAGCTGTCAGTTGTTTTTTTTTAATTTTTGATGAAATAGTGTCCCACTTGGCCAATGCGAATTCACACCTTTCTTTAAGTTGATCGTGAAAGCGATTGTGTATTTACATTGTGCACCAACATTCATACCTTTGTAATTCACCGTCATGTTATCATCTCCAAGACCGCGGTTTGTGCAGCCAAGCAATTCATCTGTCGTACTCTCGAATTCAGGTGAAGATCCGACGATGTCACATCTTCGTTGGAACTCCAGGCCGCACGAAACAGCTTTTGCAAGTAGGACTGCTCAGGTCGCGAAGTATCCGCTTATTTGTCCTGGACGAAGCTGATAAACTGCTTGAGCCTTCTTTTCACGACGACATCAAGTTAGTACAGGCGCAGTATTTGCTGCAGTTATATTGACTGCCGGCTGTCGGCTTCAATACGAAGAGACCATTCGAGGTTTGATTTTTCGCGTGACAGATCGATTTCGTCGGGCTACATATGTAGATAGATCTATAACGATCAGGCGCGTTTATCTATGACACACGATTTTTTTAACCTATATTTCAATGCAAACGCCATCCTCACCGTTGTTTTCCTCGTCTACTTCGCTTTCACTCTAGCTCGATCTATGCGGCTCTTCCGGCGAATAAGCAGATGCTCGCGCTGAGCGCCACGTTCCCATCGGAGATGGTTTCGCAATTGTCCAAGTACATGCGAGCACCGACCGTCGTCCGACTGAACTCCGACGATCCTGCGCTTCTCGGCATCCGGCAGTTTTATCATAGCGTACCGCATCACCACATTCCGCATATCGTCTTCCAGCGGAAGCTCAAGGTCTTGCTTCAGATACTGGTCGATGTGCCCTACACTCAGTGCCTGGTAGGTCGTCTACATGTCAGACATTTGTCCATTTCGTCAATCAGTTCACGCTATTCGTGCAACTATCGTTGAGGATAGTTGTAGATGTATAATAGATTTGTTATTTATTTGTTTATTACGTAGACTTGCTTCAGTGATTTGTGCCCTCTGAAATGTTACGAGAGTTAGTCAGACATGTCTTGAAGTCTCTACAAGTTGAAATCGGTGTTATGGATATGGGTCACGTGAGTTGGGACTCGGATTGCTAGGCTAGGATGGACACGTTTTTATATCAAAACGATATTCGGTGCTGTGTTCATTCAGCCAATTTGTTTGTATTCAACGTCGTCACTGTATTTTTCGCAGGTTTTTCTCAATTCACAGATGCGTGCCGAAATGCTGTGCGATCGTTTGCGCGAGTCGAATTTTCCATGCGAGCTGTTGTCGGGAGCCCAACGTCAGAGTGAGCGCATTCATTCATTGGTGCAACTTAAACAGAATCGGTGTCGCATTCTCGTTACGACGGATCTCGCTGCCAGGGGCATAGATGCTGAAAAAGTCAGCCTGGTTATCAACTTCGAGGTGCCCAATGACAAGGAAACCTACCTGCACAGGATGGGACGAGCCGGCAGATACGGTACGTTCTATTAGACATCTATGCCTCTGAACATACACTACACTTGCATCTCTAACTGACTAGACCCTTCGTAATGCATTTGCGTTAAGACATAAATTTTCTTTATGGAAACCACATCGCATCCCGCTTTCGTAGTTCGCGCAGATGGGCTAACGAGTATATTTGTTTAGCTTGAATGGGAACAGTAGAGCTAAGCTCGTATGTAAGTTGGGCTTAATAAAGGCTCCCTATTCATCGGACATCAGTGACATGACTCTTCGACTGAGCCCTTAACCATATCCTGTCTTCAATCTATGTCCTGCTCTCTTTTCTGTCATAGATATACAAGGGATCCCGCATTTTTTCTGAATCCAAATCACTTTTATTTGTAAAGGTTTAAGCCAAATTCAATATCTCACAGATTTGAACATTAGCTTTAGCCGGCAGTCTAGACATATATATATATATATATATATATATATATATATATATATATATATATATATATATATATAATCGTTTATTGTTCATTAAATTAAATTTTCTTTTGACCACAGGGAGCTTCGGTATTGCCGTGAGTATAGCCTCAGAAGGTCAAGAGTCAGACTTACTCCAGCAAATCACCTTAGACTCGAATGTGCTTCTCCAGTTTATTGGGACACTTCGCGACTTCCGACACATCCTGACAGTCACCAACGAGCCGGTGTCAGCCGAGGACGCAATCATTAACTACGTCCGATACCCACCAGCACCAGAGGGCCTGACGACACCCACCGAAGATGAGCCACGCACACCACTTACACCGATGAGTTCGGGAAGTACTTGCAGTAGCAGAGGTGAATCCCGTCCTGGTAGTCGCGCTTCAAGCAGATGCCCTTCCCGAAAAAGTAGTCTCCGACGAAAGCAAGCGATTCGAAACTTTGTCACCACCCAATCGGAGCCTTGTACGCCATTTCGACAGCGGTCGAATTCTAATAACAGCGTCAATTTCGATCCTATGCACACGTCGTGGAACGAACTTCGCCTTATGGAGAAAATCCAGAAAGCGCTCACTCCGAGTTGTGAAGACCTCCACTTGGGGAGCATCGATGAAGCCCTCGAGAGTCTCACCAAGGTGCGAACAGGAAAAATGGACGCCCCCAAGTTCAACGGTAGTCTCGTATGGGATCCGTTGATGAAGCCGCACATTGATCTCACGCCGCTAGCCCCGCCCGAAGAGGAGATTGTTGAGGAGACATCGGATGATGAATCTCTACAGGACAATTCGGTTATACAGATGAGTAGCCTGACCCCGTTCTCGCTCAGGCCGAAATACGCCCCACTTAGCGACTCCGTGACGAACCTAAGGAAAGGCCACATTAGTCAAAGTCTCAACTGTTTAGCTGAAATTGGACCTTCATTATCGAGACAGAACTCATTTAATGCATTCAACTCATTCAATACTGGCCTGCGCGTTCCAGGTTCTGCGATGGGTGCTCGCTGGGAGAGTCAGGCTTGCTTGAGCAACATTTATAACAAGTACATCAAATCTATGATCGACAGTCGGAGTTCCTACTTTCAAAGGGCGAACTAGCAAAATTAGCCAGCTACAAATGTACTCACCGAATAACGAGTGATCTGCGCTAAACTCATAGCACAGCGTTGATCCTTTACATACAGACGATACATTTTTGTTGCAACTTAAATGTTGACAGAACAAATCTGCCTCTCGTCAAATCATATATATATACATACATACACATATAGATGAACACCGTTGCTATATGTATGCAACAACTAATTTGTGCCGACTTTATCTAAGTTATTGTTTGAAATACGCTAATAGCGAAAAATGTACAGTAAAATGTTTACAGTGGCAAGCTTACTGGACGCTCTTCTTTTGTGCTACAGCCGGTCATTGAAAACGTATTGACTGATGGCCTGAGATGGCCTGCGACTCCTTAGAAGGACCGACCATTGTGTCTGGGCCTTATTGACAAATAAATAATCGTACGCAAAATTCACAGCTTGTTAGGGTGTTCACATTATATATATATATATATATATATATATATATATATATATATATATATATATATATATATATATAAAGGTGTATTGCGGTTACCGTTAAGCCGCTCTATGCGAGAGCGAATCTGTGTTAATTCAAAGTTTGTTTGTTGGCGAAAATGATTCCAATGGTTACAATGACTAAAATGCGCTCAGGAGTGATAAAGCCAGTGTGATAGTGAAAGCAGAGCCGATTTCAAACAAACGTCAGTACATAGAGGTAGCTTGTATAAATAGCGTCTTCACGGACGACACATGTTAGTCGATATCGAAATTCTGGTGTCCTATTGTTGTTGAGTGCAGTTTCAGTGAGACTCGGCAAAGGAGATTCATCGCGTACGTTCTACGCGATGGGCAATATTGACTTAAGAAAAAAAACCAAACTCCCAAGGCTATCTTATTATTGCAGCAGTGTTACGGAAACGACAGAAGCAGTAATAAATGATGGTCGTAGCTGAACCAGATCTCGAAGGGCTATTGTCTTACGTTGTGTGCGTCACTTGTTGTTGTCACTATTGTTAATTGTTGTCACTATTTATTTATACTTGAATGAAATGAATACACTTTTACAACACCGAATTAACCCCGTTCCCTCAGGCGAAGCCGATATTTACTCTGCTTTCGAATATAAACAGTAAGGCAACGAATGATAATGATGATATATCGCTGGTTCTATATGAAAGTGAAAATTTCATCATATAGCGTAGCTGATCGAACACGCGGTAAAGACAATTCATAGTAATAGTAATAATAATAACAACAACAACAATAATACATTATAGCAGTTTGTAGCATCTACGAGACGTAATGGTTGTCCCTCGGAAGGGACTACCATGGACACGGAAGTTGATGATGGTGTAGTTGTTGCGTCGAGGAGCGAAACTCGGGGGGGAAGGGGCTGACACATGTGTAGAATAAATTCTGTTACAACGCACATTAAGCGAGTCTTTCTTTAGCTGTTACAATTAATGCTTCGTTTCGATAAGCGAGCTTAATTATTATTATATTATATACGTATATACTACTTTAAACATGCAATCATTATAGAATTCGTTTGGGACTGGGTGTCAGGACGAGGCCGTCATTGTCCTCGCCAAGGGGGGTGATGGCCTTGTCTCTCTGTCTCTCACTGTTTTTCGAGCTGACCCTCAGCTGTTCCCCTATCTGACAGGCCTCAGCTCTTAACCTTTAGGTATTACTATGAGGACCTGTCGGGGCCACTTTTGCTTATTCTCTGCCTTACTCCTGTCTCTCTGTCTCTGCCTCACGGCGAGTGGAAGGCGTTGCAGAAGGAAGGATCCTGCGTCCGTGTCTCCGGGTGACGCGGATCAGCCGGTGGTAGACGCCCTCGAAGAAATTAGCTGTGAGAGGGCCGTGACCGCCTAAGGTTTCAAAGGCAAGGGTTTCCTTAGCTTGCAATTTGATGATGGGTGCCAATTTCATATTAACAGGCCGCATTTTTCATATTCATAGACGAAGATCTGTAGCAGAGGAGTTTTTGAGCTCGGGACAAAATTACATCTACTATTGCCATATTATGCTGCGATTGCAGTGGGTGACCTACAACCCACAAAACCTAGCACAACCTGTGTCGGTTTTCTCACCAGTGTCTCTGAGCAGTTTCGGTGATTTTGTCAGATGCAATTTTTCGTTCCATGTAATCTCGTATATTTTTAATAATTATTAGTTAACTATTGGGTGACTCGTTGTTCATTAACGTAGTGGTTACACTACCTGGCATCACTACCTCAGTGAGCCCGTGAGTGAGATGTCTACGGGCAAGCTAACTTCTAAATACTAAATTTCCAGAAAGAACAAAAAACATATTCCGAGTATATTCACAATAACACTTTATTCTGGTTAAATTCTTCAACGTATGTTGTCGAGGCAGACATCTTATTATACACAGCCATATATACTGTCTGCACTTCGCCGCCTCACTCTCTATTTAAACTCAGGTCACAAGACGCCTTGTTTACAACCCATTGTACCCATTGTAGGTTCTAAATTACCTCCGACTACAATCAATTCGAGAGGAATCGGGAAGAGAGCGCAATAGAGCCTCCAGGTCCTTCAAATAGTTTTTAATGCATTTGTACATACAATAACTAATACTAATATATATATATATATATATATATATTATATATATATATATATATATATTATATATATATATATATATATATATATATATATATATATATATATTATATATATATATAACTAGAGAAATTTTGTAGCATCGGACGAGGAATCACACAGGACGATTCAGTTCACTCATCCTGATCTTCTTCGGCGACCTTCGACTTCCTCTTCTTCTTTTTCTTCTTCTCTACGGGTGGCTGTTCTTGCTCCTCCTCCTCCTGCTCCTGGTCACCCTGTTCCATCTCCTGAGCTTCCGGCTCACTCTTACGTGAATGTTTCGACTTCTTAATGAACTGTTTAGGTTCGGGCGCGGCGTCGTCGTCATCGTCAGCGAACGTCTTTCGTTTCGTCCCTAATGTGGAATCCTGCGCTGGCTTGTACTCGAGCACCTCACTCTTGTGGCGGTACACATCAAACTTGTTCGATTTGCTGCCGCCAGTCTTCGATATCCGCGTTAGTTTGCCTTCTTCAAGCATCTTAAGACGCGCCTCGAGATTAGCTCGGTTCCTCAGCGACATTTCAGTGTCGGTGTCTTCACCCAGAGCGTCGACCCTAATGGCAAGGGCCGCCTTTGCCGCCAACCATCGGGACGCCTTGCCCTTGCATTTTTGGCTACTCTGGCCAACCATTTGTGCGTGGTAGATTAGACCGTACTTGGGCGTATCGTGCTTGGTCTTCAGGGCACGGAAAAGTGCTTTCTCTGCACCGAGGATCTGTACAGTTGAGGCAGGTTGCTTCGATAGGTTCAACAGCGAACCGGCGTGGGCAATGAGGCGGGCACCCACCAATTCACCAACGAGCACGGTGAGATTAGGAGCCACTGCAGCCATACGATTCTTAAGGTATTCGTATAGGGTTGCCCGATATTCGGTCATTTGGATGACCTCGTCACAAAGATGCTTAATGTTATCCACGTCATCGGGAGCAATTTCTGTTCCCATCGACACCTCGGCCAACTCTTTAACCTTCGCCTCCTGGTCCTCGGGGAGAATGTCTGATAGATCCAGATTGATGGCGTTGCTACGCATGCCCATCTTGCGCACCGTTTTAACATAGAGCATATTGTCTGTCACGACCTTACTCATTTCCGGGAAATGCCAGCCGTACCTGGAAGCGTAGATGCAAAACAGTTTCGTGTCAAGAACAAGCAGTGGATTTCAGAAAACACAGCACCTAATACAGAATCTTCGAGAGTACAATCGAAACTTCCAATTGCGAACACAACAAACGGTTGGCTGTGAACGAATGTGTGGCAAAATGTGAGATCCATTACTTGACTGAACCAAGAATATGCTCAGTTCGGCCGGAGAAGGACCAGTTGTTGTTGGAATACTCGACAACAATCTGTGCATGATGCCAGCTCGTCGTCTAGAAATCCACTACTAACAATCCCTCAATGAAACTATGTATGACTAATGAGGAAAATGATATCCGCGTTAAATAATAAAGTTGTCCGAACACGTGTGCACTAAATGCCATAAAGAGGTGGCATCTAGGTTATTAGGGTGACGGTTATTTTTGGGCCTGTTTTCGATACCGGCAGCCTGTACACGGCTGCCACTAGGATGTCAGACCCGAACCCAATAACTATGAACTACCTCAACAGTGCACGGCACTCTTCTACGACAAGGACAATTCTCTTCGTCATGCAAGTCTAACTGATGTGCGTGTCTAACTTCAGGACTTTCGTTCCGCGTAATACGCGACGAGTAGCAACAATGGGACATCTGTTGTCTTGCAAATGCCTGTACTGTAAATACGTGCACCAAAAGATCAAATGAAAATGGCAAATGTATGTCCAAGTTACGCTAATTGCTCGCACAGGAGCTGGGCGTTTACAGGCGTGATTGGCAGCAAGAAGAGACGGCTGAAATTACCATTCTTTGCAGCGCATCACATAGTTGTTAAGTTCCTTGTCCAGATCATCCAGCAGTGACACGGCTTGAATGATCATCGTATCCACCTTATCTGGTGAAAATTTGAGCTTGTATCGGGAAAGCGAATGAGCAAGACCAAGGGCCATTGCAGTCACCTCCTTCTGAGACAGTCCAGTGATCAGAGCTTCTTGCTGTGATCGGATACATCTGTAATAGCAGCAACGCAGAATTAGCAACGATCAGAATTCGATGCCTGATCATTTCCATAAAACCACACAACTAGCATTAAGAGAAACAACACAATAAAGATGCAACTGCATTTGTGTCTGCCCTGATCACGGCCGGATGGCTGGTAATTGTTATAGTTATCGTCAACCGAGATCCGGATTAACCAGCATAGCTAAACGTTATAAAACTCATTGTGGCTATGAAATTGTTCACCACTGTTTATCTGAATATAGAAGGGTCACAATTAGACACTTTTCGATTGGCGGTTACGGACTTTATAAATATTGCACAAGTGACATGACAATTTTGTGCTGCGGAAAGTGGTCTAGAGGGAAATGAGAACATCTAAGTCTTCCAAAACGGCACTGCACAAAAACTAGGAGACAACACTGCCGAGGTACCTCATTAGTTCCTGGATGGATGCGTTGGCTACACAGGAGATGTCCATCTTTTCTTTAATGATACTCCCCAATTTGGCGTCGGCGACGGCTAGAGTCTCGTGAGCGTCAGTAGCGACAAGCTTCTTTAGGACCTGTTGTTGAACGAACACAAGTACGTTGTTGAATTATTCCCTAAATGGCAAAAATACGGGGGGACAAAACTCAACTCTGTGCAGTTTTCAAGAAATGCTTTTGGCTGCGAGTTGGCTGATAAACCTAGGTTTACCCGAGTTGACACCAGAATACAGGGTCATGCACGTACCACATGCACATATGAATGTGTCTTAAGATATGTCGAGTCAGCTATGCACACAGGGTCGTTATGATTACGGACCAATGTAGTGGGCGACTCCGTTTTGCTTTCGGGCTTCATCTGAGGACAGCGAGCGTTAGATGCGATCGGTATCCTGGGTTGAAGCCCATATACTTCGGGCGTGGCGTATTACACGTAAAATCGTTAATAATGCACAGATGATGGAGAATAGAGGTGACTAACCTTTTTAAGGGGCTTGCACAATTTGCCCTCGATGGCACCTGTAGCTGCGCTCAAAGCCTGGGTCATGTCCTCGAACTTTTGAAACTGTTTGAGTTTGAGGATCTTGGCAGCGCCGGATGCATCCTCGAACTCCTTGAATAAGTTGTCCGTCTTCTGCACCTTCTTCTCATCGAGAACCTGTAAATGACATAAAAAGCAAGTGTGATTTAATCTCAAGGCTGAATAATTGAACTATTACGTCACGGCTAAATATATTTTTCGGGCTGACTCTAAGCATTAAATATTTAACTCAGTCCACGGTAGAACTGATTTCGGCATAAGGCGGACAACCCCCTTTAAATGCAAATGTGCGACGGCGGGGACCGAACCCCTGTATGCACTTACGTGTCACGGCTAAATGCGAACCAAGTATTTGCCGACCTTCTAGCGACATCACTTAATTTGTTTTGTCTTTGTTTATGCCGAGGATTGTGGCCTCCTTAGCCTGACTTAAGCTACCGTAGCGTTTAAATAGCAGCACATTTTACTATTGGGTTCCATCTGAGGAAACTTAGACTTTTTACACGTAATCTACGTCCTAGGTTGAAACCCGATGTTTTGTTGTGTTGTAATTCAATTTTACCTAGCAATCCGTTTCGGATACGCGACAACTCTACATCAGAAATTCAGTTCACCGCAAGCCGAAAGCAGCTGTACCGTGAACATCGTTTATCGCAAGGTTTCGTCCTTAGAATGAGACCCCCGTCAACAATCTTTTTGGACAACAAATTTCTTTTAGTCGCTTTCAACTTTGAGATCGCTATCACAAGCTCACAAGTGTGCGTACATTTGAATTGTATCTCGTACGAACAACAAGCGTCTGGCAGGGACCGGCAACTCGGCCATAGAGTTCCTCTTGAAGCAACACGTGCGCGCCTCCCAAAATTAGCTGAACCGTCGTCAACTTCAGTAATTGACTAATGTCGCTGAAATGTAATTGCCGCACTGCGTTATCTCAACTATTCAAACAGTGTAATCATACCTTGAAGACGGCATAGCCAGCCGGCGACTCGAAAAGAACCAACATTTTTGTCGAGAGGCCGCAAAAGCATAAGCGAACCAGAGAGCACCGACCACGATGTCGGCGGCATGCGAACAGACTCCACACGTGCTCAGCACAAACCGGATATGGCCAGGAGCGCAACACAGTAGACATGGCCAAATGGCGCCAAATTCAAACGGATGTTATCGTGAGCATATTCTATTTCGATAACTTTGTGATTATTAAATAGTGTTTCGTACACCACTGCCACCCTGCTCAGGGTAACGTGAATGAGTTTTCCCGCGTGATTTGCCATGGACGAAAGTCGTTTAATTAGCTCGTTTCGTTTGTATTTCGGAAGTTTGTTTACAGCCCCGAGCAGTCGTATCGCACCGTGTTGTCATCAGTGACTGAGACCCGAATGGCGCGTCCGCAGAGAATTTTGTAGAAGCCTGAGCAAAATACAGAGGCGAATCAAATGCGAACTGATTTCACTGTTGCGTGTTGGATGATGCGTGTCCTAGTGAGATGTGAGGATGTCGAACCGACCCGCAGTTCGAGAAGAGGATGAACCAGATCAGCTGTTCATTGCGGACGATCTGCGTCGGGAGGCCAGAGACTCGGCTGGAAAAGGTCCGTTGCCCCCCCTGGTTTGTTTCGCTCAAAGAACACAAACAACGACGATGATCGCTCCCGTTCGTTCTCTGTACGCGAATATCGAACAGCGATCGCTGAATCAAAATTAAGAATTCTTCGAAAGAGTCCACTTGGATCGAAGACATTTTATGCCAAACCCTGCGAAAATCGATTGATATCAATAAAGATTTATTTTATTATTTGTCGTTTCAAGAAGGTTTCCGAGAGTGTTGCGGAGAGTGCAGCCGTAACGGTAACACCAACATACCAAACGAATGGATGTTTTATAATGAGATAATGAATTGAAATTTCGTTTTATTCTGGTATAGTTCGATTAATCGGGTGTCCTCCTCTGCGAAGGAGGATGTCCAGCAGAAAATTACAAAAGGCAAGAGCTGTTGCCGTATAAATGTATTTAATGTTCCAACCGCAAGAAATAACACACAAATGAATTCCCTTCATCGAGGTCGTGTGTATTTCGATTATTCTTTTATGTCAAGATGGCGACTAATAACACTAGCTACTAGCGAAGTTGGCGTGTATCACGCGAGATAAAGTCTGTTTTGAATTTCTAGATTCTGTCTTGTCTCAAGTTCAACCAGACACATACGAATATATCTTTTAACGTACTGCTCAATCGAATAGTTTTTACTAATTGATGTACTGTCACAGCCAACGACACGCATTCAGTGACTACTCGGACATCATGTGCGTTATTTTAGAGTAATTTAATAATTTAAAATCATTCGGCCATAACTGTTAATCTGCATTTGATTAACTATTCTGCGTTACGTAGGCAGGCAATCTTCAACTCCCAGGAAATCACCGACAAACACCGTTATCACGACAAGGAAATCGCGGAAAAGAAAAAGCAGTATGTTGGATAAGATTCTTCTATCTTCTTCTTTTTTTTGGCTATAGGCGATCCGTTGTTTTTTGTCTAGAAGTGAATTTGTATTCTCATTTTGGGAGAAGTTCGCAGCGGGTCCTCAGGGAAAACGCACAGAACTAGGAGAGGAATTGACATCACAAGGGCACTTCAGAAGTTTCCCGTGTCATTTCGATGTTTGACATCCACTGTGAATGAGCTTTCCAATATAATACAATGGCTCTACGGGAAAATCGCACTGGTGATGAACTAGAGGAGCAGCTACGTCCAGTTTGTGAAAACCATTTCGTCAACAATGAATTCGTACAATCTAGTGGATGAGAAAAGTATACTGCCTCGTCGAAACAGTATGAATGGACAGCTTTTAGTAGCGAAACAAAAATAGCCAAGATGAAGTCATGTGGAAATGGTATGATTTACGTATGATGGATCTTGGTGTCTTTTCTCATTACGTATGCACAGATCACATTATGCCGCAGGTTTTTTCTTTGAGATTGCCCTAAGTGGTTTTGGCGTATTTAAAAACGGACTCGAGATTTCGTTTAGCTAGTAACGTCTTATTCGTGTGGCTGCCATGCAGAAGATGGCGGAACCTCAGCGGAGGGTTCGTCAAAGAAGGGTCGTGAAACCTCACCGGACAAGATCGCTGCTGCACACGGTAGTGTTGGCAGGACGTCTTCAGGATCGACGCAGCTGGGCACAGAAGTTGAGTTGGAAGTGGCCCAGGCTGAGCGTCAAGACATTGACGTCTTCTTGGAAGACACAGCTGAGAAAAATAACCTGACAGTAGCGAACGTCAAAAGTATCCTCAAGGTATATCACCATCAATATTAACAGGAAAAGTATGAAGACTACGAAAGTATTATTTAAATACCATATATATATATATATATGGTTAAGGAAAATGCTCTTTGTTACACTATTGGGTTGTGTGTTAACCCCTCCATTGTATAAAATTCAAATAAGATGCTCATAGTTTAATAACGGTACTATTTTAAGAAGAATGAACAGTCACCCTCTTTCGATGGCTCTGTGAAGAGTTTTCAGTCAATCATTCTGTGTCAATCAAATGTTCCAGCAAAACCAAATGTGCACTGACCCAACGTCAGTATTCACTTGGTACTTCGACGATCGCCTCAATTCAGTGCGTTCTATTTAACATCAATCTATTGCTTGATTTCAGCGAATTGTTACAAACGAGCACGTGGTGGCAATGTGCAAACGGTCGATGTCAGGCGTCGATCCGACTTCGGACGATGCGGATGCTGAGCTTCCCTTTGAGCCGAAGATCACCAGAGCGAAACTTCGGGAACTTCGTACCAAATATCCCGAGATGGAAGAATCGCTTATGCACAGGTTGGGGTTTGATCGTTTATAATGCAGTCATTATGAATTCGTTCTCAGAATATTTTGTCGAAACGTGCAGACTAGGTGTCAAGAGCTCTTCTACCAGTTACAACTTTTATCTTCGAATCACAGTGTAGGGCGATTTGTCTATATATTTAATATGTAATACTCGTATGCCCTCTCCCTTGCAGGTGTTCACAGGTGGGCGTAGGCACAATCGACAAAGGCGACCTTATGCAATTGCTCAAGGAGGATATCGCTGAAGATGAGGACAATGATGACGAGGAGTACCAGCCTCCCAGCGACGAGGAACTGGTAATAAAAATATAAACGAATGATCAAAATTATTAATAATAATAATCATAGTAATTAATAATAATATCATGTGTCACATTTAAAATGAACATTATATACAGATAGACCGATCGGTCTGAGGAAGATGCATCTGTCTGCTATTGGCATCAAAAACGCCAAAAAAAAAAACGTCAAAATCCTAAACTTTTACTGTCTTGCGATCATACAAGCTATTTTAATTGGTCTTGTTCTTTTTCGAATTGTGTCCTATAATGAAATATTATTATTATTATTGTTGTTGTTCCTTATCTCTTCCAGAGTGAGGACGATAGCGAGGCATCCACGTCGCTGCTAAACTCTCCAGTGGCCGCGTCTCCACGTTCGCTAGCGCTCGGTACGATCGCAAGTTCGGCGAGTACAGGTTCACGTCATGTCGAATTCGGTGATCATTCGGTGAGTGCAGTGTATGTCACTGATACGATTTGACTCTTGATCGCTCTAGTCACGTCGAACCGATTGTGTTTGAGTACTATTTTGTTTAGAACTCGCGGGGCCAAGGACTCGGAAGTGACACAAGACTGCATTAGTTATGAAAAAATTATACAACTCTTAACTAGAACATGACAAAATATATTGCATATGTCAATCGATCATTATATCCGCTTTTGGTCCTCTGTTGGAATAGAGCTGGGAATCGATTTGGGAACAATGAGAGCAGGCACAGTAACAATGGTGCAACGACGTTGCTAGTATTATTATAATAAACACTGGATAGTGATTAATTGCGGTTATGGTACGGGTACGTCAAAATATTGACTAACTGATACTGGAGCCTTTGAGTGTTTGAGTGCTCTGAGAGGATGAGTCTCAGGGGGTGGTCGGATGAGACCTCCATGGCTGATGAATGACTCCGTAAGATATTTGTAGTCGAAGTCCGCATATCTATATTCACATCTCTAGCTACAACGAGTTTACAGCGGTGGGCGAGATCGTTGTCGAGCCCTGTGATAAACTTGGGATGGGATCCTCACGCATACTAAACTTTTCACAGATGGCTGTCAGTAAAAGTGGTTCCTTGTGGCACTTGAATTTCAATTCTAGTGATTCGGATGGCGAAAAGTGTATATTGTGTAATACCCCGTACCTGCACGTCGAATGTATTTGACGACTGTGAGCTGACCACCCCCAGAGAGTTTCTCTACACGTCGATAGTGTAGTCGGTGGTAGCCGGGGGCTGTTAGAATAGAATGCTATTTTTAATTTTCGCAGCCAACTTTGACGTAGAGTAATTGCATCGCACTTTGGATAGAGGTCGCTAACAATCTTGTTTGAGTTCTTCTATTGCGTGAATCTTTGAGTATTTAAATAGCTTCGCTGAATTAATCGCATCCTTCCAGGCAAAACAGGCAAATTTTGTTATTTATAAAATAGACAGATGAATTACGTTCACGCTGGCTGCGACGTCCGTCTGAAGAATACTGAAGTTCCCCTTCGTATTATATGGTATTTGTCCAGAAACGAATGAGTCGTGTGCTAATGAACTGTTCTTGTCGATCGTGTCAGGAGGAGACGATCGCACTTCGCACGCGTTCAAAACTCCCGCTTACAACTGAAGATGTGGAACAGCTAGAAGCCAACTTTGTAGCGCCCGACATCACAGCTGATATGTACGAAACGGATTGTGATTACGATGACGACTGGAACAAGTTCCTTAGAGAACTTATGCAGGTAGGAAGGGCTGGCTGGCTGGCCACTTTTCTGTGACTAGGTAAAAGGGTCCGTCTTACGAAGCAATGCTAAAAGCAGTTGTACCGTGGACGTTAAATGTTGGCTGAGAGTCAGTCCGAAAAACCTAGGTAGAAGTATACGGTAAGTTATCTTTGGAGCCTAGTGACTACTTTCAATAACGGCAGGGATACATTTAGAGTAAAAGACGAAGCAGGAACACGTCTTGAGGACCAGTTGCTTTCGGCGAAACGTGCGACATCGCAAGGCAGCTAGTTAGTGTCTGTCTTCTTGGATAGTTTCAATCATAAGGTATTATACTAATGACTCGTGTGGATAGTAATGCTCGAGAGAGATATTGTTACTGAGGAGATATGATCTGGAAAATAACGCCAATTAGGCAAATTGTAATGGAGATGAGTTATTTTATTTATGAGATGCGTGTGGTACTCTGCGTATTTTTGTTTTTTAATTATCGTGAAACTCCTGCTTGTCTACTCTTCAGCCTCGGGGAGGGATTCGGGATGAGGATGAGGAAGATGAAGATCCACCGTATAACGTTCTTGAAGACAATGAAGAGGTGGACGAACTTGACCTTCGATTCGACCGCGCTACAAAGATCTCAAAAACGGAACTCAATGAGCTTGTCAATGAATTGTGGAATATCCCATCGGCCGTTGATGGCGCACCCCGTGCTAATGAAGACACCGAAGATGAAGATATAACCCTCAATAATAGTAGGATGTAAGATTCTTCATTAGATTAATGGATTACATACCATTAGCTAGACACACACACACACACCAAGCATGCATTCATATTATAAGTTAGAAGTAATACATTATTGCTTCTCACGTCTAGATATGGATTTCTATAACGTCGGTAATACGTACCAGATTCGTTCTATTTAAGTTGTGATTTTTAGCAAATTCCCGATCATTGCGTAGTTAGTCCGGAGTCTGAACGGAGGTCATGAACGAGGTGGTCTGAGTCATTCCCCGAGGTAAGCACAGTGGTTTTACAGTGGTCACCGCATCACTTAACTTAATTGTACCTTTCTCTGATCGTTCCAGTCCTACGCCACCGCTGTTCAACGATTCTGGGTCGGCACCGGTAAACAACGTATCGGACATTTTGATTCACCCACATGGCGATCACCTCAATAGTCTCGCATCTAACCGGCCCTGCTCGCCGATGGGACCTACTGCGTGTCCGTCGGCGGTTCAACCTTGTCACCAGGCCGCTTACGAGTCAGCTGTTCCAATTCAGGACACACAAGTGCCGGTGCCAACGTTAGCCCCAATGCAACAACCCGCAGTGACTTCGGTGACAATTCAGCCTTTAGCAAACTCGAAAACGGTTGAGCCTGGTTGCCACCTGCAGGCTGAATTGCAAGGGACCACATCGCTCGTGGACGATGGGGTGCCAAACGAGGAGATGGGCCTCATACCGCAAGCCGTAACAGGACATCGACGTAGTCAACCTACGTCTGTGTGTGGTTCTGACGGCCAGCTAAGGCATCCGTCAACTCAGACAGCGCTTCGTCAACAGGATGTCCTAAGTTACGCGCTATCAATGGCGCTGAATTCGCCTTCACAGGGGCAATTATCCTCACCAATGAAAATTATAAGTGAGTGGTTTTCATTTTATTTTTTATAATTTCGAAAGAGCCAAAAATGTTCAGTTCAGCTTTAGCTTCTGAACTAAGTTATATAGTCGTTATATAGAATCAAATAATACGTAGTGCACCATAGAGGGGTTTCTTCTCAGATTTACAATTAAGGCTAGATTTCTACAGAATTTGAGTTAGACAAAGCAACTCAGGGTCATTTAGCATTGTGTGGTTAGAGAGAACATTTCTCAGCTGTAGCAACCTCGCCAAATGCGTATTATCAGCCTTTATACATATTGACAATCCACTATTCTGAAGCAAACTGCTTGCACCGCAAACGTGAAGTTCACTGTTACGCTTAAGGCAAAAACAAAGATTGTTCTGAGCCCAGTTCCGTTAATTGGCACTTAACGTTAGGTAATTAAATGTTTGGCGTTTCTCCCCCCTTGTTTGGTTGTTGTTGTTCTTGATATCGTTTCTTTTGTATTAGTAATATCGAGTAACAGTGATATTATTACTATGTTTCTTGGCGCGTTTTCCGCACAGTTCAACAGGGGTCGGATCCTGCCCAGGAAATTTGTGTCGAGGTTCAACAGCAGGTGAAACAGCAGACGATCAGCTCACAGAGTCATCCAAGTAGTTCTATGTCGTCTATGACACCGACAACAATGACAACTGCACGATGCGCCAGCGGCAACACGGTCAGCTATACAACATTGACGGATCAAGGTTCGAGACGCCAGGTCAGAGGTACATCTGAGGATCTGGAGAAAGCTTCAGACAGTGCTTATGCCACACAGTCCGATGTTCAACCTCCTCTCGTAGCCACCAATCAACAGGTCAACAAGAATCCGCTCACGGCAATGGAGGGCGCACTAGTCAGCACGAACAACAAACCATCACAGACATTGCTTGTAAGTGTCGGCGTATCACTTTGGACGTGTTCGCGTATCCACTGAGATCTGATCATGGATATATATATATATATCCGCCCTTGCTTTTGAGACCTTGGGCGGGCACGGCCCCCTCATTGCGAACGTCCTCGAAGAGGTCTACCATAGGCTGATCCGCGCCACCGGGGACAACCGCGCAGGATCTTTCCTTCTGCAGCGTCTGTCCCTCGCTGTGCAGAGGGGCAATGCCATCGCCTTCCTCGGGACAATGTCGGCCTCAGCCCCAGTCCCAGCTAACCTCCCCCCCCCCCTCCCACACCCCGTTATCCTTAGAAATAATTACTAACTACTGTATGTTTGAATAAAACTTCAGTATATATATATATATATATATATTATAATGAAACAAAACGAATGAAATGAGAACATGCAAAGCCACTTCTATCAAGGAATTCGTTCGTATATGTTACTAAAACGTCTCGACCAGTGAAATGTCTCTGGTCTTTAACAAAAAAAGTATCTAATACAGATCGTATTATTATATGACTTCCGGTCAACAGATCACAGCAGGCACTGGCAAGGAGCTTGTACCGCAAGACGTTGAACTGTCATCGATTTGTCATCCTGCTACGCTAAGTGGCGGAGCTAGCGATGAGACTCGCCGGCTGATTGCGGCCTCTCTGCCTGATGTCAATTCGCCTGTTCAGATCATTTATCGAGACAACGCCCTCTACCAGACCCCTATCGAGATGAAGTCGGAAGATGATCCGCTAACCAACAGAGAGGGGCTTTGCTATGAAATGTCCGATGTAGGTGATACTGATGCATCAATCATTTCACTAGAAAATGCTATCGGTAATATTTAACGAGTCGCAGATCAGAGGAATTGCACATATATCGATTTATCGAGAGACATATTTGTTACTAGCGAACATATGCACGGCGCCGTCTGTCGAACTCATTTGAATCTGTGTAGAACTACCAGCCGTAGACTGCTGATGCTTGCGTCACAATGCAACGTGTGACTCTCTCTTACTTCAAAGCCCTTGACGTTATGGTATGATGTTTAGTGAGGTACGTCAATAATTCGCAAACTTCGTTACAGACCGTCCGCTGAAATAGGTATAATGAATATTCGCCTAAGCTCAAACGATCACGAAATTAGAAACACGTCCACAATTATATAAATATGGAAAACATATATATACACGCAACTCATGAAGCTAATCAGTTTGCGTTCCATTTGCGTCCAGGAACTATGGGAAGTATTACGATCGGTCGAGAAACGCTTTGAATATCAGAGGAGTGTCTGTCGACATCCAGAGATCACCGGCTTCAGCTCGGACATGGTTGAGCGACTCAGGGAACAAGTAAAGGTAAATTGACAAGACCGCACACAATCAACGAGTCGTCGTCAACGACCATTTGATTTGTTTGTGATTAAAATCTCAGTTTAGATAATGTTAATCTCAGTTCGTATGAGGCCACACGCTGGCGGACGATTGACGAACAGATTAAGATAAAATCGTAAATGTGTTTCAGAGCTTTCGAGCCGACAAGCTTCACTGTGCGCTCAACAAGCGTCAGTCTTGTATCTGCACCGTGTAACAGCCAGGTTTCTCGATCCTTGCGATTCGATAGAATGAGTTTCTAGACCATGCGGGAGAGTTACCCACATGCCGAATCGGTGATGCGATGTATCCATGATCTCGATTTGCTAGATAGCTCTCTTCCCTAACACCCGGAGATGCCTGGAAGAAATTAGAGTATTATAATGCCTGTGTGCATATGGTTGTGTCGGGTGCTTTTTTGTTTCGTTGACAGATGTATGTGCAGCTAGCGACCCAGCTGGCCATGCTCTCGGTAGCGCATCCACATCTTCAGGTGTACGGCGACTCGAATACGAAGACGCTTGAAGCTCTTGCACAGCTATCTCGTGTCCAGTTGAACCCGATCTTCGAACCTTTCAATCTGCGATCTGGCCTACAAATGATCGAGAAGGTCCGAGCCCAGCTGGACTCCCAGAATGTTCATCCTGAATTGTAGGCAGGGCACATGTTTAATTAAGACATATAATTAAGAATAGTAACTTTTAGTTAATCGTAAAGCAGAGAAACGCGCCAACAGTGAGCTATTCGCCAAGGAAGATGACCGTTAACGGGCGGTTTCAGCATTCGTAAACAAAGATACATTCATTGAACGCATGCTCTAATTAATGTTCACTGCTCGAATGTTTCAGCATCCCCGTAAGTGAAAACGTACTGAGTTCAGAAAGCTTAGGCTCAGACCAGCACGAAGACCGTGCTTCGATCCGGAGGGGAGTCGGATCTCGGAGGCCCATACCACCATCGATTCGAAAGATGATAGCCTGGTCAAACGTTTTTTGCTTCCCGGAGATTCTACCAAGAGTACAGCTCGTATCGGACCTTGAAGACAACGCCCCAACTCTGAAGTCGTACAGCAAATCCGAAGATCAGTAAGTTCTTCTTGTCTCGTTGCTGAAGATCTATTATCTACGGAATTCCGGCTAAGCACAAGATAAGAGGCTAGATAATATTTAATAAGGTCAATAATAAAAATAATTAATAATAATAATAATAATAATAAGGGTTTACACGTAAACGAATTACCAAGGTACCGCGTCTCGTTTAATAATGAATGTATCCCCATTTTGCGTAGCCAGCAGCATAAATGCGGAACAGCTGTGAACAATTGAGATTTTCAATGTGAAAATTTCACCGTCATCCCAATTCTTGAATATTCACCTGATACCAAAGAACATCCACCTCACCTTCGTTTGGAGCGGGATAAAACATTTACACTGTCATTGCATTAGAATGAACCAGACATTACACGTGTAAATTCGTGTATGTATCGACAATGACTTCACAGAAGCGTGGCATGTGGATGAATAATGTCATGGAACCGTGGCACATATATATATATATATATATATATTGGTTCGAGATGGAACTACATGGTGAATTAAAGCAATAGTCTAATTTCCGGAGCAACAGGAGTAATATTAGAAGAGCGTAGAAGGCTAATTTTAATGATTAGTGAAAGTTTAGAAAATGTGTTAAAAGTGTCGATAAACTGTTTTTTTTTCGGGAATGAAGTGCTCATGTGCGATTTCCTTTGTGTTCTAGACTGATTGCTATGGGGCTGGAACAGTTCTATCCCGATATTGGACATACTTGCCCGATGGAAACCGCGAGACTTATTCAAACCTACATGGCACCACTTAGAAGACCCGCGCAGGTTGGTGTACGACACTTGTACGACAAAAAATTCCTCACTCCATCACGTCTTCTCAGATCGGCTCCATACTTCATTATGGCGGGTTGACTTTGTGCGGAAAATCCACTCAACACAAACCGGTCCCGCACTCCTGAGTGTAGCCCTCAACGAGCTTTCTGTATTTAGTTATATAGTTATATATAAAGTTATTTGAATAGTGGAAATGTTTCGATTCGCAGGTGGTCGACAAGGTTCGCAAGATGATAGATCCAGAGTTGGCTCCAACTGCCAATCCCGTGACGCACTTTCGCGTTTATCGATCATGTCCTCCAATCGAATGGAAACCTCGCCGTCTGATGCTGACCCCCGTTGAGCAGCCGCCCTACGAGGTACCACCGTGGGTACGCTCATTCACGTTGAGTAGAGCAAACAAGGTATGTTTAGCGAATGGAACAAGCGTCAATGAGGTCTTAAGGAAGGTTTCATCACCCCATAGATGTTGTACACTTGTTGGTTACAACTGATTCGCCTTCATTTTCCTAGGGAACATGTCGTCCCAGCGACACCACAACTGTTCGACTTGACCCGCAGGAATAGTCAGGTCTGCCATCTTGGCCCATTGCTATTCGAGCTGAGCATTAGGTGCTGGTTACGTCACGGCGCCACTGTGTACACCCTGCAATACATCTGCATTTAGGCAGCATTAAGCGTAAACCACTGAGTAGCCTATCCGAGATATCAATAGTGTGAAAAATATTCAGCTTTCGAAGGAAACACTCGAGGCGAATTAGCATTGTCATGTTGCAAACGTCCTGGTCGACGTGGCCCGTCATTAACAACGTAAACAGGTTGACTATCCATGCCCATTCATAGTTCTGCCTACTTAGCTGTTCTGAATATATATATATATATATATATATATATATATAATATCTTTCAACGCGAGCACATTCAGCGTTCCCGAATTGCCGTGTGTGTACTAAACGGTGTTGGGAAATTTGTAGTTAGCGTTAGAGTCGTCGGCACATTCTGTCGCTCTCGTGAGCAGTCTATGGATGACTGAGCGAGACAGGATCACTTTTCAACAAGCAGCCTCAGCGGAGAGTCTCCGCATACCGAGCATACATATATTTGACACTGAATGTATTTTGTCGCATTCAATTCAAGTATACCATCTCCTTGTGACCATACGCTAACCCGCTTGGCCTACGGCTGTGGACGATGTCAAACGATCTTGTCGCTTGAACATTGGCTTCGAAATTGAACGGTGTAACGCGCGTGAAGACACAACGTGCAGTAACAAAAAAAAAGAGGCATATGCCAAACCACGTCACCGTCCGGTGTGTGCGTGCATCAGTGTGCGTTTGCCATTCGTGTAAATCAGTGCTTGTGTGCGTGGATGGTATTCTTATTTTGACGCAAGGTGCCTCCACGCATCAGAGTTGAATGGCGGATCTACGTCGTGGATACGGAGATCCTGTTGCTTAATTGTAAACAGATAAATAACCAGACAACAACAAGAGGCGCAAACGGCTCCTGTCACCCTGCCAAAGAATTGATGAATGACTTATTGCTAAGAATAGTGCTTATTGATATAATGTTGTTTAGGATTTCGACTGAGACAGATAAAAACAACTCGAGCTGCTTGTGTCGAAAGAAATGGCCTTGTGGACCATAGCGTCGATCTTCAATCGAACAGTCGTTGAACTGAAGATCGAAAAGTTCAGCGATGTAAACAGAGATGAAACTTGCTTGCCATTACGTTCAATGTTCTCATCGGCTGCCATTTCGAGGAGCTAGCTGCTTACGAAATCGCCTTCGACCTGTGACTGGATTGTCGACCCAATATCCGACGGCGAGAATTCGTTCGCAGATGAATCTACTTGCATATAGTAGATACGTCATATAGTGATATGAAACAAGTATTCACTGGAGCAGTGAGTGTGGTCAGTGAAGGAGGCTCCCAAGTGGTGCAAGTGGCAAAAAGTTTGCCGGGTACCCCCGCTGCCAAGGAAGACCGAACGAATGTAATGAACAGTCCTGACCGAGAACTATGAGTCTGCCTTTGAATTTCGCTTGTGAATGTATCGGTAACGCGTTGGACAGATGTGGTGTTTTAGGTAACTAACGAACATATGAGCGTGTATTTATGACGTTGTGCGGCCGACAATGGATAACTTGTACTTTTTGGTTGACACGCACATATTATTGTAGATAACAGATTTTTCTCGATTTATCTGCAATTAATATTATCCGGCTCAATTTCATAGAGCGAAATACACATATATGTATATATGAAATGTTTGTATATTGTATGGCAATATTTATATCATATGTATAGTGCCTTAAGTTGATGCACACCAGTATATATATATATATATATATATATATGCAGTGCTGTGCAAAAACTGTGCATAATGCAGGCGCATATGACGGTGCACGCAGCCTGCTACAATAAAATGTGTCATATTTCGGTTGTTCAAAATGATAAGGCACCCTCAGTTATCGAGTGTTCTCGCTGAATTAATTCTCGTTTTCTTGTGCTAATCAGTACCGTGTGGCACCGCCCTTGCTAATTTTAACGTTAAAGACCAGGTTTGGTATACTATCAACTAGATTTGGCAGAATCTGGGCGCTGACACCTTCCCAGGCCTCCAACAACGCCTCTTTTAGTGCTTCCGCGGATGTATACGGTCGATTCGACGCATATACTCGTCGGACAAGAATGCCCCGGTTCTCCATCGGGTTGAGATCAGGAGAACATGATGGCCACTCTAGGGTTTCTATGTCATACCGTCCTAATCACGTACGTGTACTAGCGCTGACGTGAATTGAAGCGTTATCTTGTTGGAAAACAATTGGCAGTCGATGAAATCTGCTCCTAGACGGTAATAGGTTGTTGGTCAACATCTGCTGATAGTCCTCGCTATTCATTAGAGATAAGATGAAAGTGAGTGGGAGTCTGCCAAAAAAATGGTGGAAGCTTCCCAAGCCATAATGGTCCCGCCATCGAAGTTACGCTTTGATAAGTACTGCGGCTCTTTACGTACACCATGCCAATAACCGTTAAATCCATCTGGCCCCTTCCAAATTGAACTTCTTCTCGTCACTGAAGATGTTCTGAAACAATACGGTACTTTTTAGATAGATGTGTACCCACAAGATATTCTTTAAAAAACGTTGCCAATCTCTGTCCATATTGTTGGGGGCGAAGTTAGTCGGGCAGACATGTGGCGTTGTTGAAGACGAGGTCTTGTTTTCATTTGCGCCCGTATGATATGCGGATAACGCTTGATTATCCTTGAAACTATTAATCTATGAAGGTTTAACTCTTTCCTAATTGTCTCACAATTTGTGGCCGAATTCGAGGCCAATCGACCAATGTGTATGGCAGTTCGCTGGCTGACCTTTCGTGGACGACCTTTGGACTCATTAGTACCATACATCGACGGACTGCGTAGATGATTGTGCACTACGCAATGACTTCTGTCAATTTCTCTGGCAGTTGCAGCCTGGATCTTTCCTGCTCGGTGTAAAGCAGCAATAACTGCTGTCTCCGTATCAGTAAGGCCCGAAACGTGTCCCATTGACTACAGTACAGCGTGAATGCTTAACACATACTGGATCAACTCAGTGAGAACACTCGATAACTGGGGGTGTCTTATCATTTCGAACACCCGAAAATTGACACATTCGTTGTAGCAAGCTCCAGGCGCCGTCGTATACGCTGTTCTTTGTTCGATGTATGTTATTTGATACGTGGCATGCGAATGAATAATACCATGGAGCCTTGGTAGCATGGGCGGCTTTTCGTAGCTCACCTCGAGCTCGTTTCAATATTCCGCCATTAGGAACTTCAAATTCGATGGCGACATATAAATGTACAGTTATTCTTTGTGTATCATATATATATATATGGACACTGTTCAGGGGATTTTTGGTGATGATGCAGAGGGGGGCATGAATATTAACGTGATGAATTTGCCAAGCGTCTAAATGAATGCAACAATGAGCTCATTGAGGATACAGAGGATAGTTTTAATTGCTTGGCTTGAGCATGTCAACGACCGGACAAACTTTTCATTATCGGCGGGATGAAGTTTGCAACGAGGGTGTTCCAGTTTCGAATCCGGCAGAGGTCGAACCGGGAGGAATCAGAGAGGTCTTGCACCTGTACACCTATCCATTCAATTATCCATTAAGCTGCAATTGAAACCACTGGCAGGAACGAATTGTTTACTACGCTTAGGCATGTTTGCTTAGATACACAAATATGATACGCGCATCCATCATGACGTTCTCTCGGCTAAGCTAAA
This sequence comes from Stratiolaelaps scimitus, assembly GCA_019614645.1. Classification (NCBI taxonomy): domain Eukaryota; kingdom Metazoa; phylum Arthropoda; class Arachnida; order Mesostigmata; family Laelapidae; genus Stratiolaelaps; species Stratiolaelaps scimitus. Next base: position 1,130,734 of record JABWDB010000031.1, on the reverse strand, counting down.
CGTAACAACACGTTACACGAAGCAGTATTTGTTCTCATTATATAGGTGCGTGAACCTCACAGACCTTGAACTTTTAAGATTCTCTCACCGGGGGTTCGTGTGGTGATCTGTATTAAAGGAAACGCGAGTCATAAATGGCACAATGCCATCACTTTTTCGAGCTACAACAGATAACGTCTTGCTGTGGTTTGCAACGTGTTCCAGGTGGTCGTCGATCAGCTTCGACGAAGTCATCCCCCGGCCTCTTTGGCGCCATCAAAGTTTACCTCACCTACAAAGTCTTCAGCTAACCTCGGCCCAAGTTCTTCTCCGCCACCGACGGGAAACAGCCGTGGGCAACAGCAGCCAGCGGCTGCTGTGTTGAGCCCAACTCTAAAGAAGCACAAACTGCTGCCGAAGCCAAACGTCGTGTCGGTGAACAGCGGCGTCAACAAGGTCGGTAGTTTCACGTCTGCCGATTGATGTACGATGCTGACGGGTACTATTTACGCAGTGGATGTACTATTGATTTATCCAACTATCCGGCTGTCCCCAAAATGCGTCCCTGTACTGGACTCCCAGCTGAGATTAACCGGCGAAATAAACAGCAGCAGCGGCACCAGCAAAAAAATTACAATAGCAGCAGCTGCAGCCCTAACAGAGTGTCACAACGTCTTTGTTGGCTGGGTACCACCAGACCTGACTGAAGACAGCTGCTAAGGACACCGCGCACATTGACGACTGCCGTGGACGTTATTAAGGAATATCCGTTGGGATATAGCACGGCCCGTTATGAAACATGCATACGTGCGCGGATGGCCAGTATGCACGCTAAATCCGAAGTATTCATTAGATACCGATGGGCTGAAATGCCTCGTACTCCGGGGGCCAGCCGTGTGGTGATTGTCACCTATTAACAATGTATAGAAATGTTTTAATGTGTTCCTATATGGATAATAATAATAATAATAGGCCGTAACAACAAATATCGCGTAAGCATCTGTGACACAGACCAAATAAGACGCGTCACCTTCGAAAAGTGTCCCTGAACATCCTGGTGCGGAGTAATGAGCGAAATCTCCTATAAAATCGTGACACCGTGATCTCTCTGAAGTGATTTCATCAGAATAATAATACTACCAACCGCCACTTCCTGACGATCGATCCATATTTACGCCAGTATTTCCTCTAAATTTGCAGCCTGCGTTGAGCTCAACGCCTCTGTCAAAATCCCGCAAGGAAGCCCTACTCCGTCAAATGGAACGGGAGCGGGATATGCCAGAACAGGTGTGTATGCCGCCATTGTTCATATACAGTAGCGTCAGTAGTATGAGATGAATGTAAATGTGGCCGCGCGTAGGGACAGGAATTTTTCAGGGTTTCCGGTGAGGGTGCGCCGAATCGCCGCGGTTTTCCAGGGGGGCCTCCCTCCCACGTGGGAGGCGTGGGGAAAACGGGGTAGGTGTTCCGTATTTCCTCGTAATGAAAAAGAAAAATGTGGCGGCGCGTGATTCGGAATCGAATCCGATTTAATCTATCATGTTCAGTTGCAGTGGTTGAACTAGAGAGTGTCGGCTGCGTTCATGGTACCGACGGTAAAGAGAGAAGGTGGGATTATTTCTGCGTATCCTACAGGGCGTTGAGAATATCGTTGTTCACGTTATGGTCTACTTACCGCGCTGTGCCTCCGAGGGGGGTCAGATTATGTTTCGAGGAAATAGTTAAACATTGGCATCTATCTGTGAGGAGCCGACTGAGTGGTTGGGGTTTGTACTTTGGTTATTGAAGTTGTGTTATATTTAGCTGGCTATGCTTGCTTCACTGCAGGTGATATCAACAACAAATACTTTCACGCCCGAGGGACCTCCGGAACATGATCAGCCGATGTTAACTAGCACTACTACAAGTTCAGGACGCAGCTCAGAAGTCCCTCAGGTACAGTTCTAAAAGGGATGTATTTAATAAAGGCTTGAAGAGGGTCCCTATTTAATAGTGCAAGTGTTTTTGCTTGCAGGAGTAATCTAATAAGTCCCTTCCTAAGCCGTTTCATTAAAACGCGCTTATGTAATTATAAATTAAGCGCTATTAATTATTATTAATTATAAATTAACCGCTATTACGTATTAACATTTAATACAGCGTGTGGTTCTGCAATTCACTCAAAGACTTTTATGATGCAATTCATGTCGAGACATATCACCAGCGAAACGCACTCTCTCGAGCCGATTACTGCATGAGAACCGAACACAATAGATATCACAGCCAGATATGTGTTAGAGGTTCATGGTGGCCATAGCGGACATGTGTTAGATTTTCGTGGTGTTCTTCTAAGCGAACTGCACTCTTGCAGAGCCCGACCTCAACGACGGTGGACCAGCAGCAACAGTGTGCTCGAAGTTCGACGAGTGGAACCAGTCCGTCAGAGAACGACTCCAGCGTATCAACACAGAGCAGCGAGAGCACCTCGCCCGCCAACAGCCACCTACCTGATACCCGCTGCCCGAACAGTCCGGCGAACAATATCTCCCCCAGCCGAGCGGTAGCCGTACCCGACGCGGAGACGAGTCCCGACAGCGTCACCATGGCTGACGGCGGAAATAAAAGTGCCAAATCTGGCGACGCAGTCGATCAAGGAGTTGCTAACGAAAAAGGGACTTCATCAGGAGTCGAAGATGACAGCACCCGTGCAAAGACCGCGGCTACGGGCGATGCTGGCGAAACAACGGAGGCGGATCCGGAATTGGAAGCAGATAATATTCAGGAGCAGCTTGATGCCCTTATGGCCGCGTCGTCGAAAATCGCCCGCAACACCGTGAAGTGTCCTCGAAAGCACCGTCAACTAATAAAGGTTCGCGAAACCAGCCAACCTTCAAGTTTGCGTGGTAAAGCAAGAGATATGATTGACAATGTTCTTCGTTTAACCGCGTGCGTACTGTGGCGAAAGTACAGTCTGCGATCAGTGTATGAATATTGCCAATATATATATATATATATATATATAGCATGAGTAGCCGCATGCGGAGCGCGTATTATTGATCGACCACGTTCGACATTCTCAGTCGAATTCGGCCTGATCAACTCTGTGTGGTGGATACTTGGCCCGGTGTTGGTGCACATACTGATTATATCGTTTCTGTAACAAAACGCGAAATCAGACACACAGTGTATATTCGTTATATGTACACAATAAATTACATGCATGAGTATATGTAAAATGACATTCAAGCATTCACTGCCTTCATTTAACTAATGTTTGTTATTCACCTGCTTATTCATTGGGTTATAAGGACTTGGAGGCGACCTTACCATTACTTGACGCACAACAGCTCGTTGAAGACGACGAAAGAGAGAATCAGTTCATACTGAATTACGTTGCCAAAGCAAAGAAGTTCCTTGACCATGACAAAGTCCTCGAAATGGTCTCTGTCCTTAAGAAATACAAGGACAACGTAAAGGAGGTGAGTCACTGTGGCTGCTTGGCGAGCCTTTTTTTCGTCCTATTTTCAACACAAGTGCTTATTGTGAAATTTCCTTAAAGGAAACTCTACTTGCCTTCTCTTGTTGTTGAATAGGTGGATCTTGCTAAACCTTCAGAGTTAAGGAAGACCGGATTATTATTATTCCTATTATATATATATATATAATAATTAATATATATATAATAATAATATATATAATTCAAAAATAATTATATATATAATTATTTTTGAATAGGGTGGCATCAGATACATTCTACTCCATTGTCGATAGATGACATCAGCGACTGACCACATGTCATACACCAGCGGCGATCGCGTCACCTAGCATTGAATGACGCCACTTATCTAATTATTTCAACCTCATCAGGGTCCGCGAAGATTCCTGTCAATTTAGGGCGATTTCTTCAGGGAACAGCTCCCATATATATATATATATATATTAACCGCAATGTCCTCGGTTTACTGTTCATCTATTCATAACAGCTTTTCGTGAGGCTAGACGATACTTTATCATCATGTCCTGCTTTAGTCGACGACCTCGTTCTATTTCTCGATTCCGAGCAAGCATTCCTTGCTGGTCGGTTCCATCAGCATCTGACATTAGCAAAGATGCGGCTGTTCCTGCGCAAAACTGAAATCCACTCTGGATCACCGGCTCTCGCACACCGGCTCCTTAAAGCCCTCAAAAACTGTGCCAAAAGCTCAACCGCCACTGCCGGTGCGTCCGGCGCACAGCAATCTGCATCGAGCAGCATCGCAACGACGTTTTCCGGCCAAACGTGCAACACGATGGGCGGAGGCCTTATGGCTGGCGGGGCGTTCTCAAGCATCTCAGGGACTTCATCCACAACGGCCTCCTCGGCAGGGCCAACAGGATCAGCCCCGGAATTGGAAAGCGAGGACGATCAGCTGGCGTCACAGGTCGTTGTCGCTGTTACGCCGCTATTGCGAGGCCAGCCGCATCTGATGGAGGAGTTCCTGGCCCTATTCCCGAACCAGCGCGTCGAAGAAAGGTACATACGCAACGATGTGTCGCACGTAGGAAGCACGTTTATCAAGCACAACTGTGCGTGTGTGTGTGTGTGTATATGCATGTGTCTTAAATAGTAGTCGCTGGTCGGACAGCGAATCGAACGATCATCGTCCGTAATTATTTCTATTCTGTTGAAACGTGAATTACTCCCAAAACATTGATATCCGTTATACTATTATTATCCGTGAAGTATGCATCCTTTCCATACCGATAGATGTGTTGTGCAATAGATCAGGTGAATTTTGACTAGTGCCCTGACGTCTGCTTGATTCATGGCTGTTGTAGTCGTATGACGGATTTCGATGAAGTCATTTTACTTGGTGAGGATCCACCACCGTCACCATCATCATCGGGCCGCGCGGGTCCCACCTCGCAGGGTCAAGATGCATCTGGGGCATTTGAGGACATCGTTGAGGTTGTCCGTCTACCCCCATCGCCTGAGCCCGTTGGTGGCCGTAGGTGCCCCTGCAAATGTCACCAGGCAAGCAGCAGCAGTAGCAGCAGCAATGCGAATTCGAGCATGTATCAACATTGTAACCAGCCGTCAGGATCCGGTGCCGCTAGCTCGGGTGCTACCCAACATCACGGTACAGGCACTACCGTCCCGTCGGTAGGAAGCGCCCCTCAGAGAGGCCCAACAGAGGAACACCACAAATTAGCGAATAGAGACCGTCATTGCGTCGAGTGTGCCATTAGGGTGAGTGTCTCTCGCTGTTAGTTCTCGCAGTACGAGTGCTTCAATGTTGAATTCAATGTTGTGGTGTTTCAAGGCGGTGTTTCGTTCTCAAGTTTTACTACCCTGCTAGTACGTACGTGGACGTGTATTCGCGTCACATTCGGTCACCATGGGATAGTATCTGCCTGAGGTTAATGGTGTCATTTCTCTGACGTTGAACAATGCGTTCCAGTTCGTCGACGGTAAGGTATTCCTTCAAACTGGCAAAACGATGAAGCCTGCGGCAGTGAGGATCATTGACGAAGCCCCCGAAGAGGAGGAGTCACCCCCGGCCGATTCGGTTACACCTCGAAACGAGAGGAAAACGGATGAACCCTCTGAGAACCGTATACCGGCGATTTCGGCACCCTTGCAGCAGAACGCCGATGAAGGGCCTTCTTGTAACAGACGATCTCATGAGCTCGCAAGCGAGAACGAGTTTTGGACAAGGTATAGTAATCGTTGGTTGTAGATTTAATCGGAGACCAATAGCACAACATCGAGGCAATGGAACGGACCATTGATTTAACTCAGCGCCCTTAGCCCTTTTAGCCTCACGAGATATCCGAAGCACCTTTTTTTTTTTGTTTTTTCCAGCTGACCCTCAGACCTTGGAACTCATTTTGTCTGACAACAATAGAATAACACAATAGATACAACGGAAATGCGTCCATATGCAAACATAACCTTACCTAAATAGTATTCTTTACAACTTAATATTTCTTTATCTGAGAACTTGAGCCATTGTAAAAACTGCAGTTTCATAAATACGCCTCAATTTGAACGATGAATGAATGAATATTCATAGCGGGTGCCTTTTGCGTGATTCCGACAACATTGTCTCTATGAGCATTCAGTTAGAAGGCGCCATGTTTGTCGAGTAAAGGCAGCGGAAATCGATCGATAGATCGGGAGGCAGGGACCAATTGGTGACGCTCACGTGAATCTGTTTTCGTTCCTCAGAGAGCGGGACGGAGTTCTTTTGTCAACGTGGCAATCCGCCGGAGGTGGAGATCTCGACGCTTGCTGTGTCGAGGCCGCGTCCAAGATCGGCATATCTAAGGACGATGCACGTGAACGATTGGCTTTCCTCATGAATGTCTATTCCAGCTACCTCACGCAGTCGCAGCAGCAGCAACAACAGCAACCACCATGATTCCGGCAGTAATCAATATCATGTTGTTCTCCACATTATAAATAATCACCGCTGTTGAATGTGGCAAAATGATCAGAACATGGAGCATTCTAGTAAAAAAAGTAAAATGAAACCAATATTGTGAAGGCGCTAGAGGGGAGGGACATGGTGAAAACATACTCAGGTTATGTTAACCTAAAACAGCGACACGGGTATATAGACGAAATGCAGGTGGCGAATCAACTTGAGGTGATCAGTGTCATTGCCTCGTCGTTAATTGAGTATTCGATTTTTGCAAGTGTGGGAGCTATTCCCTGAAGAAATCGCCCTAAATCGACAGGAATCTTCGCGGACCCTGATGAGGTTGAAATAATTTGATAAGTGGCGTCTTTCAATGGTAGGTGACGCTATCGCCACTGGTGTATGACATGCGGTTAGTCGCTGATGTCATCTATCGACAATGGAGTAGAATATATCTGACGCCATCCTATTCAAAAATCATTATAAATATATCTGATTTTTGAATGGGTGACGTCAGATATATTCTATATCTTTATATTCTATATCTCGGACAATGAAAGGTCGACTGACCGCTGAATTGGAAATTCACGACAACAACAGCTCGCCCATTGCAACAAGCTCGTGAAAGCTGGACGATCAGATTGATGTACATAGAATTCGCAGGGGTTCGTCTCGGCTAGGTTTCTGGCTGTTTCAAAAGGTCGGAGGCCACTGGTTCGAGTGTCGCGGTACGACACTCATCCATTGATGATTGACTGATTTTCTCGCAAATGTAATTATTGTTGTATAATAATATGTGTATATATGTTTGCGTGCAAAGTATGAACGCATTGTTAGCCAAGTGTGTGCGCGCGTGTGTACTTCGCTCCATACGCTCTTCAGAAGATTTGACAGCGGAAACTCCTGTACAGAAACTAACTCCAATGTGCATTAATACAATATTCAACGTGACAGTGTGCGCGTAATTACTTATGGTAAATTAAGCTGGGCATGATGTTTAAGGTGTAAAATAAATCCAACCTGTGTTGTGTGCATCGGTGCCGAATTGCAGCGCTGATCAGATTCAGCAGAGTAATTGGTGAGATATTGGGGTGACAAAGCCAGGCGGTGTCCTACTGAATATATTTATGTATTTGTGTATTTTTATGGATTCCTAGAGGACACGGTGCATTGAGCTAACTGACAAACGAGACAGGAGACGGACTTTGTTCGTAATTACCATTAATTGAATAAACAACATAATGTGTATTTATGATCTTCAGCAGTATCAATGTGTTGTCTTGACTTAGCAATCGATAGCAAAGCCGTCAAGGGGTGTGGATCGCGGTGAAATTCCCGACTCCTGCCGAAACAACTAATCCTCATTAGTTGATGTCAATTTGGTCTTGATAATTTGTCGAATCTACAAGTTAGTAATACATGATTAAAAGGCTGGGAATAGATTGACACTGCTTCATTTCTGTTGGAGGGGGACATCCATAACGGTTACCATCCACTTGAAGGAAGACAATAATTGCTGCTTGGCCGGACTGGAGGCTTCTACAGGATACGTCTGTTATATATTTGAAGCACACTGAGAGGAATATGTAGTTCGTTAATTAGAGCGTAGAAAGTTGCTCGGATGTTATCGCTGAGCAGAAAATAAAACTTCTGTTTCGCGCCGGGGTGCTGGATGCGTGTGAGGCCCCCCAAGACAGATTTGTGTTGATCGCGAAGTTTGATCTCGATCGATTGCACCTTACGAGTTCAGACCGTTCTCTCCAAATGAACTACGATAAGGAAGCCTAATTAATTAAACCTAGTGATTCAGTATATTAATATATTTATTCATGTAAAAATAGATGCGCTGATTGCTGTTCGATATTTATGAGGAGATCGACCAATAAAACGGGAACAAACGTCTCAGATGAGTTAACTCGTAATTAATGCAACACTTTGGTGTACATCATTAACGACATCGTAATATATTTTCGCACTTACAACTGACGCATTACTGATTCGAGTGTTATGCATTAATCAGTCTCCTTCACAAAAAATGGCACTTTTTTGTTAATTTCTCATTTCAAAAATTATTTGTCTGCACCGTGTCTCACTTGAGCTGGCCTCAGTTCGCTGTGACGACTACGCAGGACGCCGGATGTAGTTTGCTACGTCTTGCTTAGGCCGATGTACGGTGAGCGTATTCGTCTCTTCGAAAGGAAGAAGCGTTCTCTCACTAGGGTCACAATGTGTTTGACGACCGGACGCATGACACTTCGCCGTTCACCGACTTGACGCACTCATCTGCTCGAGGAACGCTTAAACCTCACGGATATCTGGTGTTCTCGAGAGCGCAGCGCATCTCCAACCTTTCAACTGTAAGGAAATGCCAATCCAACTTATGGGAAAGACCCCTTCTCTTTTCATAGCACCCGCGACCACACAAACAACATGGTACATCTGTAAAGAACGGCCTATTGCGCAATGGATGCGCAATTAACAACCTAATAATTGCCGAACAAAGATTCTGGAATAATTCGAAATGCTACTTCTGAAATCTTTTCTCAATCTCAACCATTTCTCAATTGGTTCGAGTGCCTGCTGGTTTGAACGACGTCTTTTTATCAAGATCTCCTGTTATTGGGTGGTACCTCGTAATAACGCGGCGTTTCGTTCAATCCCCTTACCGATCTTCTTTTTGGACGTGTCGCTCTCCTTGAGATGTGCACCGTTACCGAAGCGTTTGGGGCGCGCATTTTACCGAAGGCGGTTACGTGTGTTGTGTCTAGTCGGTCTTGTGCTGACCGTTGTGGTTTATTTTTGAGAAAGCTTTTTTCTGGGTGGCGTCTGGTCTTTGCTTTGCTGGTGGAGTCAAGGGAGGTGCCTCCGGAGTCTTTCTTATTGGTGGGTAGTGGCTAGCGCGTTGGGAGGTTGAAGTAAAATTTAGACGCAGATACGTCGAGGATCCCGGGAGCATCGGGGCGTTTCGTGGCAGAGCATGAACTTCATGATTCGCGAACGTCGCCACCCACGGCATACACGAGCGTGGACTAGGTATGACATTATACTATAAACTGGGTCCCTTCGATGGTTACGCCGTTCATTCGGAAATTCGTACAGGTGCTCGGCTAAAATTGTGGCCTAGGTCACACACCATCTAATCTTGTAGCCTATTATAACGATAGCACACAACAAACAAACATGTTTTCTAAAAGCAGGACGTTGGATAGTGAACCAGGACAATCACAAAATGCGACCAATGACAAAGTTGGTTGCATAGAGTGCCACTCCTATAATGGTGACTCCCATGATCTTGTATTGAGTGACCAGATCACTCAGATCGGCCAACACACGTGCTGAGCCTCGCAGGTTCTCGCGAAGCTCGTCCTGACTCTGCACTGCGAGACGCTTCAATTCGGCTATCTCACCTAGAGGATTCCGTGCCGGTTTAAGAAAAATGCAACATTTACGACAACAAATCAGAACTTATTTGTAAGTAAGCAACAAAATCAATTCACCCTGTGCCCTCCCCTTGGGATACGGATGGCGAGGCGTGATTGAAAATACATTAGCTATATTAGCAGTTACTGACAGTTGATCGGACTCAAATAGTTTGAAGCCAAAATTATGGCCGCAAATCCAACACAAATTCCTAGTTGAACTTGTCATCAAACAATTTATCAATGTTATCTTTCTTACTTATCGTTCTGAAGTCATTGTTCGGCAATAAACACGATGACAAACCTTCAGCCTTAATGCTGTCGAGTAGATGGTCGGAAGCAGCTGCCAGCTTGGTGGCAAGCGGGGGCGAGTTCTTCAACCGGTCCTGAAGCTGTTGAGAGGCCTCGCGTTGTTGCCGTTGTTCCTTGAGGTAAGCTATGAGCAGCTGACTTTGTAGAAAATACACCGAGTACACATTTCTATGTGGGCCGCTCTGCATACGAATGAAATCTTTGCAGGCATTTAATGTTTCTGATTCATTGCATGAGTAGCCATCTACACCCGCGCCCTTGATAAAGCAGTTCGTAAAGTCGAACGCGAGTCGTTCTTGGCTCTCCGGTGATTTCCCCCTTGTGATTGAACGCATCGAGCCGGCACAAAGAGCGCCTTTATTATACAAAGATACAGAAAAATGGAAAGTGGTACATAGAAAAGATTTACAATTACAAAAATCCTCCGGACGGAGGATTCACATTATAGCCGTCCTGAGGCCTTGTACTTGAACTGTCATTTTTTTTATCGTGTACGTGTTGCCTCTCTCCTACTGACCTATAAATCTACCCCAATTAGGGCACATTGGCGCCAGGTGTAATTAGCAAAAACCGGTCAGTGCTAATCAACATAAGTAGCACTACTATGGGCACTACACTCTCGTGTTCCTTTAATAAGGCTATTATGCATACCTGCTAATTTCCAGTCGTTCAACTGCGTGAGTCCAGCAAACACCTTGAACGGCAAGTTCCATCTTCATCTCTGCAAGCAACAACTTCTGCGACACTTCCTCATCACGATCATGTGTACCATGTCGTAGACTATCTGCAGACGATACTCCGTTGGATTCGCGTCTATATATTACTGCCCATAGGACAGTTGCCACTGTAACCACCCGGTAGAGCGACATCTCTCTCTATCTGTGAGTGTCGCAACGTTGTTACTAGCGCGATGACATTGATCATGACCCAACCAGAGGACTTTCAGCTGTCCGGTCACTGTATCTAGCATAAGGTTATATAAGGTTTGTACAGCTCATACGGTCCCACACCTGATCGCACTGAAGAAGTCGAGCGAGTTTGGCCACCGAAGTTGCGCCCCAGAACGCATCTACCATTACGTTGATCCCATATCGGCCGTCAGTTGTGGTCATAGGGGGCGGGTATCGCCATCAACATTACATTGTGTAATTACCAATTGAGTTCCTTCGTAGCGTATAGTTAAGGTATAGAATTAACTACGATGTTATGTAGTAGAAAAATGTGTGTGCAGCATGAGTTCAATCGTCAATAGACGCCAGTCTGCGAGATATACCGGCCACATGTTAAATGTGCGTTACATTATGCACAATAACGTAGACATAACGTGTGAAATTTGCATTGCCCACAATCAAATATATTAAGCCAGACACAACAGACAACCCTGACAAGCGACTCTATCCCAACCAACACCAAGAGAATCACAATTCGACAAAATCCTCTTCGCGTTCTAAGATCGTCTGTTGGAAGGAGTGTGGCTGCAGTTGTATGTGGCCTATCCAGAGGCCAAGAACTATCAAAAGCAAAGGGAGCCGCTAATATCGTCCGCTATATTTTACAGCATCTCCCCAAGCCAAGCGACATCCGTTCCATGCCATTTACTAGCTAATATACACTTATATCGTTTCATGATTCTCCCCATACGGAATCTGCTTCTTTGTTTACCCCACTCGACGTGTATTCTTCCATTGAACCATAACAATAGTTATTTTTTACTGCAAATCTCCGGCTGACAGAGAGACCTCGTCACCGCCGTCATCGCACACCTTCGAGGACCTTTCACGTCGCTCATGCTGAACTTATCTGGGCTTTCTCTTGCCGATCTATGTGACCATACAAAGGGCAGGGTTCACCATGTAGCAGTTAAACGACGATTCCCTGGGATCGAAGCTAGTCGTATGTCTACTCGAACAAGATCCGATTTGACAGTGCGCTCCCGAACCGATGATAACAACGCTGGTCCGCTATTTGCTCGGATCTGACACTGGACCTAGACGTACCCATTCGTGATAGATTATGCTGACGTCGTAACTCAATGTTAACCCAATAACCTCCCGAATACTGCGGGATGGGTATCGTGTTTATTGGCTACAAGCGTGGCTACGCGGACAAGCCGTGAATCGTGTCAGTTTGAACAACAAACGCCCCATCCACAAATAGCTTGTATAGCAAATGAAGCATTTTTGATACGCGATAAAAGAGGAATTTGTCGTATGTTCACACCAAACATCACTTGTCAATTGGAATGAGTCATTCACGGACATGAGAACAAGAATCTAGCAGAGCTGATTGAAAACAAGGAATCATAATTTATTGCGACACTACATGTACAAGCGGTCATTAATTATAACCATTATGGCCATTGATAAACGTCATGGAATTCACGGAAGTAATACTTTGTCTATGGTTTATGCTACACTGACACGGTCACATCTCATACACATTTGAGATACGATCGTTCCTGCAGTATTTATTTTTGTGATTTTCACAACTGTGTACGTAAATACTAATAAAAATAATCACAAATAAGTAGACCTCAAAATCGGCTCGGTTGTCGATGTGTCGGCAGCCGAGTGGTCGTTAGGGCATTGCTTTTGCCGGCTGATAAGTACGTCTCAGCCACACCCGTGTAACGTACCGATACCTCAATGTCAACAAGATGGGTCCACGTAAAACTAGCATCTTGCATTGACACAAATCATCGAATTGACCTTGGGGCCCACTGAAGCTCGTCAACGATCATTACCACAAGTCCACAAGAGATCCTTTGGGGGTTCCAATGAAATGACACGTTTCGAGCCTACACAGGTTCTCCGTATGTTAACTTATCCATAAAACATCAGCTACTGTCTTTACTCATAGACTCATCTCTTGATCTATTCGTCTAAAGGCGTATTCGGCGCTGTCTAACAGATTTAGTTCCTGTCTTTTGCTAATTGATGCCAGCTGACGTTGACGGAACAATATCGATGCTTCGTGGGAACCCGACCCCGAGCAGCTCGTACTGTCAGCGGCTCGCGATTATAGGGTGGCTTGTTCCCGCGGGAAGTCACTGAATCTGCAAGAGAAGTTTATGCACTCATTTTTTTAGTTAATAGTTTCATTAGAACGTTTATGTCTACTGCTGAGCTATATCGTACAGCTATTTCGATTGACGAAAAAGACCTTTGCTATCTACGGTTGACTAGGAACCGATTTTGATTGGCACGGCGTCAACGGATCCTGATATCTGCCTGAGGAAGGGAGACGCATGACAAGACAATGCTAGGAAGTTGAATCCTACCACTATTATGATCAGACTTAATTGACTTGTTATCTCTCCGGAAGAGGAAGTAGTTCTGGTCTCAGAAGCGCCTTTGCCTTAGAAAAAATGGGATTTATCTAGACCGTGTTGGCTCTGTTTGCCTCCTGTAAAACCTTGTAACAACCTGCAACCCTGACCTCGTGAACCTCGTTTTACAAACCTTTATTGGTTGAGTTCTCGCTTTGGGAATCGTTGACATCGATGCGCGAATTTGAGAGCTGGTTTGCACTCATTTTCGTTGTGTGATTCGTTGTGTGTCCTTCATTGACTGTCTCGCTATTCAGTGCGCCAGTCTTATCCTTATCATTGCAGCTGCTCAAAGGGTGCCATTGTTCGCCTGCAGGACTACTACTGCGAGGGTCATCTTTCTCGTTTTCCGGATGCTGACTGTTACAGCAAACCGTTGGGGTGTCCTTTACCTGCGACCTCTTCAGAGGCTCCGCCTGTGACTTGAGGTCATATTCTTTCGTGTTATCACCCTCTGTAGGCTCTTTCGTCAAAGTTGATGTATGTTGCCTTTTGTCAATGGTCGTCCACCGAAGTGCTTTTATGATTCTGACGCCGCTCACTATCGCCTTCGTCTTTTCGACCCGAACCGTGGCCTGTGTTCCCCCATCAGCTCTGGGCTGTGTTGCCCCAGCAGCTACTTTCATGACCCCAACGGGAGGTTCAGATAAAAACAACGTATAAGTTCCTCGGACTGTGTTAGTAAAGGTTTATAAGCCAGAAGAGTTATACCTACAAACCTCATATTACCTAGCTACGATATGGAGGGAGGCGGGAAACAATCATCGAATGGCACTAGTAAACGGATAGCTTGCCAAGCGGAGTACGTCAGGTGTTTGAAAAATGATAAATTTTCCTAATTCTAACGAAATCTAACCGACAAGTCGACAACGCAAGTTGCGCCGGGTACACGGCCGAGAAGCCCTCTAAGAACCCAGGTAAAGGTAAAGGTTTTATTGGTTTATTAAAGGAGCTGCAATTTTACAATGCTTAACCTCTCTTATATGTCACGCAGCGGGGCTCGAACCTGCGGTCTCTGGCTTCCGATAACCAGAGACTTAGCCGTCCAACACTGTTAAGGTCGTGGTTTTATGGTAGTTGATACTATGTTCGACACAGTATAGTACTTCTATGGAGTTTTATCAAGAATATATATATATATAATTAGCACAAACCTGCAAATATCTCTTCTCTATATTGGTGAATATATAGACGAGATGTCGATTAAATAGGTATATTAGTTCACATGCGAACACACGAACGAGCATGGTGGAGCTGATCGACACATAACATAACATTTGCGGTTTATTTCCGCATGCTGACTATAGCCTACCGTTTGTTTTGTTGTCATCGCTGGGTCGTAACTGATAGCCATTTACTCGACAATTCTGTTCCGCCACAGTTTCCTGTTGTACACAACTGCCCATGGCTGTTTGAATCTGTGACTTGTCCCCGACGACTATCGGAGCCTTAGATGTGTTTGAGATCTGTTCGGGGTTGTTACGCGGCCTATCCTGCCAATGATTGTTCATTCCCATGAAAAGGGACCTTGGGTTCACGTCTTGCTCAGCCATCTTCATGCTCCACGCCCGACTACGTCGAGGTAGCATCCGCCTTCTGCCGACATAGACATTTTCGCTCATTTTGCGTTTCGAACCCCGCAGACGTCTTCTGCCCTCGCGGAAGGACACTGCTGTTAGACAAGCAACATGAGGTGAACACTATTAAAGTCGATTACACCTCGAAAGGAAGATAAACAGAGGGAAGCTTCATCCTGGTAGCTCCCCGCTTATCAGTTCGGGTCGAGCTGATGGAGGTGAAATACATTCACCGATGCATGACGTCGGGGCTCCGCCACGAGGAGACAAAATTCGCTACGATGAGCAGGTATGGTTTTCAGCCTTACTCAAGAGAATCGTCTTCATCGGATCTGTTCATTACATCGCTCACCGTTTATGAGGACGGTAAAGTTCAAATTGGGGAAGAGCTATATGCGTAAACAAACGATATGATAAAATTTCCTTCCTGAGGCGTCTATTTTCGACAGCTGAGCGAGCAGTATACAGCCTGTTGAAGCGTGTTACTTTTCTTAACCATTAAGCTCATCTCTGAGGTATCCTTCACAGATGTCTCAGCTTTGCGACAAAACCACCGCTCCAGATAAGTTCGACGAAATTAGAGCAACAATTGACCCTCTATTTACGATTTTGTATCGAGTCTCCAATGACGTTTCCACGCCGAGTGATAGATCTTGTTCTTTCGAGATTAACAGGAAACAAATAAATGCTTGGTCTTATCTGTTCTTGTTGTTTTCCCATCCGAGGGTTAGTCTGATCTCTGAGCCTTCACTCCGATCCCGAAAGACTGCAGCGGTATTGTTCGAGTTAGAAAATTAACCAATTTAACCATATGGGGTGTCCCATTATCATATTCCCCTACAGATAAACAGGGGTCGAGTGACGGTAGCCTTCCCATATGCTGGGACTGATGCGGGCAGAAACGGAGACTTCTTATGCTCGCCCCAATCCACGAATCGGTTTCACTTCGGTCGACGTCTACTGGTACAATTCAGTTGGTGCTAAAATGTACTTCTATATTGGTTCGACGTGGCATATTTGCAAAAGGCTGTTCGATCTGTCGTACTTACCAACGGGCAAGATAGCACAGAATGATTACGACAACAAACAGTCACATAGTCCTTCGTAACGAAAATTAAGATTATTAATTAAAAGAACTCATGTAAGTTTATAGGGGTAAGACAATGACGTTGGCAGCGATCGTAACATGGGGACGCTTCTCAACACGGCACCGGGGGAGACTAAGAAACGAGTAGCAGTTGATTCGACCGAACGCGAATCTTGTTGACATATCACACAAAGCTGCGTGCGCTCGACATTACGTGGGTGATCTCCATCACGCACTGCTTGCGCGATCGAGCCAAGGACGTTATCAGCACGAGTGGCACATGGGTGTGGGTGAGTACGTGGCGTCTTGTTATTGTTGTACCCGAGGTATAGCGATACCGGCTGTGAAGGAAGAGTATTCTTGGCCCGATAGCCGATGAGAAAGACCTAGATGTTAATGAGCATTACTGTTATGCTGTTTATGATGGAATTTTCAACAGCTGTCGTGAACTCTCCTGTAATCTATAATATACAGGTACACCGCATGAAAAAAATGTACGTACTCCATCTGACTATCGCCCGAGATTGTGTTGGATGAGCGGTTTTTACACGGTGCACTTCTCGAATATTCTCCCCACGTCTATAGACTATACCAGACATTCGCACTGTGCGGATTTGGGACAATCTGTGAGTGAGACGTTTCTTCGCCCGTGGTTAAAATTCAACGCGAACTCGAATCACGTTGTTCTCTTGCTAAAAAAAATGGGGAATTCTTTGAAAAATGTAAAAACCTCTCGCCCATATTGCTATATTAATCGATCATTTTTCACTTCGTATCTAACGAAGTCTCTATGTGATAGGCCTCAGCACGTACCCTTGTGCTATTACTATGAATACCTATCGGGAGTACTCTTGTTTTTGTTACCAATCTCAAACCTGGCCACAGAACTCCACCGAGAACAAAAGATGATCAAGAACTCCAAACGAGTTCCCCAAGCGACTGGCAGGATTTTAACTCAAACAACAATGTCGCTTGTATTCACCAGGGAAAGACGCTTATCACCAGACCATCACGTAAAAGCGAACTGCGAACCTGCAACTAACCGTTGATGTTTGCTAACGCCGGCTGACGCCCCACTCGTTCATGTGAACTTCGTTCCATGTAAGAGATTTATTCCCTTGTCGCTCTTGTAGTCAGGAAAGGAAGTGTGCTCTTGACTGTAAGTCCTTATACTGAACCGCATGGGCTTGATGTCGCACGACGTGATTTACTAAACAGACGCGATTCATATGGCTGTGTATGATTCAAGGTGTATTGATCGATATGGCCTATTTAAGTGTCTATGTTGTGCAGTGTGTGTCACCGTGCTGGATAAGTGCTGACCGTTGTGATCCGAGATTAACAAGGCATCGCTGGTAATATATTCATTTTAATCTGTACAATGACCCCTTGTTGAACATATTGTTTCACCGAGCAATAGGTCAGTCACAAGGAAATATCTCTATGGTCCGTTCAACTCGTCATGCACCGCATTTTGTCCCAGGCTGTGCCATCTGCTGAGATCGGCACTAACCGCTTCTTTTAACACGGCCTAGACAAAACCCGTGGATCTTGATTTGTGATCGGTGAATCCCTCTGAAATCGGAGAATTCCATCGAGGGCATATGCGCGGCGAAGCGGCAACGCTAAATGTGCGAGCTATAATGTGCGCTTGCTCAAGGGAATTGCTCTCTGAATTGAATCGTGCTCTACACAGTGTGAAAACATCTTCGACGGACGATCTCGTCGTTCACCACATGGCCCACTGCTGCTGTAGCAAATATATATATATATATATATAGACTAGAAAATTTCTGCATTTACAAGACTAATCTCTCTCTCTCTCTCTCTCGATTTGTCAAATACAATTTCGGAGCTGACTCACAGCCTTAAACGTTTAACGTCCACGGTACAACTGCTTTTGGCACTGCTTCATACGACAAACAACCCTCTTTTTAAATGCGAATGTGCAACGGAGGACATCCAGTCCGTGAGCCCACCTACTTGCCTCCTCCGATAGCAATGTGGCGCACATGAATGCACCATCCGCCGCCACCGCGCTTGACCTCGCCATCTTTCTGACATCTTATGCATAGGCTTCAATGCCCAGGCCAGATGATGCTCATAGCTGTGTCACTTCTCAACCCCGTTCTGATCGTATCATGCAGCCGCCGTCCCGATTCCACTCCGACTGAGCCACGAGTTTATTTGCTTTTCTCAGAAATAACAAATAAATATCAGAAGCTCTCCACGGCTTTCGTATGTCGACAAAAACCGATGCACGTTGTTCTAATCGCATACTCTGTCATGAAGCCTGCTGTTATTGGCGAAGCAACTGGTGAGCTGTTCCGAGTGCTCATATTGCTCTGAAGTGGAATTCTATCACATCCGAAACGAAACGTATTGAGACAATGCAGAATGTGGGAATTCTTATTTTGTCACCTGCTGGCGTGTTATTTTATACTGTGTCGGATATTGATTGTGATTACGCATCTGAAGATGTGTTCAAATATGTCACATCTCATCATTGCCATAAAAAATAACAGTAATAATAATCTCATACGGGACAAACAGAGCAAGCAGCGGGTATGGTCCGATGTCCTGTACAAGGAGCTGCGGGACTCCCTCCTGGCCTCAGCGCCACACGCTGCTGACCAAGCTCGCCTCCGGGCTGTCGACAGGCCTGGTGCGGGGGCGTGGCTCCCCGCTCTGCCCTCCTCGTCCCTTGGCACTGCTCTCGACGATCGCTCCCTCCGCTTCTGTGTGGGCCTCCGCCTCGGGGCCCCTGTAGTTGCGGCCCACAGCTGCAAGCGTTGCGGGGACCCCGTCGCAACGAATGGCCACCACGGACTCTCGTGCGAACGCAGAGCCGGTCGCCATCCGCGGCACACGATGCTTAATGACACGCTCGTGAGGGCCCTCCACTCCGCCGGTATTCCTTGCACAAAAGAGCCACAGGGCACCTCGGACGGGCGCCGCCCTGACGGCCTCACCCTTATCCCCTTCCATCGAGGCCAGCACCTTGTTTGGGACGGCACTGTGGTTGACACTCTAGCACCTTCTTATGTCAACCACTGTGCAACCATCCCCGGCTACGCGGTGGCGCGTGCGGAGCGGGCCAAGCTAAGGAAGTACGCCGCACTGCAAGCGACCCACCTCTTTTCCCCCCTTGCCTTTGAGACATTGGGGACAAGCGCGCAGGCTCTTTCCTTCTGCAGCGCCTGTCCCTCGCTGTGCAGAGAGGCAATGCCATCGCCTTCCTCGGGACATTGTCGACCTCACCCCCACCCCCCGCCCCATAATCCCTAGAAATAATAATTGCTAACTACTGTATGTTTGAATAAATTTACTAATTTAGGATAATCTCAGAGCATAATAAAAAATAATCGAAAAAATTGCATAATAATCTTATCGCTCCACGAGCTAGTTTTGCATGCAAGCTAGTAGTATGTGTTGGGACGTTGGGGCTCTTGACTTCTGATAGTCTCTGGCCAGTGTCTCATAAATGGCTTCATAAATGGGCGAGCGTCTTGGAGAGCTAGACAAGGGGGACTAGTGGGACTTGGGTTGAAATGCAGCCAAACGCTGAGAATCTCTGGGTTTCTTTGGCATCTTTCTTGATCTGTGGATTCTTACCAGATAGGAGACGGTATAAGATCAAGGTAAAGGTTGCCCCCCCTTAAGTGTCCTCGTAGTATTTTTGACAACAAGCACATAAACGAGACAATGCTCAAATTTACTAACACTTGACGTCCATGGTACTATTACTGCTTTAGACATTGCTTCATGAGACGGGCAACCCGTTTTTAAATGCAAATGTGCAACGGTGGAGATCCAACCCGTGCACCCACGGAGACACTATCAATAGCAGTAAGCTGCTATCACTGACGAACGAGTCAGTCGCTACTGACAAACAACAGTAGGTAAGCCACTATGTCTTCGCTAGGTAGTCGATCAGCTAATATGTCGACGGAGTGTTAACCACGAAGCGCAACTACTTCGATGGACTCTCCAAGACTTGCAAGTTCCGCTCATTCAGGTGCTGAGCCAGCAGTCGCACCGAAAACGCAAACCTAGGGAGGCGTCTACCCTGTGTTCACCGATGCAGTTGACGATGGAGGACTATTTTTTGTCAAGGGTGGGGACATGACCAGCTCACTGAGCCAAGGCAGCCGCTCGCATGGAACATACAAGCTCTCGTGATTTGTCGGCTCCAGCCACAATCCTCATTGTACAACGTTACCACTAGCAAGAAACAAGCTGTGATGCCGACAGTAGATGTTCCCTTGACAATTACACGGGACTAATCAGCAAGCGCCACGAACTATCAAAGACGTCCTTAATTTTATAGAGGACGTAAGATGTTTGCGGATTACGGCGCCCTGAATACGATGATGTTCTACGAGACGCCGAAGGTCAGACCTGACCAGCAGGTGATAAGGAGCTTTTTAGGTAATTTCACAGGCAGTGAAGCAAATTGGCCAACTGGTCAAGCAGCACAGCGTCTATGGCACAGGCATCGTGCACCGAGGCGCACAAGGCATTGACAGCCAAGACCCTAAGGTCGACACGCCACCATCTAACCGATGCCCAAGGAAAAAAGGCGACCATTTTTGAATGTGATGCAGGTTTAAGCAACACCTACCTTCGCACTTTAGGTTCAGAGCCGAGGCCTTTCACATAAGAGGGAAGATCACCGAGGTATTTCTGACTTTCATAACATCAGGTCTGCTGCCTTTGTTACTGGGCCGTCTTGATGACAGATTGGTCATCGGCATACGCCAGTGTTCGAACCCGTAAGCACATCCTCCCGAAGTAGTCTTCAGTTAAGTCTTCAGGCGTGGTGCTCCTACGCATCGCACTCTAATACATAGAGAATGGTGGTATACCAAAAGAACGCTTAGCTTAGGGACGTGGTCAGGAATTATTGGATGGAAGCAAATCACTACGCTGCGTAGAAGCGATTACTAAGCTTAAATCAGTAGGACCGTGGATGCACCACCACCTCTCTCGGGAACCTGTGAGGTAAGCCAATGTGTTGACCCGTACGCACCAGGTTTCTACCACTGCTGCTGTGATCGAGGAAATTCAGTTCGCTCTCTGCCTCCCTCTCTCTCTCTCTGAGCAAAAAACATCTATAAATGCCTGAAAATCCAGCAAGTTGTATCCAGGGGACAGAGGGGGTCGCCATGTTCGAGATTCATTGAATCGTCCCGGACTTGGAAAAAGTGGCCAAAACTGTTCGGAGTGGTCAAAATACAATATAATAATAACATAATAGAAATTAACTGGAACTCAGCATATATGAAATAAATTCGCACGCGTCGACATACCCCGTATGCGATACGTAGTTCCGTGCGACAGGTCAATGTGAACGATCCTCCATAATCACAGCCACAAATCGTGATAAGGACGATTAGATATTCGTGGGTATTTTTACGAATATTTCCGGTGTACAATGTTTCCGCGTTCTATGCACCTATCGACAGTTCCACCATATTTCGACGTCGTCGACTAAATTCACTCTCGATATTGTCTACGGAAGACTTCATGGTCCGGGGGGGGCGGACTTTAAACATTGGCTCTGAAATGTTGATTTAATGATGATGAGTCATAAACTATAGCTTAACAGATTCAAAGGTCGAGGACCTCGGCCATTGAAAGTTTCTGCCCACCGTCGACTGAGCGAACTTCTCAGGCAGATCCCTGTCTAAGCCTATTCTTCAGCTTGGCGGCGATAGCCGCTTCATGGGTCGATAAACAACGATTATCGTGTTTCTTATAGACACGCTAGCTTTATTATTTATCAGTATCCATTTTAGTGTATTAGCTTAAAATTAACTTATCATTTCCAATAATATAGCAAGGTGTTACAACACTTACCATCAAGTAAGTTAAATAATTTTATATATATATATATATATATATATATATATAGTGTGTGTAATCATCATCATCTACGAAACGAATAATTGGGCTATTTTTCTTTCTCTTGTCGTGGTTTATTATTACAACTACCATCATCATCTGGATCACGAGTCGTTTGTTTATATGCATTTTATTTTTGGCTTTTGGCGTTTTTTTTCTTTTTCTACATCTACAAATATTACTTCTAACACTATTTACACCCTTCCCCTGGTCACATTCGTGCTTGGGAAAAAGGCTGAGGGATGTTCAAACACAAACAGGTAGCAAAAGGATTAATGGGGTAACGCAACAAACAGAACTATCCAAGGAAAGACGCAATATGCTTAGGTCATATGGACCTTATTCATAGAAGTGGATGTGTGGGTGTCATGTGGCGGCGGCGGCCTTCTTATGCGCACGTTATTTCACGTACATCGCATAAGTGTATTTATAAATACATGATCAAATACGCGTATGTATATATATATATATGCTTCTTTTTAGCAACAACTCAATTCAACTTATGACTGGAGAAATTCGAACGCTGGCTAAATCATGGGAAGAAATTATTGTTGCGTATGGGTGGGCAAAGCAATCTTTCAGAAATCTCGTCATCCGGTTGTCACGGACACCAATGTATATATATATATATATATATATATATTCGTCCCGATATTGAACGCATGACGACGAAATGTCCAGATTCGCCTGCCCAACGCACATGGACATGATAATAACAATATTAATAATAGCACACTATATAATCTAACCAGTGTTTGAATTTCTACAGATGTGACTGTATATATGTATCTATATACTGTGACCATTGAGCGACTTACTGCCCTTCTCATTCTCAGAGTTATTCGACATTGTCAAGAGCATGCGTGAAATCTTTCTTCAACTCTCTCGGAACTCCCATCTCGCCTGCTCGCAATCTCTTCTTCTCGCTATAGGATGAAACGGCCCGAATCGGAGCAAAGCAAAATTGTTGCCAAAACACAAAATTTGTCCTTGCGATTTGCTCGTGTGCGTAACCCGCTCTGCCTATCGGTGGAAGTCGATGAAATTTAGCGGAGCTCTAAAAGCTAGACGCTAGAGTACAATGAAGCAACAAGAGTTTAGGTTAATATCAGTGCCATAGTTAATTATTAGTCATCATCATCATCGTCGCCATCATGATCGGCATAAAGTGTATAGTAGTCATCACGGTAATAGTTAGCAGTAATTAGTTATAATAGTGGTAGTAGTAGTAAGTAGTTGTAGTAGTAAGTAGTTGTTGTAGTTAGAATAATTAGGATGGGGCTGCTACTGCTGCTGAATGATGATGTATGGTGATTGTTGAAATGTTGCTAATCGAAGCCGGCGTCCACCCTCCGTTATGGTGATGTCATTATTAAATAATGACACCAGCAGAACAAGACAAATTATCGTATGCTTTGTTTACTGGCGTTCTTATTACGGTACTTTGTAGACAGTCGTTGTAACTTTTTGAACGCAAACCTCATCGTCATGGTCAACAATATACATATATATATATATATATATATATTGTTGACGAAGACGATGGGTATATATATATATATATATATGTATATATATATATATATATGTATATATATATATATATATATATATATATACAGTTGCATGTCCAATCTCAATGGTTGCGTTTCAGATTTCTATCGCATTGTTACGAAGTTGTTGACGATAACGACGAGTTTGCGCTCAAAACGTTACAATGCTCCATAGATCTACTCTACAAAGCTGCTGGTTATAGATGTCGTTATTATATTCGGCTTCCTCAGTCGCTGTATGTCCTTCTGGAAAATCCTATGGTCCGATATTTATATTCACATACATTCGTCTGTGTCTATTTATATATTATTATGATCATCGATAATTGTGATATCATGTGATGTGGCATATCGAGTGAACTCGCGTTTGTCTACCGAACGATGGAGATATCATCTGTCACACTCCCAAATTACAAAACGTCAGAAAACACTCATCTATTATCATAATAATAATAATAATTAATAATAATAATAGACGGATGTACAGCAAGCGGGATGCAGCAGAAGTACATCTCTTATGACTTAAAGCTGCTCATTTCCAAATCAAAATCCATATTCCATTAATAATAATAATAATAACTCATAATAATTATTATTATAATTACAGGTATGAAAGAGGCGTAGACGGGTCGTATTCTATCAAATGGCGCTTTATGACCTCGGTGTATTGGCCACGCTGTCGAGGATAGACGACGAAGCTGTGTTGTGAATTAATACAAATTCGCAATGTACAAATGATGTGCGGC
The DNA here is from genome assembly GCA_019614645.1 of Stratiolaelaps scimitus. NCBI lineage: Eukaryota > Metazoa > Arthropoda > Arachnida > Mesostigmata > Laelapidae > Stratiolaelaps > Stratiolaelaps scimitus. The sequence goes on along the minus strand of JABWDB010000031.1, from coordinate 1,106,443 downwards.
TTCCGGTTGCAGGGCGGTTTTGTTTTCAACAAATGTTTCCAATATAATTGTGATCTCTCTGTTCATTTATGTTTTTCGTTTTGCCGTGACGTGAACGTGTTGTTACGTGAACGTATTTGTGCGAACAGTTTTTCCACCGTCACTTACGTTGCTGTCACCTTTAATCCTTCGTCCCTTCTCTTTCTCTCTTTCTCGTTCTGTCTACGTATGCATTATATATGTAAGATTGTTTCTCTAGCTCTGCATGATATTCTGAATCAACTATTAGCTATTTATATTCATAATAATCATATTATGATTATTATGAATATATCGTACAGAGCTAGAGAAACAATCTTACATATATAATGCATACGTAGACAGAACGAGAAAGAGAGAAAGAGAAGGGACGAAGGATTAAAGGTGACAGCAACGTAAGTGACGGTGGAAAAACTGTTCGCACAAATACGTTCACGTAACAACACGTTCACGTCACGGCAAAACGAAAAACATAAATGAACAGAGAGATCACAATTATATTGGAAACATTTGTTGAAAACAAAACCGCCCTGCAACCGGAAGCCGCACATCATTTGTACATTGCGAATTTGTATTAATTCACAACACAGCTTCGTCGTCTATCCTCGACAGCGTGGCCAATACACCGAGGTCATAAAGCGCCATTTGATAGAATACGACCCGTCTACGCCTCTTTCATACCTGTAATTATAATAATAATTATTATGAGTTATTATTATTATTATTATTAATGGAATATAGATTTTGATTTGGAAATGAGCAGCTTTAAGTCATAAGGGATGTACTTCTGCTGCATCCTGCTTACTGTACATCCGTCTATTATTATTATTAATTATTATTATTATATGTATATATATATATATATATAATATATATATATATATATATATATATATATATATATCAGCGCTGAACAGACAGACAACGCAGACGCCCCACACTTCCTCCCTGCCTCTCACTGCAGCTTATACCGACAAACGGCTGATAACTATCCAATTAGCGCACAGTGGTTGCTACGTAGTTAACGGATTATGATTATTGTAGCAAATTTCAGTGAGAGAAAACATGAACGGAGAGAGAGGGAGAGATAGAGAGAGTACTCAGTAATGATCGATCACGTGCTGCACATGAGGACGAATATCCAATAATTACTCAATTACTCACTTCAACGCTGCGAAGACTCCAGCGCCAGTTGGGTTTGCCTATTGGTGTTTGCTCGTTAGTGACCCGTGAACAATCTACAAGAGCCAGACAAGTAGTCATGGATTAATTCACCTTAGGATCGACGGCTTGCTAACATGAGAATGTGACTTATAATTAATCGGCAATTGTACCGAAATGTCAAAAATAAGAGAGAGAAAGAAAGAGAGATTGAATAACGAGCGATGGCTACAAAGGGAGTAGCTTAGAAAAGTACAAGTTGCTCAATCTGATCACAATATATGGATATATATCTATATATTGTGATCAGGCGCGGCCGCAACTTGTACTTTTCTAAGCTACTCCCTTTGTAGCCATCGCTCGTTATTCAATCTCTCTCTTTCTTTTTCTCTCTTATTTTTGACATTTTGGTACAATTGCCGATTAATTATAAGTCACATTCTCATTTTAGCAAACAGTCGATCCTAAGGAAAATTAATCCATGACTACTTGTCTGGCTCTTGTAGATTGTTCACGGGTCACTAACGAGCAAACACCAAACCCAACTGGCAAACCCAACTGGCGCTGGAGTCTTCGCTGCGTTGAAGTGAGTAATTGAGTAATTATTGGATATTCGTCCTCATGTGCAGCACGTGATCGATCATCACTGAGTACTCTCCCTCTCTCTCCGTTCATGTTTTCTCTCACTGAAATTTGCTACAATAATCATAATTCGTTAACTACGTAGCAACCACTGTGCGCTAGTTGGATAGTCATCAGCCGTTTGTCGGTATAAGCTGCAGTGGGAGGCAGGGAGGAAGGGTGGGGCGTCTGCGTTGTCTGTCTGTTCAGCGCTGATTTCAGGTCGACGAGCCGTCTATCTAGGCTTCTACCTGGGCAGGCGCCGCAGCTGCAGGATCAGGTCCTGCACCGTGTCCTCCGCCGGCGGACGAAGCCGCTGCAGGACCGGCTCCGCTGGCGGCGCCCGACGGACCCTTGTGGCCAGCTGCGTCACGAGGTGATACAATCGGTATGATTGCCTTTGGCCTCGGCTGAGGCGGCTTCTGCTGATGCGAGATGAACATGTGCTGCTGTGGTGAGAAGTACGTAATTCCGCCGTTCGGCGGCATAAGCTGCGCCTCTGGGTGGTGATGCCCATGGGGTGGACCGTGGTGCACCGGACCATCGGAAGGCACTGGCGTGCCCATCATAAACGGACCATGTGTCTGCGGCGTGATGAACGCCGGTGGGGGACCCATAAATGGCGCCGGTGCAAAGCCCTGCGGAGGTGCTCCCGTTGGGACGGCGCCAGCATCAAACGGCTGCGGGACGAAGTAGGTCCCTCCCGGGCCCGAATGCGGATGCGGATGACCATGTGGTGGGGGTACCTCATAATACGCAGCCTGCTGTTGTTGTTGTTGCTGGCCGGGATGTTGTGGCGGCGGTGGTGGTGGCTGTTGCTGCGGTGGCTGATTGTGAGCCGCATGAGGATGGCCTACCACTGACATGGGCTGATGTGGAGCAGCTCCATGATGCGCCTGCTGAATCTGTGCCTGGGGTGGCAGATGCTGCTGCTGTTGACTAACAGCTGACACCTGATTGCCGGCAAATTCTCCCCTGGTAACGGCTCTCTGGACCGTGTATCGTTTATTCTCACTCACATTTGCAGCATCTGAAATTGAATCCGTGGGCAGGAGATATGTTTGTTGTTAGCGATAGTAACTTGTGTAACAACCAGTTATCGGAAGCCAGAGACCGCGGGTTCGAGCCCCGCTGCGTGATAACATATAAGAGAGCTTAAGAATTGTAAAATTGCAGCTCCTTTAATAAACCAATAAAAACCTTTACCTTTACCATATAAACGTAATCTAGATATATCCACATACGTTTGCTATGATGTATTTCCGCCGTGAAATGATAACATTGTGGACGGACGCATTGACTGGTTAAGCAATCAACCTTGTCGGCTGACCGTTTGCACAGTGACCCAGTTCATTGTTGTATGCAGAGAACATGAGTAACTTTTCAAAACATGAAGCGGTACGTGCAGTGTCGTCCTTCGACAGGACGACATGACTGGCGTACACCGGTAGCGTGCCAATCCATATTGGGCCGTATACAATAACAGTAACAGGAATAACTACATACATACGATATAATAATCCTTTAGGTAATCATTGACGTGTGCGTTATTCATATTGTGTGCTACTATTTGTCTTCGGTGTGTACATTTCTCGTACAGCTCGTATTGTTCAACAACTCACTTTGCTGTTGAATGTGCTGCTGGTGCTGTCTATTTTCATCGATGATTTTCCGATCAAGCGCAGCATCTCCAGTTTTCCCTTGCGGATGATGTCCTGTCAATGCGCCACCAGACGACTGATTATTGCCGCTGTTGTTACTGTTTGCGTTGTTGCTGTTGTTATTGTTGTTATTTGCAGCCGACTCGTGCTGCTGCTGCTGCTGTTGCGGTAGCTGCTGTTGCACTTGCTGGTGTTGCTGAAGTTGTTGTGTCTGTTGCTGTTGTCCTTTTCGGATCGCCCGAGGATCTTGTGTCCTTCCTGAGCCGATCTTTCGGCCTAGGTCAGCTCGATTACCACCTCGTATGTCCCGCACATCGGATCCTCCACGACCGCCGCCGCCGCCATCCTTCTGGAAGCTTTCGCGGTGGCCACCATCGCCTCCCACGTGGTCGCGGTAATTATCCCGGGGATTTTCCCGATACGAACTGTTGTTCGCTTCGCGATCCCGTTGCGAATCGCGCACCCCTTCTCGCCAGTTCTCTCGGTGGCTATTCTCTCCCCGACTGTGGCTGTATCCTGTTTCCCGTCCATTGTTGTCTGGCCGACTATTGTTGTTACCTCGATAGTTGCTCTCCCTTTGGTCCCGTGAGCCACCGCCGTCTCGGTGATCCCGATCTCGGTATCCGCCATCGCGAGAGTCCCGATAACTACTGCTATGACCATCGCCTCCTCCTCCTCCGCCGCCGCCGCCCCCGCCGCCCCCGCGGTTGTTCTCGACCCTCTGATAGTTGTTGTCGCGGTGATTGTCTCGATAGTTGTTGTTCTCACGGTAGCTATTATCGCCGCGATAGTTGTCGCCACCACGCGAATGGTGGCTGTTATTATGACCATTGTCTCCAAAGCTGTCCCGTTGGCCTGGTCCGCCCCCTCCACGGCTATCTCTTCGACTGTCGCCTCGCGACTCGAAGCGATCATTGTTGCGGTTGTTGTCCAGCTTGTGTCGCAGATCTGCAAGGGCGTTATGAAAATTCGCCATGTAAATCATCATAGAAGGAGGTGTTCATCTCCACCCCGAGTCAGTGCAACTGGTAAAATGAGAAGCAAGCAATACTGGGCGTTTCCTCGAGATTAATCACATGGAAACTGCCGATTTTTGCGAAATTACGATCGAAAGCTAACTGAACAAGAAACAACGACTGTAACGACTGAACAAGAAATATGCTTCACAACGAAAATTATAATTATGATAAAAATTAAGTGAAATAAAAATTAATTATGGCTGGGGGATGATAAAAACGATGTTGTTATTACGAAACGAATGTTTTCACAAGTGGCCGTATTGAATATGTACACGTAGGCGGCGTGTAGTTAATTGACGTATTGAAATCAGATATTTTGCAACACAACATGTAATTACTTTGGTTAGACGTATAACGTCGAGCAATGTCAGCGCATGCAGAATAGTAACTGAGTGCAACGCTCTCTGGAACGTTCAAGCTGTGATTGTCCGATTGATAGCGGCGCACTATCAACCCAAATGAAATGCAAGTTGAAAGTAAGATATCTCCCCCTGACACCCACTTAAGCATTGTGTGTACTCTGCATGAGGTAGGTGAGAATGTCTACACCAATGCTCAAACCACCCGCGTGCAGGTTATCGGATCACACACGTGCATAGCATATAACACCGTGTCTCACAGGCCTTTCAGGTGCATTCACGAGGAGACTGGTGTACACAGACATGGAGTCGAAACCAGGCAGGCAGAGTTCGATCGATCACTACCACATCGCAGCTGAGCAGCAGTATTCTTCCTGTCACCTACCATAGCCACCGCCACCAGCACCACCACCTCCGCTGTTGCTGCTGCCGCCGCGGTGATCACCAAACCGTCCAGAGCCCTGACTTCTCCAGCGATCGCGGTCTCCCCCGATTACTCGGTGTCCCACGTCACCTCCGCCCCTGCTAGACCCACTGTTGTTATGCTGCTGCTGATCTGTGCGATCTGATCTGTCTGCCCTATGGTGGTCTCTATCGCGATCTCTGTCATAGTATCCCTGGCTTCCATTTCTGCCGCCGGCGTAGTCCCGCCCACCACCACCACCATAGTCTCGGCCACACCCACCTCCTCCGTAATCTCGTCCGTTTCCTCCGCTGTAGTCGCGATCTCGGTCGTTCCCGCCTCGATCGCTACCCACCCCCCCCCTATCACCTCGATCGCCATAATGTCCTCCGCCACGCCCACCGTAACCATCCGCCCCTCGGCCACTGCGCCACTCGAGCGGCGCCTGCTGCTCGTCGGCGTCCCTCTCGCGATTTGCACGCTCCCAAAGGGCGCGGCCTCCGGCGAAGTTCCTCTCGTTGGCTCCGGCAGCTTGCGACGCGTTCTCGAATCGACTTTCGCTACGCGGCGCTGCTGCTGCCGCTGCCGCTGCTGGATGCTGGTGGGATGCTTGCCCGCTCGATGACTCTTTGTGGCCACCTGCGGACGCGGATGGCTGAGCGCCAGCGGAGGAAGCAGCTGCAACAGCCGCACCAGGAGGTCCTTTCGGACCTGCTGAATCTGATGATGCTGAGCCTGATGCTGCAGTTGTTGTTGTTCCTGTTGCGGTGGCGGTACCCGTTGGAGCCACTGTCGATGACTCCCGTACAGCTTTATTTGTTGCCGCTGTGGCGTTATTGTGCGTAGTTGACGTCTGGTTTGTGGACGAGGGAGCATTCGATTCATGGTGCAATACAGTACTGTCGTCGGCATTTGTGACTGTTAAAGGCTGCACGGTGCTGGCTGAACCTCCACCCCGTTGATTCCACGATGAAGGATGGGCAGTGGTAGGATAGCTTGGGCCACTGCCGCCTCCTGCTGCGTCTAGTTGTTTTTTTTCCCGTTTATTTTTTGTCATGTATGCACGATGTCGTTTGACACAATTGCGGTCGTTGGACACGATCGCGAGAGAAGAATCCAGTATAGCGGCATTAAGGAAGGTACAGAGTGTTAACACGAGAGGAGATAGAATGGAGATGTTAACAGACAGACAGACACACACGCTCATACATGTTAACGGTAAACAGATACACTTTGAAGAATGTTAGAACGTCTAATAGGCTCCGACCGACCGACTGATTATGCAAAGAACAAGAAAACCTTTGCCAATCACCTGTAGATTGTATAGTCGTTACACGGCTTGTTAGTATTGGCGCAATAGAGTAGATGAAAAAGAGACCACAGAAGCTGAGGGTATGAATAGATCAAAGATTGCTACTGCTACATGCTGCTTCTGCTGCTGATGTTTCAACTGACCTTTCCTGGGAAGTTCTCTTCTCTGTACTTCGTGCTTGCCGCCACCTTCCCTGCGGCGGGTCGCGTCGCTCGGCCTTTCGCGGCGAGTATCTCTAGGGTCTCCACGTTCGCCTCGGTTTCCTCCGCCATCTCGATACTCTCTCTCGTGATCCTTATCCTTCGAGGTATGTAGCTGCTGCTGCTGCTGCTGTTGATGCTGCTGCGCAGTGTTCAAACAAGGGAAATCATCCTTCCGCGGGTGGTACTCCTTAGAATCCCCTCTTCCTCCATCTCTCCCGCCGTGTCGCTCCTGGCCGCCGTGGGTAGCCCGGCTGTGGTAGGCCTTCTCGTCTTGCCAATCCCGAATGTACTTGTTCGGACCACGGCCGTACTTACGGCGTCTAGCAGCGCGCGGCGCCGCCGACTCGTCGCGGATATCGTAACCGTACTGCGCAATAAGCTCGTCCTTGTTCTTGGGTCCTTGCTCCGAGGCGTCGAACAGGTCATGGTCCCACCGGTCGCGGGTCTCACTTTGTAGCACTTTTGGAGTCCGCCCACTTCTTCCGTGCTCGGGGCTATCGCCACGGCCACCAGCGCCTCCCGAACCGGCGGTCCCAGACTCTGTCCCATCGACTCCTTTCGCTCCCTCCTCGCCTCTTGCGCCTCCGTTAGCATCGTCATCGCTTTCGTCATCAGTTCCGCGACGGTCGTCGTGCTCGTAGAAGGCACCCTTCTTCGGGATGTACTGCGGATTTCTCTTGTCCTCGTCGAAGTCCAGATCCTCACGTTCGTCCTCCTCTTCATCCTCCTCTTCGTCTTCATCCTTGTCCTCGGCAGGTTCTGCCTCCTCGTCCTTTTCCGCGGCATCGGCGGAAGCCGCCACACCCTTTTGACCTTCAGTTTCGGGGGGCTCGACTTCTTCGTCCGTAAAATCGGACGAATGTTCGCCTTCGTCTTCTCCTGTAGAAAAATATGCAACAAATAAAAAAAAAACAACACGATTCGTAAAAAGCCCACGCTCGACCACTGAGGTCACTTTTCACAAATGATACGCCAACAGTTTCATTTTCATCTCGAAGACAACGCCAAACTCAAATAACAACACTTACCATTAGCCACAATTCCTTCGTCGACTGCCGTTTCGTCTTTAACCGCTTCAGCCGATTTGGGGAACTTGTCCAAAGTATCGCCGCTCTTTGCTTTTTGGCCTTCACGTTCAACTTTTTCTGGCGCCACTTTTTCTAGGGCGATCTCCTTCGCACTTCCGGTTTCGGGTTCGACTGCCTTGGCCGTCGTGGAGCCTGCATTATCAATATTGTCTACAGCCGCAGCTAACGCCACTGACTCGGTTGGATGACTAGCCTTCTTGGCAGGCTCGGACGACCTCTCCTCTTGCTGCTGCTGCTCTTCGATTGGGATTTCGGCAGTCTTGTCACCCTCGGGCACCTTACTGTCATTGGCAGGAGCTTCCCTTTCAATAGGTACTTCGTTGCTTGTTTTCGGTTCATCCTCATTCAAAGCCGCTAACTTCTTTTCTGTGTCATCAACCTTTGCCTGTTCCGGCACGGCTTCAACACTACTGGCTTCAGGGGCAGCTGTTGCTTGTTTAGCAACACATGCAGAGGTTTCATCTGCTTTAGGTTGATCTGCACTCACAGCTGTAGCGGAGGTAATCGAATCACCACCGCCTTCCGCAATAGCGTCCTTTGATTTGTCCGCCATCTCGTTCGAGGGTGCAGAAGTGTCGCCGCCGCCGCCGATGGAGTGAGAGGACTCAACGGCCACTTCAGTAGGACCTACAGCACCGTTTTGTGCAACCGGTTCTGGTTCTGTATCAGGTTCTACAACCTCAGTCTGTTTAGCCTCTACTTTAGTGAAGTCGTCTGTGACACATTTTTCGGCTGCTTGTTCAGTTGCGGCCCTCTCCTCTGCTCCGTCCTGATCAGGCTCGGCTGGCTTAGCGATGTCGGTAGACGGGGCCTCGTCGGATTTACGAGCAGAGGCCTGTTCCTCTTTTGACGCCGGGTCCGTTGATGGAGGATTTACATTGACATGCAGAACGACTGGTGGTTCACCATCATTTGTTGCGCTTGGACTAATTTCGACAGAGGACTTTTCTACAGCCACTGCGTCGACCTCAACTTTCTGACTCGCTTCCTCTCCCTTGATAGGTTGAGCGTCGTTGTGCGATTCAGACGAAACTGCCAACTTCCCTTCGGAGGTAACTTTTGACCCTTCCACTGGGCCTAAATCAATTTCTGGTACAGGCAAAGACGTCTCTTTGTGATGGCCATCAGTGTTGACCTCAGCTACAGGCAATCTGGACAGTTCGGAATCTTCCTCTGGTCGATTCTCCACTCCGACGCTCTCCGTGGCAGAATCGAGTACGGAATCAGATTGCTCGTGCTTCTCTTCACTGTCCCGGTCCCCGTCGTGAACAGGAGAAATATTTGAGGGCAAATTAGTCTCAACTGTATCGGGCGATACTTCATTCACCCTACGAACTGCCAAGGTGACATCCGCGGCTTCTGGTACATTCGCTGGATCGGCTTCAGCGGCACTTCCAGAAGTTGATGGCTCTACGCTGACGACCACCTGTTCTTTCTTGTCGTTCTGTCCATCAGGAATTTCTTTCTCCTGTATCTTGTCCTCCTGTAGCTTGTTCTCCCGTATCTTGTCCCCCTGTATCTTGTCCTCCTGGTTATCCTTGTGAGAGGCGATTGAGGGTGGTACGACTACCTTCTTTTCATCCTTGGCCGCAACTTCAACCGATGATGGTAATGCTGTTGCCGCTTCTGTGCTAACCTTTTGGTCAACTTTATCAGATGTGTGTATAGGGGATGGCGTCCCTATTCCGACCTCACTGTCTTCGCTTTCATAGCTGCCGGAACCTTCCGAGGAAGTTGTGTCATCTGACACTGTGTCATCCGACTTTTCCTCGCTCTCTGCCTTGCTGACAACTGCCTTGGCAGCAGCTACTTCAAGCTCTGAAGCCTTTTTCTTCTTATCCTGATCATGCTTCTCTGACTTCTTCTCTGATGCTAGCTCACTGCTCGTCGGACCGTCCTGTAAAGTCATACAATTATACAAAGTCAGTTCCCCGCTATAACTCTAGCAAACAAATAAACGCATCACGAGCTCCAAGCAAAATGAAAATATTAGCCTGATTCAAGCAAAGCCGCCAACAGACAACTTGTCGTTCTCAAAACAAAATGAGATCCAGATTCAGACATTTGCTTTATGCTTCTGTACTAGTCAAGACGCGAACCAATAGAAAATTCAAATGTCAATATTTTTGAGCAGAAAAAAAAAACGTTTCAACATATTGGCCGATCCCTCCATTCGCTTGAGAGCCACGGACAACTGTCCGTGGTTCAGCGCACAGGCTGAATCGGAGGTGTGTGAACGACGATGAAAATGATCGCTACTCATGCCCATGGATTACGACGGTCTTCCTCCTCTATCGGCTTCCTCCAGAAACCGCTGTTAAGCACTTCGTCAGGAAATCTAGATATGTGGCTTGCCGCAAACAATTGTACGCTGTAGATCAAGGGCTAACAACGACCAACATTGGGATGAGTTTGAGCAATTGTACTCAGGGCGGTCACGTAAAACCTATCGCACAGAGCGCATATGAAGGGTGTGCAAGACTTACTGGCCAGATGTCAACGTCCAATAAATCCCCAGGGACCATACTTATGATACATAAACAATTTCTCATTAATATGAACAGAGAACTTTTTTTAAATTAAAATATATTCTGGCGGCTTTGCTTGAATCAACCTAATATTTTGATGCAGATGGTGTGTGACGAAGGTGGACATGTCCGATTATTGCAGAGTGTGTACGATTCTCAACCAATATTCGCTCATGCTATCATGCTGCATAACCGCACAGCGAAAATGCTCACGTATAGTTGCAAGTTACCAGAAAAACGCATCCAAAATAGACAGCCCCATTTCCACTTTTTCCATTGTTTTTCTTGGGTCAATTACTGAGTAATTGCCCCAAGAATGACAACAAGAAAAATCAAGCTATGGTTTCATAAGTACGTTATACAAGGAATCCTACTGTACAATTGTATAAATCGCTGATCGACAATACAGTTGGCTTAAGAAGCAAACGTTCTGCGACCCCTTCCTTACAGGATCCTAAGAACTCTCATCACATCGACAAGTTTTATCGTAAAACAACGATTATTATAAAAAGGCGATCTAATGGAACGCAGTGATACAGAATTAGGCTTGAAATGTCTGTTTTAATTAAACAAAATTACATAACTCGAAATCTACCTTTGGGATGATTCAAACCTATGGCGAAAGCTGGTCACACATCTCAGTGTTAATTAGTATATTACATTCGGGATTAATTTAATAGTAAAAAAATAAAGGAACTTTGGCGAACGCTCATGGTCTCCTCTCCATGGATTCGTAGATCGGCTAAACAAATTGTCGTTGGCTGCCGTTCACCATAATAAACGACAGGAGAATATGGCAGATGGTGTCTCACGAGGTTGCCTTTGGCCAAGAGTTCAGATCTGTATTGTGGTAAACAACTAGATCTCTCCGACCACGTGCTTGTTCTTAGCCACTTTCGGATCTATGAAGAGCGGCTATACCTTTCTTATAGAGGGGAGACCTTTATTCACCGAACCGAAACACACAGACGCATACTTAAGACACAGAGTCATTGCCGGCATCGGGTCGGAAGTCGATCGATGTTCTACTTGTATCGAGTAGACGGAAATAACCCAAGATGCCCGCGGGGTATATATATATTATATATATATATATATATATATATATAAATGTACATCTCGCACAATAAAAATGGCCAAAATGAGGCATTCTGCTGACGGTGGCACATCGCGCATCGTATATTGCTCACTGGCATACGATATCAATCTCTATGTGGTCAATGATCACCTCCAGCTGTGTAGCATGTCTCTTCAAATGACTACAGTCTATTCATGTGATTCTTAATATGCGCCAACTCCAAATAAGACGAAGTGCCTAGCGAAAATGAGTAGTTCTAATAATGGCTGTAATTCGAGTCAAATGAAATAAGTCTAATTAAGTCACTGCTGGTCACAACCACTAGAATAGACCGGCAGTATTCTAATCAAAGTGGCAAGTATTACAATACAAGTGGTTCAATTGGCTCTATTTCTGCTGTTGATATAACGCAAATATTTTTTTTGCCTAACTTATAACATCATATCTACACAACCAATAAAATGATGTTAGTTTGCATACTTATTAGATATATTGCACGTTATTATCGCGTCAAACGAATATATTGAACGGCTTTTGTTGTACGTCACACGATAATTTCTCTAATGAATGGTCATTGAAATAAAATATACAGGGTTCTTGGAAAGGTAAGTTATCCTATATGGCCATAACAAATGTTTGAAGGTTCCGACGTGAAAATCGAAAATGTCCTCTAATTTTATAGATCCTTTGCTTTTTCGTCTTAAGACACACGCCGCCATATATTAAGTAAATAACATATACGTATTTACTGTAAGAGGGAGCAGCATAGAAGGTTGCCTTTGGAACAGCCAAAGTTTCATTGGTTTCCTTTGGGTTGTGTGACTTTCCGAACAATCTGTAGTTTTAATTAGAAGCGGTTGTAAAGATGCCGCAACCTATCAACTTGTTGCTCTGCCAATGTCAGATAATGCATACTAAGAACCTATAGCCGATAGACCCTGCACGGGGATGACGGTCTTATTTCTTCAATCATGTTAAGATTCCCAGCTATAATAACAAAAAAATGAGTTAATAACTTGCAACTCCCGATATAATGGCGACCCTATGACAAACTGCATCCTGAGTATTCAGCTGCAGTAATAAAATAATCATTGTTAATACCAAAGCCTACAAGTTTAGATAGAATTCCCCTATCTGAGTACACAAGTGAATTGAGAGAGCAAGGACCAGACTCGAAGCTTCGCGTCATTACGATAGCACCGTCTTAATATAGTAATCATCATCATCGTTGATTCAACCTTAAAGTGAGCCACTGCCATAATTTATACTATATATATATATATATATATATATATATATATATATATATATATATATATATATATATATATATATATATATATATATTATATATATATATATATATATATATATATATATATATATATATATATGTATATATATATATATATATATATATATAATTTAGTGCAATGACTTACCTATTCGTAATATATATATATATATAGTTTTTCTAAACTTGTAGATGGTGACATGCAAAATCTGGAATCGTGACGTCATGACACACATTGTAACACGACGGGCATGCAGATGGCAGGAAATAAAGGGATGCGTAGGTTACGTGGGGAAAGTACCGTCATCGATCTGTCCAACGGACAACGGGGCGAATACTGGCTCTCGGATGCTGTCGAAATGTTCTTCACCCAGACAAATAGAATCGAGTACGTCACCAGGGGACATGACGGAAATGTTAACACTCCACGGCCCCGTCCCAATGAGAATCTTATGTCTTTCGCTACTAGTTCGCCCGCTATGATACTGTAGATTAGACATGAGTGACTGCCTATACTGGTATTGGTTGAGAACATGGTCACGTTAATTGGACAAATCATCCAAGTGATCAGATAAACAGATATGGGAGAAGGGCTCGACTGGATGCTAATCGTAATTTCGTGTTCTCATAAGATAAAGGTTGACTATGTAAAAATGAGGGGTTCAATTAACGGGAAGGGGGAGGGGGGCATCGATTCATTAAATGATTCTCAAGTTGTCTTCAATGACATAACAGCAGGCGTGATTAAACAAGTAGCCACTACCGTAGGTCGACTATTACTGACATACGTGGAATGGACCCCACTATGAACTGTTTGGGTGAAGAGCCACAACTCGAGATGGCCAATGAAGATGTGTGCCTTTCTCGGTATACATTTGTTTAGTCGATCCCTTTTTGCGACCACTGGATGCCGTTCATTGTCTCCGAGAACTGCGAATCTTCTCCAAGTAAAGACTGGATGAGGTGTGAGGGACCGATGAGAAAAACAGATTACAATTCATATCCAAACAACGGATGTGAACCTGGTGTAGATGCGTTACGGGTGACCAAACAGATCGACAGCAGTAGACCAATAGATCTAACAATTTTGTTCGATTTTCGTTAATATTCGCCGAGAACAGTTCGACACCATCGTCAATGTTCACCCAAACGAGTGAGTGACAATCCATCAACAAATTAACCAAGACCGAAGAGTAACTGACATATTTTTGCTGCATGTTCTAGCAGTACATAACACAAATGCTGTTGGAACTACTTCCGCAAATCAACCAAATCGTACGAGAATTTGAGAATAATTTCACAGACGATACGGTACAAAACGCTACCACGGAACGGAACCAGCTGCAGCAGCCGCATATCAACACAAGAAATATGGTCTGGTTTGTTACAAATAGATCATCCGTGTAATGAACAGGGGACAATTCGGGCATTGCGCTAGCAACGTAATTTCGCTCATCGTACCCCTTGACCTGTGCTAATTAGCTCGGGAGAAGTGCTTACAAATTGACTGAAATATCAACGAGAGGCGAAGACTGTGCCCTATTGCAAGTTTTCGAGATAGTTGACTTAGATTAATTTGTGCAGCGCCAAATGTATCTCGTAAAATTTCATCAAAATAGTCACCATCGGCCATGCGGTATGAAAGGCAAAATCACGAAATACGGTTGATGCTATATAGGACAGCTAACATTTTCTGAGGAAATTCAATTCAATCGCGCATATTCAGCCAACTAGCGATAGTCTGTGTTGAATCAATGTTGCTTGCTTTGTAGCTGGTGACAATTGCTCAAAGTGACGTTTAGTGTCTAATCTAACGGAGCTTTCACTATATCCAGAACGGCCCCGACCGGCCTAGTTCTGAGTTCTGTTGGACTTGATTATCAAGGCAAGGCGCTGTACATTGCTTTTACCAGCGAGTTCGTCGCCAACAGACTCAGAAGTACTACGATTTCTCACTCGATGCATCGATTCCCGAGAGCAAATCATGAACGCAACGCCGGCCAGCGCATGCATCAGAGCACTATATCTGCAGCTGTCGGTCGCAGTGTTCTCTCCACTCATTCAGTCATTGGATAAGGTGGCAAACACTTCCACTGGAAGCGGCTGATAACGGATCGTTGGTACCTTGTTGGCTGAGGAGTTGTTACGGACGAGGGAAGATAGCTTCGTGAAGAAACTCATCCTGCTTGATGATGATGTTGCTGTTGCTGTTGTAGCAGTTGCTGTTGTTGTTGATGTTGTTGTTGTGGTCGTGTTCACTGAATGCTGAAGATTGTGAGGGGGGGTCGTGTTATTGGCAAAAAGTTGGACAGGACAAGGTTGAGGAAGCGTGCATCGTTGTTACCAAGAGATAAAGTTATGTATTGACTTCCGTTTAGAGCTACTGGAGCGGCTATTTGATGCCGAAGCAACAATCGCAGTCGGCGCACCCTGCCGTTCTCGTCGTCACAACAACAACAACCACCACCGCTACCACCACCGCTACCACCACCACCACCGTTGTCTTTGTGAATCTGTGGCCGTCAATGATAACCGCAGGCTTGAGGCAAGAGCGTAATCAGTGGTAGTACAGTAGTAATATATAATGGTAGCACAAGCACCCACCGAGCTGAGATTATTGCGACGAGAGAGGTCACCAACGCTTCGACCACAGCCCACATTGAACCATTCCTATGGTACGGTTAACAACGACCAAGAGGTCGGAAAACCAGCCGCGTTAGGACCACTTACACACAACACGACAATCAGCACAATCGTCGCTTCGAAATCACTTTCACTTCGTGTTGCATACATACACTCAGCGAAACACTCGAGACGGGGGGAATACTTCACACGAAAAGATCTTTTCTTTTTTCTCTCTCTCTCCTTGAAATTTGCCTCGATTTCGCTTATCAAAGTGAACAAGTTGACAAATTATTGTTGTACACATACAGGGCAAAAACATGTATGCCAATCCGAAATGTCACAGCACAAAGCAACACTGGTTATTATTATTATTGTTGTTGTTATGCTGATATAGAAATCTGGGTATCGTTTATGTGATGTCGAAGTGGTAGCAATCATCGATCGGATGGAAAATACATATGTATATATGGGTACTGGTTATTGTAGCGATACTAGTGTAGCAGCTGTAGTTATACTAAAGATCGAGTCAAAACGTAGTTATTGTTGTTGCTGTTGTTGACCAAGCGGTGGTAGATGTTGACGAAAACCCACAAATCTGACGAACGAAACCCCAGTGTGAGCGAACGGTGAACAGCAGTAGTGAGAGGTACTGCCAGCAGAGCGAGCCACCCTTCGCCTGATGAGCTAGCTAGCGGTAGATCGACTGGAGATAATAGATACACTATAATTGACTAATATATGAAGAAGGTAAGTAAGTGCCTGTTTAGGTTGGGCGGTGTTCGCTTCTTGGCTCACGGAGATCACGAGCACCAGCACCTAGAGTGGTAGTATCAGCGCCAGCAGCAGCAGCAACATCGCTAGTAGTGGTAGTATAAGCACGATGAACGTCAACGTCAATCTCGACACGGCAACCACTCAACGCGGCAGTCCAGAAGGAAACGCATTCGCTGGGTCGTCGGCGTGTCACAACAACTCCCGTGTACTACTCTCAGTGTGTGGCCATTTTGTCGTACTATTCTGTGTGCGAGCAACCCGTCGGCCAGGGCCCGATGACTCCTTGCGATGGCTGAGTTTTTGATCGACTTCTCTCTCTCCACGTTAACCACTACTCCGCACGGCTACGACCACACACAATGGCAGCCATCTTGGGTCGTCAATGAATAGCAGCACCAAGCGACCGCTGGCTCTGTGTCGGCCTGTATGTCTGCTGGCTACACAAGAAGGGCAACCAGCAGCAGCCGCGGCCGAAGTTCGCTAGTCAAATCGTCGTCGTCCTCTTCTTCGTTGTCGTCGCCGCGACGGCAGCGGCGGCTGAATCGTTGACACAACAACAACAGCAGCAGCAGAATTTGCGAAATATACGACGATAGAGTCGGCTAGGCCGACAAACAAGTCGTCGCTGGCAGACGATGCCAAAAGCCTACGCAGTGGCAGACATGCGAACGTTATCAATAACAACAAAAGCATCGTCGATTTCCAGTACGTCGTCTGCTTCGGTTACTTTTACCGGGCCAACCTGTCCCAACTCCAGCCGCGAGGTCACTAACTTCATCGTTGCGAGAATATGTGGCAAAAGTGAACTCGGAGAGCTTCCGTTGGAACAATATTACGTAATCGAAATCACCTGCGTCATGAACTTGCTTCATGGGGTATACGGCACAATGTGCGCAAAGCTACAGTTACAGCAATCGTAATATACAGGGGAAGGAAAAGGCGAACATGTGCTAGAAAAACTGATTGCCCTGTGTGACTCCTCGAGACTCTAAGAGATACAATGACATCCAGCCGCAAGATACGAAAAGAACATGCACCAAACCCCACTTCTGAAATAGTGGAGTTGCATCTCGATTGCATCATAAATATCATTTTATAATCTAAACATCGAACACCAATGTTGTAAGGGAATGTACATACAATAACAGTGAAAAACGAATATACTCGGGCTACAGAAACCATTTCCACTAAACTACCTAATTAAGCTAGAACTCATTTCGCATAGGCCGAAAGCACGTTTGTACGCCTCAAGAGAAACATCCTCAGCCAAATGTTCGTGCTAAAACCCATTCGACCAAAGCACTTGTTCCTTTGATATATTCAACATAGTTTCAGTGGCAGGAATGGCCGCCACCTCAAGAAACATCTCACTCACTCGACGTCATTGTAACATGCGTAGAATTATAACATGCGTGGAATTCCTTTGCGATTCGATTCATACCATTTCGACCATGATGCGTGAGCAATGAAAACGGGTCACTCCACCGAGAAACAAGTTGAATATATATCCAGCGCGTGACGTAACTAGATGTTCACGTTGTTACACTACTGAGCAACGTCAAGGATTCACTAACACAAACACACACGTGCACGTGAGAATTAGACAACGTGGGACACCGAAAAACCACGAGAGCCATTTGCTTCCTCGAGTCTGAACTCTGATCTGACTTTTATATAAACAGAAGACGATGAGGAGAGAGAGAGAAGCTGAGACATTCTCCTCTACCTGGGAGAGGGTTTCGGAGCCTGTTCATCGCTGGCTGACCTCTTACCTGATCAAGAGAGCATGCAGACTAATACACTCAAAGGTGTGCGTGTGTGTATGTGTAGAGTGGGGCTGGGGGAAATTCGTCGTTTCGCCAATTTCGTATTAATTCATCTCGCCATACGGAGGGCAAAGTTCCTATCCCTAACCTAAGCAATAGCCGAACTCAATTAGAAACGTCGAACATTCACATGGATTCAATGCATCAAGTTGGCATCGTATTACCGTTTGCTATGTAGCCGTTTCGATGTGTGTGTACCGGCCAAATGCAATAACAGGGGAGGTAGTACTAAGCGAAAATAATTGTAACCGCTCAAAGGCGCGATTCAAGGTCCAAAGTTCACACATGATGACGAAGTAACCTATAGTAGATGTGGCGACAAACGTAACAGCCTTAGTGATAGTTTGGCACATGCGTTACGGATTGTGGACCAGGTTTCAACTTTCGTCACCGTGTTTTGTCACAGTCTATATATATATATATATATATATATATATATATATATATATATATACCGTGTCTGGTCACAGTCTATATATATATATATATATTATTTAAGGAGTTTTGCAAATCGACGAGAGAGATTTAAGTTAGGCGATTGGCATAGATGTGGAAATTACCGTAGAAATGCCCTGCAGAAGGCTAATGAAAAGCATTCACCAAGAGAGCACTCCTAGCTAAACGAAAGCCACAAATTTTTCAAGCTAATAAGTTTCTTACCGAGGTTATTGTAAGCTGAGCCTATGTACAGTCCACTCGATGACGATGATGCATCCTTGACAAACAATCCGAGCTGGGGTCCCGAGATCGTACTTCCAAGATTTTTTACTGCTTCTTATGGCTCTTATTCGTACCACCAAAGACCGAATTTTTGAAATCTGCAAGTCTTCGGTCCGCAGTGATGTTCCCGGCAACGTCTAACGAGAGTAATGCTAATTATCATATTCATATTAGCAGAACCTTTGAACATCATGTCCAACGTATATCTTTAATAGAAATAATCAGAATCGATAGTCGTTAAAGTGTGCGAAAAAAATGGTGCTGCTGCTGTTGCTGTGTGTTGACGACATCGCACATCTCCATGTCTGCATAGACAAACGCACAAACGGCAAACTGTAATGTGTATCGCTGCTGTGAGATATGTACTTGACGTGCTCGCGGCGTTGTACCATCATGGTAAACTCGCTTGTCTATATTGGGAATGATACAATAGTTTTATGACCTTTGAATTTGGACAGACCGAAGTAGAATAAATGACTAATAGTGAGTGTAATAATATTTACACTAGTCAAATGAAGCTGATCAAAACGTGGAAAACGTTCTACGAGGTTTGCCGATTCGTTGAGAATGTATCAATAGCACTGAAGAAGTCGGGATCGATTTCCCCTGCCGTTAGGGATCATTCCAGGTGCAATTCCTCTGGGTGCAGATCTGGCAACGGCAGTAAGCTCATGCAACAACAACCACACGGATGGGCTGCTATTAGTTCACAAAACGCTGCTCATCCCCTTGCTGTGTTATGGTATCGTAATTTTGGGAGGAGGCTTCAAAGGAACTCTGCGAAAAGGTGACATTGTCTAGAACGACGCGCTCAGGGCAATTTTTGGCCGCCGGCGCAGAAACTCCCTTGATGATGCCCGCAGAAATTATGAGCTCTTGCGGCTTAACGAAATTTGCACGCTTCAAACTGCTCTTATGGTAAAATACCCAGCGACATCTCCTTCCATATCATGGCCATGGAGAAACGAACGACCCGTCGTGCAACGGTGTTTACGAGACTATTTAGCACTAAACAAGTTAGCCGGCATGCCCTAGCTTACCGCTTGCCAACCGTATGGGGTACTCTCTCTCTCTCACGAGATTCGATCCTATACCTCAACAAAGAAGTTCGCGTGCGAAGTGAAGAACCTCCTTGTAAATAATAGCGACAATACTTAACTATACACACCATACTCATATAAGGTTTGTCTAGTTACATCATAAAATAGAGTGTAATAATAACACTTTTGATCTGTGATGACCCTACGCAGAGATTTTACTATGACAGTTTTAAATTTGTTATACTGCCCCAGGGTATATTTGCGTTTCTACTTACGCCTTTTTCATTTACTTTATATTTTACAATGCGAACTTAAGCATTTGTGAAAAGCTGCTGTTCCAAATAAACCAATGAACCAATGAACAGCAAGAATAGTAAAAAATAACATTCAATACAGCGAAAAACAAGTATCCAAAATTGCACAAGGCAAAACCAAGACAGAGCGAGAATGACTATATCAAAGCGCACTTCCGCGTAGTGCCTACAGTGAAGTCCTACATCGTCGCTGAGTTGAGCACTGATTGTTATGTCGGTGCTAGCCACAAGTACACATAAATGAAATGTTCATTTGTATATTTAGGTGTCATTTTCATTTAGCATTCAGAGTGAATGATGTCGTATTTGTGGTCGTTCGCACTTGGCTATCTGTCATATCGGACCTGGACAACGTTGAAAATGTTCATGTTGATTGAAGAAGACAGCAAAATATAATATGATAGATACAAAAATAAGGTCGACTGCGTTGAAAAAAAATCATACATCATATCATTGTTGAAAATCGTGATACTGTAGGACTACTACTTATTGTAAGCGGCCCTACGGTGGTATCAATGAGAATACTGTGATACCAGGTATCGATGATGACTTACGGCGCTCGACGTGCGTAAGTCACATTCTTTATTCTGTGCTGCATTGTGGTTACCATACATATATATTTAAGTATACATTGTTTCCGGTCATTACCGTCAGCTTAGTTTAGTCAGGGCTCCCGCTACCCAGGTAGGTTGCCGGCGTCTAACAGCGCAACGTTGTTTGGTCATGCGCTGTTAGTGTAGCCCGCACTTACGTCGCTGTGCCGTGCACAGCCGCGTCGGCGGCGGTAACGTTCGAGGTAGCAGCGCACATCTCCACTTGGAGAGTGCGGTTGGCACGACGTCTGGTGGTCGGCGTGTGGACTGCACGTTCATGTGTGTGGTCTCTCCCAGAACGGACAGCTCTGTTGGCGGGAACATCTGTGCAGGCGTGATGTGCTGTTGTTGTGTGTGGATGTGTTTACTACAATACTTGGTAATTGTAGTTAGGCTTATGAACAGCTTGAAAGTGTGCCATATACACATGAAAAACATGGTTTGATAAAAATGATTATATAATGATAGCAATTATGTGGTCTACTATGTTACGAGATAGATCGCATAAGCCCACTTGACCACCTTAATACTGTGCTTAATAAAAAAAACTATGCTGTGCTGTACTTCACAAATATAATACATATATATTTATTTGTGTCTTGAAAATTACAATGGTCTTTTATGAACGTCTGATATAAATTCCCTTGCACCTGCTCCGCGAGGTTGCCTAGGGAAGGTACAGCAGTACAAGCCGCTGCGTGGTATTTTGGGGGGGTAGGCCTCACCACATCTCATACAGAAGCAAGTATCGGATAGAGTGTGAAACCCCTCTCTCCCACACAACACGTGATGAAAACCATCAACCGCGAAACATGTAACAACATGCCGATTTGTCCTACCAGCCAGCTTCCAGATTTCGGTAGTCATCGCCCCCGTACTGTAGAAATCGGGATTAAGTACTTCGCAAATATATGTATTAGTTAGATCATTTGCGAAAGGTTATTTGAAGAGAACCGACGAACTGCGGAATTTTCACGTTGAACTTCGTTCATCTCAGAGAAAACAGTATTTCGGTACGTAGATTCAAAACGAATTGTTTATTCATCGGTCAGTTAGATTCAGCAATACGAGTTTGCAAACGACATATGTACATATATATATATATAAGTAATTTTCGGCAATCTCCCATATCGTATTGGTTGCACAGAACTCATAGTTCTTTTCCTTTCACAGAAGCATTGGCCTTACGCAGTATTGAGTTCTTATGCCCACAATTTGAATCCAGAGAAAAATATACACTTTTCTTATGAGCTTTCTACCGTATTCATATAAACTCCCTGCTTCATATATACATACAGAAGTCCATGGTGCTTCCTTATATGACCGAGTGTTTAACTATCGATAACTACACGGAGAATGTTTTTCTCCCTAATTTCACGAATCCGATGTAAATTCCGTAGGACTGACAGATGGGTCATCACCACCTTTGGCACTTTGCGATTTTTGAAGAGTTTAATATCGCCCTCCGTAATAAATCGAGTAGCTCTGAAAACACAAACAAAAAACAGTTGTCAACTATATTTTCGATGTGAGCAAAGGTATTATACAAATCGTTAGTCATAGACGTATCTGAACGAAGAACATAAAACATTTCTGAGTTAGTGTCAATAAAATTGGAATTGTGATCGTTTTAAATAGAGGTCTAACCTAGTTCAAACTTGGGCAGACCAATCTGTTAAAATGCACAAGTCTCAAATGTAATTATTATATATAATTGATTTCAAATACAAAAAAGCGCTCCCATGCAAAATTGCAACAAAAACTTTCAACATCTCCTCCAGCTTGAAATAACATACTTTAGTGCGGGAACGACCTCTGCACGCATTCGAGTAATGGCCTCCCTCTCTTCGCAAGTCATCGTTTTCTTGGTTTTCTGAAGTAGCTGATACTTCAGCTCGGTCACCTCACGAATCATCTCGTATGTTTCATTTAGCTTCTCGGTCGTTATCCGCCCTCGCAGGTAACTGTAACAACAGAGCGGCATTAGAAGGGGGTTAGATTTTTTTACAGAAATAATTATGCGAAGAAATATTTCCCATAATAATAGTAGATACATTGAGTGCCACTACGGGTTAGGTCACATGTTCATGCATTACGGGGACATATATATATATATATATATATATATATATATAAGAGCTTGTTTTTGTGATAGTCGGATCTCACCAAGTTACTACCGTACGAATAATTTTTGATCAAGTGTTTTGTTCTTTTGTCAGGTATAAGAGTGATGGCGAAAATGTGCCGCCCCTGTTGGCTATGCCCTTCCAACGATTCTGCCTAGACTAACTTATTCTAGCGGCAATGATAATTGCGCAAAATACGCACCTGGGCACGAGGGCCAACTCGTCGTCCGTCACAAGCCTTGGTTTTGGAGCGACAGGGCGTTCCGGCGAGGTTTCATGAACACCAATGGTAGTTGATCTCGCGGTATTCTCTAAGGTGTCCATCAAATCCTCTTGGGCTCCTCTTGTTGCCGTCATTTGCTTTGTGCCGGCTACTGCCGAAGGGTTCACATATACTTGGGATGCTAGATCGAGAAACATTTCGTCAATCTGAAATAAGGAATCATATCATGCAAACCCCTTCTCTCTCTCTCTCTCTCTTTCGCTTATACCGCATTTTATAAACGCCTGTGCGGCACCTTCCTTTGAATTAATGGCGTTTGTCATTAACAAAAGCACGGAATTCTTTGCAGATCTCCAAAGACGGCGAAGTTAAGCTTCTCCTGCTGACTAGATGACATAAATGAGTCGCGAATGCGTCCTGTATCTACTTCCAGACGAAATGCGAATATTCTACTGATCACATGGATTACCATTTCATAAATGCGACGGTCCTTGGCAAATTTAATCATCGTTTGGCATTCCTGTTCCAAGCGGGCCGTGTGTTGTAACGTCTGTTGCAGATTCTGCAGGTTAAGACGTGTCTGAAACATGCAGCGTTGAACGGCAATGCAGTTCAATAGTGCCCCGCCGTACTTTGTCTATAGGCTAATTAATTACGTGTTAGATGTGCTTATATTCACATTGAAACAGAACTGACTAACAACCCTACACGATGCAGAATTTGATTGGTCTAATTTTCATGCCTTTCTATATTGCCTAATTAATATTAATTTCTTGACAATCAACAAGTACGGCAGCTCATCGACTGGCGTGACGATGAAGGCCGTGGAATTGGAACCGATAGCAAATGATTTCAAGATTCGTCACTGGTTAGCGCACACCGAAAATCGAGAACAGAAATAGGGTCGGTTTTTGAAAAGGTCATGAACAGGAATTATTTAAAATTGTTCGTTTTCTTCACCTTTTTCATGTTCAACTTCTACCCCAAGATTTAGTTTGCTTGAGGCAAACCGTTGTTCGCTACAGAAATGTATAGATTCCACGGTACTGTAATCATGATCAGATAATGAAATGTTGTTTGACAATCAATATTTGCAATTTGATACTCGATATTCGTTTAGACGCCGTCGAAAATTACCTCAAGAAGCTCAAGACTTATCCGCTGACCGATATGGGAATCGCACTCGGCTGAACGAAGACCTGGAAGGTTTCGAAAAAGCTTGACGAGAATATCCGGATTACACCTCCACCAACATCGTTCTGAGTATGAACGATTCCAAACAACGGTAAACAATCTTTGAATATAAATTCAACGAGCTCAAAGTTGCCCAACTGGCTATTAGCAGAATATAAATATATAGCAGGCGAGAGTCACCGAGGATAATAATTAAACGTGGCGCGGAAGGATGCAGTCTACGTGAACAACTCACCAGTGAGAATATGGGCCATTTTCACGTATTGCTCCGTGACAGCCTCGAGTTGCTCGAGGTTTTTGCAGGATAACAATATGTCCTGTGCAGGAAGAGTGTCCATGATCGTTGACGTTCGGATCCTGTGCCATCATATAAATAACATGGATAAATTAATAGTGATTGTCAAGACGTATCATTGTGCAGGCTATGCCACACTGCAGTGTTCTTGAAATTTTTCATTTATCCTATGTTTTATTATTTTATAAGTCCTGACAGTCTTAATAGCGGACGATCGGAAATGCGGCGCGATGAAGGTCAAATAGCTCACGGTTAACTCCTCTAAAAAAAGCCACAGAATCAGCATGTCAGCGCGGTGGCTTGAACCGGTAAGTGGTCTCTGGCTGTCAGAAGCCAGATGCCGCAGGTTCGAGCCCCGCTGCGTGATGATGACATATAAGAGAGCTTAAGCATTGTGAAATAGCAGCTCCTTTAATAAACCAATAAAGCTTCACCTGCACCTTGCTTCCTCGGAAACGGCTATGACGGCCCCGGCCTGACACCCCAGCTGCGCCACTAATTGTTGCATATTTTAAGACGCGCATTCATAATACAATAGCTGACGACATAATCTATATTATCGACGAGTTTTCATTCTATGAGCTTGTGGCGCACGTATACACTAGACATAAGAGGACAGATCACGAGAGAAATTCCAGTCGAGCTAGACGCCCACACTTGTAACTTAAACAACTGTCTGTTCTACAGAAGCAAGATAGAGAATGATGTAAACGGCATTTTAGTTCAACCCTCGGGTGGTGGTGGGGGGTGAAGCACGCTCTTACGCTTAATTCTCATTTTCACGTTTCTCATTCGTTTTGTGCTGCACACCAGTAGTTACACTAGCATTGTGAAGTCACACACATTCTCACGATATACAGCTGTGGACAGGTTTGACACGGCTGATGGATTGAGTACCTTCACTCGATCGCTAATCGTTAGTACCTAACTAGCCTTGAGCTGAAAAATAATAATGACACAGCTGACCCCAGCTGGATCTTCGCAGATCGGAACCTACACGCTACCGTAGATGAAGAATATTTACGAAATGCCAACAATTCCACCGAACATAGTCGTATTCCAACGCAATCACAACGGATGAGGTCAACAAACGCCGTACTGAATTCGAATCCGCGCCATACGAAAATGGAATAGGCGCCTGCCTCCTTCCGACGATTTACGTTGGGATGGTAGTCGTTTTAGCTATACATATTAGTGGCTATTGATACTATACTGCGAGACAGATGCAGCAGCATTTTTCTGAACTTTCCACCGTCTAATGAGCGGAAACGCCACGTGCCGACCAAAATATTGACATCGAAGGCGCTCAGAGAAATAGTCATATGGTGATATACAACAGTTTTTTGAGCGATGAGTACAATTTTATTGGGCAACGTGTGTAATAATTTGTCCTGTTCAACAGTTGCTCATAGCCGTCGGTGACGATTGGCCTCGTGAGAGCTTTCGCGAATTTGGCTAAAGAGATTGTGCAGCTTAAAATACACATCTTATATGAGTGCCAGTTAATTGAAGAACACCGGGATACAACGCATTTGGCTGCAGATATGAGCAATATGAGCAAGCTGACATTGGAAGATCTCCTGGATAGTGAGGCCAGCGGAGATGAATTGGGAGGCACTGATGTCGTCGTCAATGAGAAAAGGTATAGGACAAAATCATTATGCGAAGGAAAAAAAATATATAGAGATTGGACAAATCCAATTCATAGTATTTATTCAAACATACAGTAGTTCGGAATTTCTAGGGATTAACAAGAAATGGTTCAGCCGGCTGGTTCCCCCTGGCTGGTTTCTAGGGGAAATATAAGAGTGATCACTGTACGAAGGAAATGCATTGACAGAGATCTATTTATTATAATTATCATGATACGAACTGACAAGTGTTGTATGCTGCGTGTGTACTCATAGTTAACACATTGTAGAACTTGGACAAATAGCCACCACAAATTTCGTGACATTTGTGAATCACCACATTGCGATTTTTTTTTTCACAGTGTAATTACCTTACTAACTTAATTGATCATCACTGGAGCAGTAATTTATGGGACAATTACTATTGTTTTCATTTTCAGTCATGAGCGGTTGATTGACCGTGTCAAGGCACTTTACGGATCTCGCGAAGTTCGACAACGAGCCGAAGCTTCGCAAAATGTTTCCGAATTTGAGTTCTCCCGAGAACATTCGGGCGGAGTTACTGCGTATGACATGCTTAAGGTACGCGGCATTGTCTAACAGCTATATTCTTCTGAATTTGAAAGCAAGCGACTAAAGAACTATTCCAAGTGTCCGAACGAAGTAAAGCAGGGGAAGTTATCTCGTGTCTTGGTACATGTGGCAAAAAATTTTCCTTCCAAGTACGATTGCATTGACTGTGAAAGTGCAACTAATTTTCTGCATGTACTTATTATTTGTGAGTTTAAGGTCTTTACGTAATTACTTCTTCGAACGATATGCTTCAATTAGTTTATGCTGTTAGATCTTACCCTCTCCCCCCGCTGCCGGGATGGCTCAGTCGTTATCTGAATCTCGGGGGCAACTTTATCTTATTCAGCTCAAGGTGGCGATTATGACAGATTCTGTCTAAAAAAAACCGTGCGCTGTATTTTTATAGAAATTTTTATTAAACTGGATATGAGGTGTGGCAAAATGTCCTTTAACCAAATTGAATTTTCGTCAACAAGTGTAACTAAACTTGCCGCGAGCATGGGCATTTCATCTGTAATTTAATGTCCATTTTTCCTTTTAGGATCTTAACAACACTACCGAGCTGAAGAAGAAACGCAACAAGATCCTCAAGATAAAAAAGAAGGCTGCCGCTCTTCCTGTTCCTCTACCCAAGGTATATCTTTAACTGCTTTTAAATTTTTCGTCTCGTGCAATGAAAATCCTTTACCAACTCCATTGCTAAGCGAAGGACATCTATCATTTTCGAATGTCAAATAATATCTACAGAAAGTAGTGAATATGGGAATTAAAGAAATTTATATGTACATATAATTTATATGTATATAGAAATTTATAAATTTATATACATATTTTGAATATGGGCATCAAAGAATTTTCTTTCATGCAAATTAGTATAAGGTATTGTGTAATTAGGTGTATTCTATTGTAGTACTAACGTTCTAGCTTGGATTAACCTGCTTCATACTCCAGGTCTCTCGAGAACGGCTGCAACGCGCCATTGGCTACGCGAAGACTACGAGCGAACTCGGCAAATGGGATACCATTGTAGAACATAATGAGGCCGCCGATCAGATTCGCTTCCCTCTTAACGATGAACCTATAAGGCATGTATTATGGCATATATGCGGACTACATTACGTGCTATACGAAACGTATTAAAGTAAGAAGAAATGTAGGATATCAGTTAAAACCCGATTTGAAGATTTTAGGTTTCGCGAACCGATCGAGTTCATAGTTAATCTTGGCTAGAAAATTTGAGTGTGCGGGGCTAATTGGATTTCGTTCTAATCATGTTTACAGATTGGAACAAAGTGGTGACTTCGTAAAACAGTTTAGGCCGTCCACCGAACTCGAGCTTCAGGTTGAGTCATTACTGTCTTCAAGTAAACATCGGCTGGATTCGGATGCTGGCTTAAGTCAATTCGAGGACGAGAAGTTAAAGGCTTTATCCAAAGAGGAAGCCACTGCCAGGTTGAGGTACGACAGCATATATGTAATATATTTATTTATTGATTCCTAGAAATACAATGCACATATATTCGTGTAATCTCCCCGGTTAATGGATTCGCAAGAGAGGCAAAGAAGTGTTTTAATATTCATCCCTAAGATCTATTTGTGTATAATGTTGGTGCTCAATGTTTTCAGCCTGCGACATTTTACTATATACAATATTATAGGATCTGACGTTATTTAATTGTGCAATCTGTATATATGACAAAACTGTATATAGTTCTCGGTGGAAGTTCGAATGCTACTAGGTTTGCTTGTGTTCGCCGCATCCCGTGCATATTGTTGCTTAACATATATTACGAATCGTTGGTATACCTTATATTATGTAGAATTCGTCTTACTTTTACGGTTATTCATGCTGTCGACAGTTTGCACCCGCATTGTAATGTAATAATCTTTTTTAATATATATTTTTTAACGAGACCTTAAGCATCGTAAGAAATTGATGTTCCGTCAATAAATGCATTTCCACATTGTGTTTCTACATTGAAGAAATGGCTAGCGTATACGGCCGAATCACATAAATAAACGATCTTTCTTTTTACGGAAGTAATAATGATAATGATGCTGATGATTGCTGTCTCCTATTGTGTTGGGGTCGTCCAGTGAGTTACGTCGTCTACGGGCCCTTATGCACAGTGAAGCTCTGAGAAATCGTCGCGTACGTAAGATAAAGAGCCGCAAGTTCCATCGTATTCAACGAAAGGACAAAATGAAGACCGCGATTAGGGAGTTCGAGCAACTTAAGGTAAGTACTTTGCCGTGACGTATCTGCAAATCCGTGACCATTCATTGCTGCGTGACTGTATAACGTATGTGTGTAATAAGGGTTTAGTTTTGGCCATATAAATCAATGTTCTCGGTTCAACCTGTTGTCCAGTGGTGTTAGAAGCTGTTTACATTTTGATATGCATATTTTCTACACTGTTGTCTAATCGTTATTTATAGAATTCGGTCGAATTTGGCATATGAATTCTTTCAGGTAACCGATCCCCAGAAGGCTTTAGAAAAGCTGGAGGAGCTGGAGCGAATTCGGCGCGAGGAACGTGTGTCTCTTCGACACAAACGTAAAAGCAAATGGGCTGCCCAATTGGCTAGAACTGGAAAATTCGACAAAGATGCTCAACTAGCGCTGAGGTGCGGATCAAGTATCGTTTAACATTCGATCAGTGATTTTGTAAACGGAGTACGCCTTTGTCTGGTGAATTCAACTCTATCGATTCATTGCAGGGAGCGAATTGAGTTGGGTCGCGAACTCGAAACGAAGGTGAAAATGGATAGCGATGGTGATGAGAATGACGATGAGGATGCAGATGGCGAGGGACAACACGCAGCCGGACGTAACAACACTAATCAGGAGGATGAGAGGGACTCGTCGGGCGAGGAGGAACGCGCGAAGCTTGAGCGCTCCTTACACGAGGACGATGAGCAGGGTGACCCAACTGGGGCCGGGAACCCATGGTTGAGGAAGACCTTCTTCGAGGAGATTAAGGGTTCGGCAGCTGCAACGACAACGAAGGGGGTGGGTGCCGAAGCAGCGAGTGCAACTATTGGTCGAAGTCATCGATCGAAGTGTTCTGAAAACGAGAATGAATCTGAGAACGAAGTCGAAAACGTGTCCCGTCGCGGAGGTCGAATTTTGGAGGTTCCGGTGAGTAGATTTTGTGAGCTAACTTGTGTAAAGGGATCTTAACGATAACCGTACAACTAATGTTAGTCGGCAGCACTGCGATGATTGCGCCAGCGACCCCCGGAGCGTCTTCTCAAAGTTGTTATTTGTGTTAATCTTGCAGGAGCATATGAGGATATCAGTTGATGAGCAAAACGATAACGTACGAGAAGCGAGCAAAAAGACGCAGGCTGTCAGCCATAACGACGACAAGAAGCCCAATGATCTTGAGGGCGGTGCTGATGGCGATATGTCCGACGACTCAGAGGGCGAGCTTATATCAGAGAGTACGCAACGAGCGGATCCTTATGCGCCCGATGCAGCAGATCGACGTACTCAAGAGGAGATACAAATCCTAAATCGAATCAGAAACTCCACTGAGCAGCAAGACAGCCATCTGAAGAGGAAACGCGAGGAAGAAGTCGCGACCAGTAGTGCTGTGAGTAATATAGCAAATCCATCTACAGCTGTTTCAGGTGGATCAATCCACCGCATAATAATTGTCCCCTGGATGGTCTAGTGGTGATCGTCTTGGAGTGCTAGAGCGGAGGGGCCTGTGTGTTTGGTTCAAAACCTGTCAGACGCTGAGAATCTTTGGAGTTCTTTATCATCTTTCTTTATCTGAAGATTCTTGCCAGGTACGAGTAAGGAAGGGAATAAGCAAAGGTGGCCTCGACAGGTCCTCATAGTAATACCTAAAAGATTAAGAGCTGAGGCCTGTCAGATAGGGGAACAGCTGAGGGTCAGCTCGAAAAACTGTGGCAATCCACCGCATAATGTCACCGCGAACAGGCCTTTCTAAATCATGTAACAAATAATTGTAGAGTGACACAAACACTGGCACAGTTGTATTTACCTTGTAGTGGACAGTGCGATTATGTTCGCGGACTATGTTAACAAGCATTTTCTACACATTAAATATATCTTTGGACCGTTTAGAGTTGGTAGCTATTTGACCGCTCGCCGTTAACTTGTCAATCACGGCAGGTGGAAAAAATAAAGCCGGAGGTGGCGCCGACAGCTCCTCGTCGTTATATCTAAAGGTTAAGTGTGCTCAGGCCTATCACATAACGTGGGGAACAACTTTGAGAGTCAGCTCAAAAACTCATTTCCATCTTCATTTGTTTCAAAAATCCATTTTGCAGGTATGCATCGACCCAGAAAAAGTACTTGAGATTGGGACGAATTCTCAAAAGAAGCTCAAATCGCGTCTTAGGTTAAGAGCGAACACTGACGGCGAAAGCACTTCCGAGGACGAATCCGACGAGGACAACGCGGCCGGGCGAAGCGCCAATGAGGAACGCCAGAAAAAACTCATCCAGGAGGCTTTTGCGGGGGATGACGTGGTCGAGGACTTCATCAAAGAGCAAAAGGTTAATGGAGACGTCCTCTATGAACTGGCGTAGCAGAATTTGTTTATCAAATGGCTAAAAATCGTTCGGTAGCAATACGTTCACAGTGGGCTATTCTGCCTGTTTCACCGTGGGTGCCAATCTCGGATATTGCTCGTATGTAATATAATGGTATTTACGCTTGTCAAATATATGTCCTTGGTGAGTAGATATAAATAACTCAAATTATTTTAAAAAAAGTTACTTTTGTTAATAAAAAATTACTTATTAATTATTACTGCAGGCGTTTGCTATTTTACTTCTCCGATACCTCGAGCTCGATTTAAAGGCCATATTAATTTTTCTTTTAGTTTAAACTGGCAACTAACGAAAGAGTGCGACAAATCTTGAAGGTAGTTTTGGTCGTATCGCGCAATTTGTTGAAAATATGGCTGCTTGGGCTTTTTCAGGAAAAAGACTTTTCAGAACGTGCCGCGGAACGAGAAGCCGCGTTGAAACAGAAAGGCCTCGACGGAGATTGGGTGACCCCTAACAATATCCATCGACTCGATGATCGCAAAAAGAAATTTCTCGAGAGTCGTAGAAAGATGTTCCAAGCTCGCGCTGCCATCGTAAACGAAGATGCAAGCAACAAGGGTATACGAGCTCATCGAGTCTCTGACATCCCGAAAGGCTTTACCAGGGTCTCGCAATTCGAGGTCAGTTAATTTGCTAGATTAGCTAATTATGATACGGCTAGCGAAATCATGATTGCAGCTGTTGTACTAATTGACGTATTAGCTATTCGGTCATTGTGCTGCTTACGCCTATTTTGTATCTCGAATGAACGCGCTGTTAATGGTATTCACGCCTAAATTTGCTTAATTATAATCGCGTAAAGCTTAGTACCACGCTGGTGTACCTAATGAATCTTCCGTAGGTGTATGAATTTTTTCAGTCGTAAATTTCCCTTCAGAGAAGACCAGTAACAATCGACGGGTAAAACGTGTTAATTTTTTTCAGACGGTACTCAAGCAGCCGGTAGGCAGCGCGTTTACCACGCCGAGTGCCTTCCAGGAACTCACAAAGCCTCGAGTTGTAACCGCCCGAGGCAAGATCATTAAGCCAATTGATCAGAATGCCCTCGTAAAATCCATGAAGGCTCCTGATCTAACACACAGTCGACCTCAGCGCAAGGCCGTCAAATAGTGAACACTTCTTAGGTAGAGAATAATTAAATAAACTTATTGGAATCATCTGAAATATTTCGCTGCTATTCTGTTTTACTATTTAATATGACGGTAGCTTATATAGTTAGTTGTTCGAAAAAAAGGGCACCGTAAAGCATTCTCGTGAACTTTACTGTCTAGCCTGCAACGAGGCACCAGGAGGTACCTCTGCAACGAGGTACCTTTGGAATATAGATTTTATTATTATTGTTATCTAATGATCTTACAAATGAACAGTCGTGCTGTAATGGTGAATATATATTAGCTTTTATAGGAAACAAACAACCAGTTTCACAGCTTCAATTATTAGTTTTCATTACTCCATCAAAGAAACAGGCATCCGTATAGTAGTAATATATATGTACACAATATTGTCGTTTATTTATTATGAAACTTAAAATTATAAAAATACCTCTCCAGCTTTCTCTTTGCTCCATCTATTATTTCATATATATATATATATATATATATATATATATATATATATATATAATAGTGTTTTTTTTATATCGTATGTTATATTTCATCGTATTTTCTCGTTCTTCCCTCATAGTCTATATACCGTCTATGTATGCGTGTACGTAGTTAATATGTCGTGTTAGTTAGTACTAGTAGTTTATGCGTTTGATCTTATTCACCATAGATAGAGCCTATAATGATCTGATCTCTTCTTTTTCTTTGTTTATATAGATGTGTTATTATTATTAATATTATTATAATTGTATCTATATTCAATTTATATTGCATTTATTGTGTAACCGTCGTAAGATATGACCGTGGCTCCGTTACTCGCTCTCATTTCCTCACACCGAGGGATACAGACATATATATATATATATATTCTGGTTATGCCACTCAACTTCATCTATAGTCATTATCCATTATCATCATTGTGATAATCGTATATTCCTATCATTGTTGCTATTCCGTTTTATCGTCAATATCATCGGCAGTACCTATGACAATTTGGCCTTGTTCGAGGTTGACCTTGAGAACGAGACGATCTATCCAATTCGAGTCACTCGGCATGTGATCATTTTTTTCTCTCTCTCTCGTCGAAAATACACCTTATTATATATATAGCTTCGTCTATCTCGTGCAACCTCTACGTATCTTGCACAACCGGTCCTGCGGTGGCGTCTAACGTGATCTCATAACGCTGTTTACATCCACGTCATCCTCGTCATTGCCGCCGCCGTCGACGCGACAGCGCTATTGTGAAATAGACGATAAGCGTTTAACAAGTATCGATTGCGAAGCGTGACGCCAACATCCCAACAGAGTAATGGTATTTTCGTCCATGTTTGTTTGTTAGGTTTTTTGCTTTTTTATAGAATATCGTCGTTTTCTCTCTCTCTCTCTCTCTCTCTATATAAAAGGTTTTCTTTTTGATGCTACCCATCTCACGACTCGTTGGTATTCTCACTTCCAAGCGCTCCACATTGTTACGTTTGTTTGCCGCGCCGATATACAGATAGTCGACAGACAGCGTCCGGAATAACCGTGACGCTACAACATGAACAACACGTGCACTATGTCACCCCCCCCCCCCGTCAAAGCGGTGTTTTCCGAGGCGCGTGAACGCGTGATACGTCAATCTGATGTTAAAGAGTCGTACGTTTCAGTGAAGATGTTTTCCATACATGATTGCCGGCCATTGCATAGACGCTGGATAAGTTGAGGAGAAGCTGGAAGGGAGAATACTTCGTAGGCAATATTTAGAATCGTCAACGAGAAAAGACTGACAATCTTGAACATCTCACAGCTCATGATTTTCAGATAAGATTGCAGAGTAAAGTGCTCGCTTGGCTATGAAAAGCGAGTTACGCGCTAGTCATATTTTACAGACAAATGTCATTGATAGACGTATGTAGACAGTAGTGTGATTATATATTTGTTTATGTTTGTCCGTTAGACGCGGTTAGGCGTGGCTTGACATTGTTTTAAGGCTACATGTATCATATGCATGCAGGCGAGGCATTTCTACACGTCGAAGAAGTATCTGCTTACGCTGATGATGTTACACCCGCTGGCTGTACAGCTCGTTGTGTCATATAGTCCGTTGGTATAGTCCAAATTAGGAGCGACAATATTCCACAACAAATTCGAATGCATCTTCCCTCCCGATTGGGTTGGCGTTCGCTTTCAGTGTCAACAACCGACCACGTATCCTTGAAACAGCTGGGACCTGCCCATGACGCTCATTATAGGTGGCTAGAGGACTATAGCATGCGGGAAAGAATACCGGGCCGCAATTAATTATCGATAATTCTTCAATTCGATACCAAGCGGGGAGGACTTCTTCGACTGGTCGAAAGGACACAAGCTATTAGATGATATCTTCGAGCTAGTCAAGGAAGTTTTGCCAATATCTAAGCGGATTAACGGACCTATCGACTCCTACTGACTGAGCAGATGTCAAGGTAATTATTTGGAACGTTAGCACACATAGTATGTCGACGTATTTCCATCGACCTCCGCGTCATCATCAAATGCGGGTTATAATCTGACTCAAAGTAATTCACAATCGTATCAATTTGTCATACGAAATTCGTTGAAACTAAGGCCAACCCCTAAATTTGGCCTAAATTATGCCTACAATTAGAACTAATAAAAACCACAACTGCAGCACGACTCGTTAGAGGGAAGAACAATTTACCTAATATGTATTAAACTCAAATCGAAATCAATTGCACTGAGCTGTACGCATGTATCCACCAGCTTGCTGCATTTGCAGGGCTGGCAGGCGGGCGTACGTCTGAATACCAGCAGCCCCCGTCAAACGCTGCTGTATCCCTGAGCTACCAATCCAATATATATGGAGCGATGTCGTCGACAGCGAAGTTGCTCGATAAAATCGGCAGCATGATTCGTTGACGTTTTTTTTTTACGGATTTCACAATGAAGCCGAATGGTCATAGTGGCCGATCTGTACTACACACAGAATATGCAATTGTTCTCATTGATACACCGGTACAACTCATATGAACGCGACTTCAATGATTCCCGATCGAAGTTAGCCGGCAAACGTGCGCGTCTTGTACAGCGCAGTATTTAAGTAACCACGAACACGAATTTAAGCGACACTTATCACCACTCTTGAGCTTCGGATACAGAGGTTCACAAATTTACGAAACGACACGAGTTCACAGGCCCCAGTAAATAACTGTGGCAAACAAACAATGCGATGTTAAGACTAATTACCACGGAGCAAAACCGCGAAATGAACCTTGAACGATGATAACTGATTAATCGACTAATGTCTACCGAAAACCAATTTTTCTAGCTTTTCTTTCGGTTGCGTGTACACGAATGAAATTTAATTTTTTTTTTAATTTAATGGCGAAACGCTAGTTGAAACAAAACACCGAGCACCGAACCCACATTTATCTATGCAATATCAATATTCATATTTGTGTAATCTTATTTCGTAGGGTATATACGCACTTGCCTTTGTGTGTTGTAGCATATTTGTCGTGATATATTATTTAATAATAATAATAATAATAATAAAATAAGAACGAAGCAAACTTTACAGCGGATTGCCTACTGCTAAACACTTACAGTTTCTGGCTTCGATTACCTATTCGTGCCATAACATCTGTTGTACAGCCGTATGCTTCGACATCATTGTCTGTTAATGTCAGTTCGCCAAACTCATTGCCAAACCTGTTGCCAACCCCGTTTTTTTTTGTCACTGTGGGACACTATAGCCCGTTGCTTTATCATTGAGGCGATACACGCACACAGCTGTCGGTCGGTAACATTTCGCCTTGCTGCGATGTACGCGTTTTCGATTTTTTTTTTTGTTGTGTTTATAGTTATTACATGTAGAATAGCCGATTCGATCGTATTCAAAGTGTGTTGCATACAACGCAACTAACGATCGGCATCTGCCATTCATTCAACGATGTTCTCGGCACAAGAAATGACAACATACTAGATACAACTGTGAACACCCTCATAGTCTATATGATCAGAGCGATATTTTTCAACAACAGCTAAGCCGCGACCGGTTCGAACGTACAATAACTTCTCTCTCTCTCTCTCTCGCTCTCGATGCTATCTCAACCTCGCCCTCGACGAGTCGAATCCGGTTAATGATGCTCATCATCATCATTATTATCGTCATCGTCGCAATTGAACAATTGATATTTTACGGTTAGACTATGAATTATTTTATTATTA
This sequence comes from Stratiolaelaps scimitus, assembly GCA_019614645.1. Lineage (NCBI taxonomy): Eukaryota > Metazoa > Arthropoda > Arachnida > Mesostigmata > Laelapidae > Stratiolaelaps > Stratiolaelaps scimitus. The sequence goes on along the minus strand of JABWDB010000031.1, from coordinate 1,069,856 downwards.
TTATCCATGACTCGCGGAGTTTTTCTTTCTCCTGTCGAGATAAGCGAGGCGAAGGCAAAATCCAACAAAGCGTAATGACTTCACGGGAACTACACTGAACTGTGCGTCCACGTAAAGCCGCGCTCGGGGTGCGCTTTATCGTTTAACAACACGTAGAACCAGCATCGGCTGAGTGTCAGCCCGGACACCTTAATGAGAACCTGTATCGACGCTTGGCAAGCATGTAACTCCGGTGGGCCGGGACCGGAAGATCCGAAAGAGACGCCAGACGCCAGACCTTGTACAGTTTCTCTTGCCATTGTCATTCTGACGCCTGATGAAGGGCTGGGAGTAATTATTATAGCATTGACGTTGGCAACAAGGGTAACACCAAACACGATGGGCGTTCGGCTTCCGGGTGCTGCCTCGCCGATGTTCATGACGATTAGTTGTCGGGTGCTTCTGTTTAGTAGGCCTGGCGTAGCTCGTTGAGCATCTCGGTCATGCGAGCCAGTTGTTCACCCTGATGTACGTCACAGAGGATCCGGAAAGATACGCAATTCGCAGAATAGAAAAATCAAAATGTTATACTAGATATTAAATGTCGATAAATGATGTCCTCCTCTTGGGAGAATTAAAACCGTTAAATACCAGCGCCCCTGGCCCTGCGCGGGCACACTCAGTGTGAGTACGCCTGGCGTACGCACACGACGATGCTAGAACATACGCTACTGAAGGAAACCTCGTTGATAACAGGACGGCCATTAACACTCTCTGGTGATTCATATTGCGTTGATAATAACAATAATAATAATAATAATAATTCGTAGGTCTTACCTTAATCCGACACTCCGATGCAAGTCGTTCGTTGTCAAGGCTCTTCATGTGCGCCTCAGCTCGCAGTAGCGTAATCTGCTTCTCCAGCAGGGCGCGATCGCGCTTATGCTCGGTAACCTATTCAAACGATCGAAGATTGTACAGTCGAAGGAAAGATATCGATAGACGGGCATGTTAACACACAAGCAATAATCTCCCCATTACATTCAAGTATTGGGGTCGAGTTAAATGTCAAGGTTTTATTATTGGTTTATTAACGGAACTGCAGTGGTTTATTTGTTTTTTTTTTGTGATGCAGTTGAAGTTCTCTTGTTGTGTGTCACCAGGTTGTCGCGAGAGCCCAACCTGCGGCCTCAGGTTTTTTTACAGCCAGAAACTGCATTTCATATCGTCGCTACCAATGGCTTACTTGTATTCACTCTAACCCGTGACTATAATAGTGCTGTAGTACGTAATTAGAATATAATTATATAATTATAATATGCGTAATTAGATGCGCAGTTGAAAAGAGCCGACTTTTAGACGAAAGGTTCGCCCTTCTCCTAATAACAATAATAATATAGTGATTACTTCATAGAGCAATCAAAGTTAGCTAGAAGTTTATTACCAGAGCGTCGATGTGAGCCTCATGTTTGACCAGGAGGTCCCGGTACTCAAATGTCTTCTGCTCAATCGTGCTCTTGTACTGAGCCAGCATGTCCTGCTGGTCCGTCAGAACCTGGAAAATAACAGGCGCACGTGGAATAACGCATGAAACAATAGGTTACCGGTTACCGTTTAACAGAGGGACGACGCCACCGAGGTTACACACACACACACACACACACAGAGGGACACCCATACGGTTATTTTACAGCCTGTACAAACAACATCATAGTGAAATCAGCTAACGAACATTTTTGAGTTCCTGGTTAACGTCCTTAACGTCGTTCATTCTCGCCATGGTATCCTGAACAGTCTGTTCGAGGTTGTCCACGGTCTTCTCCAGCATCGCGTTCTTTTTCTTGAGTCGCTCGGCGTCGGCGACAATGGAATTGCTTGCAGCCGCGTCCTTCTGCGACGAGCCGCCGCTACCCAACGACGACGTTGACGATCTGCCGCATTTGTCGTCAATCAATTGAGAAAGATATTGTTAGAATTATTGTATGTTCGAGGAGTTGTCGTTGTTGCAGGTGGAAGTATGTGGAAACAGTAGATCCGGCCAATATTATACATTCGGCGCATGCCGTCATTCGGTAATGGACAAATGGCATTTTGTGCCGGTGTTTGTGGATATCACTACCACGGGGGGGACAGGAGCTTTCGGATAATCTGAGGACATTCGGCATTCGCTTATGTTACAATTGCGGCTGTTGTTATCATCATCATCAACTATTGTTTAGAATACCTTTTCTGCTTTGAATTCGTCTCATTGATGCGTTTGAGTAATTCTTCGTACGCTCTGAGTGCGGCCACCGCTTGGTCGCGTTCTGCGAGCGCATCATTCAAATAGACCTTTAGCGATTCAAGTTCCTTTTCTAGTTCGGCCACCTGGAATAGGACAACACATTGGGAAAGGACAGACATATAAGCACAGGACAAAGGGCTAACGGTCCGACGTCCGTATCCCTACGAATGGGACGCTTGGCCTCGTTTACAATTGTGGAAAAATTGAAAAGGATCTCGTCTCACAGGGACTATTCCAAATCAACAACGTTGCTTAGGTATTCTCTCTTTCGTGGGTAGAAGAAACTTATTCGATTATGTATCAGCAACAAATTGCAATCATCTCTAACTCTGGGAATTAAATGAACCGAACGCTGACGACAAAACAAAAGGAAAGCCTATTGCGATGAACTGCCCGGCGTAGCAGTTCACTGCTTGCAATGAATTCGATTTAATGTTCGCCATCCAATTAACACTGACTCGAAACACATCAGTGTTAAGACAAATGGTAAAGCAAAATAACACAACACATTTTGGCAAGTTTTATTTAATTAAAAACGGCATGCTATAATTCATACGCGAATCTTGCTGCACGATTCGGCAGAAGAACCGCAGAAGCACACAAGCATGTATAGCTTTTGGTACACCATTTGTTGAGGTGGCCACTTCAGTATGTTTGCCACACAGAAAATAGCATATTCCTCTATGACACCTTGCTGCTCGTGTCGTAGAATTTGTTTGTGTCGTAGAATTGTCCAGTAAACATCGTGCAATCATCACCCACTCCATTTTCGCTGCGGCACACGAACTACGACGAAGTGCGAGAAGAACAAACATATTATGTCTATGGTCGTCCACTCTATGGCAGAAAATAATGCTCCGCATTATATTAATTAGCGGACAACGCTCTGCTGTCCGCTCGGCCCTAGCCGCTGCAAACGTTGGGCAGGAAACATAACGATCTGGCCGATCATCTACGATCTAGTAGAATGTACCAGTAAATGAAACAAGACAGTCAGTAACGACAACGGAAAGAGATCTCTTCGGCGATCACTGAACAACAATCTCGATCGATTGCGCTAACATGCGTAAGCGCGGCATCTCCTTTACCTCTTCCAGGTTCGTGTGCAAGCAGTCATTCACACAGGCGCGCGCCTCCCCCCTCGCTCGCATGCATTGTGCCGGAGGAGATCACGGGGGTGGGTGCACGAACATCGGGTGCCAATGGTGTTTTCTATCCGTTCCGAGCCACATTTTGATGAGCACGAGGAGGGGATTTTTTCTTTAGCGGAGCGTCACATACGAAGTCTGTCCATGCCTCTATTCTCGTCTCTCAAACGTCAACACATCAATCGAATGTCCGAACTGGCCGAACTCAGCAGCTGTTGCTGCTGTCAGCGAACAGGTCCACTCACTTGATCGTCGAGAAGGCGGGCGTCGACGAGCAACGCGCTCTCGGTCTGTGAATCAGCGTCGAGATTGCCACAAGAACCTTCGTTTTGGCTGAAATTCCCACCACCAGTGGTACTCCCACAGCATGGTCCGCCTGAAGGAAGCTCATGCGCGTCGATCGGGCCGTGGGGACGGCCCGTCATCATAAGAGGCGATACAAGCGCTGAAGGTTTCATTTGGCCGACGCCTCCAATGGCAACACCAGCCTGATGATAACCATGGGTTCATTGTTAGTTCCATGGTTGTAGCAATCGGCGGCAACGACAAGACAACAACGTTACGGTTAATGATGGTGATGAAGGACGATGTACCGATGTTGATTCCGGTAGCGGGAACCGTAGCAGCCGCAGCAGCAATTAGCAAATGAGAGGCAACACACAAGTTCGTTATGACGATGTTCAAATTCCAGCTATATCGAATCTTGTTTCTTGTGACGGCTGTTTGCTCTCTACGTTTCGTGGGTATATGTCTACGCTAGGCTAGGCTGAGGGAGAAGGGTAAAACAGATCAGATTCTTGAGTACGTTGTTTTCCTTGTTTATGCTGCTACTTAACATTATGACGATTATTCCAACAGATCGAGCGGGGACTTGAGCAGGCTATATTTAGTATCTACACGTATCGGACTTGTCCTATAGGTAGCTAAAGTCTATTCGAGCCGTAGGCCATTTCGGTGCCCTGCGAAAAAAAGGTCCTGAAGCGATGTATGTATTATACAAAGTGCTGTGTAAGATACGATATATATATATATCTATTTATAAATATGCTATGTTCAAAAAAGCGAGACACGTTGGTGCCACCCGAAAGTACACCAGTTCGCTTCGATTAGATCTATGATCGAGATATTATAGAGGTATGTTGACTCGCTTGTTTGTGTGATGCGCATGTGGACGAACTCCGAGAAAGCACTGAAGATCGAAGGATCAGAGACAGAGACAGCCCCAAAACCTTCGCCGCTGGCGGGCCACTTAGGTTAGGTGCCACCTGTTAATTAATAGACACTCGATCTAGGGGAGTCGTCCCTCATTACCTGTTTCGTCTGCTGCTGGCGCGATGGGGAACCGCGTCTTGCTTGTTGCGGGCTCCCTTGCAGCTGTCGATTGGCGTTCGGCGAATGATTTCGTGGCGCTTTGACACCGTGTAACACCGGAACGCCGCCGTTGAACTGTCGAACTGCGATGTCACCGTCTGACGGATGCAGGCCCGGGGTGTCTGAGCTGAAAAATACAATACGAACAATGGTTCGGAGTTAGGTTAGTTTGCTTTGCAATTTGTTCGCCTTCTGGTGGAGGCAACACCTCTGCGAGGGGGGGAGACAACCAGAAGGCGCAAAAACAGTTGCACGCGCTCACAAAATACGAATTCGAACAGCCAAGCTAACAAATACATGGACCGGACAGGCCCCACACATGTTCAATATAAAAATGTAAAAACTGCCGTGAAAGCGTGGCCCCAGCAACGGCCACGGCTGGAATCATTCGCTAGCCAACACTCAAATGGGGATTCTGCTTAGGCGTCGCATAGGTCCGTGACTTTGAGAACGCACAAGAGATATGTGTGCACGTCGATCTTCAGATGGTTGTTGGCTGAATACTATAGCAGACTATTGTACTTACAGTCCAGTCGAGGCTGGCGCTGCTCCATTTGAATGATGCTGACGTAGCTCATTGCTGTGTCCCGTCTCGTTGTCGAAACTATTGGGAAATCGGCCAATAGTGCCCTGCCGACCACCAGGCGCTGAGGTCCGTTCGCTTTCGTAGTCAACATCCATGCCATTCTGCTTCGATGCGTTATCCTCATCGTCCTCCGGGTTGAAGTTGAACTTCTCGATCGATTCGCACGTCTTGCGGGTGAACGTTCCAAATTTCGAGTTGATCTGCAGCTTCGACAGGGTCTGCTTCGTTATCGTTCTTGAGTCATAGCCACCTCCACTATCGATCGGTGTCACGTTTTCCTGATGTGAGAAGATAGCGAGCGTGAAAGTCGGTCGAAAAGCTTATTGACTGAATGACAGTGGCATCATGAGAATACAACGGCTGCATACGAACCGCGCCCAAACGCCTGAGCTAACCAAGGCACCGCAACCACTCATAAGCGGTAGTAGTACTTAGCTTCAATACCACTGCACTCCAGACGAAGTATGTTTTTTTATTGTTTGTGTCAGCGAGGGACAATTGTCGGCGAGCGCGTCGACACCGGCACATCCAGCAGGCCAATGCAGTAGCATTTAGTTCGGTCGGAATCAATCAAAAACGACTTGTTGTCTCGACTTCCCCGCCTGCAGCCGTCCATGCACAATGCGTGCAACTCGATTAATAGAGTCGCGCTCGACGACCATCCCCATTTCTAAGTGGCTGAAACGGGCGGTTCGATTTGTCTTCTCTCCTCACCCGGCTACGAGTTAACCCTGTCAATCGTGAGAACTTCTGTATCATTCCCACGCTGCTATTCGCGTCTCGATCTTGCATTATCTCACCGAAGCTGATAACACGGTTGATAGCTCTGATTCAAGGATTCGATTTAGCCTGGTTTCCCACTCATCAACGGTGGCCTTGCAATGCCGCAATAGCGGGGCGGGGGGGGATACATAGTGATAATAATGATAACGTTATAAATGCATAAAGCAACCAAAAGTAGTGTATACACTACCGAAGTGCGATCGTCGGCGATGCTGTGGGTCAATGTTGCGGCTGTGCTACTGGACGATAGCAGATACATCACAGATATCGAAGTGCCAGCAGTAGTAGCCTGCATTGACGGAGCGAGCTTGACACCCACATCGGCCCCCGTCAAAATCGAATGCGTTTGCGCCGCTGAGACCGTTTTGTGGTATGGTCTCAACGAGATTTAAAGGCGTCAGCGAACACATGAGCAAGCAATTACAATTAAACTCGGCGGACGCTTGTTGCTGGACACCTTGAATTCGGGGTAGTTTTTTTCTGCTTTTGGGAGGCTCGCTCCACGTCGTTCGTTGTGATACGAGACAATACCTCGCCTACCAAGCGTAGGCACTTTGTAGTTGCAAATTTTTCATTTTTATTAGAATTTATTATTACTATATTAGTAACGACAACGACATTCAATGTATCCCGAATTACTGTATGGTGAGTAGGGTGGCCCACTTCGTCCAATAGTCAAACCCCTGACATGGCACCTTTCGAGATTGCCAGAAATATATACTACCAGTTGGTGTTTAAACGGGCTGTTTAATAGCTGGCTACTGAGGCGTCTCCATGAGCCTGATCGCGAAGAGTGCATCGTTCGATTTTGAATAGTTGAAGTGTTCCCACCCCTCCCCAAATGAGGTGCCTGTAGTGGTAGCTAATTTCTAATATTGTATTCGTATAATGATGTGATGTTCTAACTAGTAACGAGTTCATTCAGGCTCTTCCCATCAATATATCATCCTTAATTAATTCGTTTGCAGTTACAGCGTTGATTTATCCACTCTCGATGATGAATCTACAACGCGTCGCAGTACCAACAAAGATGAAGAATTAAAGAGTCGTTACTTAAACCAAAAGTGTAACAGAATCTAACATCTCCACTCGGTGCTGTTCTCGAAAAACGACCTGCCCCAATAGCTCATTATGGCGTGGGGAATCATTTCACGCGTTTACCAATCATGATTGAGAGTCTCAAAATATACAATACGTAGAGAAGTGGTCAGGGACATGGCGTCAGGGCAGTGTTTACCTGTGTCTAGTTAAACAAAAACAAATAGTAATTCCCTTGAATTGAAACCCCGATCATCTGAGTCTCGTACACACCACCAGCAGTAGTAGCGCAACACGCTAGAATCTCGCAAATGTCACCAAAGGTTAGAAGCAAACGTGCCGTTCGATTGTGTGCTCACGTTCGCTACTGTCCCCTCACAATCGTCAATTCGAGAGGGTATTTCGATTTCGAATGTGTCTTCACCAGGCGACGTGACTGCAGCTCTCGATTGGTGAATGTTCTGAGGCGATTATTATTATTATTATTATTATTATTACAATATGTGTGTAAGTAAATGTCAATGTCGGCGCATCGAACCTGCATAATATTTGTTGTCGCACTCGAGTGGTGGTGATGTGTTGTTGTTGATGTCGTTGTCTCTGTTGTTGTGTCATTAAAGTTGAGGGCGTCATTTGCGTGTTGACCATTGTTGAGGAGTGCTACCTGCAATCATAAGCGTTGCATAAGCGTTCATTAGCCACTTATCGTAGCCCGCAGATGATATCTGTCTTCGATGTTGGTTAAGAGCAGAGAGAATGAGTGAATTTCTATCTATCTAATTAATTAGTTATATCAAATCACAACCGAACGATGGAACTTGAGCTTTTGCGGTGCGACGTTGACAAAAACGAATTGCGATGATCGAATTTGAAAATTGACTATTTCTCCAACGAAAAATTTTGCCAACATCGATAGATCTGCCACGCACAGCGCGGAAGACGATTGTCAGCGCGGCACAAATGGGTAAAACGGGTACGAATCACTTTAGCGATGAGATCTGCTCTACCGTCAAAGCAGGATGTACCTAAATAGCGATCTGCCACCGTCAACATAGGTGACTGCCCAACGGATGTGCGTTACATTTTTCAATTTTCACAAGTTTTCTCTACCCGGCGTGGGAGGGGTATATAGTCGCCCTGTGAATCCGAACTTGAACGATACATTTATGCTAAGACCCGAGTGGAAAGACACACGTTTCTATTGAGAGTCAATATACATTGTATAGAATTTTTGCCTATTTCTCTTCGTCTTGTTATTTACTATAGGTCCTTCCGACCGACGCCAACAGCCGCTTCGGCCAGAGTCAAGACGGGTTTAGATGTCGTATGGGTATGTAGACACAAACGGAGGATTCCCACGGGAGAAATAAATATTTCGCCTGCAATCGATCCCGCCATCACTATTGCGGCCCATCGAATGCTGCGCATCTCTTGGCAATGGTCTCCAGTAGGGATAGTCCATTTGAAACCAAATAGCTTGGGCTATTCGGACTGTAACGCTGAAAACGAGAGTACGACATTCTGTCGAGGTGATTCTCAAAATAAGGAGAATATTAAACATATATATTTTTACCAACGGCAGACCGACAAATGCGAAGAAGAAGACATTCAGTACCGCTTGTTATTTTTTTTTTGTTTTGCCCGAACGACGCGTACTTAAGGACCACCGTGGGGGTACCATAAGTGGGGGAGGGGATCCGTCTTATGAAGCACTGCCGAGGTCAGTTCTCTGGACGTTAAATGTTTAAGGTTGTGAGTAGTCAGCCCGGAAGCATTTATTTACTTTGCCTCTGGTACGAATAACCCCGAACTACGTTGGCTCAAACAACAACACCTCCAGGATAAACAAGAACTATCAAAAGAAGATAAGCTCGGCTACTAATGCAATGTTTACTTCGGCAACAAATCACTACAGGGTGTTGGGAAAGGCCACGTAGCCCTTGGGTGTTCGAGAAAGATGCGCGACAGGCCATATTAGAGATCGTATGTAAAAAGTTCGAAAAAAATTGTCACCGATAGTGTTGCCAAACTTTTCGAGTCCATTCGAGCTCATTGAGAAGGTGGCAGGACCTTTTTTCGAACGGCATAAGCTTGCGGGACCTCTCGAATACCCTGTAGATGTGTATTTTAATATTTTGGATGCGTATTTCTTTATGATAGCCTAATACATTTTCCGGGCTGTTTCGCAGCCCTGGTTGCTTCATAAGACTGACCCCTTTGAATGCAAATGTGCAGCTGTGGGGACCGAACGCCGTGTGTGCACCTACGTATTGCATCATCCGATTGCAAGACCGTATGCTAGCATCTGTGACGTTCTTGTTATATATCTTGGCGCGATGAACAAATTGATATAATTTTTAACCGTATCAGAGTTTCGCTTCGCGTGTATGTGCCAATTCAATCGATTTGTTCAATCTACCCCTCAAGCAGTTACGTTTGAGGATGAAGTCGACGGCTATGTATCATTGCAAAATGCACCAATTGCAACCCTTGACTAGATGTGTATATCCTGAGAAAAATGAGCTAAGTAATGATGTGAGAGTATATTTTTCAACCTTCTGTCCAAGGGACAATACTCATCGTTCAAGATCAGACGGTTGTTGCACCGTATGTGTGAGAGTTCATACTACTCTGCAGGTGGTTACGGTTCACAGCCAGTCGTACGTGTTGTTGTTACGGAAATGTATTAATAATAACCAATAACTGAATAAAGCCCTCCTGCAAAAGGGTATGTAAAAAAAAAAAAATATATATATATATAAATATATATATCTATATATATATATAATATAACCGTTGGATGAAACGGCGGCATTTCAAATCGATATCGCATACGGACATAGTTTTAACAAACCCCGTGAGTCACCCCTGGGCCAACCACCAAGTGACAGGAACTTCCGGGGGAGCGAACTTAAGGGGGATGAGACTAAGCGACTAAGTCGTGGACTCGAAAAAAAACCTTTACTTAAGTTCACGGAGTAATTGATATTATTTATTATTATTATCACAATCATTATCAGCTACAGTTACAACTACACAGAACAAGTTATTTAAATGGATCAAGTGCAAAACGTAATTACCTCTGGTCCGGCCTCGCTCTGGTTGTTCTGGTTGAGGAGGTCTCCGCCGATCGAGCCAAGGCCCCCCAGAGAGTGCGCTGCTGACATCCCGTCACCGTTGCTCCCCAGAGGTTCTGGGGTGATCTTCTTCGAGAAGACACCCCCAATACAGCCCTCACCTACACGAAGCTGGAATCATCGGACGAGAATAACAACAGAGCCGTTAGATCGAGCGAGAGTTCGAGAAAGGAAAAGAGACTGCTAGCTCCCCTAGTGCCGCGTATACAGCACAGCGATAGCTGATCACACGTGACAATGGTTTCTGGGAACCACGCGTAACATTCGAGAAGTTAGAAACACCTGTTGCTTACAATAACTTTTCCGGCCACAATCTATTAATAAGTATATGTAATAACGTAACTAATTATCGAGAGAGTGGTTAAACGACTAGACAGATGTTTACTAAATGTTTATATTACTCGTCATAAGCGTACGGTGTTCAGCCCGTACGTCAAACGTAACCAACGATTTGAATTGTTGTGATTTATCTGATGGCAACAAAAATCCATCTCAAATTTTCCGTGAATTCGACTCCACGAAAACAACAAATGAATCATGGTCTCTCTCTCTCTCTCTCTCTCTCTCTCTGTCTCGTCTGCGATTGACAATGACATGAAGCGAATCTTTGTCGAGGACGATGAAGATGTGGCCGGATCACATCGAATGGACCTGGTCGTTCAGAATCCTTCTCTCGTCTGACCGATGACTCGGCTGGGGCACCGACCGAAAGAAGAATACGAGGTATGATTGTTCTCCTAGCTGAATCGGTGGCACTTTTCTTAAGCTGCGACCATCGGATGAAGATCAGTGTAAAATGTTCGTGTGTTCTTTTGCGTAGTGAATATCCTCTAGTGCACACATGTAACTTACGAAGGGAACTTATTAGCAACGGTCGCTGAGGCCAGTCGCACTAAGCCTGTAATAGCAGGAAGGGAGGGGGGGAAGTGGGCTGATACCGAAAGATGTAAGCCCTCACAAAAAATATGGAGGCACACCAACAGTCGCCCATATATATATATCTATGCTCGTCAGATTATCTAAAGTGGCAGACCCATCCCTATGGGCAGGCCCGTCACGCAGTCATTGCCTCGGGCTATCGAAAACACTAAGGCGTGCACGGGGATAGCTTTGTTGTCATGCGGCTTTATTTAATAATCTATGAATAATAATAATAACAATATTGTGGTCGATCTGAAGCCAAACAATGAGCCCACCGCCATCAGCTCGGCGCAGCTCGTGGTTTCGTTACGTATTTACGGCCAGTCACACGCCTACGGTCCACACGTTCAACCCACCACAATCGACTGCTACTACCACTATAATAATAACAATGAAACTACTGCTACTCCTCTTGGGACTACTGCCGTCAGTGGTAGGATGGCCTGTCTCGACTCGATTTAATCTAGACACCAATGACGCCATTCACTGTTCACTGTCAGCAGTGGCACGGGTGAACTTACGTATTTATTACTGTATCATTACCGTATGTTACGTACAGCATCGCATTGTCCAATTCAAACGTCGCTCGAAAACGTAAACGTTAATGGCGACGCGATGATGAGGATTATCAATTATTCAAAAGACTGTATATATATATATATATATATATATATATATGCATGATACAATGTACACCTATACAAATAGTCGTTGAAAGCGAGGACCACCGAATGTGCGTGGAAATACCGGCGCATTTGAGATGTGTTCAACTGTCTCATGACTGACTGACTACCCGCTGCATGTTGCACGCGGTTGGCACGTCATGGTGCATCGCGTTGAGCAGCAGCTGATGCTGGCGTCTAATCAAGCGATCGGACAAGCCACTGATCGCTCCCATGTTTGTTTCATGTTTCTAATAAGAAGAGGGCCAGGGACCGGTGAAGTCGCTCGAGCTCAGCGGCTGCGAGTGATCACTTGTTTGTCGAAGTGCAAATTGTAGTCAGATACTGCCGGGGTGGTTATGGTCCGAACCCACTGAGACATGGTCGTCTCCATTTCAGTGACCATTACTACGTAGTGTTTGTAAATGTGATGCGACTGAACTATCTCGCGTGATTGGCAGCATCGATAGGTTGTACTATAGGGTCTTGTAACGCTGACGGCGAAAGGACCACTTTGTCATGGCTATGATTGGCACACCGTGGGGTCGGAACACCAATTATTCCAGGTACTTCACAGTAACTCACTGAGCCGCGAGGAGTTGAATACTTCTACTCTACCATGGAACTCAAAAACATTCTCGCTTGGCAGCGCCGGGGATCTGTCTCTTCAACGCGAACACCATAGCATGCCTAGAGAGAACAATAAGTGATGATTGTAAATGACTGTAATTAGGTGGGGCAGGCGGCAATGGACGTTCGAAAGCCTTGCTTAACTTGCACCGTTTTCTCAGATAGAGTACGATTTCAATGCGAGATCTATCGGTGATTTGATGAAATCGAATTATTAATTTGAATATTGTTCAGTGATGAATCTAGCAAAACGTAACCTATTGACGAACACTATGGTTCTAGCGTACGAAAACCATTGACTGCTCGCTCTGTCACGACGGAGTCAAAGATAAATATATAATTAATGCAATTAATGTATACTTTATTAACTCACAGAGTAGTATACGTAGATGAAGTGTAATGAACAAACACTAATCACGTCAAACTGCTCCCTCAAAGCTAAAAATTAATTACAGATCGCGTTCGTTTTCAATGGCGAGGAGACCGCGCCGAACAAGCCGATCATCCTGACTCGAATCAACACCAACGTGTACTTGCAACACAATTTCGTACTGCTCACGAGTACCATATCAACTGTCTGACATCGAAAAGGTCCGCCACCTCGTCAAATTCCCCTGCACATCTCGTAAACGATTACTAAAGATGCCTGATATCAGCGAACAACGAAGCCCGGTAAAAGACGACGAAACGCCCATGGTCGAAAATCTACGAACGTCTCTGAGAGCGACGTGCAAGCAGGTTATGGGTCGACAGATTTTTCATGATGTTTTTTGTGCATAAAGCAGCTGCTACTACTGCAACGGTGGTTATCGTTGCAAAAGCCGTGTGAGCGGCTCCTATCAGATCATATCAGCCGAGAGTTGTTCGGCCATTAAGCGCCCTGGCGAGTTGTGGGCGCCATCTCCCTGTTCCCAGCGGAGATTCACTCTATCGTAAGGCGGGATTGCAGTAGCCACGAGACGATCGGTGACTCTAGAAGCTGCCGTTGTAGAATTCGCTGTAGTGCTCGCGTTCGCAGTGCGGCCGAGAGATCGAGAGAGAGGGAGAGAAATCCACGTAATGGTGTACATAGTATATATATATATATATATATATTGTACAATCTGAATCGCCAAATGAATGATCTAACTGACAGACAGACAGACATAGTCCAATCGTCGGCATTTCTGCGGCGTCGCAGCCATCAGCCAGGGCCGAGGGGAGCCTTGCGTCGCACGAGAAAAAATCCGCCGCAGCCCGCTGTCCTCAAGTGAAGCAGCGGCTGCCTTCGACTGTGACATATTCACGGTGCTGGACCCAACAGCCCGAGCATTGTGCCATGCATTCGTATCGCGACTGAATGACAGCAACGCAGCTCTATGTCCAATACAAACAACGAACACTGTGGCGCAGGGCTGAACAGAATACGCTGAGCGTAGTTCACTCCTCCGTATCACCAGAACAGCGGCGGCGGCAGCGGCATCTATGAAGCCAGTCCACGGTCGGCGTCCACTTCAGCCATTAGTGTATGTGCTATTACTACTACTACTACTACTAGCACTATACGACAACTGCAATACGTGTACACAGATATGTACGTCGTATTTCCCGCGTAACGAATAATGCGTTAATAGTATCTAAGGGTGTCGGTAAGAAATCGCTGGTGGTGGTGGTTGTGGTGATGACGACAAAGCTGCTTCTGCAGCAGCAGCTGCTGTCGGAGCTTGTTGCGGTGCTTGCTGGTGGGCCCGCTTGCAATCGCTGGAGCTCAACCCACGTGATCGCGCCGAAGCAAGCCAACGACTTGTTGTTGCTGCTGCGGTGGCGGCGGTGGCTACGACTGCTATTGCACTATAGCGCCAATACGACACTTTTGTTGTTGCTGCTGCTGCTGTCGTTGGTTGGTTGGTTGGTTCGAGACAACCACTACAAAAAAACGCAAACGAGTCTTCAGCTAAGCCCGGTATATTTCTATGAGCTTCCCAGTTCAGCTCAGCCGGAGCAATGCATAGGCGCGCGTTGTTGCAGCAGCAGCAGCAGCAGCAACATTAACAGCCAATTGCCAACCATAAGTCTGCCAGCCGAACCATAAGCTGATCCACTTTATCTTAGTGCAGTGGTAGTTCATGCGAGCAGATCTGTGGAGTCGCGGTTCCGCTGTTGCTGCTGCTGCTGCTGGGACAGTCTCCCGCCAGTTCAGTGTACAACGCGTCCAGCTCCTACGAATCGTTAGCTGATATTCTGCGGCGACTCGCCGAGGGCGCTTCAGATTCCCCCTTCTCCCTTGTATGGCGATATGCCGAACGATAGATGCTGAGTCAGATAGGAGCACGCGAGCAGGAACGCAAGAAAGTGACTGGCTTAGAGCCATACCCACGTTACTCTATACCAACCCGCGAAAACGCTACGACGGCCGCTATGCCGGCGGGGTACGTGCTGCACGTATCGTGCACACTGGCCTAGTGCTTCTGCATCGGGCTGACTGTCAGTCGGACTATCGGCGGCGTCCGCCGTCAGCACAGCATCAGAAGATCGGACGAATCGCGTTGTCGCTGCGAGAACAAAACGCTTGCGGGCTCTCGGGTCCATGCAACGAGACAGCTGTTTTTGCAGCAGCCCAAGCCAGCTGCTATGGATAGTAGTTGTTTTGCTGGTGGCCGTCACCACAACGGGGATGGATAGTGGACGAATTGCAAACGAACGCGATTACAGCAGCATCCGTGGACGTTGTTGATTTGACTAGAGAGGGACGTATGGGCGAAAAATCGATTTCAAGGCCTCATCAAAGCTACTACACCCATCTACGATAGAATTATTACTATTATCAGTAGCAGTAGTCAGTGGCTTCAGCGGGGACGGGAGGATATTATTGAAACATAAACTGTTTTTTGGGCAGCACAACAAAAAATTGTGCTTACACAACCGAAGTCCAGGGGGTGTCGACTCACTGGTGTCGACTCATCGTTATCCCACGTTCGACCACGTTGGTGATGAGCCCGACCAGGTGCGGTGAGGGCAAGACACGTTCATAGGAAATTTGGTAAAACGTGGCTACCCTGTGGGTGCTACCTAGTGCGTGCTCTAGACAGCGAACGTGAGGCGCAACTCGAAATTAATTTCGACGCGATTGATTCAAAGAATTCGCTCAAGGTGATGAAAATCCGGCGGGGAGTTAGCTTCGCTCTTTGGAGTCTATTGGGGGGCTACCATTTACTGCGCGTAGTAGTTTGATAGTGGACCGGCCTGAATTTAAGCCTTCATCATAAGCCTTTAGCCTATGGCAGACACTGCTCTCCGACCCGGTTGGGCATCATCATTTACGAGGGATGGATGAATCCCTTGCACGAGCTTATTTCACGTAAATGTAATTAGCCCTTTAATTATCTACGTTTGTTTAACAGTTACGCCGTTTCGCGTTGAAAATTCGCATCAAGGAAGAACTCCAGAGGTGTCGCCCACATATATTATACGTATAAGTACAATACACTTGTCTCAAATAATATCATCTCTGCTCTGAACCAAAGCAACAACCGTTTATCAGACGCACTCTTCCCGTGTATAGAACCGGTGGATATTTCTTCTATTTTTACCCGCTAACAGCACCTTTCTATGAAGGTAAATCTTTCATCAGGCTGCGTTGATCATTTATCTCGTACAAGAGTTTCACCAACGTTCCGCGAAAGTGAAAAATCCGACGGATCACCTTCGACCACGACATCAACAGCCCACCCACGCATCGAGGAGCATATATTTCATGTATAGCAGACATATAAACGTCTGACTTCGTGCAGGTTTTCGTGTATCCGGCAGTTCGTCACATAAGCGGACACCGGCATAGCACCCCGTAAGCCGTAGACCAGCACGACATTTACAACACAGGAGCGAGGACTTCGTGCCTGCGATTTCAAACGGCCTCTTGGCCTAATCCGCTGTGCTGGTCCCGTTTCCTAGTGCGGTTCTCATCGGCGACAACGAAGCATCATTTCAATGGGTGTGAAAAAGTATGACCATTACGTCGTGACGCTGCGTGTCACGACCCCGTCACGCTGCTGACAGGAAGTAAAATCCATATTTTGGGACTTTGTAGAGAGAAATGTATTGTTTTAGCTTTTTTTTGGCTTCCATGAAGGCGAAAATACGACTGCCGGCCGGCTGGCTTTCGTCCCCAATCAAGTATGTATTATTCGTATTGAACATTGCGTGCTCCTGTCAGACGGTAAGTTGAGTTTGTCTGTGCTAAATATGACCATGTGCATCACGTACATATTATACTTGTATAGGAAATCAAATGTAAATAAAAGCTGATAATTACGTTGTCCATAAGAGCATCTTTTTCGTGTTCCGATTTAGCCATAACTCGTTAACAGTGAGAGCCTTGGAAGTTTGTTAGTCAGAAAATAGCTCCCAATATCTGGATGTATCCATATATTACAAGGAGTGCGAGTTCTGCTGGAACAACTTCAGTAGCTCCCGAATAATAGTATATACTGATGTTAATTATGCCTTCATTGAGCTCGCCAAGCACGATCGACTACCTATAGCTGGATTTATTAATTCGCTAATTGATCAACCACGTACCCTGCTTCGGCGAAGCATCTTTGCTAACTCCTCAAGACCGGCGTTATGTCGCATTTTAATTTCTTTGCTCTCTCCCCTTTGCTTAACTACCATTAGTTATCTTCCGATTACAGTTAAATCACAATTATCCACTACGTTCATCAGGCAATCCGTATATCCAGTCGAATGGTGTAACGTGCCTTTGATAACAAGCACGCATGCACGCACACAAACACGCACACACACTTGTTGTAGAAGAAAATATCCAGCAAGCAGATCAAGTTTTCAAGACACAATAGTGCACACCACAAAGATCCGTGTTATCTCGGCTTGTCACATCCGATCTACGAGATGAACCAAGGCCGAGCCTTGACCGATGCCTTCACAGATGACGATCGAACTCGACACGATCTTCGTATACTTCGCCAAATGATTATAGTCTGTTTCTTTATAGCTGATGATATAACGTACAAGAAAGAGGGTCACTTCGCACACGTTTTTACACTGTACCCATGATCAATTAAACAACAACAGAAGTTCAAGGGTTTCCAATCCGCGCTCGAGTCACGTACGCCTGTAGGGGACACGCTATCATACTACATCTCCGATCTCTCAATGCTGCTCCGTGACCTGCTCCTACAACTGCTACCACTACTCTCAAAACGCCATAAACATGATCATTTTTTTTCTGTAGTCAGTATTCAGCTTTGCCGTTTTTTCCGTGACGTGCAATAGCTGAGCTGTCGGTGGCGGGGCCGTCACTCGATCTGGCAGTGGTGAAACTTCAGTTCAGCGGGTACCGCTAGCCGAGCATCGTCGCGAAGGCCCTTGGGTCTTCCAATCGTCGATCTGTCTATCTAACCATCTGGTCATTCAGACAATTGCTGCTGAGTCGAGAGGAGTTTGGCGCGGGTGCAGCCCTCTCCCAGCCGCGCGAAATGAAAATCCCACCGCTTGCATCGTTGTTTTTAAATAAATACATTCATTTTAATGGTTAACCACACATGTAACCGTGCCCGTGATTGTTTTTCTACTGACGTAAGCAACTAACAAAGAATCGTGGATAATCTACCATAAACAATACCATACGAATATACCTATGTATACATATATAATATATATATATATATATATATAAGGAAGAGAATAAGCAAAGGTGGCCCCGACAGGTCCTCATAGTAATACCTAAAAGGTTAAGAGCTGAGGCCTGTCAGATAGGGGAACAGCTGAGGGTCAGCTGGAAAAAACAAAAAAAATATATATATATATATGTGCGACTGACTCATGGGGGTATTCCTGTGGCATCACGATTGTTGTCAATCGAAATAATCGTGAATTACGTTCGGCCTCGGTCAGACGACTCCCGAAGAACGGCAGCTGCCTGAATTGGAAGTCTCCAACTTCTGAAACCGAATACTACAACATAATAAATAGCATGCTTTTTTTAAACAAGCAAATAAAAAGATGTGGTTTTTTTGTAATACAAGGCAATTATATTATCTTCAAGAGTATCACAATCCAAATCAGTGACGCAGAGACACAATTGAATTGGATCTGAATTGGCCCGAATTGGACGGTTGCAGGCATCGTTTTCTCGTTAATTTCCTACCCGCGTACCGATATATAACATTAAAAATAATCCATACATATGTGGCATTGTTTCACACATTGTTTCCGCGTCAGGAGAACTGGTTGTACCTATGGGTGGAACACTCTGACTATTTGTCTCGTTGCTTATGTGTCCTACTCCCGTTGATTTTTCTCTATTACGGCATTAGGCTCTTCACTTAAAACCTTATGAGTGCGCCCGTGTGACTGGGGTTCCCCGTGGTCTTGCTGTTTCAGTTCTATTTTCTAGCTATCGTTTGCCTCGCGTAGTCCTGAGCTATTTCGGGAGATTGGGTAGACGTTTTGGCAAAGAAGGCCCGTACCTACGAATCTCCATGGTGCAGACCAGACCGTAACGCTGACGAGGCAACCAACTCGGCGTTGTCAGGCGTTCAGAGAGAGAGAGAGAGAGGAAGAGAGGGAGAGAGAGAGAGATAGAAAATACTCAAGGAAATATTAGAAGGCTAGGTGGAGCGTTCAGGCCGACCTTAGAAGAAAAGGAACATATCGCAATAGGGATGACAAAATGGCCTCACACAACGTCCAGGGCGGTACCGGTCCAGAACAAGAAAAGTGAAGGAAAAAATTTCCTCTAAAGGGAGAAACATGATGATCTAAAGTTAAATAATTCCAGAGGAATTATTTCCCTTCTGCTGTAGCTGCTGCGTTTGTCCTTGCTGTTCACCGCTACAGATACTCAGTAGACCCTCCTGAGGATCGGTGGAGGCCAACCTTTTTCCGAATATGTTTCTGCTCTACTGGACATATTTGAACCCGCCTGCTCGCTCGAGAATAGCGTCATGAGGTGCACACGAAACAGAATCGAGTTAGCTAGAGGTCAGGTACGTGGCAATCTAAATTGTGTCTGTTCAAAAACTGCCACAATCGCCGCACAAGCAGCGAGAGAGAGTGGTTCTCACAGCCGCCGGGTGTCTGTTTCAGAGGGAATATAGACATAGAGCACCGGTCGACGGCGATCGGGCTACAACTCTGAGATTCAACGGAACCCAGAGTACTTCTGACTTTTGTTGCACACGGCCGTATGGGCCATTTGCTTTTGTGCGTATTGAGTCGAGAAGTAGCTGCTAACCCTCGTCAGTATATGTTCAGGATAAGCAATCGGGGAATGGGTTAGTCAAACCAAACTTACGACTAATTATTATTATTATTGAGCTAAGAGGGCATGATTTCTTTTTCGAGCGCGCGGGTCCCGTTGCAGTGACAGTGGTAATCCCGTGGCGAGCGATAGTCGATATCGTAATTGTTGATTGTTGTTGAGCACTGACAACTGTGCGTTCAGCTCTCAGTCTGTCAGCAAGGTCAACATTTCAGCCGGCTTACTATACAACAATAATCCTTCACTCCCCTCAGTTAACAAGGTCACATCTTCGTTTCCGCTCGAGTGGTTTGAACGAGGGGAATTATCGGACTTTGGCTAGCATGTTATGTCACTTTGTGAGTCGAAGGCGTCAGCATGTGTACGCTAGCCTGCCCACAACTCACTGACGGTCAGTGCAGGCGCCACGTCAGCGACATCTCGTCGTTGCCCGATGCCAAAAGTGTCCGACTCGTACTCTTCGCCAAGCGATGACTATGCCATAATCATACGGCGGCCCTACAGAGAAACGCCAGCCAGCCGCAATGACCTGGCTGTTTTCATCGATTAGAGAAAGAGGGAGAGAGAGAGGGGCATGGGAGGTGTCACGATGATAAAGAAATGACTATGGTCTTCGTTTGGTTGATGCGCTCCAACTGAAGGTCGACATGGTAACATGCAGATTTAATGCAGCCGACATTAGGCGGGCATGAAGTAACATATAATGTACGTCGAGATCATGATCTCTACTCAACTATTGCAAAATCCGTACAAGCCTGATTCATTTATAATAGTAGTTATCACCTAGCAATTGATAAGTGCATTTGGAATTGAGAAGTTCCAAGCCGGTACTACGCTACTGTATTTCGCTTGGAAAGAACACTTCATTAGTACATTCTGATAAGGTCTGTCCTGCTTTTTATGGGAATCTAAATTAGTACAGATTACCATTATGTTGCGTCGCTCTAAATTAGAGCTTTGATTATCAATGCAGAGCAATGTCGTGGACGTCAAATGTTGGCTGAGAGTCAGCCAGCAACCCCGTGTAGATTTATCTGTATTGAGTAATACAGGCTCATTTCATAGTAATAGTAATTAGTACCTACTTCTTAGTAGTAAGAGGCGTGATATACTATCGACCATGTTCATCGATCATTGTAACTGCATTTCTCAAAGCATGTATAACCTATTTTCCATTTGATCTTACACAGTCATAACCCTTCAAGTCCAGGCTCAGCAGTTTTTTCTAGTTACTCAAGTAGGGACATTCGATTTTACAATAATAGAATCTCCCTGTGCAACCAGAGAGAAATTTCCGAGCAGATCCACAGCCAACATTTAATAAAGTCCACTGTACAACTGCTTTCTGCATAAGGCTTCATATGACGAACAACCCTTTTTAAATGCAAACGTGCAACTGTGGGGATTGTACCCGTTCTCATTTCGCATACTAGTAGCCCAGTGCTACATGCGCAGCTCTCGTTCGCGTAGCGCCCTTTCTTGTACGGAGATTTGATTATCATTCCCTGTAGATGATCATTAGTTCTTACTAATTGTCACTGGCGTGATATCCCAGCCCAGCCAGAAGTCGCGGTTACTGGTATGACCCAATTTCCAACAATAACGATTTTGAAACAGATTCATAGCGAACCGAACTTGCCGATCAGGTGATCTATATCTGCACTTAACATGATTTAATGTGATGGTATATATGAGGTGTGTTATGAGTTGTAACAGTGTTCTTTCGCTTCAGCAGCCTGAGCCTACCTCTATTTCAAGGTAATACCGCCGGAATATCGGCATAACGAACCATTCTAGCATGGCATTTAGAGTGTGCCCAGCATTGCTTGACGCCGGATACTTCGTCTTCACATGGCACGCTGAGTACAAGCAGCACCCACCAAGATACCGGGCACTGGGACGTACTTTGACAAGTTAACTCACCCAGTTCGACGTTTCCAGAGCCTTATGACAGCCTGGCGTTGAATGTACATAGAAAGTTTCGCATACACGGTGGAAATTTTCCGACCGAACGTTTGGCAGTAAGTCAGGCGCCGACAACAATAATATTTCCACATCTCACTTAGCATGGGAGGTTCGTTTACAGGACTAATGCACATTAGAGCTGTGCAGTGGTAGAGTGTTTGCTTTGTGATGATGGTGGCACTCGATCACAGAGGTGTTTCCTTTCGGATGAGGTCCGTAGCGGAGCAAACGAACTGCTCGGACCCACATATTTTGCGGAGAAAGGTGAACTTGAATGGAGTCGACTCTTTCAGTCAGTTAATGGCTGAAAGGCAAAAATGTCGGTGTTTTCGCCAATAGAAAATGCACACTTACTTTGAGGTACTATGATCGTCTGTGGGGAAATACATCTGAGATCGTTCCATCTCTCGGGCTTCGGTTGTGGTCAGTGCCGAGGAAGGTAGTTGGGAGGGCTCTTCGCAAACATGAAAACTGACAGATTCTCGTTCGGCGATGTTAGGCCACGGATACACATAGCTTGTCATGGCTCTAGGTCGTAAACCTGTTTTGAAATTATTATCAAGTGGAAAGGGTTCTGGCTGTGAATACTTGTCGGCGTGCAGCTTCAATCAATTTGCGTGATTGATTTTACTGAAATCACCACAGCAATGGGGGCCTCTGATGTTGGTTAGATTGCCGATGGATTAGGACGGCATTACTTTTTTTTTAAGAGAGAGGACGTCACCACGGGAGACATACAATTGAAAAGTGCCTTTTTCTCAACTACTAACGCTATACGTCTATAAGATGTACAGGGAACGCTGTGCCCGGTTGATTAGTTAGAGGGGTTTCTGTTATTGTAACTTTATGCGCATATGCTCAGCCATGCTATTTCCAAATATCAGACAACTACTCCGCCCAACGTTGTAACGAAATCGCGTTGTGATTCTTCCATCGTGTCCTAAAAACGGACGATATCTTATTATAATATAAACATTATGATAAAAGTGCATGCAGCACTAGATGACAGGCGATTATAGTGGTTACCGTTATTCCAACGTGAGAGATCGCCGACGATAATTTTACCCTTGTGAAAAAAAAACGTCCACGCCATAGAGCGGTCGTGAGATCCGATAACGTGGTGTGTATTCAACGTAGAAATCTAGAAAAAATCACCATGTTCAGTTTGACGTACACCTGCACGCTGCACGTAACGGGAGCACGTTTCACAAAAATGCGTGATGGGTAAAAACGCGAAACCATGCCCTCGATTGATAGAACCTGAATTAGACCTACAGTTGACCCGACCGAATCTAATCTGACAGCATAATACCTTTAGCCGACGTTGGCAGGCAACGGCACGCTGAAGAAGGCTAGGTAGATGACCTGCGAATTGTCCCCAAAAGGTGCGTTTAGCGACATAGGCTCGCTTGATCTTTAGATAGCAAAGAGGCCCAGCGTTAGCTTCTAACTCGCCCTTCCCATACGATACGTAGATTTCGGGGACCACGCGGTAAAAATGAGGCGCCGCTCGCTGACCAAGTCAATAGATATCGTTAGTTAACAAATATTCCGCCCCCTAAAAACGTCTCTTTGGCGGACCGCGCTCGTAGGCCTCCCATGGCTTTCAGTCGGTTGCAGTAACATAGAAGAAATAGTGAAGAGTGGTTCTTCGAGAAGGTCCAGGAGGAAAGAATAGATGTACAGAGGGTTGGCGTACTTAGACGACCTTCAACGACCGGGTGCGACCCACACCGGGTTCTGACCCTTTGAATCGGATGGGGTTTGGGCGTGACTTTCCTTAAATGATTTCCCCCGAATATAATGTTCGTGTGTATCACAATATATTCTTGGTGAGGCCGAAGTGAACGTAATAGACGAAGGCTAGCTCTTCAGCTGTGCTAGAGTGCGAGTGAACTGTCCACCAGCGGATACCTAACTAACATTTTTCACATTGGAGGACGGTCGAAAGATGTGGAACATCCTTGGCAATTTGATCAGACTGATTGGAGTTGCCCTTCCACCCACCACACTCAGATGACAACTAACGGCCAACTGGCCGATTCCGGCCTGTATAGTGAGGGCGTGTCTGCCAAACGGTTTCAGGGTTCTCCTTTATGGCGAAACTCATTTGTTAGCACAATTTAGCGCCTCTTGCTGACCATGACGAGAGCCCCTCGGGGGCGGCGGGGGGCGGGTCGAAAGAGTCCTTCCGTCGGAAATGACAAGGGCATCCCATCACTAGCGTGGGACGCCACAATTTTCGGGAAGCAAGATAATGGACGTCGTCTCCAAAACAGCGTGCGGACGGCGGTGCATATCAAGCGACTACCCTGGCGAGATAGATGCGAGAACGGGCAATTTCGGGTGGCGGACAAATGAACACGCATGCGGAGGTCCAAGAATCGTCCGAGATCTCGCCGGTTTGTCCAACACACACACATATATACACACAACCTGATAGTAATCATAATGTCAAAAGCGCATTTTACGCGTTTCCCGTGCACTATTAAACCGAGTACATATTTCCGTGAAGGTTGAGGGAGCCCATGTCGTCGTGGCCGCGTATTGGCGGGAACTTTGTGCGAGGCCAGACAAATTTTTGTTCGTCTTTTAATAAGATAATAGTAAGTACACCCATAATATTGCGAATGTGAGGAATTGTGGAAGATTGGTGAGTGTCAGCTTCAATAAATTATAGTGAAGTAAATCGGAGGAATAATTTATGATGACAAATCGGGAGACCTGCATTTTGAACTATATATATATATATATATATATATATATATATATATATATATATATATATATATATATATATATATATATATATATAGTTCTTGGAGGTTTTTAAATACGTATTACTGTGGCAAACGCATAATTCGAGTTTTCGGGTATGCAGGGAGAATTTCAACAAAGCGGCAAAATGCTACATTTGTAGTTAACGAAATATGCCTTTTCTCAAACTTAAGCCTTACTGGCATATTGTGGAGCTTAAGTCATCCGTGTAAGTCTGGCACTGACGATCAGTGAACTTGTTGTCGAGTCTTCCCAGAATGTTCGACCATATTTCGCGGGAGGTTTCACTTGGCAAGCGCTCAGAACTCCGACGGCCTAAATGCGGCAGGCCGGCTACAAACGTCGGACAAAAAAAAGGATCTCACGGAGAAGAAAAGTCGCGTCCTCCTAACAGTGTGCTCCGACAGGACGGCACCGTCAAGGACAATGACGGTGAGGATCAACCCAGCTACGCTTTGTACGTCCCCGGAAGGATGCACGAATTCTCCGACGAGAGCAGCTCTAAAGGCCGAAAGAGGACTCTAACAGACAACGGGACGTGCTCACATCCGAGCGATGTCGAACGATGGATATCTAGGCACCGCAGTTTCTCTTTTTCTTTTTCACTTTCGTGTGACCTTCGTTTCGCTTTGTGACGTTGAAGTTTCACACGGGCTATGAGCGTTTTTCTAGGGCGTTCGCATATCGCCTCATGAAGAAGGCCAAAATGTCCAAAAGGGACGACCCAAAGCCAACCAATAGTGTGCGTGCAGTCTCATTGCTGTCATACGTGGCGCAGGTGGCACAGAGGCCAGAACACAATGTACAATCTAAACAGCGCACATAAACATTTTGATTGACCAATCGTTTCAGTAAATCGTCAAGGAAAAAAAAACAAAAAAATATGCTAAATAGGACGTCAATTGCGTTGTGATTCAAGAATTGAAAACGGTCATTTGCTCAAGTAAGAGTGGCATCTATCGTCGGCGGTTTGCGACAATGCTTTGGCACAGCTTTATTCTAGCATCACGGTGATACTGATTTCATTATGGCTTACCGCTGAATTCGCCGCTGATTCCACGCATGCTGCATAGACGCTTACGACCTCGGTTGCATCCCTTTTACTAATGATGATTTAGAGGCGCGTTATCGGAGAGTTAAGCTTCGTGTACACTGATGCGATAACTGCGACCAGGTGTTGAAGAGTGAATACATCTAATATTCAATCGTAAATAGATATTGCCTTGCTTTGAGCATAGACCGCTGCGAAAATAACAAGCCTATCTAGAACGAATGATATACCGCAATGTTGAAGGAACACGCTACACTGTTTTGCAGCGATGATATATCATAATATTAATCTCGCTCCCTCGTTGGCTAAGCAGGGTGCACAACGGATGACAAGTGATCATCCATATGACCTATAAAATTCAATTTCTATATAATGGCAATAATGAAATAGTACAACGCCCGTGTTTACCGTCATTTACTGGGATCGCTACGTGAATTTTGCGTACGATTTTTCAAGTCTGTCCCTACATTTCATCCATCCGGTTTAATACGAGGGTGTGCCAATCTGTCGAAGTGTCCTCTAGATCCTCTCTTCATTCCCTCCACCTATCTATCTTCTATTCAACGGTTGGCAAAGTCACACCAAAGTCAGCGCGGTGGCTTGGGCGGCTAAGCCTCTGGCTATCGGAAGCCAGAGGCCGCAGGTTCGAGCACCGTGCGTGACATATAAGAGAGCTTAAGCATTGTAAAATTGCAGCTCCTTTAATAAACCAATAAAACCTTTACCTCTACCTTTACGTGTGCAACCATAGCAGCGTGACTTACAACAATGCCCCAGGCCGCGGCAATTTCGCCGAGACAGATAATCGAGTAACAGGGCTTCGACGGTTATTTATTTATTGTGGTTCGAGATTTAACATAGAGAAGATTCTACAGAAGATGTCAATACATCGATCACAAAGGGCGCTACTCGTAAAGAACTAAATACAAATGCGAGATTTATTGACTCTTCGTGTCCTGGACACGGTACCAGTAGCTCCATGATTGGGTGTTCAACTTTTTAGACGACGCCACCAGTATCGAAAATGTGGTCTCGGTGGTGGGACACTGCAGTTGGGTACATCCAAACGTAGATTGGGGTCACATTCGCTCTAGTCGAGTCCGCTGGGAGATCGCTGGGAGAGAGTAGTTACAACGCGTTCGGAGCAGACGTGGCTCATCAAGAGAGGAAGTATCGCAATAGCAATAACTAACTTCGATTGACTTCTTCTACCAGCGAGGGGAAATGCGACTTCGAAAACGATAATAACTTTCTCAATAGAATAGGGCTCTTCATGCCGGCGCACCTCACGAATTCATTCACGTGTGTCACTTGGCGAGAGACAATCAGGCCCTTCGCAATCACTGGCCCCGCTCGCTAGCTCACTGACTCTCCTGCGACAAAAAAGAGGTTCATTGTTGTCAAAATGTCGAAGCCGTACTATGCAAATCTCTGTACTGTGTTCAATCGGACCATGATGCAATTGTGCATTTTCATAATAAATAGGCAAGTATCTGTGCACCTTTCTTGGTGTATAGTTATGGTGTTAACCGCCCCACCTGCTTGAAGAATATCGCGACTACAATCCTTATAGGGATTGTATAATACATTACGCGCTGGAAAACAAATGCCGAGGTAAGGAGGTGAATAAAAAAAAAATGAAAATATTAGTGAAAATACAGTAAGTTCTCGTTAGAGAAAAAATTAATAGCTTTGACATATTTATGTCTTGTATGTTTTATATGAAGTAAGCACTCAAATACGGATCACTTCGAAGCCGTTGTTCCATGAGTTTACTATGTATCGTCAATAAATAATTTACAAGACGCAATGAGATAACATTCATTTGATTGAAACCCACCTGTACTGTGTAAATAGAGTAAGCCCAATTAGTTTCGCACAATTCGTTTTTCCTATAATAAATAGTAATAGTCGGTGGGCGTATTCATTCCGATTTTATTCCGGACGTACTTCGGTCGGTACTTCTTTACCCGCCGACTTGCGTTCGTCTATTGCATCTGGCTCCGTCCCAATCATGCAAACGTC
The DNA here is from genome assembly GCA_019614645.1 of Stratiolaelaps scimitus. Classification (NCBI taxonomy): domain Eukaryota; kingdom Metazoa; phylum Arthropoda; class Arachnida; order Mesostigmata; family Laelapidae; genus Stratiolaelaps; species Stratiolaelaps scimitus. The sequence continues at coordinate 1,042,237 of JABWDB010000031.1, read as the reverse complement.
TAATTAATAGACTCAGCTAAACACGGACACCCCGATCATTTCCCGTACCCGTCAGCGTTACAACCAATATTGACGCCCATTCAGCTCACAATAATATTAATAATTATGACATGATAATAAATTGAGTATCGAACGTGTAGCGACAGAAAAGCGAATCCAGCTGTCAAGAATGTCAAAAACGTCCAACCCACGTGGCACTTTGGCACAACTCGGCATTTTCGTCTAAATTCATTTATTTTCGTTGGGAGAGCAAAAGTAATTGAACCCCCGACTGGCACAGTCCTATCCCCATTAACTTGACCCCCCGGATCTTCAGCCGCTTGCCAGAGATTATTTGTACACACTCACAAATATTGAATAATCAAATGAGCGAGTTCACAGCGCTCAACACTATTTCACATATTCACAGTATTGCTGCTCACGCGTTCATCCACCTTTTGGCTGTTGTTGGGTCACCTTGGCAACCCCCACTCCAGCCCCTGTATGCTTCAACATTGCCTTTCAAACGCGAACATTCAATAACTCAATATCTCATATAATAATCGCCAGCCGGGTACAACTTTTCACAGAGTTGTACACGAGTTACACGATCAGTTATTCGATACAGAAGCGGACTCTACTCTCTGCACCTGCGCGTTGTCGTGTACGTCTCCTCTCTACATAGATCTCTACCCATCCAGCCGAGTGCCGGACGAACCATGAGAGTATGTGACGCGGCTAGCCTGCAACTGCGCCTGCCTAATATTCATGTCGGCAAATAGCAAAGAGAAGACACTACTCAGAAGTTGGAAACACCTCAGGGTGCATAGCGTGCTCGAGGAGGGTTGTTATGGTTTCGGTCTGTTTTTGCCTTGTGCTTCAACGAGGAATCAGAGACATAGATGGTATAATGAAAATATGATGTTTCACATTTATCTTTTTAGATCTGTGCAACGTGTGCGTATCAGCCATTAAGTGCGCACGTTAATTAAACTTGATTTTGTATTACATTAGCAGCGCAAATAATCAACCGTTTCTTTCCCTCCTCCAGACTGAGATAACTACTGTGTGTACCCATCCTTGTTGAGTGCCCTTTTTCGTATCATTAACAATGTCATTTTTGCTAGGCCTGTTCTATGCGAATCAAGGTACGGCAGACGCCGGCTGTCGGCGGTGTTCTCAACACAGATGGGGAAAAAAACATGCTGCAGATCAAGCAGTCACTTCAAGTAGACGATTGTGCAGAGAGGACGTGGGCGACGACACCGTGCAACTCGTTGTCAATATGGCGATGTCACAAACCCTCGGATCGTCATAGTACGTCACTGAAGTTTTCGATACTAATGGGGACGGAAATGTAGCATCAGCAATGGTTTCTGCCGAATGTTTCTCTGGATGGTCTTTCAAGCGAGCGAACGAACGAAAACGCATCGTGGCGGGTCATCGAGCGTCAGGAAGCAGACGGATTGCAGATGCCGCAACTTGAATTGTAACAACTGCATCCTTAAGACTTCGTATGCTGATAGCGTACGTTGCGATAGTCGAGCTGCATTTTTCGTACTACATAATATTAGATTAAAAAAAGTTAAATCTAATTGGGGCTCTCTAAAATATTGCTTGAAACACGGAAAGATGTAATGAATAGTGTAGACCTTTCCATTAATGAGGCCCTGTAGTGAACACCGAGAACCGGCTACAACAATAATAATAATTATAAATAATAATAATAATAATAATAACAGAACGCGGCGGCTGTTCGTGCATGTGAGGTACAACACGGCACTAAGAAAGCACCTCATTCAAGGTGAGTGAAGTATCATGAGGTGGAGGGGCGAGGACTCCACGAACATGACGTAGTCGTCAGACGATCCGAGGCAATCGCTCCTCGGAGCAGCAAAGCACACGCAAGCACATCCTGTAAACGCCGAGAACCTTGGCCATCCAACGCACCCTAATAAAAGAGAAAATACTAGATATCTATATAATTCCCGTGTGACGGTGTCTAGACGGTAGCGTCGACACTACTGAGAGAAACGGCTTGCTGAAATACAATAGGTTAAATCAACTGGAATGGTTATCATATACTTGTACAACATACCGCCTATTCATGTTAAACGTTATACGCATCGCGACTTCGCAACATACTAAATTGATATGATATTGTCGGCCTATAGCGCCCTTTGGGATACGATAGGCGAGACTAAATGAATTCGACTTCGTGTGTTGCCGGATTCGTAAATAAATGTGCGTAAATTTTCGAAAAATAACTTATTGCGAAGTTGATAATTATAGATGTGTGGCTACGTTTAGTGTTAGTTTACCAGCTTGAATTTACGTGTTAGCACTTTCTAACACGTACGACATGGGTCGCCTCGGATATCGGATAGGACACCAAGAGACAGATCCGCTGCCAGACTGCGTATCACGGATTGAAAATGAATAAAGAAAATATAAATGTGATTCTCGCGAAGACAGGCCTAGTTTGGCAAATAAAATATTGTGGAAACATTTGCTACTGTGGGTAACACTGATGATGGCTGTAGGTAGCGCTTTGATAGTAACAAAGGTCACAGTGTCAAAGGTTTTGGTTGGCAGGGAGAATGAAGAGATGAAGTTACCAACGATAGTACACTAGGACTTACAATGAATCCCCGAACTCACACTTTAACTGGCGGGTGGTCAACTGACAAAGGCGATAGCCTTATCAGGTTTAGATGAAACTACATAAAAACCTTGTCTCCCCAACAATACCCTCATAAAAACTTCCGAGTCGAATTAACCTCATGGTTTAGAGTAAGCCTCGAGGGTGGGTGGTCAGCATATGCGATCCTGACTAGGACGGCAATAAAAATACGTTCGCTATCTTAGCCAAGAAGCCAGTAGCCCCAGTGGGGCCACGAATGCAGGAAAGGTTTTATCTCACCAATGGGGCAGACGCGAGCTATAGACATGGGCCTGTCTACAGAAGTACGATCATATCATGCAATATACACACGTGCTCAGCACAAAATGCGCTCGTATTCAAGAGTGTGTTAGTGTATATGGGTGTGTGTTGTCTATTTTGAGATTGACGGCCACGTGTGCTGTATGTATCCTTCTTGTTTGTCCTCAAGCTCGAGTGGATGTCTCGTTGCCGCTGGATAGGATGGATGAACTGTCTGTTATATTAGCGAGGATAGCGGGTATGACCCCAACTGCTGTGGGATCCTAATCAAAACAGATCGACGTTCCTATTGGGTCAGACGAGCGACAGGCTGATCCGCTCTGAGCAACGTGTCAGGATTTATCGGCAACAGTCATTAATCGGTACCGGACTTCCCCTTCGACAGCTGATTATCGTTGATTCTACCGGCATCCGAGAGTTCGTGGGGAACTCTAGCGTGATGCGAGCACAAACAGACAGACAAGCAGATCAAGATGGAGCGAGAGAGAGAGAGAAAGATCGCGTGTGCCGGTGACTCACGCTGGACGACTACTCCTGAAGCTCCGATGTTTCACATCCTCATCCTTCCCATCCTGACATTGATTCGTAGATTACTAGTTAATATATATATATATATATATACGGACCGCGTCGGTTTAATTCGGCGAAAATAAAGCCGTACAAATGGTGGTGTATACCACGTCTCACCATAGAGTAGGTATGCGCCACATGCTAGCACGATGTACGCAAAATGAGCAGGTCTATAAATAGTTGAATACCGTATGGTCGATCAGATGGGCAGCTCATTGTCAGGCAGCAGGCAGCGCTGTGTGTCTGTATCGCAGGGTTCCGTGACCGATATAGATACGCTTGTGATAGATAGCCATTTAATGTAGGGTGATCTTTCACCACGGCCATGGGCAGAATTCAATGTACGCCAGTGTTGTCAATACAAAGCGCATATCAAGTGCATTGGCAGTGACGTGATAGTGTCCTAAATTAAGACTAAGGCAGTGTTCTATTCGCTACGATCCAGGGGTTGCTGCAATCCGGCGAGGTGGACCACTTCGAGGCGTCTGTGGGAACGCCCTCGATGGAGCGAACAATGGGCCACCCTGATATTCATGTGTTTTTCGTATCAAATTAGAGTTATCGGTTCACCTACACAGATCAGAAATAGTTGAGGCTTGAATCTTGCTTTGATTATTCGCATCAAAGAAGACAGTCAATTTTTCTATCGCTACAAACTGTGTGTACAAGTGAACACAGCTGCTATGCAACGGCAGAGTGTCTCCACCGCCAGCGTCATTATGATTGTTACTATTATATTATTATTATTATAGATACGATTTCAGACTGCCAACTAGCTTCTTCACGGGGCTGTATAGAAACCTCATGAACACCGACGCACATCGTCACCTCGCATTACCGCACTGGTGCTCTGGGCCTGGGACCCCTCTTATAATACCGCAGCCTATACATCAGTTCTCACATGGGTTGATTCTTGACAGACACTACGAAGAGTGGATTAACCTTCTCTGAAAGGATAAGTAATCCTTTCGGCTTTAGATAGGGAATAGCCAGGATGAGTCATGACCCGTCGTCGTTGTCTCTCGACACTTTCGAAAACACCTCACCCCTTACGGACTTAGGCCGCCAACGTCTACTCGGCGAATTGCCAACCATATAACGCTTCCAGAAAGAATATCCCAATGTCTACCATTGAGGTTGTTCCTGCACACGAAGCCATGTACCAGCACCAGTACGCGTATTCGTTCCGGCTTGCCACCAACGCTGATCTCTCCTTCTCAGTCGATGCCCTAATCACATTAGTCGCGGTATACTGTAGCATACTAAGTGAGGCTACCTACTAGGCGTAAGGCAACATCCCTTGATTGGCACCGGCTTTGGCGTCTCAATGCTCATCGAATCGATAGGACTGCTGCCCATCGTTCCTTTGCAAGCACGGGCAGGTGTATGGGCAACGGCCAACCCTGAATAAGGCTTATCAATGAACACATAATGACGTATACAAGTAGTCGAGCGAGAATCTTTATATACACATATTCTATTAGATGTACATTGTTGAAAAGCGAATCGTCTTTCGCTCGAGGATGTTTTGATAGTAGGCCCTGTTGACCGGTGCATACCCACGTGACTGTGGCCTTAGATATAAGGCGATGGAGTACGGAGCCAGGCTGTATGCGTGGAGGTTCGTGATTGTGGCTGCCTTGAAGTACCTAGTTTTGGTATGTATTCAAAAATCAACTGAGTGTGGCGTTGTCTTTTAGTTCTTTTTTTTGACAGGTTTGCTTCTCAATGAATGACTCGCGGATAGCATAAACCCAATGTTGTCTACAGAAGCGCAGCTCGATTCTCGCAGGTTCTTGCTCTAAAATTTAAACAAAATTACCACCCTTTAAGTATAATCCCCCGCTCCCCAATGATCCCTAGAAATAATTCCTAACTATTGTATGTTTGAATAAATAGATATAATCCAACAGCACCAAATGAATCCTGGTCTGGTTTAGCTATGCATATTTGAAAATATAACTTTCCCTCGGAATTCGTCTAAAACGCCTACGTATATTACTGAAACGGAAAGTTCGTTTTCGTTTGCGTTGGAGCCACAACATATACCTGTATGTCACCCTTATGGGGCTCATATTCGGGCAAACTCGTGCGCTGATGGACAGAGAACTCTGCGCCCCGAGACGCGAGAATGTGAACTGAATATAAATAACGACGCCGTTAGTTATTTGGTGAGTGATATTTTTGCGTTTGTACTTCTCCTCATACGCGGATGGTAATCGGTGTTATTATATTAAATTTAAACAAGTAGTAAAAACATTTTTGCCCAGGCAACTACGTGGAAAGAGTTTTGTTTTGCTGTTGTTTATTGTTGCTGTTCACATCAGCTATCGTGTGAGACGTACAGCTGACATGGTAGTTCTCGCTGGATTTTCGCGTTCCACCATAGATCCGTCTTGATAAATAGGTTCACTCAAATCCTCCGAAATTCGTCAGATCCATTCTATTCCCGGAGTCCAGTGATTCATTCGTTCGTTTGCTTCCAAATCAGATTAGCCCACCCGTCCCTCTCAAACAAGATCAGAGGGCTATAATCAAATCGGGTATGATGAGTTCGCATTGTACCATTCTGGATCCCTGGCACCACGAGCTCCAGTTTCTAAGGTTTTTTCCTTCGACTCCGATTCTTCTTCTCGTCGCGGGATCCCTATCACATGCATACAAGATGTATTCGCTCCAACTGGCCATTCTTGCCGTCGACAACACGGACGCTGCCATCTCCATTCTGCACGATACGGCAGCTATGCCGATGCAAATCACGGAATATGACCGAAACACTAATCTGGGTTGAATATTAGGTTAATTGTAGGCAAATTGCTATTATAAATGATAAGTAAGTTCTTGTTTATGTGACGAAATACACTAAACCGAATGATGCTAGTTGGTTGTGACAATTCCGCCCCAACCCCCCTGAGGGAAATATCCAACTCTGGGGCGTATCAAAGCCACATTCGCTTCGACGTTCTCCATTGTTCTTATCCTGTCAGCCTGTATAAACTATTTTTTCGAGCTGACCCTCAGCTGTTCCCCTATCTGACCGGGCTCAGTTCTTAACCCGTATAAGAAACACGCCTGCGTGCCTGGGCGCTGCGGCGTCGCCCTGTCGCAGGAATATATCCATACATCAACACTGGGTAACGATCATTCGTATGGAATCACTGCCGACCGATTGGCGTGATCACGGGATCAGAGCCCATTTCGCCACAGCGCGCGAATGTCACCCCACCTAACGACAACGACGAAACGCGACTCTGGCGAGTGGAAAAATAATCAGCGACAGCTGCTTCTTTTTTTCTCTTGGTGGCTCGGTCGTGTCCGGGGGAGCTGCACGATAACATTATGGCGTATGATGTAGTTAGCCAGTCAGATAAATAGGTAGATCAGTGGCTGTCCATAATAACTGTGGGTCCATTCGTGGAAGAAATGCTTGACGAATATTGCGCCTCGGTGCCCTCTCGTGAGCCACACCCTCCGCCCTGCTGGTCTCCGTCGTTCGCCGGGGTGGATTCATCTGCCTTCAATCGGAGGAACTGTTCATTTCCGCTCTGGTCGAAGCAGCTTCAGTCAAACGACTTGGCGGCTTTATGTGCTGGCGCTCTGAGGCGCGGCGTCGTGAATGGAGCTGCTAGACACCTCAGATATTATCTGTATAATAATAATAATAATAATAATAATAATAATAATAATAATAATAATAAGAGAAAAAATGTGCGATCGCCTCTGGATTATTACTCGGGAGTGTTTTTCAATTACTGTCCCATGCAAATAATAGATAATCTGCCTTCCTCATTAAGCCACGCGAAGTGCTGCAAGGGAGTGTGTACCCTTTATGCTGCATCTTCAATCGTCGATATATAAATATCGAGATCAGATAAGATACCTTGCATAGAGACCGATACCCGTACACGTTCTGTCAGATCTTCTCATATGAACAACGACACTCTGTGCAATATATATTATACGGATTGTATTCGCTCGCGAAGCTGAAAGCATACCTGAGCTGCGCCGTAGATGTCAACACGATCAGCACTAACTACAAATCGATCGACTGCGGCCCATAACGGTGCCGGACTTTCATGTGGACACCAGTACGGCTCCAAGGAAATAGGTCCTCATCCACGTTTGTGTATAGATAATAGAATATTGTGTATACAGCAGAGCGACGTGATGATCACAAAATATTAATTTTCATCTTCCCTTGTGAGCCCAGAGGGAAGAATTTGCTGTTTTCTCTCGGCTCACAAAGAAATTCAGAGAAAGAGAGAGAGAGAGAGTACTGTTTCTGAACTAGTATCTATTTACCGATGACGAACGCTCGGTGGCACTAAGTGGTATCGATGACGCGATCTTTCTCCACAGGATTCATTTATCATAAAATTCTATCGTGAGGTGCAACTAGGCGAGGCTTAAATGATGAGAAGCTAACCAGGAGATAATGAAACGGAACAGTCTGAAATAACACTATCACCCCATACCCCCCCATAATCCCTAGAAATAATTCCTAACTACTGTATGTTGAAATAAATTGTTAACGTTATACACATAGTTAGTCAATACTATCACTCTATTTATACGAGACTAACCGTTGCTCGTCAAATTGCGAGTACGACGAATTAGCGTAAAAAATTAGCGTATGTTGATGTTTATGTAGTCAAACATCGATACCTCTTCCTGCTATCAAAAACGTTTGCATTGAAACGTTCCTTTAACGACTGTATATAATTTATATGAACACAACAAATATCATAATTTCTATTTATGTTGTATGTTGCAACTAAAGTATAATAGATCACCGCTTGTGTTCAAAGTTGATAATGAAATATCGAGAGACTATATTCGCCTCAATAAAGGTACATGTATTCAGACCGTCGGTGTCGCTGTGTGTTTCCACGAACGGGATACAATCCAGCCCGACCGAATCGAAGGGCAGTAGACGCCCCGAGACGAGAGAGGACGCACTGCGGACGCCTTCCCATTTCGCCGGCGCCGCTACCTGAACGAACGGGAGGGTTACCCCCGATGGCGAGCGACGGCGCCGCCGAGATCGCGTCGAGCTCGCTTCATTTCGCTTCCTTCGAAGTGTCGACTCTTTTCGGCATTCGATAAATCGAAGGTCAAATAAGTTCCTCATCGACGCCCAGCGGTCGCGAGACAGGTTTGTCGAGAAGCTTGCGCTTGTTGGGTGTTCTCTTACATTGACGGCGGCGACTGCCCTTGGCGCAGTCGTTTCTTCTTCGACATCTACTGTTCTCGGGATGTTGCCTGGGGGGGGCAGAGTTGCCCTGCGCTGCTTGGGGTTGAGGGGAACAGTTTGGGAACATCTTGTCCTAGCTGTGCCCGAGTGGCCCGCTTCGGCTAGCCCTTATGGCTGGCGCTCCGTGGGCTCCCGAGAGGGGTCGTCAGCTCGCCTTTGTGCTCCTCACGAGACTGTGAGTGTTACGTGATCACGTGAAGTCGAAGAACGACAAGTGGATTTCGGTACGCGATCCGCTGGCCGAATTATCGCATGTGTGTCCAGAAAGGCGATATTTTCGATTAAAATGGCTCATTTGCAGCAGATATGAGCGATCAGAGCGTCCCTCTTGCTCGCCGCGACGCCGGCCATCTACTGGTGCTACTTGGACACTTCTCGCGCTTGTCTGTCGACTCCCAGTAGAGGTGGAGGTTTATTGGTTTATTAAAGGAACTGCAATGTTTACAACGCTTGAGTTCTCTAATACTGCACACCGCAGGACTCGAACCTGCGGCCTCTGGCTTTTTGCAGCCAGACTCGTAGCCACCAAGTCCAAGCCACCGCGCTGACGGTTCGATCATTTTCGCTGAATCGAACGAGGTGCTCGACGCCTCGGCGTAGCACCACAAACTAGGCTTTCTCGGCACTGCCTCATTCATACCGCTCGCAGTCATGGCACCCCATCGGTGTTTGAGCGTGAGGGGTAGTTGTGCATCGTCTAGTCCTAGCGTTCTGCTCCCCTTCAATTCGGCGTTTCCGCCCCAAGGACGAAGGCTAAGCCTAGGCTACCACTACTGCCACCATTTCCATAACTATGAATCGAAATTTCAGAACAGTAAATTATACCCGAATCACTATGATCTATTTATTAGTTAAACAAAATGCAAATATTCAGTGATTGGGGACAGTGTTAGGCCGCGGCCGTCATGGTCACCCACGAACGAGACGATGGCATTGACTCCCTGCCTCTCTACAGCGAGGAAAAGTCGCTGCAGAAGGAAGGGCCCGGCGCCCTTGTCCCCCGGTGGCGCGTATCAGCTTATGATCTATTACTTCCCTGGAAGTTTGGCGAAGTCACACCATAGGAACTATCTGTTGCCTAGAAGGACAGAGTCAATTTCGCTCTTTCTCGGCGACGCGCTTGTTCGCTTACTCGGGTAGATTTTGTGGTAAATTATCGCTATTGCTAGCCATTTAATGGCGTTTTCATGACGGGAAATGACAACTAAGGTAGCACCCTATTATATTTACCTCGTATGACTTTATTTAAGGGTGAGAACAAAGATAAATCCATGGGATAAGGTTGTCTTTATCAAATCAAGTCGTCACACGGGTGCCCCACGGCGCGACGGGTCCTTGGACTGATGCCACCAGGGTATTAAACCGTTTTAAGAGCACAGACATACGTACAAGGTGTTAGGAAGCAGGGACGAACGACACAGATAATATGGCGAAATCTCGTCGTCGACGAGCTTTGCAGAGAGACGGTGGCTGGCCCCGGTCTCTAAATACATCCATACCAAACATAGAACCTCTCAGCAATTATGGGTTATCTAGCATGCTCACCTTACCGGCTTAGATTGACAACCAGCTCCGATGTCCAAGTCACAGCAAACGTAAGCATGGCCAAGAACAAAGGCAAGAGAACAGAAGAATTCTTTTCGGATCCAGGTACCACCTGCATAGTGTTCTATCATCGAGGCCTGAGCTTAGCTGAAAACGGGCGGCTCTATTGATAGACTGTGTGAGAGTGTTCCTCAAACCCTACCGGAGCGCCTTTCAACGAAGATACCTAGGCGAGTGTATCTGCCTTGATTGATCGTCGATAAAAATTATACGGGCCGGCGCTCATGTGTACGGTCCAGTGTCAACCCTCTCCGTACAACAAGCAGCCAGCGCTCTATCGTTGCACTTATACGATAGTCGTGTGCAGCAAACATTATATCATATCATAAGTAACAGTAGTAGCAGTAGTAATAACTACCGCGCTATTCACTGTCCATAATCACTGTTTGTAAAGGTTCAACCAAGCATCTGTACCCTTTTCGCCGTTTGCCGTATTCATCCGCGCGGGTCGGGTCACCTTTCTCTATGGTTTGTACACAGAGAAAACTCATTGTAGTCTCTCGCGTCGGCATACCGCCCATGTAAACCACAGCAATCAGTGCTCCAAAGAGAACGACGTAACTCCTATTCCTGTATGAGCCTCAAGGGGAACAAATGGGACGCATCCCTCCATGAGTTCCTTTCACGGGTTTTGTTGCGATAGGCCGAAACCTTCGTTGCTTCAGCCTTCAGTCGTACTGAAGCACAATCAGCTAATGATACCAACAGCTAATGATAACGACCAATGAAATGTGCAACGGAGGCAGCTTCCCCGTAAGCATAGACCCTCCCCCGGGTTCCAAGTATCCTGTATCGTGTCATTTCTGCCCTGTCCCAGCCAGGTCGCGCGGTGACCAAATGACCACCGCGAAATATCGACCACGCCCCTCGTTTTATCTCACTTCGAGATATCATATCTGAGCAGAGTGGCTCTGGCCAAGCCGAGAAATGGCTGGACGGACAGGCAGTGGGCATCTTCCCCTCGATAGAGGCCGCATAACGAAACTCAGCAGGGTATCTGATACGCGAACTCGGCCCGAACTCTCTTCCGTCGGCTCAGTCGTTTCACCCTATGATATTATACATCATATCATTAATATTGTCTATTAGTACGCTCGCTGGTATCAATCGCGGCGGTGTCTCGTCGTCAGATCTCTATCATATCGATTGGAGGAACCGCAAATTGTCATTGGTATACCGCACCGGTAGAAATAGCGAGCCTTCATTCTTCACCGTCTAACCCCCAGCGGGGGTAGCAGGTGCCAAATGGAATGTTCTCAAAAGGCAGTCTATTACTGCTCGCCCGATTTCCGAATGACAACAAACAAACAATGGCGAATAGATTAAGGTCAGAAAGCTGATAAATGAATGCTGAAATACTCGTGCCCTTGTCTTGGAGCTGATAAAACACTACAGGGTACCGTTCCGCAGTGTGACAACAGACGTACTTGTATGCAAGTTGATTGAAATCTTAATATCCTATAAATAATAATAAAGAATTCCATCAAACGATGGTATCCGTGTTAATGAAGGTGGGCATACAACCTCAGGGTAGTACTAACAATTGAATAACGCTAACATCTGAATTAAAGTTTTTGTTCTTTTTTTAGAATCGTATCCAATTCTTAAGCTGTGGCTTTCGTGCAATTTAGTTTGCATTATATTACCACAATGGCCAACATTCGGGTGGTGTTAGCTCAGACGTATCGCGTGACGCACTGCCCATTGATTTGATAAGCTATAGAATTTTCTATTTCTCTATGAAGATACGAATTGTCTGAGAATATACAATTCCCTCCCTAGCTCTGGACGACAAGAAGCAGCGAAATCGCATAGTATAACGTTTCGCCCGAGATTGTCCATGGTAGAAAATACGATGGTTAGTTAACGAGCATTTTCAGCTCATACGTTGAGACCCAGAGAACCGGAGAGCGTAAGTTCTCGACTCATTACAAAGAGTAATCCAGACGTCTTGTAACGACGACGAGCAGGGGATTAAAACTTCGCGGTTCATGATCTCAGCGGCGGGAAAATGTCCTGCTTCCAAAGTCGAATATCCACCCACCCCGCTATATACATATATATACCACATATAAATAAGTACATACATGGCATACGTGGGGTACTCGTTGCTTGGTTGTTCAAGAGAAGCTGGTGGCGCAAGGGTATGAAGCTTAAACTGGGGTATACGTATTCATGTAGTAGAACAGCTAGCTACCTAGGCCCACACAGAGCCCACCCTGTAATGGGCTAATTTTAAGTATTGCCCCATAACATAGAGCCTATAACATGATGTCTCATACTGAAGTCGATACGACTGAATAGCTTCAGCGAGTATAAATTAGCCATAAATTACTTAGTGGGAAAGTTGGTTAGATGCCATTAAGGAGAAATATCATGCGTTAGGTAGATGCAAGAGGTAGATGGTTCACTAACCCAGTATACGTCCGAAGGCGCAGGTTCGAGTCCCGTGAAGTGACATATCCCTTTTTGAATAACATTTTCCAAGTCGAATCTCTAGTGACCCTCGACATTTTTGGGCATATATCATATATCATATATCTCCGTATCTCACTCACGTATCTCCTACCCCAGAATTCAGTTAAATACAAAGTTGCCTAATGGAGACTCCAACAGACAAAACGACAACAACGTTCCCTGAATTGGTTGACCTTGATGCCGTGTCAGAGGAGAAACGATAGAGCCAATCGACTTCTCATTTTATTGCCATTTAAAGACACCGCAGCTCAAACTGGTATTGGGAAAGGTTCGTATGCCAATTTGCCGTACCGCCCTCGTCAGACTGAACGCGTAAGCATTCAGTTCGATTCCGATGGAGAACAATGCGACCTGCGTAGGATCAGCACTCGCATAATACGTAATTAAGCGGACAGCATCAGTCAGTCAGTCATGACTCAGTCGTGAGCTGGTCGTGTCCACCCCGACCAAGTGCTCACTACTACCCCCCCCCCCCAGTCTGCCTCGTTGTTCCCGTCGATCGAAAGTCAGCCACGCCACTGGCTGAGAGAATTCGATCATGCCCACCCGGGTAGGCGTTAGCTCACACAACGAACTGCCAAGGTAATACCTTCGGACCCCCGGAGATACCATCGGACCGATCGCCGATAGCTCAATTCGATGGCCGACGCGACAGTGGCTCGAATGGGCTGAAAACATACGGTGTGTGCGTGCTTGAGTGCGTGCACCCATGTGTATCAGTGTACGTTCTGTTGCGAAGGAAACCATCAAGAGCGAAGTGGTCGATGTTGACACTGAAGCTGCAAATAGAACACCGGACCCATGACATAGAACGGCGGAACCCGGCCCATTTGTCGAAAGGGTTTTCACTCAGCAGGGAAAAGAAATAGATGAAAAATAGACCCAACATATTGTGTGCGTGTATGTTTGGTAGTATTAGCTGCGTTTTCATTTTGAATCGTACCTGGTTGACGCTGCGTCTGTTGCCTAATGCCGCCGTGATAGTGCCCTTTATGTTGATTAGCAAGCTGAGCATAATTATACCAGACAGAAATCACTATAAGCGGTGTCTGAGAATTGTGGCTCCGTGATAGAGCTACGAAAATGGGTCCTCGAGGACCTCGAGAAGATAAGCATGTTGGTCTATTTTTAATAGGGTAATTAGTATTTGCTTAATTGTTGTGACCTTGGGGAGTTCTCGTTCAAGGCTGTGGTCATTCAACTCGATCGCGATGAGCCGGACTCGGTGGGTATTTGACGCAAGCTTGTGCGGTACATGCCATTGAAGAAGCTAACTAGTAACATTTTTGAGGTAAGTACCAGCTGTTCGTCACTGTGCAGGCCTCTGAGCCATCTTTGGGTATTATTCCAAGGACCCATCGGGATCATCTTTACCTATTTTGTAAACCTCTCGTACCTGGCAAAAATACACAGATAAGGAAATCCAAAGATCCCCCGTGTCTGGCAGCAGGATTTGATCCCAAGCCACATATCCCTCCTGCCTACCACTCCAGGACGTTCACCACTAGACCATCAGGGGGAATGACAAAGCTAGCTAAATGTATCAAGATGCACACAGTCTTCTGTAAGGCGAGTGTTTGCCGAACAGATCTACGGTGATTATTCGTGGTCAACATCGTCGACGTGCTAATGAATTGTTTCGAATAAAAAACGGCTTCGGAGCACAACTAACCTTCACTGATTGTACATACGCAGAATAATCTTTTTATTATATAGACTTACCTCGGGAGCGGGCATATTACATTATGCTATATTATTATTACTATTACTATTATTATTATTAATAAGGTGAACTCCCAAATGCAAATAATCAACGACTAAACATCACCAGCATCGAAGTAATTCGCAGTCGTCCGTATCTCAGACGTTTAATTCCATTTATATTAGCAGTAACACTTCAATAGAAAAAACATAACACACCCAAGTACAATACAGAATCGAATATACATGAGCATCAAACTACAGCAATACGTCATTGGAAAATAGGAAATCACTCTTCAGAACGAAATGACCAGTGAATTTCTTAGCAAGAACGCCATGGTTCGCTCACTGGAACGCTTTCGGCGTCATAAGATGATGATGAACAGCTAGCTATAGGAGGAGAAATTGTCTAGTTTTAAAACATCGAGTTGATTGAACTTCTCCAGGCCCATTTTATTGGCTGTCGACATCCTTCAGGAGCGTACTCGCAACGTTGCTGCATACATAATCTGCATCTAAATTGGATACTTATATACTTAATGAAATTTGCCACCCACAAAGTATAATTGGGGTGCGATGTATAATAACCATGAAACTGTTTCATTTCACTTTCCGTCAGATCACCACAGAGCATTGAACGCCGATGGGAGTGGACCCACCGGGAGATATCTCCACGTAAGTATCTCTATCATCTACCGTGTGTCGCGTGAAATCTGTCTCCCGTACGTGGATCCGAAATCGTACGTGGATGTTATAGTTAGTTATAGTGGTGTATAATCTGCACCCTCCACCCAACCGAAATCAACGCGCGTCACACGGTGCTCAACTTCGTTGCTGCCACCGCCCATATCGAATCGTTTGTGATAATCTATGAGAAAAATGCTTCTTTGCAATGCAGCCAACGTACAGTAGTATGTATATCATGTATGTGTTGTCTCGAAGAGGCGCTGTACACGTTTGATGTTGTTCGTTCGAGAAGTCGAACGCCGGCAGCCGTGTCACCGCTATGTCCAGGTTACACAGATAAAACACGGGGATGGTGTTTTCGAACCGTACGCCGGCCACAGACAGCGGCCGTGGCAGCCAGACAGACAGAAATTGCCTTTTAGAGATTGGAGAGGATCGGCTACATATTGTAATTTGCCGGCGGGGTATCATGCACGCTCACATAGCAGTTGCAGCACGAAACGGAAGCGCTAGTTCAACGCATAGATCTAGAGCAGAATGGGTTCGGCGTCTCCGTGAAGATTTACGGAAGCCATTCGAAGTCCCTTAGAGGAATATTGCGTGGAAATGCCGGTGGGTGTCCCCTCCCGTCGAAGGGCGGCAGTTGTATTTTGTCGTGCGAACTAAAAGCACAGGGATGATCCCTGGCAGAGCCAGTAATAACAACGAACATAATTATTCGTGTAATGACTGCTGATTAAAGTCATCTAACTCGATGGTTGAGATATGGCAATGGCTGTCGCACCGCAATCATATCTCAATCGTCCACTTTAGATGGCTTCAATATTTTAATCTAAACGCCCCATCTATTCATTATCATGGGGAGAGGTTTTGAATATCGTTCAGATCTTTTTACAGGCTGTTGATCGGCTGGACCTTCGAGTTGATTAATCGTTTGATGAACGCTTACAGATCTTCATAGGCTTTCTGTGTCATCAGAATGCCTTTATCTCGCTTTAAAAAGGATATAGGATGCCAATAGAGAGCCGAGCATTTCGTCACAATCAGAAGTGGCAATTGTTCCTATGTACACGCTGCGATAATGAGTCCGAGCATTGTATAATACATGTTTTATCGGTGGTCGTTTGCCGAAGACCCCCGAGGCAAGCTGCTTAAGCCGATGTGCTTTGGCTAATAAACTGAATGTCGTGCCTCGTAAGATTAGCAGCTCAGAGAGATCAACTTATATAACAACTACACGAATCAGCCAGACAAAAATAGTCAGTTGTCATGTACCACAGTGGCAGCCAGCCCATGTTGCTATTAGTTGAAAACGTCAGGCGGCATTGTCGAACTTCTTGACAAGGTTTTTACGCTATCTGTTTATATATTGGCGATACAACGGTGGTGATATGGGCGCCCACGTTCCCCCAAAGGTTTTTTCAGCCTTAAACATTGAGCATCCACGAAATTGCTTTTTTGCAGTGCTTCTTCATAAGGCGGACAAACCGCCTGTTCAAATGCAAATGTGCACCCGTGGGGATCGAACCCGTAGCCATGCACCTACGTGTTGCACGTTACAAGGCAGGTGCACACGATGGTGCACACACCACCAGACCACCGGCGGCTCAACCTTCCAAATAATCCACGTCGCCCCAATAAGAAGTCACTCACGCGTCGCTAACGTTGAGACGTACGCGTCCGTCTGTGATATGATCAGGCTGAAAATAAATAGTGTAGTCTAACTAGAAGAGGGAACAAACGCATAACGTCAACATACATACACAGTATAACTATGGCTTCGCACCTTGAGATTTTCAGTCGGGACCAGCCATTTGATCGAGTGTTCTCATTCTCGCTCGACAGACGAGAGTCGGTCGTCACAGGGCACCCGGGATAATATCGTTGGGAGCGCGTAGATCTCCACAAACGCGCACGAACCACAAACAAGTGGATGGTGGGCCAACCGCCCGAGCGAGTAGTGGATTTGTTTGCACCCGCATTCGCGTCTCACTCGGACCAGTGTTCAGCGTATCTTAGCCAGCGTCGGCGTTGTAGCTAGCCCGCTCGTTGAGCGGCAGTGGAAGACTGGAGCGGCGGTTCATCAACAAGAGGAATCGACATCATTCCCCAAGTGTCCGTATTGTTGCATAGGGACATCCATCAGTCGAGGATGGGTGTTTTCTCAACGTCGGAGCTAGAAAGAACATTCGGGGCGGGTGAAGTTTCGAGGAGCGATGTCGAACGAAGCAACGCTGAGAAAAAGACAAATTGTTCGCGCCTCAGCGATTCGATCGGCTGAAACCGACGAACAACAATCACCCCGATACGTTGCTGGAAGTACTCCACCGTTCGTGACGGCACCCCTGTGAACCGGTAGAGTTTTAGCAGGAGTATCACCTGATTTTGACTAACTCTCGGAAGATATAAAGACGCATCGCATTTCCATTATTACAGTGATCGATAGGGCGAATTGCAGGTTCTGCGCGCGTATACGCTGCGAAAAGCTTTCGTTTTTTGATAGAAAATTCCAATACATATATGTATCATATATGGCGTCTGCGTGTACGTTGATCCGTACGGCGGTGTCATTCTGAAATTCAGCGAAACTATTCGAAATCTTTTTCTGTCAGAATGTATTGTTCATTACATAGAAAATCAGGCACGACAAGATTGGTGAAACTCACGAAATGTGTGATCTAGCTAATATCTGCGTCTGATCTGAACGAGTTTTAAATCGTTTAAAAAATTCGCTAGAAATCGCTACGAGCAATTAAAACAGCTCGTCTTCATACATCTATACGAAACAATGCGTTAGTCATACATAGGTTTATTGTACGACTGGGCCACAGGGCAAGTTCCTGAAGGTCGAATACATGACTCACCTCGAATGGCAACGATTCAACAAGCGAGAAAGTGTCAAGATCAAATCACCTTGCCACGGGTGAAGTTATCCAAATTGAGAGCGATGAGGTCGCCCGCGCCAATCGTTATTTGCCATACAGATTTAACCATGCGTGGATAACGATACTTCGGAGAACAATGAAATATACGCGCGCAGATTTCGCGAAGTGGCGCTCAACATTTGGCGTCGATTTTCCCACGGTATCACTGAACGCGGCCAAACATGCGGCCATCATTAATTTCCTAGCAACCGCCATTTGGATTCGATTCAGAAACAGCGAACGAGAGGAATAACGTCAACACTAAAGCAAGTTCTCCCGCTCAGGCTGAACTGTTCGATGTCAAAATGACCTGACCTAGTATGTCATCGACACCTCGCATTGTTATATTTGTAGTGACCTATAGTAATCGTTATCTATCCAGTGTTACGCTATTGAGCACATGAATACATCATTCTTCTTCTTCTGGTCGCCCTTCCCATTCTTGACATGAGCCTTATTCTGGGTGGTGTGGTAAATCCAGACACGTGGCTGTTGTGCTGGTGGTGGTGGTGATTATCGCGGTTCGGTTCGCGATAATTACAGTTAGCTGCCTGTGTAGGCAAGCAGTACATGAGCCGTATATCTATACAACAATGCTCATATCACTAGCGGCATCGACCCCGGTATTGTTCTGCTGGTAGCATGCAGGCGCGACGTCACCGAACAGACTCAATACTTGGCCCGCCAGGCCTGACCCAACTTGCTTTGTACTGATGCTAATTACATTACGTGTCAATATTCGACGTCCGCTCTATATATATATATATAGGGTTTTTCGTTTTGCACTTCGATATTTTTACCCGCCACCCCATCCGCCACCAGCAACGCCACTAAACCACAGCCGAGCACAAAACCAGATCAGGAAAGTGAGTCGCACGACGCACAACGGTGCTGGCGAGCACAGTCGGATCAGCCACCGTGATAGTGGCTGGTCTGAACAGATGACATTCACAGAGTCCGCCCCGGGTGGACGCTGCTTTGTGCCTGCTCACGCGACTCGTCACGACAACGACTCAAAGAGCAGCAGAGAACACCATGATATCGCTCGACCTCTAGCGCAGCGTCAGCCACCCAGTGGCCCTGGCGCCGCCGCCGCCGCAGCCTCCACACTCCCGCCACTCGAATGTAATAGCATTGTCCCAGAGCAGCACCCGTACGGAACGAACTGGTGACAAACCAACAAAAGCAACGAACGAGCTCGTTCATGTGTCTACTTTGCTTCGAGTAGAAAATAGTTGGCCGTCGGCGATTCCTCGATCTTTCCACCCTCCCATTCTTCCTCTTGCTTCAGACCACGCTGACCACCGCGCTCCCCGCTCGGTGCTGGGCTTTTTGGCTGACTCGGCGGCGGCGGCGGCTGCTGGATGGCCGGCTTCGGTCGGTCGGTCGGCGGCTACTTGAATCAGCTGCGGACCGAGCTGGCAGCGTCGCAGCCGAGCGTCTAGGAAAACGGCTACAGTAGGCTATAGAAGATGACGCCAACGACGAAGGTGAACGAACCAACGGTGGTCCCCTATACAATCCCCTCACAGTGGCAGAGACAAGCGCATATATATATATATATATATATACATATATATATTAGTTTCTGCCTCCTTTGGCCAGCGGACGTTGCAGTGGTTGGGAAGACCCCGAGGCCCATTACGCGCTGCTGTTCATCGGCCACCAGCAGCAGCAGCAGCACCACCACCCGGACGACGACGACGACAACTTATGCTCTCGTGGTGCTTGCTGCTGGCGGCTCTGTGGCTAGCTAACAAGCGGCGATGGTGGTCGTGGTAACCTAAGGCGCAGGTACGAGGGCTCCTCTGTGCCAGCAGCAGCAACAACAAGGTCCTGACTTGGAGAGAACTAGATAAATGTCGGTACACATGACAAAAGAATAGATGCACCGTTTCAGAAACTGCTCATTGACAGTAACTACGACGGTAGGGACAGGTCAGGGTATTGGTTCCACATCGATGATGGACAATATAAGCCTCTACCGTGCGTAAACTCATAGTGGTAAACCCCCTGAAATACTTCGGTTACGAAAATACACTCGATGGCTTTCTGGAGGAAACTTTAAGAATCATATTGTTCCACCAATGAGACTTGTTACTATTGTACTACCTGAAGATTTAACAAATTTCAGCATGAACATTTGCGATAGCAGGCGATGCGTAGCCACGTCAGTGAATGTGTCAACTATTTCGTTTGGTGAGCAGCTCAGTTCGATACGAAAATAGCGCGAATGTGACCCCGTCACAACCCTCTTCAAAAGCCGATAGAGTTATCCCCCTATAACTTTGCCTGTACATTTGTCTCGGTACCCAATTTCAAATCAACTAAGTAAAATCTTCTGATGCCACGCCCGACAATTAGATTTAGCGGCACCGTTGAAGCGAGCTACCATGTGGTAAGGTAAGCTCACACGGCAGACTCGGTTAATCCCAGGAAGGCCGGAGAAGGCTGAGGCTAGAGCTATCGGGCTCGGCACCGAAACGTAAGGCAATTTTAACTGGACGACTCGGACGACTGTGTGTCCAGATAATCCCACTATCGTGAAAATACGCTTTTTCGCCCCAGCAAGAGTGTATCGTTTTCAGAAAATGCCCCACAGTCGATGTCTGCGGCATACACATTGACACCCATATTGTACAATATATGGATGCTATTTCAGCAAAACTTGTTTCCGCTCAATGAAGGACATATGCAAGAACTCGGAATTTTCTTTCTAACATTGCCTCTCTCTACAGTTTTGTCGCCTGATTCACGTCCGGTAGATGTGGTTCTGTAGAGGTCCGCGTGTGGACTGTACATGTATCGATTTATCGGCCTTCGCCGGCCGCCGAAAAGGGCGTTAATTGAAATGACAATTAATTAACGGTCACATTCAAGGTTCGATCGGCTATTTATTAGTGAGAATAATAACGACAAAACTTGCTCTATGGTGACCACCACAAGCTACTTCTGTATTGATCTATACAGAACAATTTAGCAGTAGATTTACTGCATCCAGACGGCGCATACGGCTATTTACAGCATGTGCACCGATCACAGGTACCCACTCAATCACTGACTTAAGCGAGCAAGGGACAATGTCTGTCAGTCTGCATATATCTCAGTAATAACAATACTTCGATCCATTTTCTATTTTTTAAAGCATTCAATCTCGCTATACGGCCACTGTTTGAGTGATGTCATCTCAACATCGAATAAGCTGACTTGCTTACCAGTCTCAAATGAGCTAGACGACGCCTTCATTCGTTTTTGTTAGCTTTCTCGATAAAAGTGTTATCTCCTATATATATATATATATATATATATATATATATATATGCAATGTTCCACAAAAGCAACTTTGACGTTGCTCAAAGGCTTTTTGAATGTCCGCTAACGTCAATATTCGCCCACATTTGATTCTCCTGCTCGACTAAATAAATCACAAATATCAGTAGTCACAAGGTACACAAGCATGTGTCACATCGAACGTATAGGTAACACATGGTGTATATGTATATATATATATTTCTATTTCCGTGCCGAGCGATTATATGCGCACCAATATTCCTCTCGTTGTGAAGGTCGCAGCCGCCGACAGTGACGTTTCGCTCTCAGTGTACGGGTGTCTCGAAGAGAGACAGACCGCTGTCGCGTTACGAGAGCTGCTATTGCAGCGGAGCAGTCCAGCAATATGAACGAACAACAGCTGAACCACAACAGCAACAGTCTCCAGCTGATTCAAATCGAATGTGGACCTATAGCATCGAGACAGATCCCTGATCGCTGCCTGATTCAGATGCCGAATAACTAGCTGACTGCGTTGCTGATATGTTACAACAGCTGACGGGAAACTCAGGGGCGCTTGTAACACAACGGACAGAAACAGGGTGTATCGTTCACGTGATTCACAATACACACACACACACAAACACACACAATACAATCTGAACGGGATAGCGGAATTATCCCGTGTGCATATACTGTGCTTCCGAGACACAGGGGCGGGGGGGCGCTCTCTGACCGCTTGGCTAGGCTACAGGATATTCTCTTGCTTTCGAGTTGCTTTTCGCGTCCATCTTTCCTAACCCACACTGATATTTACTTTAATATATATGCAGAGGGGGATGCATACAGCCAAACACCGACGAACAACAATGACAGCATTATATATGAATAGAGAAACACGGGAGAGATATCACATTCAACGACTGAACGAATGTATTTTTGGATCGGCCGCCTACGAGAGCGAGAGCCTTTTCTAGAGAACTAGAAATACCAAGAATTAGAGTTGACAACTGTTAATTTGCTTTTACCCAAAGTGGCTACACATTGACGTAGATAATCGACCAATTCAACTATATTAGTGGTATACACAAGCATGTTTAGTTTGAGTTTCTATAAGTACTTTGCCGATATGTGAACATGGTTTAAGAGAGAGAATATATAGTTATGGATCGACGTAGTCCATGTTTTCTATTGAACTTAAATCCGCCATATATGTGTGAGGTATGTTACATTGCCGGCTCGAGCAACGCGCTGGTGCATACACACTTCGATGATAATGGTCCAGCACTGATGCATAGTACTTCTCTTGTTCTATGGTTAACATTGAGCAATAACTATACACCCTAATTAAACAACGTGTAAAAAACGACTACACAAAATATCACATAGCCACATTAGTCACATTAGATCGATTCGTTGATAGGCATATATGACGGCTCAAACCAAACAGACTACGCGACTGTGCAATAAGCAGCCCCAATGAAACAGGCCATCCAGTACAATGCAGTATTTGTATAAGGCGCGTTGCAAAACTTCGGTTTTGTCCCGATGCCATCCTATGTGATCGATACGCACCACTTATAACGTGTTGAAGGAACCCGGCGAACGCTGAGAGAGAGAGCTCTTCTAAGCTTCGCTTGTTTGTATTTCACTGTAATCCCAACTTGTTTCTTGTTCACAGCGAACACTCACACAGATACCTCATACAGTGAGACACTGCTGTCAGCTGTCTTCAACAGCTGCCGAGGGTAGAAACGGCAACGATTTTGTCACTCACACGTTGAAAGGAGCAAATTCTCTTATATATCCGTTTTGTTCCGGTATCCTGAATCACCTGGTGAGGCGATACGCGTTTTTTTTTTGGCAATGTCGTGTTAAATCAGATGTTTTCCAACTCACTATTACAATAATATAATGCCAACGGTGGTGGTGGTGGCGGCGGCGCTCATACAAACGGCTATCTTCTCATGGCAAAACAGCACTCTGTCAGTTGTTGATGCAGCCAGCGGTCAGCTGGCGAGCTCAACTCTTGTGGAGTGAATGGTTGTCCAACTCTTTCTATCCTGTCTGCTTCTTGCTTTACCTCGATTTGGCGATCTACATTGAGTGCGTTTTGGGTGGGCCTATGAGAATGATTTGCGGTAGCGGGCCGGGGGCGGGCCCCGCGAACAATTCCGAAGTTACGCACAGGATGATGTGTTGGCCCGTCGAAACCAGGCAACGAACAACGATCTTCGATGAGCGCCGGCCGATTGCTGACGTGCTCCGGAAAGCGTCGAACGCAGCAGACAACAACAAGCAGCAGCTGGACCCCCTCCGGAGTCCCGGCAACACGCACGGGGAGCACAGTGATGCTACTTTCGTCAAACAAACAAACAAACACGCCACAGACACACACACACACAGACAGAGCTCTGCTGTTTCACCTACGACACGAACTGAATCGGGTCTCACCGACGCTGCATGTGAACGAATTGCCGTCACTAACGGTGACGTATTTTACAAGAGAGCACTAGCGAGAAATTAGACCCGCTTTAATCAGTCTCCCTGTCTCACTCTCTCTCTTCCTCTTGGCTAGCCACCAGCCAGGAAGGCACTCTCGTTGGCGGTAGTGACCGCCTGACGAACGGACCGTAATAATGACGGCGTTGTATACCCCCAAACGTATCTGACGTATGCCTTTCTGTCGAGCAGCAGTAGCAGCTGTTGTCGCCGACACGGCTTGTTGATATTGTCACCGTTCGTTCGGATATGGTTTCCAATTGACTGTCCCTCACAGTCGCCGTTCGCCGGTCTTTAAATGTACAATAGCTGGGAGATCTGTTGGCGCCTCGTTCGCCAACGCCAATATCCACACGATGTATTTAGAACAAAATGGAACAATATGCGCTCTGGACTCGGCGCAAATGTCTGATCGAAAAATGAGCTGTCTCTATGTGTATATTACTGCCTTATGTCTCTAGGAACGTGTCAATCTTTCTCCACGTCGATATCCATGTGTTCGTGCTCGCGAGTGAGTGTCGCTGCGTCAGCCAACAGCGGCGTACTGTGTTTCCGTTCGGCTGAACGGTCTTGAGCTCCTCTGTTGTCGTCAGATCCAGAGAAATAGAGAGAGAGATAGAGAGAGAGAGACAGTGAAGACGGTAAGTGATCCAGCAGCAGCCGTCGTCGCCGTCGTCGTCGTCGTCGTCTCAACGCCTCGTCTTATCAACCCCACACCTAATCACACGTACTCACTGATTTCACGCGTTCACTGCAACGAACGCCGAGACCACTGACACTGACATCACTCGATCCGTGGATCTTCACGCGGCTGGTGCCGTTCCAGCCGCAGTATCGTCCTCCGTTCGACGTTTGTTGTTGTTGCTGCTGCCGCCGTCGCCTTTGTGTGTTTCTTAGTAGTAGTGTCCGTTCCCGCTGTATCTCTCTGGGCGTATGCACTCCGCGTTCCACCCGGACTCTTCTCCTCTCTCTTCGGTCTGATCTATCGCTCGCTCGCTCGCTGCCGCTGGCTGCTGTTCTTCCTCGACTACTACAACTGCTGCTGCTGCTGTTTCACATCGGAGTGGTGGCGCTGTCGGCTGCTGCCATCGCCGGCTGCCTCATCCAACATCAGCAGCAGCAACGGCGGCGGCGACTATTCCCTCCTCCTTCTCATTGGTGCTGTGTTCTCTGCTACCTCTCGTGGTGCTGATGATGGCTCGTGGATTGCTGCTGGCAGTGCACAGGCTGCGCATGCGCGAGCAAGAGAAGGGCGGCAAAAGAGCAGCGGACAGGAGACTTGCAGACAGACAGAGGGCGAGAGAGAGAGGGCGGGGATGGGAGACGGGGCACAGGCTACGAGTCAAGAGCAGGGCCAACCATAACAACAGCCGTAGCGGGAACGTTTAAGGGAGCGGCTGCTGGAACTGGCTTGTGGCTGTCCGATAGAGCTGAACGGGAACAGCATGAGAGAGAGCGAGCGAGCGAGGGAGAGAGAGAGAGAGTGGCCGGTAGCTGGCGAATACGCTATTAGATAGCTGGTGAACGTCAGCCACCGCTGGGGGGCCACAGCAGGGCCGGTGGAGACCGAGACAAACAAACAGACAGACGACCAAGCAAACACACCACCAATACACAAAGCGAGAGCGGGAGAGAGAGAGAGATATCTGACGAAAATAGAGAACATACACCTCCCCCTTTCTCTCTCTCTCTCTCTATCTATCTTCTCCTCTGAGGAGGAAGGGTGGAAGTTCCATCCATGGGGAAGAGTTCCCATTTGGGGGAGGGCCCATTTGGGAGCTGGGTGGGATAAGAGACAGGGCACGTAGCATTTTTGGAGGGCGTGCTCTGGGGGCCATTTGGGGATCGAGGCTCACGTTGGTCCTGTGGCGCGGCATCGCTCTGGCGTAAGGCGGACGGGCGTATTGCTTCCATATTAGCGTTGATGTGTGCCTGCAAGCAAATGAGGCGGTAGATTTTTTTCGACATGTAATATTCTCGAGTGTTGCAACTCGCTGGAGGTTGCTCGCTGCGTGATCGAGGAGGAGTGTGGGCGTCCGTTAATTGTAGAACGTCAGCGGCTGTTGACGCGGCGTGACGCTTGCGACCCTGGCGATTGAAGGTCGCCGACTGAGCATTCGAGACATTCGAGTATCAGCATCGCGTTTGCCGGATGTTGAACATGTGTCTGGCATTGGAGGAAACGTCAAGCAATGGGTTGAAATTGGTATGAAGGGAGACAGTCTAAAAGTCCAATTAGAGAGATGTCTTCGTCGAATAACGAGTGCTAAGGTGACACGATGACGTCATCAAGATGCTATGAAGTGCGCTGCGCAATCGGTGCTGAAGGCTGCGATTGTGGGTATGCGACGTATACCATCATGTAAAGAAATGAGAAATTATTTTAGAGAAATGATCATTGGCTTTTCCCGTTTGCCATAATGTAGTAGTAGTCGTAGTACGGTTGATGAAAGTCGTGGTGCGTCACGTCCGGCGAATGTCGACGATAAGTCGACGATTCTGAGCAGAACTCACTGGAAATGACTGTATCGAACGAAACGAACGTGGCCCCGCACTCGGTTTCAGGTAGAGAGCCGCCGGAAAATTTGGGATAAACTCTCTTTCAATTTGGCATCTGTGCGGGCATTTTTGACAGCGGTACTTCCAAACACCTAAACAAACAACTGATAACGAAAGGCTGAGCCTTCTCCACTTGGCCATCAGCAATTTCAAATGTTTGCCAATGTCTTGAAGTCTACAAACGTCAAGGAATCTACAAGGCACTTGCCTGCCATTCGTGGCCTTCATATCCGCTCTGAACGTCGGAACAACGCCGACCACAACAGAAACATTCGGTTATTTCTTAAAGATCCCCAAAAATTGTATTGAGAATGGCCGGACTACTGAGCCGCCAGATCAGGGGATTTCTTGAAACGTAGGGCTACGGGATGGGCGCAATGAATGAGACTACTCGTCCCATATCTTCATTCACATTTGCAATAGATATAATTGTCAATAATTGTGATGTTCTATTACATTAGTGTTGCCGAAATCGAAGGCATGTACAATAATTATGACGCTCCGATTGTCCTGAGCGTGTGTGCGACATAGGTACGCATTCAGCAAACTTCGCGCACCAAACTTGTATCCTTAGTGCAACAATAAAGCAGACGCTCTTCGATCTCCAGAGAGTCAGTCACGTACGAGACGGCGATCAGTACGCACCGATGAACCGTGTTGTCTTTTTACGAAGATTTACGAATATCACGAATACCATCACCCTATCGCAACCTACCCTACAGACCGTCGGGTAGGTGACATTTCTCAATTATCCTTTTCCAGTATATTAAGTACTGCGATAGTGTACGTTCGACAACGACAACAACATATCGATTTACTCTCCCAGCAACAACTGGCGTGCTTACCGTCATCAAGCGATGATATTGCGTACACCCTTCCTTCTGGTCACTAATTAATGAGCTGATTAATAGTCGTCTTGCATTGCCGCGGTCACGCGGACAGGTGCGCCTCCTGCTATGAGAGCGGAAAGCGTCACGTTGGCTGCTCAGGAGGGCAACACGGGTGCGGCGGCTTAAATTGCGTTTTGTGCTAAAGTACTAATGGTGTTCATGAGTCGACAGCTCATGTCAAAGAAACTCAATGCCACTTTTAGTTGCACGGTATCAGAAACTATCGGGATGACATTATCACATGGAGGCTTTCTTCTGCTCTCATATATGTATTTTAACCAGTGCACAAGTGAAGTATTGCAGCATTTGACCGCGGATTGTCAAGCGGTAACTATCGGATGAATATCAATCTTGTTTCTTTTTTAGGTAGAAACTTGAAATTATCGCAGTTCGCCACGTTTTTTGTATGAGGTAGGCATTGACGAACGAGCACGATTCATTGGCCATTGACGCGTTCACGTGGCCATGGCGAAACGCGATGATGCCAACCTGTAGAATTCGACCTGTCACTCAAGCTTAGTCAGCCAGGGATGAGATAGGAAATTCACCATTTTAAGATAATGCAGAGAAGTTACTCTCCTTATGGATGATGACTCAGTGAGGCCGAACAACACCAAGGTCAACATCGGCGTGAATACAACCTTAAGGACGATTGCGTTGGTGGTTTGGCATCGCGTGTCAGCCGCTTATGCCATCGCTGAGTTTATGGAATAGATATGGGAACATAGCAGAATAATCGGCACCGGCTCTTACTAGTCTGAAGAGGACGAATTCACTGGTTGACTGAACTTGGCCAGATTTTGGTTGCCGAAATTGTGTTAGTATGTGTATGCTTCGTTTAACTTACGCAGAGTCCGCAAGACGTAAACATCGATCGCGTAGACAGGCGTGGTAGCATGTACAATGATCCTTCCTTGTCTTCGCGAAGAATACTTAGCTTTTGCTGTTCGTTTTTGTCCCGATGAATAACCAACTACAGTTCATCTATACTTCGAACATATGCGGCGAAACACGAGAGTAGAAGTCAGGTAAAACACACTTTGCACTTAACACACACACACACACACACACAAACACAATTGGCACGTTGACATTGGGGAAATGCGGATATTAACGAAGCCAGCTATCATATCTATCTATCGATAGTATCACAGGTGAATCTCGGTTCGTCAGTTGGATTTGAATGCCTCATTAATTAACAATAAAAAAAGTCAGCTAATAAAAAAACATCAAAGGCGAAAATAGGACCTTGAACCCTATTTAAGCAGTGCACACAACTCGTGCATAACAGGATTGGCTATTGGATAGAGACTTCTTATGGCCAGTGAACGAAGACGTTGTTTCCATCGATGTGAGCTCAAACTTTTCTTATTTGTGGGAAGCTCGTAGTTTTCTTAGGATTTGTGGCTGTTTATCTCGTTAACCTTGCTATTTGTTATTTTTTGTTACGTCACATTTTGGCGAAGTTTGCGAAACCGACAGCAAATGGTTGTAAGACTCTGAAATCATTCGATTGCTCAATGGATGCTCACTATACAAATCGTAGAGCATACGGAAACGCTCGTCGTTGGGCTGCACAAGTCCATGGAAATGGACAGTTTGTTTGACGAAATGTCGGCAATTTCTCGCTATCCCACAGATGGACGTTCTGAATCGCGTTCGATTTATCAAGAGCTAATTAACGAACAATGGTGTACACAAATGAATATGCATATATGTATATGGACGTCCAGCCACAACTTGGTTTGGTATCAGCTAAGACAGAACTCATGGAAGCAGGAATCATACCGAGCGAGCAGGCAAGCTCAGGTGTATAGGATTGCAGGATACACAATTGCATACCAAACGTATGAGCCACTGTTAGTTGTATGGTAAATCTAGGTCGCGTGTGATTACTGGGTCTGTCGTCAATCCATATTGGCCTATCCATATAAGGTTCAAGTGACTTTTTACGTCGGCACATCGGTACAATATTATGTGCGTACGCGCTAGTGTCACAATCTACACAAACCAGCAAATACAGAGAAATATATACATTGAGGCAGGGTGTGAGAGGTATCGTTTGCTTCTCTGAAAGTTGTAGCCGTCTACATCCACAGGGTCCATGGGAGCACCATTACTGAGGCGATCCTTGCGCGTGCTTCGTTAGACGTGACATTTCTCTTCGCGCGGCTTAGGTCCAATGATTTCGTTCCCTGACAGAAGTTGACCACAAGCCGTCGATCAGAACTGGCCCTGGACCAGCGGTGTACACGCCTAATGGTAGCAGTATCTTTGCATGCGTGGGGTTCTCTAGTAGAGTGTAAGTACATTTTGCTACAAACGACCAGCTCGAAATAAGAAGTCCGCCGCCCCTTCGACCAAAATCTCGAGGACATCTGATTCTTAGCCGGCTCCAGCTCTGCTTGCGTTCTTCTTACGAGCTGCTAGCCTATATATATGTGTCTCCTGTGCATACATCTTAGCAAAGACGCTTCGGGGGCTTCGCGCAGTACGTCCCGAGATCATCGAGTGGCTCTCCGAACAGCCGGGACCGCGGACAGGGAGTGTACGCCCAACATATTCGGATACGAGAGAGCCGCATAAGTGGCGAGGTGGCGTGTTGTGTTCCTGGCGGGGGGGGGGGGGTCTGTGGCTGCCTATTAATGTGGTCGCTGAATTAAATGGGTTATTAACGAGATGGGACACATGTTTTGAAAGATACCAAGGAACCGGCAGATCATGTTAAGTGTTGTCATTTCAATTTATGTTTCGTGTGGTGTTTAACAAAAGCGAAAACTTTGCTTCGGGAACTTAGCAGCCGTAGATGGAGGTGCATTGATGAAAAACCATATTTCTACGTTGAAATCACGCTCAGTGAGTTGCCGCCTAACGGAGTAACCGCTGCTCGTAGTAAAACGACCATGATACGGATAAGCACCGAAGACGTGTCTGATGGGAGCGACTATTGAGCTGTAAACGAGAGTACACGACGGGGTCTGGATTGGATTGGTCTGGATCGTTTAGCGTAGTCTGACCCTCATACGTTCATAATATGATTATCAAATCGCAGCTGCAGCTTGTTCTCTGTCGACGTATGAAACGTCTCGGCAAAAAGACCCACGAACCCTATATCGAATGGTACAGCCACCAGAAGCCGCTCTTCGATTCGAAGGCTCGAAGAGGCAATGTCGTTTTGTCGGATGAATATGCCAACGGCGGGGGCCGACATCCAACAATGATTGAAGCCAGCATGGGGATGCGTCAATTAGATCGAGCAGCCTGAGAGGGGAAGCCGGCAGCGAGAGTGTGAGAGGTAGCCAAGGACAATGACTGAGGGTAATTGTGACAGCTGTGGAATAGGCCGAACTTGTCAAAGTTTGGCAACGAAGCGACAAACAATCTTTGCACGCGTTCCGCTAGATATGCCTGTAGGTCTAAGCGATACCTACGGTTATATAATATACGTGAGCCTATATAAACACACATATATATATATATATATATATATATATATATACATGCGGGCTCGTAACGCCGTTAAGAATCGAAAGCATAATAGAGCGCATACAAATGTCACAGTTCGGAGATATTTGGACTAGCCGTACGCATCCGGGCTAGCTTTTCCCTGAAGGGAAATTTGTTTTCGATATTTGAGGAATATAGTCAATGACAGCTTCTGGTAAATTTGCATTCATCGCATAGGGGAACAGCTGAGGGTCAGCTGGAAAAAAAAAAAAACAAAAATCAAAAAAACGATTACCAACACAAAACACATCCATATGGAGATCCATCGATGAACACTTTAACTAGAACACCTCTTTTAGCACGTTATTTCGCATATATACTTACGTAGACCATCTTAGTTCCTATTGTTGCATGTGTTTATATATACAATCCACACGCCCATGTACACTTACCTATTATAGATGCTTCACTTGCCTTGTAGCTGTTGTATATATATATATATATTATATATATATACTCATCTGTTTACTTTTATATTACGAGTGCCAGCGTCAGCCGCAGCTCGATATTATAAAACATAATAACAACATACTCGGATACTGTTCCATTCCGCGAGACGTTTCCGCGTGATACTTCTTCATGAATAAGTGGGCAAATAAAACGAAAATAATGTTCCAAGTCATTTTTAAACGAAACACATTAATCCTATAAATGTAACTCCTCAAGCCAAATGTGTCCTGCGGGATTCGAGCCGGAAACTCAGAGGATTCCCAGGCCCTCGTTATCACCTCCGCCTTCCCATTTTGTCTGACGAAACTAAAAAGGAACACATTGTATTGCGTAAACTCTAAATTATTCGCATCCAATATGAACTCTTGCGTAAGGCTTGCCTTTCGACACAATCTATCCGACAAGTGGAAGTTTTGCATAGAAATATCCGACAAGTGGAAGTTTTGCATTTTCCATTGTATTATAAAACCTTCGCATATGACAGAGGTGAGATGCCACCTCGTGATAGCCATCTACTACTCGAGAATGACAAACCAACATCTGCAAAAGAAAATACTTCTTTTGAAAAATAACCGAGTATTTTAATTACAATCGATGTTATCCCGAGATAGATGGTGCCCATTGGTGGTTAAACAAGAGCCTATTCACAGTTATAAATAACCAGGGTGCGAACGCAAGCTCGATGGCTTTGGGAGCAATCATGACCATCATGTATCCTGAAGAGACCATCCTGAAGAGTTCCACAAGGACATTTAGAAATGTGACTTCACCTGTACACAGCATCCACTATGATGATTATACATGAGAAATTTGACGTGTATCAACGCATTTGACATGATTCCATAATAGAACGATCTCCTATTGTCTACACAAGACGTAGTCCTCTCTACACGCCCATATTTTTAACCTGTTTCATTCCGACTTTTGGGCGGCACTATCCGTCGTGTTCTTAATGTCGACGCTCCAACTCGGAAGAATCTCCTGAATTTTTAGCTAAATGCTAGTTGGCTTCCACCGTAGCTGAAATGGTTCTGGTTGCTTTCTCCTCGGTGCACAGGTAACAGTTATTACATAATGGAAGAATTGAAGAATACAGGGGAGAGGAAGCACAAAAATCAACTATATCCTAACTTGATATTCTCCAACTACTACTACTATTACTACCTGATATTAGATGTTCATTTAACATCATTTTCCAGGACTGCTACGGGAAATTACTGGTGGTAAATTACGAAAATTATTGGTCAGGAAAAAGGCGGCGGAACCCCTTATCGGGTGTAAAAAACATGAACAAATCGATCATGAAGACTGTCGTGTTTCACAAATTAGCAGCACTGTGATGGCGTCTAATTAGTAAAATACATCTTCCGCCGTACGAAGAGTCGAGTGTAAAATTCAACCTCAGGAATACAATTCGAGACCGCGACCTCGAGCACATTATTTATAGGTCTATATGCCTCGTGGAACCCATTCTAGCAATGTCTGAATGATTTACCAAATTCACGACTCGCCCTGCCTCGGCATAATCCTCGAGCACATATCGACTCAGCGCGCCGCTCTCGTCCAACTTTACACCGAGGCAAGGTACGTAACGAATGCAAATAAACACGGCGCATCTTTAAAAGTGGAACAAATAGTATCTCCATTATGGTTGTTAATTTATTTCTCGGCTCTCATTTTCCCGGCCTTCGTTCCTTCCTTCCTTCAGGATCAGGATCATCTCCAATCCTCTCTCCCTCTGTCTCGTGGCCTATATATGGTCAAGGTTCCAGTCTCGGGGTAAAATCATCCTTATTGTCTGCTCGTCTCATATATTCTCCGGTCGACCTATCTCGCTCGGTGTGTGTGTGTGTGTGTGCTTTACTTTCTGCTTTGTAATTATTAACTCACCATATAGGATAGCCTTTATCTCACCACATACCCAACGGTGTTAGCATTTCATCAATATTGTCGATCAGCTCATCTAGTTATGTTCAGTCCACGCGGTGGCGCATGTCTCGACAACGATATCGTCTTAATATGAATTCTGTCCCCCTCCTCGCTGTCTGTCGTTTCATTCGGGCGGCCATGCCCCGGATTGCTTCGCCGGTCGCTCAGCGATTCGTTATTTGTCAGTCAGTGTCATTGTAGTGCGAATTTCCTCAAAGGCGTAGTTGCTACTACCGGTACATGCTTATAGATTTGTCCATCTCTTAATAACCTTCCACAGTATCTCTCCCGACCTCATTATATATATATACCGAGTCAATGGCAACCTACTTATCCCTTGTCCTCACCATTCGCAGCATTAGATTAAAAGTTGTTCCACAGCAGCGGCGCATCTCTGCCACACAGAGAAGCGCACGGTTTATTATCTTGCTCTTTTTCGATTCATATATATATATACACAGCAATATCAATAATATTATTATCCGGCCTATATGATCCTTAGCATCATCATCATCATCGTCGTCGTAATATATTCATAACCAACTATCTATCCATTATTATTATAATTGTATTGACGTTATTGTTATCTAATAAGAATCACCATACATATTACATATTCCACGTGTTCACCCCGGCAAACCCACACCAAGCGGCGCTATAACGTAAATCCAAATTTATATATATATATATATATATATATATATATATATATATGTGTGTGTATGTATATATCTCTCAAGGTTTTTGGATTTCTCCTCGTCTCCACCTCTCACCTTAGGATGCCCTATCCCAAATAGGCTTCTCGGTTGGTTGGGCTATTTTTTTGTTGCGTCCTAGTCCTACTGTCTGTCGTCTATGCTAACATCTCTCTCTGTCTCCCTCTCAGGTCTAACAACGATCGGTGTCCCCTAACATGTACATACCCCATAAATTAGAGATGGTTGTACATGTGAACGTGTTCATCCTGTGATTGTTTGAATTTGTTCCCACAAAACTCGGCTGTACTCAGTCTGCTGTAAGCGCGACAATTAGCCGATTTTCAGCGCTATAATACTAATCTATCGTTCCCTTTTCCATAGCTAGACATAATATAAATCGGCTAGTTGCATCCGTCCGCCTGTCTACCCGCCTGCAACCATAAGTAATGTGTTCCCCTCAAGCGTGCACATAATTGCGTTATGGCTTTACTCCAGACAAGCGATTCTCGATACGTTGGTACATTCTCCGCAAGTGTATTCTCTCTCTCTCTCTCTCTACATCCGAGAATTCCACCCCCAAATGAGCGCATCAACTCCCATTCCACCTGCTATTATCGTTTATTTATTCATCTCGTATCTCATAACTGCTGACGAAAAATGAATAATGAATCAGGCAGAGAGAGAGAGAGAGACAGAGAGAGGTGTAATGATAAAAAAAAAAAAGATTCATTTTGATAAACCCGTCCCAGTCGTTGCGTCTCTCAACATTCGTCATCGTCGTCGTCAAAAACTCCCTCCGATCATGCGCTCATCCTTCGTTCCTGTCGCTCAATCTCTCAGCTTAATTCAACATGTTCACCTATATATAATATATATATATATATAAATTTTCAGTCCCTCGGTAAACTTCGATCGCTCCGGCCGCCGCTAGCCAAACGTGGAAATTCAGTGTTCTCCAGCGACGGTTACCCGCTACCTCCCTGCGAGGAGGCACACCTATCTTGCCAGCGCTTCATAGAGGAATCAAACGAAACAGTTGCACGCACAAGAGTGATAATACTAAAATTAACAATAATAATAACAACAACATGTAAAGAGAGAGAGAGAGAGCGATTCATAGGGACCATTGTCTCCTCATCGATTCACCAGCATTGTGCGCCCCCTCCCTCACTCCCCGTCAGAGGGCAGATTTTTACTGGTAAAAACAGATAAGGGACCTCCTCACACCTGAATAGCTAAAACTCCGATGCTGCCAGTTATACTTTTGCGTTGGCGCTTCCCTGGTGGCTACCTACCCATCTGCTGATACAGCAGCAGCAACAGCAGCTGGCTGGCTGGGCCCCACGTAACACGATTGGTTAACGTCGGTAGTAATTAGTAATGGTGGTGGTGGTAATAGTAAACTCAGATCTTCGATACGCCTAGCTGGCTGTCGTGTAGTATTTTATTCTACGCTTATCTACAAGCACATATAAAGGTTAAGGCTATACGAACCTTGCCCTCAATCGGCTGTTCTGGGAGACGGGGAGAAAAAAACACTGCTGGTAGTAACATCTCCTTGTTATGTTCTCATATACTGACTGGCTATTTGTTGTGTCATTCTGTACGCATTTGCGCTCTCTCGTCGGATCACCTCTCAGCTTCTATCACCGTTGCAGGGAGGCAGCCATATGGAGAGCGGGGGATGTTGGATACTAATCTGATCTCGACTAATCAGTCCTTCGCGCGCGGATGGCTGCTGCGTATGTGTGTGCGCCCATATTGATGGTGGTGGAGCCCGGTGGCTGACCTACTCATCTCGAGCTCTAGAGCCGTAAGAGGAACTAGATGAATTCTCAGTACGTTCGAAATATTATCACTATGGATTCTCTCATCTTGTTCGTGAAAATGTCGAAGAGTGGGATGACGAGACGGTGCCATTTTGCAAAAGGCTGTGGAGGGACTTGTTGGCGGCGTTTTTATTCCGATCCTTAGCGCTGGCTGTACTCCTATGCTGTTGCTGCTGCTGCTGCTGCTGCTGTTCCGACTGAAATTACGGCATCCTCTGCAATTCTTCAAGGATACCATAGCTATTCGTACGCGAATGTTGCTGTCGCTGTTGCAGTACTAATGGGAATTTTATCTCTATTTGACAAATGCGGCAAAGACTCCCCACATGATATCACACGTCTGACCTGTGGACACAAGAGAATCAGTGCATTATTAGCATTAGCATTATTATTATTACTACTATATTATTGTTTCACAATTATGTTCATCTAATTTATTTCACACGTGCAGTATCGTACTAAAACGCATTCACATAGACAATCCACAGCATACGATGTGTACAATGTTCGCGTTCCGACGTTTCTATCACCGCCACGTTCGGAATAGCGATAAACAGTAGTAGTAGTAGTAGTAAATATACGAGGTTTTGCCCCTAGTCATCCCGGCCGAGGAAAAGGAATCATTCAACGCGACTCACTTTTGGCGCACTCCGCTTCAAAGTCCATATCGAGCAGGTCGCGAACTCTCCGCATAGCCATCTCGTACTCCTCGTCGGATAGCGGATTGAACGCGTTCTCGAGGACATCTGAAGCATGTGAGAGTAACAGGAGCGCCAAATGCCGCCGTTCCATGCGGTGGACGTCGTTCACCTGCGGGGACCGACATCAGCCGAGTGGCGAGAGTGAATCAGAGAGGTAAGGTAAGGTAAGGCTTTATTGATTTATTAAAGGAACTGCACAGAATGCTTAAGTTCTCTTATATGTCATGCAACGGGATTCGAACTTTTTTTTTTCGAACGAAGAGAGAATTAGCCAGAGTAGAGATATTGGTAAGCACAGCAAGAAGACGCTAAGTACATAGGTGTGCGCGCCTCTGTTGCGATATCGGCGTTAGGAACAATAACAATGATGATTGGAAATGTATCAAAGTGGAAAAAAGCACGGCGCCGTTCGGGCCAACTATCAACGTGGATACGAAATATTTACGATTCGTGAACTAGAGACATTTTGGTGGACTCCGTTCGGTCGATTTCATTTGCGTCACACAGCTTCGTCGTTTCGAATCTCCGCTATTTTCAATGTTCTAACTGATTATATTATGGATGAGAACGTTCATATTATCTCTCGGGTAATTTATAGTGATTGACTTGTGTCGGCTGTCGTAGCATTTCACTATAGTAGCATCGTCCGTACCCATTTGGCGAGAACAGAGTCTTGCACCCGTTTGATGAGCTTATCTTTGACGTTCTGATCGACAAGGGGATGGGTTGTCATATCGAAAAGGAGGAAGTTCTGCTTTTCTGTCGTCAGGATCCCTTTTTCGACAAGGCCCTTCGCTAACCGTTCTCGAACATTGCGTAGCTGATAGCGCAACTTTAGAGGGTTCCACGTCTCACCTGTACCGAACACATAAGGAACAAATATTTAGAACACGATTTTATATGTATATATATATTGACGTATCTGTATCATATATACTTCATCAATATTCTCTGTACGCCGCAAGAACACTCCGTCAGGAGTGTTCTTGCGAAGTCGTACGTAGTTAGTGTTACGTAGTTACTTAGCAATTAGAAAAAAAGTTAGTTGGCAATTTCAAGTTCACCGTGTGTGCAAATTCGATTTGCAAGTTTTAGCTTGCCAAGGTCCCATTAGGTCCCCCGCTTCGGCAGCGCCTATAGTTAGTTCCGCTCGTCAATGCATTTATCTGCAACTCGAAGCCTCGCGACAATCTATACATTGACGTGCATAATGGTAACTGAGTGCTTGCTCTGGCTAGTTAGCAAATGTACCAACCACTGAGGTAGTCGACCCAGTTCTGCAGCGTCTCAGGCGTTGCCGTTTCCTTGATGTGCTTCAATGCCTCGTCGAGGATTACGTCACCAACCGGAGCATCGTTTTTGACGACAACCTGCGTCAGCGGTACGATAAACACCAAGCAGACAAAAACCAAGGGTTAAAAGTGACCACAGCTATTATAAGTGACACACTCGGATTGAATAGGTGAGAGTGTTCTACGAAGCGTAACTACCACCAATTCATCAGGGGAGAGAGAGAGATAGAGAGGGAGAGATTTCAATTAGCAAACAGCGGATTTGCGTACAGTAATTATCGAAACGAACCCAAAAAGTAAAACATATATATATATATATATATATATATATATATATATATATATGTGTTTTACTTTTTGGGTATATAT
Source organism: Stratiolaelaps scimitus (assembly GCA_019614645.1). Classification (NCBI taxonomy): domain Eukaryota; kingdom Metazoa; phylum Arthropoda; class Arachnida; order Mesostigmata; family Laelapidae; genus Stratiolaelaps; species Stratiolaelaps scimitus. The sequence continues at coordinate 1,004,099 of JABWDB010000031.1, read as the reverse complement.
ATATATATATATATACACAGTAATTAAGAATTATTTCTAGGGATTATTAAAAATCGTTCATTCTACATAAACTATGCAAATTTGTTAGTGGTTAAAAATTAGTCCATCGGCAACAAAACGGTCAATAGTGAATGATGAAAACGTCCGTGTACCTTTCGCATGAGCAGAGACTTTCGTCGCATGCCGGCAGACTCAAGGTCGATCCGGCCACGGATGCCCAACTCAACGAGGATACAGCCTCGGAGACCAGACGAAATGCAGTCATTCCAAAAAGACGTGTAACCCTGAAAATCAGCGAATGTCGTCCAGGTTAATAAAAATCGATAGTATAGTGTTAGGTAAATGAAGAAGTAACGCAAATGAGTGACCAGGAGCGACTACACATATAATTTTGAATGAGGGCACACAATTCAACCAAACTAAAATTAGGTCCTGGTGACCACCCCAGTTGTCAACTGTTCCCGTGAAATGCGAAGCTTGATGAGTACCCACAGCTATAAGGTCCCCATCACAGACAGAAGAGATGCGTTGTTCTGTGCAAACAACTTACGAGATATGGGTTACTTGCTAAAGCATTGGTTTGGTTAAGTCCCACTCCGGTGGTGGAAAAGCCGACCGGCCCCTATATATATATATATATATATATATATAATATATATAATATATAACTCCCCGAGTTCTGAAAACTAGGGGAGTCCCGTGGATGACCAACATATTTATATTGGCTATTGTTAAGAAGGCGGTTGTTATGTATAAACAACGGCTATATATATATATATATATCGGCTGGTGATACCGACTATATATATCACGACGATTGTTTCTATATATATATATATATATATATATATAAATAAACAATTGACCAGGTCAAGACCGCCACCAAGCTTTCAAGATTCCCCAGCACTTTTACGTGAAGCCAATCACTGGCGTATGTGGTTAGCCGCAACTTGCGTAGCCAGCCCGAAAAGTAGCGGTATTTCCAACGTCAGCTGGTTTCGACAGGGAAAGTGCGCCGAGCAGCACAATGGCAGCAAGGCGAAGCACCATCACGTTTTTCTCAGGCTGTTCAGACGTTTTGCAGACAGAAACTACCTTGAGCGGTATAACAGTCCGTTGTTAGCCCGTCGACCAGCAGTCGATCCGACGTGCTTGCAGTTGCCAACACCCAACAAGGGTAACACGCTTAAGCGATCATTGTTACAACACGAATCGGCGCCTAACACAACGACTGAACGCGTCAATTGCCACTAAAAATAAGAGGAGGTGTGTTTCACAATTCACTGAACAGGGCCAGGTAGGCTGACCGATCGACAGGCAGCCTGCGAGCCAAGTGGTGGCATGAGCTAACAAACCAGAACTACAACGAACGAATGAACGCGGTGGTAAAACCGATCGGTGATCATGAGACTGCGGTCACAGATCGAAATTATAGATTCGGTAGCAAACTACTTGGTTACGGATTATGTCGCCTGGCAGTGTCTCGCACTGAAAAAAAAACATAACGAATCAGGTGAACTAGCTACTCCATAGTAGTGACAAGTCGATCATGTCGATCAGAAGTGCAAGATAGACAACCAGACCATAATGGTGATCCAGGTTGACCGGGGGGGGGGGCAACACGATGTACGGCAAAAGCAGATGTGAACACTATATGGATTCGTTCGAACGTCGACAGTTAAGCCAAAAAAATAGAACATTAAATGATAGAGATTAATTCGTTTAGACAAAAATCCAGGAGATAGCCGGCGTCGTCAAGAGGGAAAATGCATCAGTAACATATCATTACGTATCATTACGCGCGACACAAATTGACCAATCGTTTAACCTCTGTTGGCATACAGGTATAAGGCAAACTTCCGAGCATTGTTCAATTGCTTCTTCATATCGTTGTGACATAAACAGACCCAAGAGTCATCTTTGCTGACAACACCATCAATTTGCCTTGTAGACAGATGCACAAAACGGTGGTTCAAAGGCGACCCTGTGGACTAAAGTTCCCACGACGCCTTCTTCTGCAGACGAGTCACCTGTGTGCCTACCTCTTTTTCTTTGAGTCCAAGAAGGAGAACCTCCTCCATGAGAGTCAAGCGAGTCTCTTTGTCGTTGTCGCATCCATCACCATCCTTGCCGATTCGGTCGGCGTCATCGCGCTCGCGATCATCCCCGTTGTTTCCTGCACCGGCTTCGTTTGCTTGGATGACAGCTGCAGTACGACGCTGCACGATGCCGTCTGGCCGGAACATCTCCTGGAAGTCAACGAAGAAACGAATGCAATAGACAGAAAGATGAACGTCTATTATCAATTTGTAGTTGGAAAGCGCACGAGGAACTGGATAGGAACTGGGACGACAAAACGATCGAGAATCTTCGTATGATCTCGGAGAGAGCGTCCGTATCATGAACAGCATACAGGGATGCTGAACAGCTGAGAGATCAATGTTCACATCACGGAAAGTAGACAAAACCCAGACGAATCACTGCGTTTTGGTGCGCGTTATATGGTTCTAAATGATTTGGGCCTGACTCTCAGCCTTAAATGTTTGATGTGCACAGAATTGCTTTTATGCATTGCTTGGTAAGACGGGACCCTATTCAAATACAAATACGGGACGTTGGGGATCGAATCCGTCTTGTGTGCACCTACATGTTGCATCCCTAGTCGCAAGGTAAGCTGCACGAGTACAGCACGGCAACGGGCACGACTCGTTGTATCGTCTGAGTACTACGGGATGGCCCTCACAGCCATCCGGTTCATCAACCTTCACAAATGCATATTCTTTAAAAATGTGTGAACGACATGCATTTGTTTTTGTGCTACTTCGGTGAGAAACTACCTAGGATTTGTATTCACCCGATTCGCCAGGTTAGCTCAGTATTCCAGGATATCAAAAAAAAAACCGTGCATTTTTCGGAGGCTGACCCGCACAGCCAACATATAACGTCCACGAAAGAATTGCATTTTTTTTTCGTATTCCGTTCGTAAGATACTGAATCCCTTTAACCGCACATACTGTACATCATTCCCTCAAACGTAGAAGTGTGGGCAGCTCATCCACCCTAATGTGAGAACGACATCGATTCCCACAGCCATAACGCGCAGAACTGCCTTATATCCAGGCACCATGTTCGACGTAGGGTTTTGTACTAAATCTTTCACGCCAAATTGAACACCCGAGTGCCTACACGTCATGCAGTGGTCGCCATAGCGGTGGCTTGAATCGCTACAGATTTGCCAACATACTTCGATGACAATGCCAATGGGATCGCCACGTTGATGCGATGGTATCGAGATCTACGAAGCTGAAGCAAAAATAAAAGCGGAGTGGTACTGCGCGTTTTGTACATTTTAACCCCGATTTCATTAATCCTCTACCACAAAGTTCTTAAGGTAAAATGAAGGCGATCCGAGGGCCTGCTGTTTAATACTTACTAAGTTACGGTCGAAGAGGAATTTTCAAAAATTAGTTAGGAATCATAGGCAGGCTGAACTAGTGCTTAGCCCTAATCAATTTCGTTATTTCTAAGTATAACGGTACTGCCATACGGCATTCGTAACCGATATTTGCCACAGCTATAAACATATAGGGCACTATATTTTTTATCTATGTGCTTACGATGCACCAATGGCAACGATACGTTCTCATCTGCTAATTGTTGTCTTACTGGCGAAGAAATTACGCTTCCGTCATCTTTAGCGACAACCTTCGCTCTCTAGTTCAAACTTCGAAATCTATGCTCAGTCAAACAACTGTTTACAATGATCACTGAACGATTTCGAGCAGAAACACTGTAACATAGGTTGACTGTGTCCAGCCTGCGTATACGATGCTCCATCGCCTGGGAGATCTCCCTTGAACGATGCCACACACGACATCTATAATATACTATTATACTCTTGTATCTAACTATAAAAATGGATACAAATATCTTTCGGTAGGTAGAGGAATCTCTCAGCTATTTGGTGTCCCAACAACGGCGATAATGTCAAGCCAAATCGTATCATCAAGCGTTGTCTAGCTAAAAGCTAGCAAAAATAATCTGATGAGTTCTATCGGACAATAGTATTGCTAGTATCATATATATAGATACCCAATACTCGAGTGGCAGCCCACGTCTGCGGTTCAGCAGAACCCTCCACCGCTCAGACGAGTATTCGAGTCTGCCTGCGATCCTGCCACCGTATGGAATCAGAGGCGAAAAATATCGCGATGCATTTGAAATCAAAACATCTGTGGCGAGCACCCTGCTGCGACGGACAGCAAATAGTATTCTGCGATAGTCCAACAACAAATGCGAACAAACAGAGGTGGCTCCCTCTCACAGACACCCACAAATAGGCCTATCCATTTCGTGTCGTCCACATCTCGAGTTCTCCCATTATGGTACCATCTCCTGGTAGATCAGGAGATCTACCTAATTAGAACAGACAGTATTTATTCGACAGTGTGACCTTCACGAAACCACCACCGTCGGTCGACGAGGCCCTCCGTCCAAAGTTGCTTCTATTTATTTGAATGCCAATATGTCATTGGAGAACGTCAACAGGCTATTCAACAAACGGGACAGAAAATCATCCCGACTGCCGCGTGGCCCCTTCAGAATAAGCGTGGCAGCAGCTCAACAGAGGCATTGCTAGCCACCCGCGCCTATGGGCCATCATCTCGGTTGAATTGACTTATTCAACCAGTCGAAGACGGTATCTCTCTGCTGTGTGACTCCTGATGACAGGCTAATACTCATGAGCTGAAATATGGGCACAATGATGAAATCGTTCACCACCGGTAACGAAAACAGTACAGCCTCCCATGTAGACATTAAGCAATGTGGGCGACGTACACAACTATGGCATACAACAACTAGTCGGGATTGCAACAACCGTCGAGCGGCAATCGCTGAGCGCAGATACAAAAAGGTATTCCCGCGACTGAACTGAATCTCACCGATGAGTCTACTGAAACCTCCTGAAACTGTTTTCTCAAAGGGATAATCACCTTTTTCTGTCCCATGACTCCTTGTGGTCGCTAGCGTGGCACTTCGTAAATCCTCCTAGTTTGTGTCGTACACACAATGGCACTTGTCACACACAGCGCTTCCGAATTACTAATTACGACTGCCAACTGACTAAGGTGGCGACATTGACGTCGGATGAGCCTTGGAACGTCCACTGTTCCTGTGGCTGCTCTCACACGGATGCCTGATATGTGCGCAAACACACTTTGGCGTCGTATGCAACTCTCACCCCAATCCCTAATGTCTCTCCTCAGCTCCTGCTGCTCCGCAGAACGCGACAACACCCTTTCACAGCACTGACTGGTGATTTCGGCACCCGACACATAGGTGGCTCAACTTATCGGAAACGGAAAGCAGAGAGCTGATCTCTCACACTATACACTTGTGAGCAGGACGCACATGGCGCCTATGACTGACAGTGAGGGAAAGCACTAATTGTAGCACAGTTCTGACGATAGACTACTGCGCTACTGTAAGCTGTGTCCGTGGATCAAATGTTCGTTCGCCGCCCGAGCAGTGGGTAGGTAATGCCTCCGACTGGTAGCACGCCACTAGCTTTGTTTGTGCCGTTGCAGGTACTGTTGCGTTCAACTTGACTGACCCGACCAAGCGACCGATTGGCGAGCCCTTACTACTCGAGAATTTTAAATGTGTGTCTATGTGAAGCTGGGTATATTCGCGTTGAGCTGACGCGCTGATCCAGCAGCCCAGCTCGCCTTTGACCTTCGTTAAGGAGCACAGACGTTTGCGGCAGGCCAAGCGAGCACTTCCAACCCGCGGCAACAATCGCCAATCGTCCTCCTGGCCGTCTCCATCGCAGACGCGGTAGCACCTGCACAATTGACGCAGGCTCAATTGACTTACTACGATTATTATACGCTAGAGGGCGGAGGTAAAGTGGGCTGCTTTAAGGAGGGCAATTTATAGGTACAATATTTCATTCTTCTGCGAACGACAACAGAATTTACTTGGAAGATATCAAAGAGAGATTTTACTACTGAGGGATATTGATAGAGCAAGATCTGCACTGTTTGCGAGCAAAGTTGACACGATCGGCTCCGTATGTGGTCACCACCCACCAAAGCAGAGGCCAGCCCGAAGGAGAAATACATAGAGATGGAGAGGTAGGCAACTGCGGAGAGGGAAAACAAAGCACTGTGGAAGGAGTTCTTTAAACAAAACAAACCTACCCCTATTCTACCTGTATGCCTTTGGTGGGAAAACACCTCGGGAAGCCCAAAAGGGACCCGTCATCTCTCGATGGTGATGATATAAAATCAGCAGATCATGTTCCATACATCGTCAATGATCAACCTCTTAACTCGAGGAGATACACGAAAACTCTACTCACGAAATCTTATTGAAATCCCGTATGCAACAAGTCGAAGAATTGCAGATGGCTCGCTCCCAATAGCTCGTTCAAGTACTCATGTGAGAGGTACTAGCGTATAGCCCGCAACATCAAATGCCAGCAATTAGCCCCTAGCATACGACGCAAACACCTAGGATAGTTTTCATCGCAAAATCCCGACCCGGATTGCGAGAGAGAGAGAGAGAGTCCGAATCCGCTTTCACTGGCGCCCAAACCCACCCGATGCTATTCTATTTCGAGGTTTAGAGAGCTACTAATTGACATCCAAGCTAATGAAACTCGCTATTCATCGATAAGAATAACGAATATCTGCGTGCGTCACCACACTTCGCTGGACAGACCTCGCAACTGCATCTTCGGCGTCGACAGGCGAAATCCTTGACAATGTCAAAGCCAATTTCGGCAGTACTCAAGAGCGACATGATCTCAATGCAAAATGCAAAAAAAACAATGAGATGGCTAGACGCCGCTTTACGACAAAACAAGACCGATGAGACTATTTGAAAATAAGGATGTTTCAAGCAAGATAGGCGGAACGATGTACATAATCTTCAGTTTCATATTGTGTCAATGATGTTCACTCTTGATTAGTTATCATGCGTTGAAAAAACGATTAGAATACAATTAAGCTGGTCTTCTAACAGTTCGACAAATAAACGCTCAAACATTAGATCTGCTCTCTCATTTGATGAAATTGAGCGTAGATAATAACAACATTACATAAATAACTACATTTATAAACTACCACACTGTTTGCAAAATAGGTATATTATAATATTACACCACTCGTGTCAATAAAAAGAAAAGTTATTAGATCTGCTCTCTAGGGGCCGGCTTAGTCCATAGGTTTATCACAAAAAAAAGCCGCCAATGGATCCAGCAATCTGCAGTGGCCACATACACATGTTTACGATGCGCAAGACATGACGAATTTGAATATTATGATATTTTTAGGCCAGGACACTTCACTGTCAAACGATACCTAACGATCTCTGCGATGTCATATATTGTCCTCTCGCCGTCGCCTCCTATCAGAGCAGGAGGAAGTCACAGCTTTTTACAGCTATCTAGTCAACGGCAAGATCGTGCCGTGCAGGTTGGCTCACTGTTTCGGCTGTTAAGTGCACCCTTTAAGGTTAATCGCCACCAGCAAATTGTAAATGCTGACATTATTGCTTAGCGAGGTCCATTCAAAATCCGTCTTGAAAGCTGCTTCCATAGCGAAATTGAAATTGTGCCCTGTTTAATGTGCCGTATAGATGCAGCTCGTTAGCTATCTATTTTCAGTATTCACTTCGTCCTCATGTCCGTGAATGATTAGAACATTCACTGACTAACCTGCACGGTAGCTTCAGACTGGCGTAAAAACGTTTGATGCAGAAGACTGAAGAAAGATGTGAGACAAGTGTCCTCCCCTAAATCTCTGTAGCTGCAGAATACAGTGGTTTTAACACGAAACTGTCGGACGGGACTAAGTTCGCCTCGTCTTACCATAGAAAGCCGAAAGGAGGCATGTTTCATCTGTCCCACAATTTCATGTAACTACTACTTAGCTTTCAAACTTCCTCGTCCTCCGAGTTAGCCCACAGTGACTACCGTCGGAAGGTAGCTTGGACAAACAATACACACCGCTCCTGGTACTGCTGCGGCGGCCAGTTGTTGGCTCTCGCGACGCTGCGACGGGAGGAGGAGCGGCTTCGATCACGGCGAATAGAGGGCACAACTAACGGCTATGTTGTACAAGGCCCTAGGTGTTTTGTCAACACCGGGAGAAACGGCTGTCATCATTTAGCATTCAGCAGGAGCAGCACATTTACTGTTTGTTGACGATGCATTCTGTATATATATATATATATATATATATATACAGAATGCATCGTCAACAAATGTATATATATATATATATACAGAATACATACTGGCCCAATAAAAGTACAATAAAATCGAAACTATTGGCTTCTTAATTGACAACCGCTTCTTTTTCAGCCAGTTACGCCATCCATGCGGCATTTATTTAGAAGTAATAAATAAACGCGCACGAACACAGCATCTCGCTGGTCAGTGAGAGACAGCATCTCGGTGTGCATCTTTCCACTTGTACAAGACGAAGAAGACTTCCTTTACATTAGTTACGAATGAAAATCTTCATCATTTATAAGATCTATATACCCATGTAAGTTTGCTTAGTTTTATTAGACAACGTTCAAAACTGCTGCGAGTTGTCATTGTGACAGTATGCATCACTATATTGTTTTGCTCACTTCGCAATGAAGACATTAGGTCCGATTTTCATTGTTACTATGGGCTCAATATACATATACACACGACAAACAAAATTATGATGATGACGAACATATACATATCTATATATATATATATATGCATATATTCAGTTTACTCAAGAAACATTACACAACTCTATGGAAGACTAACGAAAACTCGACGTTGGAGAAGGTAATCATTGCTGAGCGAACTTCTTCAAAAGATAACAAGCAAACAGAAATAAACAGAAATTGCAGCAAAGGTTAAATTCGAAACAGTCAAGCATTGCTTAGTCATCCATAGGAATTGCGTACGTTTCCTATAATTTTGGTCAGCTCATGTCAAATTGAGTTTAATGCAAGCAAAATCTAGCCGACCACGGTTGCGTGATTCATGGTCTCAGGATCTCACCTGCTATAATTTATTTTCTATTTCACTAGAGCATAGCCAGCTTAGTGGCACATATATTCGTATCTACAATCATGAATCGCAACAGTCACATCCTTCCACGAACAGTCAACGTGCAGCAATTCAAAACGGGCTCGAGATCAACATATTATATATATATATATGTTAGTTGCTTTGTCAATCGGTTTATTTCAATTGCCATGAATTAGACTATCAGAATTATTTTAACACGGCATAGTTTAGCAAATTTACATATATATATATTATGTCTCGATGAGGGGATTCCAACAAGGGGCGGAAGCCGGTCGGAACGATCCAAGAGGATAAAATGTGCTTGAGTGACAAATCGGAGATAATTGACTGTTATTTTTACATCGGAACATTCGAACATTCGCAGTGTTCCAATTTCGATTTTTTCTATAATTTGCATGAGAGAGAAGGGTCCAATGGGTGGCTGAAACCGCAGTAACTGACCATTTTCGATTCAAGCCTGCAGTTCTTAGTGCGAGCATCCACTGGTGATGTAATCGCTCAAACGTTCTCATATTGAATAGCACATTCGACGACATTCGGTCGCGTGTTTTGGGAGCATTTGTCTCTGCTAAGTTACCGCCATCGGCGCCAATTAATCCGCCCGTACTCGACCAGATCGGATTCGCTCGCCGGTGAATCGTTATATTTTCGAAGTTATGGCCATACCTAGTTAAATACTAGTTATGGCTGTAGTCATTTCAGGCCATACCAACAGTCCATCGTGTCCTTGCGTGACGGCCACCTCACTCAGCACGATCGTCATCATAATCATTAGACATCGACATACCACCATAAAGAACCTTGCCTCTCATATAGATATATATATACATAAATAAAATATGTGCGGGTGTATGTAATCGAGACGCCAAGCAGAGGCAGCCACAGCATCAACGATGTCGGCAGACGTGTCACGGGATCCAGTGGCCATCTGCGAAACCACCAGCCACGCTGTACAACTGAACTGCTATAATAGTTCGCGCAGGGCGAGTGTTGTTGGTGGCAGCGGTAGCACCGCTACTGCTCGCAGCAGCAGCAGCAGCAGTTGTAGTTGTACAATAGAAATTATAGCAGTGACGGCCACCATGGCCGACAACGAGCCGCCGCCGCCGCCGCCGTCGCCGCCGCAGCTGCTGGCACCATCGAGCTATTGCTAATACTACCAATGGCCGACGTTGACGATGTTTTGGCTGCCAACGGCTGAGACACACCGGCCATCGGCAGCATGAACCGTTGACGATGGCAATACGCGACGATGCCGGCGGCGGCAGCGGCGGCGGTATTGCCGCGAGTCAGGCGGCAGTAGTCATTCGACCACGGCGAAGCAACCGCAGCAGCAGCACCACCACCACCACCACAACAACAACGACAACATCGGTACAGGGACAAGCACAGACTCTCGCTCACATAAACCGATGAACCCGACCCGTGGAGCAACCAGCAAACAGACAACAACAACTACAACAGCAGCAGCAGCAGCAGGGCCCAACGGAAACGCACGGCCATCCAGAGACGACATGGGCAGGCACAATGATTACAGCTAACTCATATGGAGAGAGATGGCCAGCCGGCCACAAAACGGATAATGGGGTTGGTTGAACAGCGTAGAGCCACGGTCCCATCGAGGCTTTTGGCAAGCCGTGGCTGATATTGTATTGCAGGCAGTAACGAATTACTCGGGACAGGGTTACGACGGTGGACAGGACCTGCTGAATGTTGAACATCGACATGCATGGGCCTTAGTAGGCGGCAGAAACAACATTTAACAGAACTACTAGTCGTAGTTGTACTACGCTGGTCACTGCCGCTCGTGGTAAATCGTGGTAGCAGTTCATGTGGCAAAATCTGTAATAAGGTGGTCAATAGAAACTGAGTCGCCAGTGGTGATTCACTCACCACTAATCATGATCATTGACGATGATGCTGCTGCTCTTGGTACTTGTCAATGCTGTTCCGTATATCCACTCTATCTATCTCCTTCTTGTTCCGACGACAATAATGGCTAACTATGACAGAATGCAGTTTACATTTAATATCTCTCGCGATTGTCTTTGATTATCAGACATATACAGATACATGTGGAGATGATACAGAGATACGGACTGGGTGACCCAATCCATTTCGAAGTACGCAAGGCTACTCGCTGCCTCTATATATCCAGACCAGCAAACGTGTCAATATAGAGGCAGCGAGTAGCTCTCTCAAATCGAAAATCTAATTCATCTGTGTTCCCTTTCGGCCAGTCTCGTAGGTCGTACTTGATTGACGTTCTTCAACTTCATGCTGCTATACGGGGAGGGACCTATGAAGTTCCTATCAGGTTGTCCCTAATGACCGATTATCGGCGCGTGTATTTTACCATCCCTCAACGCCTCAATATAAACCTGCATTCATCGTCAACACCCACAGCAGTATCCCCCCCCTCCCTCCTCATTCGACGTCATCGCGGCATACCACGTCATGAGGGAGATAGCAAAATACACCGGTTTCTACGCCATCTCTTACCTTGTTCGGATGAGAAACCCTTTACTTCCGAGATGACACAGTTTGTCCAACGTTATTGCTGTTGGTGCCGCTATTCCTGACTCTTGCACCGATGAAAACGATGGCGATTGAAACGAATTTCAATGATGACAACAGGTGACGATTCGTGGACACCACACACTGAACGGCGGCCGATCCAGCTAGCTTTCTGCTAGTAGTAGCAATAGTAGTAGTAGTGGTACTAGTAATAGAATAATTATACTACCACTCGTAGTGATGCACAGAGGCGACCGTTTGATGATCAAATATAGGATGATTGTATCCGTGCGTGTCACTATCAGGAAGATATTCCAACCGCCCACACTCTGATCAGGCCCTGATCGCGAGTCTCCCTTTCGAGACGTTGTTCTTTCCGAGCACAATAGAGGTTACCATCGACGACGATTGACGACAACCGGGGTAGCTCCACACACAGGGCCCTGCTTCACCCGTCGGCCCCCCCCCGAAAGACGCCGCCAGAACGGTGGTCAGTATGTCACTCACAGTCAGTCAGTGGAATTAACACCTGTCTCTCAGCTTACGTCACCTACACAGGAACGGCTCAGGACGCATGCATACAGATGGACACACGCATGTACGGTCAAAGCAGCAACTTGGTGTCGAGTCGTGGTGTTTTAATCGTACGAGGACAACTGCCTGTCCAGCAGTCACGAGGTTGCTTGCACACCGACACGGAGTGTGGACCTCTGCTATTGGGGCCAGCTCCGGTACCAGCACGCGTGCTCCATCGACATTTCGAACGGCGCTGCAAAAGAAACCCGTGTTCTAACTGTATCCTCGACCTGCTGCTGCTGAGGCAGGCTGGCGGCGGCGGCGGCGGCTGATCAAATTGGTGGCAGTGGACAAATGGCTCGAAGTCGCGAGATCGCGACGCTCGTCGAGCCTACGATCAGAGGCACTGGTAACTGTAGCAGCGGCCGCGACGGTGGTACGCGACTGAGCTACGGCAGAAGCTGTACGGAGACTCCCTCGACCTCTCGACGGACAGGCGGCTAGTCGGCACCGTTGGATCCAGCGGATAAGTCTGCCCCGAGAGCGTCTCGTCGGCAGCACTCGATACTGCCAGCTGCAGCTGCGGGTCGATCAGCTCACCTGTATCGGTGACAGACTGCAGGAGCGTGGTAACAGCAGCAGAAGAGAAGAAGAGAAAGCTAACAGCAGCCAAATATGTGCTATTATGTCCGTCGATTAGTTGGTCACTCGTTGGTTTGTTCGGCTATCTGACTGTGAGCAATTATGGAGCTTATCGACAACGGCGGTTATGGTGACGACAACCGTGCTAGAATCTGCACACTCCCACACACACTCACCGCAGCCAGCCAGCCACCCACAAACAAAAACACGGCCACCAGCAAGACGGCAGACAAACGGCAACACTTCGTGGCTACGGTGAAGTAACTACAGACGACAGAGATCGTCGCGATGGCAGTAACAAACTGTAGATGCACTTTGTCGCCCGCTCTCTGCTGCTGCTGCTGCTACGATTGCTGTTGCTGCTGCTAATGTCCGTTTGTGAGTGGCTCTTCTGTGCGTTTGACCGCTTGCCCGTATGTCTGTCTGTTGATGTCGACGTTGGCCGTGGCCACTGATGACCCGACGTCGATCTTCGTTCGTTCTACCAGTCGACGATCTGTTGGTCTGTCAGATAGCAGCGCCCTATCGCTGTGCCACTCTCGGCGTGTAGCTGCTGTCGTTGCAGCTGGCTAAAGGCTGGAGATGGGAGAACGTCGTCCGTCGGCAGGACAGAACTTAGCAGACGAACCGACGGCCAAGTTGAACAGCGAGCAATTGAGCAGACGGACGATCCAATAACAAACCCCCCCCAAGAGTCACACGGGGACACCAACTACTACTGCTTGCAACTATTCACAGTAGCACGAATAATATGAATGATGCTGTCGACCCTTCGTTGACTTGCTGCGTTCGACCGACTCGAGTATTGATTTTTTAATGCTCTAATACTCTAGCCAACCTCTCAGTTGACAGATACCCACAACCCTCATATATACACATGCACACAAACAGACAGACAACAGACACAAACACGAAGACCCCGTATTTACAGATAAACAGCAACTACAACAGTAGCGAGAACCCGAGTCGGTCGTTGTATAGTAAACCGCGCCGAGAGGAAGGTGGGCAGGGGCAGGTACAAGATGACTTGAGTTGACAAGACACTCACGCTCGGGCCATGCAAAGCAATGCAGAGACCTCAGGGTGAATGAGTGGATGACAAATGTGATTATTTGTTTCTTGGTTGGTTTGTTTGTTTGGGTGGGTAGGTGTACCAGCTTGCCAGCCACCTGCAGCAGAAGAAGCGGCTGCCCCAGTTGATACCGGACACGGCCAGCAAGAGCTACCACACATTGATACTGCAATAGCGGTACAATAGGGTTATCCAAGAAACGCGACAAAGTGAGTGTTGCCCCTTTCGGCCGACAATATGGCGGACCAAGCTAAACAGCTGGCTTCGTAGGGGATTGCATTCGAGTGGAATTCCAATACCTACAGAATTCTGTCACCCACATGCATGACTTGAAAAAACAACGGGAACATTCTGGCGAAGTCGACTCGCAATGGCCTATTCAAATCATTTATGGTGTGCTGATTGTCGAAGTAGTCATACACTCGATCGTCCGTTAGCGGATCCATTCAGCGGGTTTCGTCCAGAGGTCTGCACATGAACAGCTGGTAGTCTGTGTATGCTTGGATTTGTTACAGAAGTCGACTATATTCAAAATATGTTGAATTTTATCCCGGGAAACCGTACCCTGTTAGCAATTAATCGAATTACCAAAAAATTTTACAAGACGATCCCTAATCAACTCAATCAGCGTCACGTTTGACCCTCTTAGCTGAAATGCCACCCGACTGATTTGACGTTCGATGTCCGACGAAAAATGCCATTTGAAATCGCGCGCCCTTGGGAGAGTCACTCGGGGCGAGCTTCCAGCCAGGTTTAGTCCATGAAGAGAGGACATTGTTGTTGTTATGCTTGCTGCTGCTGCTGGAAGTGATGATAGTGGTCGTAGCTACTGCTGCTGCTAGAGAAGAAGACAAGCTAGCTGCTGCAGCTCAGCCCTAGCAGCAGAAGAACCAGTATTTGTGAATCAATGGGAATAGCTAGTGGAGGTGGATGGTTAGCCATCACGGTGGTGCTGGTGTGATGACTATTTCAGCTCAGTGGTGGCGGTGGTGGTAATACACAGCTGCAGTGCACACTGCCTCTGCTGCTGAATCTGTGCAGTGCATTGGATGAGTAGCCTCGTAAACCCCCCCCCACCCCTATGTTTGCGGTCGTGTATGTGTGCGTGTGAGTAATCAGTGTGTTTGATTTTGCGGCGACGGGCCATACCAAGCCTGAGTGTGGCAAACAACAAAAACGGCTCGCCTTCTCGTCGTTCCCACTCGGACGCAACGGATCCGAGGCGGTCAAACATAGCACGACAACGGCAACAACAACAGCAACAACAACAGCAGGATGTAGGCGCCCCTGCTATCGCCTGTGTACTGGGGGTCGTCCCTTCACAACAACATCAACAACAGGGACAACACCTGTGCTACTGCCTCAGCGGACTGCGAGACAGCAGCAGCTACGACGATTATAACAACAATAATAACAACAACAACAACCACCACCACGACAGCAACAACAACAACAGCAGCGGCGACTACAGCCATACTGATAGCAGCGAGAACGACGCCGACGCTAATGACGATAACGGCCAAGATGCTGCCACCGCTGCTCCAGTTGCAACGAGTGCCGCTGGGTCAACAACTGCGCTAACGACGGCATCTGCAGTGTCCTCGACTTCGGCTGCGTCGTCGCCGCCGTTGCTGCCAGCGCCATCCTCTGTGGTGTTGTTGGGCACGACGCCAGCAGCTGGCATGTCTGCGGAACTCCGGCGACGCAGGTTACGACCGTGGGCCGAGGCCGCCCGGCTCGTCCTGGGCGCTCAGGAGGCCCTGCCCATTGCTACGATCTTCGAGCGGATTCAGGAGCGCGGGCTGCGGGACACCACCCCCGGCTCGAAAGAGTGCCTTTTCTCGATGATGCGCGCTCACAGTCGTGGTCCCCATTCGATGTTCTATCGGCGCTTGCTGTCGTCCGCGGACGGCCAGGGTGGCCCGATGATCTGCTTCGGCCTGCGTAGCGACCTGCCGCCGTCGACGACGATCGTCGAGACGGACGCCGACACAGATGACGAGAGCCGGCACGACTCTCGATTCAAGCCCAAAGTTCAGCTGTTGAAGGTGGACCAGCATCCAGGTGCACATGGTGGCAGCAACGGTAATAGCAACAGTTTACCGAACGGTGCTACAGGTGCTGATATTGCTAGCGAAACACCGGGCACGACAGAGAGCGAAGCTGAGAACGTTGCACCGGATGACATCGGAACACAGCAGCTACCCCAGCTGAAACGGAAGGCACCCGGTCAAGACGACACTCCGCCACCCAAGAGGTGTCTTCGACCAAAACCTCAACGAAACTCCGATGAAAGGGGGGGTCCAACAGGGGACGAGCACGCTGGCCTGTCAACTCCCGAACGTACGGGTTCTCCTTTTGCTGGCAGCTCAGGCAGCGGAGGTGTTGGCGAAGACCCACCAGCAATGCAACAACAATCGACCCCTGTAACAGCAGCCGCGGCAGGGGGCGGCGGCGGCAGCCATGCATGCTCAGTTTCTGCTGGCGCTCAGCAGGTTATTCCGATGGTTACGGAGACCTTATCAACTCCTCACATCGTTAGCAGCAACCCCTCGACGCGTTCGTCGTCAGCCGGGTCCGGTCTGTCGGGCAGGGGTGGTCGGTCCGCGGCAACGACCACCGGCTTTCGAACTATGCGCGAAATGCTTAACAACCTGTCTGACCAATGTGGCATACGGTTAAATCGGCGGCCCGGCAAAAAGATGACCATGTCACAGCAGCTGGAGGAGAGCAAGCGTGGTCTCGTCGATCTCGAGACACCTGACTCGATACTCGTGAGTGTCAATGTCAAGGAATTACTGTCGACGTACGCGTTCTCGCTGTTGCCTCGCGCGCAGCAGCGGCAACTGTTGGCCCTGCTTCCGCCCGTCGAACTGACCCGACGGAATCTGGACATTTTGACGGCGGCGGCGGCGGCGGGCCCCACGATATCGCCGACGACAATCGCCGTCTCGCCGAACGAAGCCGATGTCGAGGTGAACGTCGAGTCGGCCTTCAACAACGAGTTCTTCGCAAGCGCCTGCCAAGAATGGAGAGAGCGATTGACGTACGGTGACTTAACGCCAGAAAGTCAGCTCAAGCAGAAAGCTGAGTTCGAGAAACATCTACGATCCGTTGATGGCTGGAAACGGCGGAACTTTGAGCTCGTCTGGGGCACCTCGGCGGCGAGCAGAGCTGAGAGTGCCATTGAAGAACGTGAGCACTTATTTAGAATACGCAGGGAACATGAAGAGAACCTTGCAGAGCAGGAAAACCTCCGTCTGGCTGCACTCGAAGCGAAACGAAGATCTGACCAACTCGCTGAGGAAGCCGCTGCAGCAGCAGCAGCAGCGGCGGCAGCTGCTGCCGCCGCCGCCGCCTCTGCCGCGGAAGTGCTCAGCAAAGAACTCAAGCCCGACCCTGAATCGTTGAAGGCTGTCGACAGCCCCGTCGTCAAAGTCGAGCGAGTCCCTGTGACGGAACCTCCTCCACTACCTCCACCACCGTCTGTCGCGGCCCCTTCAAATCCTCAATCGGCGAAGCCTACCGCTGCATCAGCTGCCGTTGTTGTCAAGTCCGAAATTGAGACTGAGGAAGAGCTGTTGGCTAAAGAAGAGGCTCGAATAGCGACACTGTTACCGTATTGTTCCGAAACGCTGCATGAAGTACTGGCGGAGCATGGCGTCCCAGTGTCGGCAAACCATCGTCGGAAGTGCAATAATCTTGTCCCGTCCTCGTTGTGTCTGGCAGCTCGTCGAGTCGGTTTGCGGCTCCTGCCGCCACCCAAGTGCTCATTGCCATCTCCTGTGGCCATCCCACGGCGGCGACTCGCTTTCCACCGAGCGGCGAGCCACCGGCCAATTCTCGATGAGCTGGTAAGCTCGGAGTTGAAAGCTCGCTTCGAACGGGAGTGCCGCCAACTCGCGGATCATTTACAGCGGGTCGATTGGCTGATTAATAATCCACCGCCTGTCATGGTTCCCGTGCCGCTGACGGTGCACGAGCTTGTGGCCGATATGCTCACGTTGGTTGAGTCTGACCGAGTGACATATTACCCGTTATTACCTGGTGTAGCCGACTTCGGCCCTCCATCTGGGGTGCCCTCCGGAGGAAGCCACTCGTACGCGACATCAACGGTCGGCACACCTTCGCATGCAGGAACGAATATTGACGAGAATTTTGGCTCGGAACTTATGTTTTCGGTAGCCACTGATGAGGAGCCGCCGACGGATATGTCTGATGACGCGATAGGGTCGGAGCTAAGCGAAAGCCGACCAACGACCGCTATTGATCACCTTCTAGATACCTCCGGGGCGCTGGCTGATATCGATCAGATGGACCATCTCGAGCTCACGACTAGGACAGTCGCTGACCCCGACGTCGCAATGCTGTCAGAGGATGACACGAGGGACGCAACAACTCCAGAACCCGCTAACAAGCAGGATTCGTTCGCTGTTCTGGCGACGCCGGACGACGCCCAGGAAGAACTTCGGCCCGAGGACGTGTCCTTGTTACGAGACTCTGGACAAATCGACGACATTCGGCTAGTGGGAATAGATGAGCCTGATGCGGCGTGTGGAAGCAACTCTAGTGATGGAAATATCGATGAGAAGGTTAGCGAGCTAATTTGTGATCGACTAAGATCGTCAAAGGAGAAAGACAGGCAGCAAGCTCTTACACGAGGCGATCTACTTGACGAACCATCAGGCGTACATCCGAGTCAGTCAGAGGATGACGATGAAGACGGCAGTCCCGACTGTGTAATTCTTGATGAGGAGGACTTCTCCGATCCGGCAGCGTCGCCCGAGATTGTGACCGTCGATCGGCCACCACCACTGCCTTGTCCTGAGACGTTGCTGCTGCGCGAACAACCGCTAGATCATCGGGCTACGGCGGACGAAGAACTAAAAGCTTTGCGAGGTCGATCGTCAGGTGTGACCTTTGACGCTGGCTATTACAAGGACAACGACGATGACGACGACGACGATTATGATGATGACGATAATGACCACCGGAAGGAGAGTTTACTAATTGCGAAAAATGGAGATGATAAAGGAATAGAAGGTGGAGACGAGGCTGAGGACATGGAGGAGTCGCTCGAGATCGAGACGAGTTCGGGGCATACAAAGGCACCGAAAGCACAGCGGGAGAGCGAATCGCCAAGGGATGAAGGTAGGCCCAGATTTGTGACCCCCGAAATTGAACGAACAACCGCCGGGTCGGGAAACTTGCAGGTTCTCCCGAAGGAGGGCGAGCCTTCGGGAGAGAGTGAACACCAACGCGCGCCCACCCACGAGTCAAACTCCATCCAACGGACCGAAGAGCCTGCTTCTGCTAATTATGAGGACGATGATTATGGCGATGATGATGATGATGATGACTACAACGAAGACATTGGCCGAATCGTCTCCCCAACAACAATGACCAACACGTTGACCACGGATAGGTGGTCAGCAGCTGAGGATGGCGCTAATATACCCCTGTCATCAGTGCCACCAGTGCTGTCCATGGGCGCTGTTCGGGTTCAGCTCACTGATTACCAGGCAATGCGAAGTCAGATAGATCTCGATGCGAATGATGAAGTCGAGGATGATGATAACAATAATGCTCCTGCTGCTGCTGGTGGTGACGTCGATGCTGCGGATGACGGCGAAGTCCTCGGATCCCCGCCAACCAGTGACGCGACGTTGTCCGATGAGGACACTGATATAGATACTTTGCTACCGCCGGGAGGTGGACGAGGAACTACCGAAGACGATGTGAGAAATTGCGAGACAGCCTCGGATTCAACCATTGAGGAGGACGACGACGACGTGGTGCAAAACAATATAAATGATGACGATAATGATGACCGCCGACACCATCACCACCATCATCAACAACAACAACAACAACAACGCATTGTTCATAATCAAAGTAACTTCCCATCTGACGATTGCTCAACTGTACTGATCACGACGACAACGACCACGGGTCGCAGCAATGGCAAGCAAAGTCTGACGAAGGCGAGCGCTGCCCTCGATGCTGCCTCGGGTCTTGCCAGTCCGCCCCACACGCCCATCAAAGGCGAGCGATTGACGAGCGCCACTATGCTGGCAGCTGCGGTATCGAGTCAGGAGGAGCCGGACACGTCGGCACGACCAGCGTCCTTCGTCAGCGGTGGCGGGCTCGCACCTCCACCGCTACCACCTCGCTGTCGCGCCCAGGCCGCTGGCGGCTTCTCAAACCGCCGGCGACGCCGAGCATTAAGCTGCCGAGATCTGCTGATAGCGGTTGAACAGCGCAAGAAGGCTGGGCAGGCGGCGAACGGCTCACCCTGCTGTTTGCAGGGTGCCCAGAGGGGGATGCAGTCGAACGGCGACGCTTGCGGGTCATTACATGGAGACAGTAACGGCTGCGTCTGCAAGCTACAGCCAATGCTGCCTTGTCAGAAATGCGGTGCCTTTTGGCATTCCGACTGTATCGGGCCATCAAGGATCTGCTCTACGTGTCTACTTGTTTGATACTGCCGAATGTTGTTTAGGGGTAAACGGTGAAAATTCAATCTCAGCTGGGCTGACACGCCTCCGGATCGTGCCTCGTCTTCGCGGACTGCAGGATACAGCGTCCCATCGAACCGGCCAGTCCTATTCCCTCCAAACGTCCCTCCGCGAACTTCTTCCACAAGACACAACAGAGAAATAATGTGAAAATAACCCTTCTCGCACGCTTCTCCCATCTTCACGAAGAATCAATACAGAAACACGGCATTATATACACCTCCACCCCCCCCACCCCCCCGGCATACACACACACACACACATACACACTACGATAATTGTAAATAGCTTTTTTAGAGCACCACAAACGCGACAAAGATATTGAGATATATATATATATATATATAAACATTGCCGACACAGCGGTCGAGCCCTCAACCGCGAGGGGTATCATCGGAGTCCTTTGACGATTTGGCTGTACGGCTGCTCTGTGGCAGTGACGGTCCCAACATTGTTGACATTGGGGATGCGTTATTTATTGTTGTTAGAGGGGGGGGGCAAAAATTGTGAACGCTCATTCCCATAACATCTTCGTGATTCGCCCAGTGTCCAACTGTGGCCGATTCCACCGCATCACTCAGACGTGTGCCCGTTTCGTTGTCGGTCTACGTGACATGGCCCCTACGAGTGGTCTATGACGACGACCAAAAATCATAGCTAGTGTACGTGGCTACACCAAGCTAATTTCTAGGCCGTGACAGACACAGAGGCTGCCGTGCGTCCGATAGACCGTGATGCCCGCGGCAATGCAATCCGCCCAATTTGGCCTCATGCTAACGACGGCCACCAGTGGAGGACAAGATGACGAGTTGTATTGAATTTTGACTCGCTGTGATTGATTGGGGAATTTCAGAAAAAAAACAACACAAAACAAACACAGACCACGAGTTTAAAACCGTAAGCTTGTAGCTGGTATGACGTGACGAATGCTCGTTGATGAATGCCTGATATACTGTAATTAATAACGTGATTATGACTAATTAGCGCGAACTATCTGTCGATTCATATTGCCTTATCGTGCCGATCGAGATTGGCAAACAATATTACAGCAAATATAAATTGACAATTGTTGCAGGGACGGCCCGACGAAGAGAATGGCGATAATGACGATGCCGACTACGAATATGTTTGATAGTTATAACATCCACACGAGAACGATTGACACGTTGTATACGTCACTGAGCAAAACGCTCTATAATAATAATAACAATAACTATTTATAGCAAATTTTGTATAGCGAAACCTGTATCTAATATTAATTATGTATGATCTTGATTTCAACCTGTGGACCTTTCGTTGTTTGGTTGCTCGTGAACTCTTCTAAAATGATGTCTGCTGTGTCTCCCTGAGAGTGTCCGGTAGATTGTCCGAGACCGTATTCCTTTTTGCACCAATCGACGTATAGACGACGATAACTTACAACAATGTGTATCTGTGAGCGTGTGGCGGGCTTAGGGCTTAGTAACTTATTTTCTCGTCATCGCGATGATTGATATCTACTGTGTCGTCCCTAGTGTAAATGATCACTGAATGAGAGTACATCACCCATACACTAATTTTGTGTGTTAACACATTTTTAGATCATCGTCATCAGCGTCAGATGATTGAATCAATGTATTTTGTCGATGACAACATCCATATTACTGGGAAGCCTGAACGCAGTAGTGAATAGACAAGCTGTTCTAGCCGACACTCACGTGGATATTCGGTTGTTCTAGACGTTGCTGTTACCTTTGCCACCCGTGGCGACGATGTTATTTTTGTTAATTGAATTAATTACTGATTGCGTTTGGGCCGTTTCTCTTCGGTTGTATTTCGCACAGCCGGTTTTAAAAAACAAACCCATGCGATGATTTAGTTCATTCGTAATTAACAATGGTTAATGATTTTGATTGGTGTCTCTCTCTCTCCTCCTTTATATCGTTCTCAAACCTTAGGAATACTAACGAATAAGCAAATTTCCAATACGACGAGCTGTTACCAATTATGTTCGATTAATTGAATCATATGGGATGAATTAGTCTCCCCATATTTTGTTACCATTTCACGGGGATAACAATCACGGTATGATTGAAAGCGTACACATGGAGTATGTTTATATGTTTGAGTATGAGAGTATGGCTGTGTGCTTGAGTACGCCTTTGACGTTCTTTGTTGGTGACCGAGCCAAGTGTTCTGGCCGTCCCGGAGGAGACCGACAACGACAATGAATAATAATCACCGTGTAGTGTTGGGGACGTAGGCGAAATTTCTTCTGAGAGAGTTATCCACGTGTTCATGGGTGTTCCTCCCCCTTCGAGCCAACCCACTCGAGTCGTGAGTAGTCCACGTATGCAACACACAGGACAAGGGCAACTGGCAACATTGTGCATCATAACGGAAGGTCCGAGCGACAACGTTGATGATCGGGACGGTCAATCGAGGGATTAACAATGAATAGATAAGCGTTGTACATTGTCGACACAAAAAGGCAGATTGAATTTGAGTATATATATATATATATATATATATATATATATATATATATACTCAAATTCATTAAGATAACACAATAGCCATCCCCATCAAGAAATATGCAACAATAAGCGCCTCTGCCTCGGATAACTGTCAGATTGAACGTTTGTAGTGGCCGGTCTCTCAGACACCAAAGGACGACGTGATCGACAAAAGAAGAATTGGGGGAAGAATTTCGTGGATTTAGCTACTTCAGTACATCGCATCCCAGGGTATACAACCTGCTTACGAGGTGAGCAGAATTACCAGCACACGTCATCGAGGATGAGAAGAATATGAGGACACGAGGTGTTGGATGTGAACACGTTGTGCCTGTCTTCGACATATTCCTCAACGAAATTCAATTCGGGGCAAATTGATAAACTGACTAACACAATTCGTGTGCGAAGAGAGGCACGCTGCGTTAATCCGCGCGAGTTTCGGAACTAGGGATGGAACTAGAAGATGCTAGAACTAGAACCTTCTAGAACCTCGTATAAAGCCGGAATGACGAACGAGAACCCCAATGGCCGAAAGATGGCAATTCGAGGCAGGAAAAGAAACAACTGATGATTGTTCTTGAGAGTATGTGAGTGAGTGCTTGTGTGTGCACGTCCAATGCTACCAACAGAAAACACGAGCCCTCGAATAACGAATGTTACATTAAATATACATGGACGTCAAAAAACACGTTCATACTTGTGCGCGCGAGTAAGCAGATCGCTGATGTTGGTGCGGATGGATATATATATATATATATATAAATATAAATAAATAAATATATATAAATATAAAATGATGAGATAAACTATAAAATAATTCATAACGAAGGTGACACGACGACGCTACCGTTGATGATGGATCATGGACTGGTAACTATAATGTAATGGTATATGATATGATATATATAGGATTAATAAATGCAAAAAATTACGACGAAGTATAAATATATAGTAACAATGGAACAACCATAGCAGAACGCGAGTGAATTAATTAATATGCCAAGCAAAATAAGAAGGGCGGATGTAGCTAAGGGACATAGACAGAGAGAGAGAGAGAGAGCAAGCGCGGAACGGAGTAAGATGTTCGTTGACATGAAGTCTAAAAAATACGATGCGATGGAAAAATAAACTAATATTTATCTTGAGCTAATCGTAATCGTGCTGCGTGTGAGTGTGTGTGTGTGCGTACTGTGTTTCAATAATAGGTAATGAACTGGTAACGAGTAGCCGAAGTTGATTGGAATGAGTAGATTTTGGTAATTGCTCCGAGGAACCGAGGTCGGGAAAAACTCCCTGTCGCTTCTGGAGGTTTGGGAACGTTGATAGCGACGGTGGAGGAAGGATATCCGGAGAATAGGTTGAGTGGTTGGGGTTCTAAGGCGAGCGGACGTGGTCGCGATTCGTGCTCTCCTGGGACAGAGACGTTCTGAATCGAAGTGGATTACGACAATGCGGAATAAGCGTCGGGTAATTGTAAATCGTGAGGCTTTCCAGTCTGTGGTGTGCTGCGGCTGTTCCTCCGAATGACACAGTCGAGAAAGATATTGTGACTGGAGAAAAAAGGCCCGTAAACAGACACTTACTACGGGTAGGGTTCCGTAAGTACTCGCTCAAAGCATAGGGAGTATATTAATGAAGCATAATGAGCTAGAAATCGCAGGGGTTTCTCTGACGAAAATGCGGTTCGTACCGAGATAACAAAGTCGAAAAGAAAGGTAGCGCTACTGGACTGGACCGGAAATCCAAATTCTGTAGCATAAAAAGGCAACGAAAATCCACAGTTCCGCTGGCAGACTGTAGAACTTGGCGGAAAGTTGTCATGGAACAACGACGATTAGCCCTGGAGTAAGTATTATCGCCTGACAAAACAACTAAAAGGTAGGTGGTCGGCAGGCCAAAATATGACCAAACCCTTCGTTAGGGACGAGACTGTTGGGCATTCCCGAGACCACAAAGGTATCTGGTCAAGCCGCAACGGAATAATCAAGCTGAGGCATCCGAAAAGGTAATCCTGGCAGACTGGGAGAACGAGCAAGACACGCGGATGGGTTACTCGTACACAAACGGCTCGACGGAAAACGAGGACGGAACTAGGAATGCCCCCAGCAGAGACCACGAGGACGAGTTGCATGATTAGGCCACGGGGGGACCAAGAAAGGAAATAAACGGCGTGATGTTGGAGAGATGATCTTGGCGTGATCTTGGCTGTGAGATGGTCTCACAGCCAAGACCTAGAACTGTATGGTGAGATGGAGATGCTTAGGCTGCGTCTCAGAAAGAAACAAGGAAATATCCAGGGGGTGCCTAAGATGCGACGAAGAGGTTGAAGGTTAAACTGCTGGCAGTAGGTCAAGGAGACTAGACGCATAGCTGGAATTTAGGGGACTTCTGCACGGATGATTTGAAGAGGATTCTCGCGGGAGAAAGTCTACAAGCGGGTGAAGCGCACCCAAATGAACGTCCCTGGGGTGAGTGACATCGGAGTACAGCCGAGACCCTGAAAGTGACAGGACCATTTCGGAGGAGCGAGGTAAAAGTTTTCAAACGACGAAGTTCTCCGTGGCAGAAATGCCTCATCGTTTTGCACCTCATGATGGTAGAATCCGATGAAGGGGAGACCCAGGATGAGCCCTGTCAAAAGCACCAGACACGCGGTGGTAAGGGTGATCGGTATAGAGGAGGCTTTTGGAAGCCTTCTGGCGTCTATTTACATTTCGGACGAGAGACGAGGACGAACAGAACACGCAGAAGGCCCTGGAAGCCACTCGCTGTCAGATAGACTACTCGTGGGCACGAAAGGCTAGGGGCAGGCAAGAGAAGCCAGAAATAAGACATGGGGAGTCCTGACGGACGAGGAGAAAACCGAGGCAATCACGAGATTTTTAGGGCGTCATCCATCTCTCAACCTAACGCAATATACCGGCCAACACCGAGGAAGGAAACGGCCAATGGTATGGGACGCAGGTAATAAAACTTCCAAAAGGGGACGATGTTTACCGGCCGATCGGTACTTTAGTTAAGGGAGTGTAAGCAATCATTGAGGCGCGTCTGAAGGACTTTATGGAAGAACATGGTCTACTCTCGGCAAATTTATTCGGTTTCAGGAGGTACCGTGCGGTCCTATCAATGAATAGATACAGTTAGATATCTAGGAATCCAACTGGACAGAGGCCTAGGTGGACCCCCTACATTTAAATAGCGACGAGTACATATGATGCCAAATACATATGTACCAAGACAGGCTGGAAGATCCATTCTGTGGATAAACGGCTTCGGCGCTTCCGTTTTTCGGCTGACGAAGAAGCAAGGAAACACACGCTCAACAGGTGGCAAGAAGAATGAACAAGCATAGAGGAAGAGAGATACGGGCCGGGAACTAAAGAAATAGTACCAAGCATCAGTGTGTGGCAAAACCGTTCCGGAGTCTTCACGTATTTCTTAACGCAGATCTGAATATGTCACGAGGAATTCAGAACCTATTTACCCCGGATAGTCAAGGGTAACTAAGGGCTCTCTGAAATTTCTGCGCCCAGGAGGGAAAAGATACTGTCGAGCACATAGTGATTAGATGCGTAACAGTTTTTATTTTGCGCAGCATTTCTTTCCTGAAAAATAAAGAAGGGTACGGGCGAGCAAGAAGAACTGAGGCACTCATCTTGCAGGTATGAACAAAGGGACACGACTTGGGAGAATCCAAGAATCACGGCTTGCGTAAATCTTCGGCTACCAGGGGTTAAGATTGGTTCCGTGGGAACGATCCACGTAGGAGACCTCCTATTCAAAGTGAGTGAAATCAAGCAGGAGAAGATACGTCCTCCGCGGATATCACCAATAGGGGATCGGGTTCAAGTGCAGATCTCAGAGAGGCCGAGCCAACGAAGACAATACTACTCCAGGACGCTGATCCTTTTCTTGGCGAGGCCCGAAGTCGGGGGACGCTTAGAACCCCGAACGAATCAGTTTGGGGTGCCCTCAGAACTATGGCAGTTCTGAAGTTTGCATAGCGTGTTCAGTTCTGAAGTATGGCAGTTCTGTATGGCAGTTCTGAAGTTTGCATAGAAACAAAATGAGCTCAAACTAACGCTAGCTATAAGGGCCCCGTAGTTGTGCGAAGTTGAGACAGACTTAGACACGCTTGCTCCTGTGATCTAAAAAACATCGTCAATCAGGCTTACAACGGACCTTGTCAGACCAAAGGTTCCCATTTTCTTCATGAATATTAGCCAACGTAAAAAATAGATTCAAAACCTGCACAAACACGCATCATATTCAGGGTCCAATTAGATTTAACTGTCGACGCCTATACCCTGTGAAATGCCTTTACTACGAACAAGTTAAGGCAAATTTTTTTGTATTCATTCTGAGGGCCATCTTGCTAACCGAGCTTGCTGAGCAGCCGAGTCCTAACGATTGGATCAAAAGTTCATTGTAAAGTTTGCAAAGCAAGCTGTTGTAGATATAATTCTGATCAAGCTATATCAAGCGACCTCTAACTCAAGTCAAATCATTTTATAGGTTTAATCTCCATATGTACACACACACACAGTATAAGATAAATATCCTTCTACTACATTTATAAACATATGAAGGAAGAATGATAACGATATTTGCTCCATATATTCTTTGTTCGATCCAGTCTTACACAGATGCCTATTGAATGTTGTTTCATCACACTCGGTTTCACCATTCGATACTCAAATGATTTTTTGGAATATAAAAATCAGTTCTATGTACAGTGTATACAATGGATCTTGTATTCCAGTAACAGACTTGGATATATTTATTCATCTATATATATATATATGTATTCATTTGTGTGTTCATTCCTAACTGACTTCAAAGCAACGATTTCGACGCGAATAATAATAACCAGTAACAATATTAATTATCAGTAATAAATACGGCCAGTCGATTCAAGCTCTGCTAGACTGATTCTATCTATCCAACCTTCACCCACTCAATTCATAGCGACGAACTCAACGACACAGCTGTTGTTCCTGTTTTGTCAACGATTTGTTGCCCTGTCGAACTGGCCCTCAAGCCTTGAATCCCCTATGTTCGCTATTTATTTTGTTCTTCACGTCTGCCGATCATCATAACTCGCCGGCTCTGATGAGTTCTATACACAAATCCATCAGTTGCAACATTCATATTTTCATATATACCACCGGCTTTGCTGTCCATCATATATACGTGTGAATTGATTGAGCCTCCTGAGTTCAATTCACATGATTATTCTCTCAAAATGTTCCATTTCAACTCGTTACAGCCGATGATAATAATAATAGAGGGACGCCGCATTTGTGGACGTGGCCGTTTCTATGTACACCTGCATAATGCTTTGTTGAACGCTGGCCCACTTGATCGCCAGCTCGTAGCGTTCGGCTGCCAGCGATTACGAGGGCGATTGCTAAAACCTTACACATAATACGCTGGACAGAAAATATCCCGATCAAGATGCGCCAACTTCTCCACATCGTCAGTTGCTGTCGTCTTGTCTATATTTCAAATGTCTGCAAAAAGTCAATTCGAAGCCGCCACCAGCAGCAGTAGCAGCAAACCAGGAACGAACCAGGACCAAACCTCGCTGTCATCAATAAATTTGCACAGTTCACAGCTCGCTCGTCGTCAATCGTACCGTAAAACATTGTGGCGTTAGAGCGAGTCGACTTTCAGCCCCTCTCGATCCTTCAGCCTCCGCTTCCCAGCCCATTCATTCGCGTCGTAAGAATGAGATACTTTGTTTGTATTGTCTATGGCCCTCCCCGTGGTCGAGCCGAGTCCAGCGTTGACCCCCCCCCCCTGAACAGGGCACCCGATAAACAAGCAGCAGAGAGATCGGATAGGATCGAATCTATAGGATGATGTTGACGCAGGAACTGACCGCACCAGAACTATAAAGAGCGATAGATTGGATGGTGACCTCGCTGTCATTTCACTAACCCATGTTGACTAACGGAGCTGGGACTATTCGAAATAAATCCGAAGAAGCTATAATATCAACCTAGATAAAGCACTTAGATTAGTCGCCTGGCAAAGCTGCATGTATATATATATATATATATATATATATATATTTATATAGATATTTATATATATATATATTTATATATATATCATTCCTGGGGAACACTCATTCACTGTTCAGCATTAGATATTTGTCCCACTGGCTGCTTGGCCAAGGCATAAACCTCAACCAACCCGCAACCGTGACGATTGTAAGCGTTCTGATGACTAAAAAAAATGGGCGGATTCTGTCCGCTTCCAATAATACTCTGCTGATCAGGAGGCCTCGTGGTGGAAATAGAATATTTTCTCTTGCATCTGTATGACCACAGACCACGCGAAGTCTCTCAGGACTACATTGATTACGCTATTTACAAGATTGGCAAACACCGATTGTTATATCACTCGAGTTTTCTCATCAGTAGGCATACACATAGATACACATGCACAAGCATGCTTTGATTTTTGCTACAAAAATCCGTTGTGTCCCGCTCTCATTCATATTTCGGCTGTTACTGGAGCCACTACGATTGGCACCTTCCTTCGTCGGCTGCACCCCGTCGCCTGAATGTTCAACAACAACAACAACAACCATAATAATAATTAGTCCACGTGTCTCGTTCGACCGGCCCCGGGCCTATTAGGCCTTACTGATCGGCTCATATCTGCTGATGGCGATAATCGTCTCGGTCACGTTCAAGGTGGCGAACAACCATCGGTGGAGGTCAGCACCATTCCGGCTCGGGTAAGTCATCCATGTTACTCCGTTTGGCATTATACGATTTCTGACGCTGAACGCATCCCCTGTGTTGCTGTTGGTGCTGCTGCTGCTGATAATGTCGTGGAGCAACTGCTCGTCCATGTTGAACTGTGCTCGCACAGCTGCTGTGCCTCCGACGGCCTTTAGCACGATTCTCTAGCGAGGTGGAGGCGATTGCCGTAAGCGACACGACGCTGGCGAGACTCATTACCGGATGCTGCACTAACACCTGGCTACTGTTGCCACAGCAGCTACTCTCGCCATTGCCATCGATGACGGTGGTGGTGGTGGTGGTAGTGGTGGTCGCGGCGACATCGAATGACGCTGCTCCTGCTCCTGCTGTTGGTGCCGCGGTCTGCGACGCGGACCTGGCCCTTTGCTACAACACTGTTGTTTCGGTACAGTTGCCGCTGCCGCTGCTGTTGCTGCTGCTGCTGCCGCCGCTGCAGGCTACGTTGCCACTGGTTGGCGTTGCTACTGAGCAGGGGGCGGCGGCGGCGGCGGTCAAGACGGCACTTGTGGACGCCATGGACGCAACACCCGAGGAGATCGCGTGAGGTGACGTAGTCGTCGTTGCTGGCATTGACATTGTTGTTGTTCCTACCATAGTCGTGACTCCGGCTGAGGCTGTCGGCGCGGACGCTGCAGTTGCTGTAGCAACAGCCGTGATAGCGGTTGCTGGCGTCACCGGCGACGGGTGATGTGCCGGAGCTGTGGTGGGAACCAGCTGTCCTGTATGTGGATCCCACGTCCCGAAGACGGTGCTCCGTGAGCCGGCACTCTCGCCGATTACGAATGGCGTTTCGCCGAACGGCCGCATAGACAGCACGGTTACGTTCGTTGAACCTGCTTATACGACAGACAGCGGTTGGGAGCGAATCGACAACACACGCATACACACAAAATAATTAACGTGATCTGAGTCGATCTGAATGAAGGATCTGTAACTAATAATATCTGATGAAAATGACCAACGTTCGTATATAAGCAACAGTCATGCGTTAGTCACGTACCCGCGAAGTGACTAGCACGCAAATAGGCTAGTTCATTTAGAATAGTTTCTCTCAGCTCACTCAGCTGAAAACTTAAGCCTTTCCGATGTACATCTCACAGAACGATCGCACGACGAATCGCACGACGACGATGCTCGATGTTTCCAACCTGTACCAACCTGGTTTCGTTAGCGACGACAGCGTGAGATTGCCAAGCGAGGTTCGAACGTATGAGGCCGAGTTCGTGCCGAGACTGCTTGTGCCACCGCCTCCCAGAGCTGTACTTGCCCCAATCGTTGATGATGAAGCTGACGCCGTACGGCCACCTGCTCCACAACCGCCGCCGCCAGCGCCGCCGCCGCCACCACCGCAACCACCGAGTGTCAGACCGGATAGAGCGGCTGATGCACAGGCCAAATCGGGCGGGTTGGTCAGATGAGATCCGGAGGAATGACTGCGCCGTGGAGGTACGTTCATTTGGGCGCTGCTAAGCTGACCACCCCCAACAGCGCCTAGGGCTCCACTGCCAACTGCCGACATTGAAACACCTCCCACGCAACTAGGATCCACTGCAAAATTAGAGAGAGAGAGCGAGAGAGAGCCGATGAGAATGAGATCTTGTGATTGTTTAACGATGGAGTAGTGTGGTATACCTTGTGGCACCACGATGAGGAAGTGTTAACATGTATCCAAGCTGGAAAACGCCAGCTTGTGTAACTGACGATCAGTTGTACCTTCTGCGACGAATCTATTTTGATTATTTCCTCTTCAAGGACCGGTCAAGGTCGGTAAGATTTTGCCCCATGTGACCTATGACAGGGCAATTTCACCCATATCCCGACATCTACGACATCCATCCTATGGATTCCGAGATGATGGGAAACCGTGCCGCGGCTGCTGCTGCATGTCGCCGTTGCAACAGCATCTAAGAAGATGCTCATTAGTCAGCCAGACAGTCACGCCGCGACAAGAAGAGCGATGTACACTATTTGAGGGTAGGTAGGGTAACTGATAGAATGAGTAGGTCGAAGAGGCACTCACCTCCCCTGGCGATACTTCCACTTAGGGACGCGGGGGCCGAGTATCCACCAGGACAACCTTCGTCAGGCCGTCCAGTGCCTCCGCTCGAACAACCCTCACCGCATCGGATCTTCAACCGCGAAAAGAAGTCGCACACGGACTGTCGGAACACCGACATCGACAGTGCGCCACCGATCAGCTGACACAGCTGGGTCGAAGTTTCGGCAAACGACGTCGTCAGAGGCGACACATAGATCGGGTAACCTATAATGGACGACAGTATATGAGGCAAATGGTGGCAGGTTGCAAATCGTCTTCCGAGACACCTAAGGTGTGGGGAACCTGGGTTTAGGAAAAGGTTTCAAGCCGTTTCTGGAACCCATATCTCGATACGTTTCTAAAATAGAACTAATATGTTCTATACTATACTTTGACCATGCAGCTACTGACCGATAGGCTGGTCGCATGACGAGTTGATAATGTTCCTTAACGCCTGCTTGGCGTTTTGGATCGAACCTCGTTCGGGGTTACGGTTTCTTAAGTAGACGAGTTCCTGTTGCTGGCCCGCCCAGAGGCCTCGAACGCACTCGCGGTTCACCTGGAAGATACCCGCCGAAGACACCGGTGAATTCGATATCAACTTTCTTGATCAATGCTATGAAGCAAATGAATGAAATTGGTCCAACTCGGAAAGACAAATACGCGACGAATTCTTCCGGAGAGAGAGAGAGAGAGAGAGAGATAGAGAGCTGGATAACACGAACACATTTAGTATTTTTTTTCGTTGTGTGAAGACATTTTTCTTTTTTTCTTTCGTTAGGATGAATGCTACTACTTCTTCACTAACGAACAACCGCTCATCGTTAGCTAAACGTTTACCAAAACCGTCCCATCCAAGCAGTATAGTGGATCCCTGAGCCGCTCTCACCTTGATGACCCGGAAGTCAAGGAATCGCTTGTTCAGTGTAATGATCTTGTAGTCGTCCGAGTTCTCATCGGCTACATGCCGCAAGGCTAGAAGTGACTGTACGCTTGACAGGACCGCGTTTCGCCATGCGGGATCTGCCTCATGCGATATGACTAGTGTTGCTGTATACTTCTCAATGGCATCGAAGAGGTCCTTGGACTTCTCAAGTCCCTCGGAAGACATAAAATGATCTTGATGAAGTTTGAACGACATCCGCACAGCCGGAGCCACAACCTATCAAGTCAGAGGAGATATCAGGGGTAAAGGTATTTATTACTGGTTTTATTAAAGGAACTGCGATTTTTACAATGCAGAAAGAATATGGTGTAGATGTGGCATGTACCTATGTATGTACGCCTAATAAAATTGTTTTTTGGATAAAAATATGTATTGAGCCGGCAGATAGATTACTAGTCTCAAGGGACAATACAATGACAGTAGCACGCCCGACCTTGTTGATGAGGTCCATATCGTGAAACACCCACTCATCTCGAACACAGGCGATGCGAATGTCTCCCTTGAACAGGGCGTGCAACCCGAACAGCAGGTAGTCAACAGACTGAAGGGTGTTATGTGAGGCGGAGCCCAGGGCGCGACGGGCCAGGACGCTCAGAGCGAAACAGAGCGACACTAACGGTGAACCCTTGTCCGCAGCGATGTTCGCTGCTGATGACGGCCTATTGACTGCAATACGTTGTAAGCAGTATTGAATCCACGCCAGGTACATCTGTCGAATCAACAGCAAAGGCAGGCACACATTTATTAATTGTAATTAATTGAAATGCATCACTATCGAACGTGGCGGCAGCAGTGTCACAAGGTAAACATAGCTACACTGATTTCCGGTAGTCAGTTCATATGGAATTGATATATCTGTTATAGCATGGTTGCCAAGTTGAATAGGGCCCCGTAGATGATAGTGGCTCAGCGTCGAGGTCGCACCTTGCAGAAGCTGTTTCGGGAGATTCCGGTGACCCGACAATCGTAATCATCATCGTTGTTCACGGTGAAGACGGGATCGAGTTCGGCGTAATGCTTCTCGAGGGTCGGCATGAGAGCCTCAATGATGCTCTGATTTGAGAGCCACTCCTCAAGCTTTGTACTCGTCACAGCGTAAAAGATCACAGCTTTTACGTAGTACGTCATTAACGCACGACGTAATTCAAACACCTACGAGGAGGACGAGAGCGAACATTAACATTATCAGCGAACATATTGAGGCTCATTAATGATTATTGTATAACTCTGACAGCAATCCGCAACCCTGAAGGCGCTTTTAATGGACTTGTTATTAAGAAATATATAATAAGCACAATGTTCACCGCGAGTAGGGAAAAAAAAACTATGTGTTTCTATTAAATATTCCTCTAAAGCGGCTTATCCAAAGTGCAGAGTGGCGCATTCGAATGAGATTGCCTTATTATGGGGTTGAATACAATAGACTAGAGATAGTCGACAACGGGCTTATTTTGTAAGCGATTTTTCGTCACCTGCAGTAGAGGAACGGCTGAATTGTCCGAGATTGAGTACCCCTCGAGAATGTATTTGGCAGCCGACACCTAGAAACGAACAGCAACATAATCGATAATATATACACATACGTACCACTGGACGTCATTTCAACAGATTACATTATATTATTATGTTATACATATTATGAATACTGGCAGTTGTCATCACCGTACCGACTCAGTTGTTATAGTGTTCTATTTAGGAATGATAAGGCAACCATTTGCCTTACTGTCAATCTCAGATGGAGATAACTGCGACCGAAGCCAGACCGTTGTAGAGACGTATACAAACCTCCCACGCGAGCCATCTCTGATTGAAGGCGGCGTTCGCCGATAACATCCCGGGAAGATGACCCGGCTCACAGCAGCAACATCCGCCATTGTCCCGGACCTCTTCCATCATCGCCTCCACCTCGCGCTGTTGACAATATGTGCCTATAAAAAGGTTAAATGTTAAAGATAAGATTATGCTTTTGTTTATCCTGAGCTCGAATACCCATTACCCATCTAGCAACGTCAGTTAGCTAATTCCCTCCACTCTGTTGCCGTATAATCAATAACCGCTATACAATACAGCCCTTTTTTTTCCCAGAGGGATATATCACATCATGTAATGTCAGCTCGCCATTGATTTTCGTGTGCACGGCGTTGTGCAAGCGAACGCATGCTACGTATGTTACGTTAGGTGAGCTAATTTGCTTGCGTGCGTGTCTATTTATCCGTCTGCCTGTCTATGTGTTCAGGTTCGGGATGAATTCGGGATTGTGGTCGTCCCAGACACCCACCCGTACATTGACCCACCTCTGAACTCCAGTCCGCGCAGCTGGAACGTGACCAGCCCGTTCGCGAGTTCGACGATATGCACGAGACAGTTGAGGTTGTCAGAAGCAAGGACAAAGCAGTCCCCTTGAGAGACTGTTCCCCATCTGCCGAGAGCCAAATCACCGTAGAGTGACTTCTGCAGTGAACGGGTCAGGTGCTCGTAGAAGATTGAATTCAGATTGTTGTCATCCGAACCACCAGGATTGCGCTCCAGCTGAGATGACAGCCGAGTGTTCGAGTGGTCGACTCGTTTGGTACTGAAATCGCCGTGCGAGAGAGGGTACGACAGGTGCAACAATATAGGATTTTGTATATCTTGTTGTTGCTGCTGTCATTGTTGGAGACGGCCGCATTTGCATCGTCCGTAATCGCTATCCGTATATGTTAATGGAGGTCTTTCGGGAGGGCATAATGCGTCACTCAGCCAATTGTAGTGATTAAGCGACTAGTAACTGTGAAGTGTGAGATGCATTTACAAACCCATAAACTCACTAAACCCTCGGGGTCTCCCCCGGGGGCTGAAATATCGCTAGGCATTAATCACTTCGATAGATGACCATCACTAATTAGTTGATGTCCCTCGCTGCTATTACACTAGAGGCACCCATCGATGAAAACCACTAAATCTGATCAAAAGACGAGCTTAGCGTATCGAAGTTGGACTAACTTGTAGTCGCGCTCCCAGAATTTGATCGGCCTCACGTAGCTGGTGAAAAAAATAGCGCTGCCCAAAACGGGTGACAAAGGCGCCGACAGAGCAGAAGAAACAATCGCCTGAAATACAGCCACAATATTCACAAAGCAAAAACGAATTCATAAGGGTACAGATGACAGAGAGAATCTACTCAATGCCGTCCGCCGTGCGCGTGCACACACACACATATATACACATACACACACACTTATATATATTAGATAGAAAATGAAATAGTTAAGATACACATAATATATATATATATATATATATATGGCACAGTCGCAATATATTTGCTTTTTGCATATTTATGTCATTAGCGAGACAGAAATACGTCCATCCTTCTGTTTGTCGGTCGCGCTTGACCAGAGCTCTCTGTCTCTCTCTCTAAGCACGTAGCTGATACAGCGTCAATTTGATTTATCTTGCATATCATTGCTCTGTGTATGACTGCTGATATAAGCACTCATGAACATCATGTCAAGCATGTAAGGCCAAATAGGGTCGAAATGAAAAACGCGTGGCCATTTCATCAGCCATTTTTTCCAATTAGTCAGTCAATCAATACCTGAATGAATAGCATGGCAGAATGTGGCACAGAGAACGGCTGAGCGAATGCGTGAAATGCTGAACCCCAAGTGATCTGCCACGGCGCGATATACGTGATGACGAATCGCAACTGAAATTATCATAAACACGTTAAATGCGTAAATACATAACTAAATCGATAGATCGACAATGAAATAGTTAGATACATATCATATATATCTAAGCAGGTAGCTGAAAACGACTTGACCGCCCACAACAGGGGTGTTTACTGTGTCATGCGTCTAAACGCGTGTGAATATATTTGCTTTTTGTAGATTTAGTGTCGTTAGCAGGACAGAAATACGTTTATCCTTCTGTTTGTCGGTCGCGCTTGACCAGAGCTCTCTCTCTCTCTCTCTTTCTTTCTTTCCTTCGTCTTGGGAAAGCCTTCCTAATCCGTGGTGATCATCGAATACTGATACTCAGGTGATGATATTTGTTCCATCAAACAGCGTTTCATTACCTCATCTCGTATACGCCCGTTAATATCACACCATGCATAGTGACGTGGTGAGCGTCTACACGAACTCGATATTGTGTGGTCACACGATATAATCACAATGATGATGATGTGGCAATGCTATACCTTCAGCAGCAGTTCGTAGAGTTTGTTTGTAGCCAGCAGCATGACGAACAAATTGACGAGTATTGGCTCCTTGTACCTTCCCTGAAGATCGATCTTGAATATCAGCAGTGTAAACGCCAACGCCACAAAATGCCACGAAGCATCCGTGAACGCCCCTCGAAGACAGCGCATAGCGCACACGACCAATACCAGGCAGCCGATACTGGGCAGATGAACAGAATAGCATTATTAATTACCACGGCCATTAGTCGCTAATGGAACGGGAATATACAGAATGACGAACCACGCGAGATCGAAATGATTCCACTCAGGTTGCTACTTGTGAACGCTATTTCCAAAGGCAGACGGCGATGGTTAAAAGGGTGCGTCTCTGTGCGAATCGTTGATCATGGACGGTGACGGTTGATGACTCGTAGAAGTCGGTGATGTCATTGTGAATTATGAAACTACTCGTGTTGCTTTGGGATTTGTCCATTGAGGCGTTCCGATAAATCAGATTGCGATCTATGTCGAAGTGTACAAACATTGATTGACCCTCAGCGTTCTCAGGTCTCATTCGATAACGCTCTATTGTGCTGTTGCAAAAAATAATAGGGGTTAATGGAGGAAAACAGCACCGCTGACTATGTATGGCGACGAGTTAATGATTAAAATTGCTGCGCATGAATGCTAGATGAATTTTGTGCTGCAGGAATTTCACCCGTTGTACTATCAACATCTCCTGAACCACTCACTAATTAGATTTTCAGAAGGAGCACCGAGAAATGCATGTTGTATACTGGCATTTTCATCAAGTTGAGCCTGACTTAGTTCACGTTGTACATTTCGGCCCAAGTTGAAGTAAGTCAGTGTTGGCTAGTGATATCCGAAACACTACATAATCTACAACGCTCAATTACATGAGCGAAATTTCCTCTATAGACCCCCCCCCTTTTCATACACAGCTACCGAGCGCTTCCAGATCGTTCGGTCCTCTAACTGCAACCATTTGCATCCACATATACTGTGCACAGAGAATACGAGATGGAACTTACGCCAGGCCGAACTGTTCAATCAGTGGCGCAAGGGAGACGGTCAACGCGCTAAGCACCACCAATGGATACAGAGCGTTCTTTTCGAAGAACCACATCACGACTTGGACACGCTCGAACCACATCACGTGGGCGGGTTCTACACGCGAGATTCGGGTTCCCCACGAGACGAAGCGCACGGAAACGACATAAACGTTAGTCTGATATATATATATATATATATATGTATATACGTATACGATTAATAATGATGATTATTTAATGAATGTTATTAGAAGGGAGTTCTTCCCGCCGAACGGTTCTGAAGGTTTACCAGGAACTTACCGGTACTTTCGTACATGTTATGCTCCCGCGATTTGAGAAATGGTGCTGCACAGCAAAGCCAAGGTAGATGTTTTCGTGCCTGAATGATTGAACAATGAAGGCCACAGGTGTTATTCCGGATTAAATTATATGAGATGATCTTCGTCGAAAATATCTCTGATGGAAGACCTTAATATTCTATAGTAACACCTATAATAATCTCTATATATCTGGGTATCCGGGTGCATGTTCTTGCTGGTCCTCGCCTTAAAAGAGCGCAAGACCTTCGCAAACACCGTCCACCGTAAAAAAGTGTAAAGGTTTATTGGTTTCTTTAGGCAGGATAGCTTCCAAATCCATAGTCGAAGTCCATTTTAACTTGGAATTTTGGGGTTGTTCATGAAATGCTCGCGAACTAATTGACTTCCTTTTATGATGAAGAACCACCCACGAAATCTAGCTAGAGCTATATTTAGTAGTGACGAAATCTTGTTTTTATACCTCGGGTATACACCGTTTCGGATAAGGCTAAGCTACGAAGGTATACTCTTGTACGGTAATTTTGGCACCGTTATAAGAATATCGGTTAATCCCATTGTCTACAAGTGGACTCCCCATGCAGTGCATGACCGAGTCCCGTGGCGGCACAAATTGCATCCAAAGCAAATTAGTTAGTACAAATTATGTTACATTTAGCATATATCTAGACGCTTTAAAAATATGTAAAAGAAACTAACTTAAATGCTTTGTTATTTAACCAAGATAGAGTTTTACGGTCAACTCAAACTGAACTCCGACCACGCGTTAGCGAGAAATTTCGATTTTTCGCTGAATGTCACCTGTTTACATGGGTCTGTCTCTCACGTTTCAACGGAGCGATATATGCGAGGTCGATATACCCATGTCCGGCCGGCTATTTGCAGTTGCTGCTAGTCATCTGACAAAAGATCAGGTTAGGCCGTTGTCGAAATGGGGAAATCGCACACGAAACCCCTTTGTGGTCGTTCAGTCACGTCAATTTATCGTCGATAGTTACTAGTGCAACACGAACGTGTGCCAGATATTCCGGATGATGTACCTGTGGTAGTAGATAGTGGAGAATGAAGCCCCAGATCAGAGCCAACGAGTGGAGTCCCCTCGCGAGGTACGGCTGTAGCACCGAGAACATCGTCGACACGTGGAGGGCGAACACAAAGACGGAAAGCAACGCCACCTGAATGGCGTCGGTCTTCAGACGCGCCAACTGCAGAAGAGAAGGCAGAGAGAGAGAGAGAGACATATAGGATCACGATCAGAGAGTTGATGCGCGCGCACTTCGTCGTGCCTCGTTTTAATACATGCGTTTTATCATATTCTTCAATCCCAACTAACCTGCTGATAACTAACGATGAATAGCAACTAACCGCTGTATCTAACTTACAATTAATAGCCAACTAACCACCACTGTGTCTAACTGATAACTAACAACAACTAACCACTGTATCTCGCATTTGTTGGGGAAGTGGATCGACGAATTCATGATGTTTCCACACCTCGGTCGCTTCGGTCACCGTGGCCAGGCCGCCGGAGGCACCCGCCGCTGAGCTGACAGTTCCCCCGGATACCGCTGCATCCGGAGGTCCCGTTGCCGTCGTTGTGCCACCCGAATGGGTGCAGTTGTCCCCGGCCGAGGCGGTTTCTCCAGATCTGCTGCTCCGCCGATGCTCTTGCTGTTCGCCGCTTGACGAGTCAATGATCGCTGACGCATCGATTCTCCGCCTCTTGGGCCGCGTCGCTGTGGGCGATTTTTCCGTTTTTCGGAGCGCGCCCATAATCAGCTGAACTAAAACGGTTGGATCGCTCTGACTGCGCGACAGGTGATACGATGTTGTCACCAACAGGCCGCAGAATACCGAAAACGCGATGTTATTGGCGGGATTTTGATTTTCCTGAAAAAGTAGAGAGAGAGAGATGCAGGATGGGACATGCGACGCGTTACCTACCGCCAGAAAAAACTGTCACAACCAAACATATGAGAGCAAACGCAATCGCCGGCGATGCAGCAAGTTCCTTTGAATGTTGGCGACCCTATGGCTAATTAGGGTATATATTCATAGTGGACTGGAATGGACGTGCTGTTACTTCAATCCGTATCTCTTTCGGGTGTCCCGAGATTGGAACAAAGGTTGATTTAGCTGGGTTGAATTTAATTGAAAAAAAAACACAAAGACAACGCACTAGCAATGACGTATAGCATAGACCGAAGAGTAGCCCTGTTAATGCGAGACTCCGGCTGAGGCAGTATACAGCAGAGACTGGACCGGTGGCCGCTGCTCCGCCAAAGATGTGCATGTCAATCTGCTCGCATAGATACGTCACAAAAGTGTTCACTTGCGGCAGAAGACCCACGCTGAATAGCACCGGAAAGCTTAGCACGAATACTGAAAAATATGAGACACATTAACAGGCGTTATTAATTATGGTCAGTGTTTTATTTATATGTATGCATAGTATTAGTTAAGGAGAGAACATTGGGAACGATGAACAAGATGGCGTGGACACGTAAAAGCGGTTGTTTTTCAACAAAAAATAAAGCAACCGTTGAAGGAATCGTTACAAACTGTGCCTCTTGTAATGGATACATAACCGTTCTATTCGTCTCGGTCGATAGCAGACGAGAGGCTACTAATTACTTACTAATGAGGAAATGTTTTAGCGCGGCCACACCCTCTGCCGTGAAGAGTCGCCAACTGTAGACGGCAATATCTGGATAGGATATCTCTGCTTCGAGAATCCGTTGGCTGGCCAGTAGGCCCGCGCAGCAGAGACAAAAATAGACCGGTCGACTGAAAGTCACAGATTTTGGGCAATTCGTATATATTATATTATTATATATATATATATATATATATTTAGCTTTTCTATTATATATCCATCGTATATATGCAACACGACAATCGTGACAATAAAGGGGGCACAGCACACTTTCGTTGCTCCCTGAGTATGATTGAAATCAATGTTTGATGTGGCTGCTCTTCGCTGTATTAAGCAATATAATAATATGAATATAGTGTGATAGATATTCTCTCTCTCTCTCTCTCTCTATATATATCTCTCTCTGTCTTCTATATCAGCAGTATATATGTAAATGGTTTAAACAAGTACCTGTACAGGACTAGATGGTTGTAACCGTGCGTCGGTGATGCAGCATCGGGCTGAACACTTTTCAGCAGACTGTACTGGCAAGAAGCCATCACGAAACAGAACGCGATTGAACTCAGCTCCACGAAAAGACCCTGGAACATTCGAACACGATTCAAAACGAGAAATATTTCTTCTAGTTGGAGAATGCATCCGGTTTCGGGTTATCACAGATGATTGTGTTGAACAGAGCTACCTAACGGTGTTCAACGGCGGATTCAACAGCAAAGAAATGTGTTCAGCAGGTCACTTTTCTGTGTCATGCGTGTGGTGCTGCCGATCGAAGGTGGTTAATTTCTATAGCATGTATCAGCTACCCTGTGAATTCGATCAAAATGGCGGCATTGCCCCCCTGTTAAATGCGAACACGTCGAAGGCGTACCTTTTGCAGGCACAAGGCACCGAGGAAGGCAACGAGAACAGCGAGAAGAACCGATGCGAAATTCTCCAACAAGGTGACGTTTCTATCAAGGACGGCGAGTAGGGTCAAGCGGTCAAACGAAACCTGTTGGCGAGATGGCGAAATCAGTCAGATAGAGACATCAATGATATGTATAATGACATATTATACGCGGAGAGTAAAGCTATATATATATATATATATATATATATATATAATATATATATATATATAATATATATATATATATATATATATATATATATATATATATATATATGAATGTTTGCCGATAACAAATACAGTGACTCTTCAGCGTGTCCTTGTGACTCAAGCGAATACAACAGTACCATACACCGTTGTGTTGTACGATTGAACGGCTTGAGCTAACTTTAATCATTCTGGCGGTTACTATTTGAAGAAGCATCATAACCAATGGAACGAATGCAGCCCTACGCCATCTCGACACTTCGGCGATATCAACGAAGCTTACCTTCACCCTGGGACCATTGGACCACGGCAGCACGTGGAACATATAGTATTGACGTGGTCTGGCCGGCACGTGGTCCAAAATACTTGGTTGGTCAAGACCTCCCGAAGGATGAGATAGAATTCCGCGTGGACTCATAAATGACAAGGACGGCTCAACGGTGAGACCAGCGCCACCGAACGGAAAGCGACTGTTATGGAATAACCTGAATAACAGAGTGAGCCAACCACATACAAAAAGATAGACCCGTATTTCGCCTTAATTAATTATTTCACCCGCATTTCAGACAACTAACTCGAAGGGAACGCTCGAACGAAGAACTGACAAATGACACGAATTATTCTGGATTCTTCTATAATGTTGTCCTCACCGTCATTATTATTATTATTATCATTATTATTCATCTGTATTGCATTCATTCGAATTTCTGCTCACCCCGGATGCGTCGGTATACGTGGTTGTAAAACGTAAAAATAGTCATTCGGCTGTTGTTGCTGCTGCTGCTGCTGTTGTTGCTGTTGTTGTTGATGGTCCTGAGATGTTTGCGGCTGACGATGTCTTGACGATGAGCTTCCGTCGAACGGACCGGGGATTACTTGATGACGTCGTCCTGCTTGAGGGTCAAGGGAATGTGAGACACCTCCCAAAGCCGAGCTTCCAAGAGGACAAATCGATCCCTCAATCGAATCGCCGGGGGTCCGAAGTCCGGCAGCGCCGCCACCGCCACTTAGCGACGAATGGGCCCCGACACCGCTTCCCGCGCCGGCAA
This sequence comes from Stratiolaelaps scimitus, assembly GCA_019614645.1. NCBI lineage: Eukaryota > Metazoa > Arthropoda > Arachnida > Mesostigmata > Laelapidae > Stratiolaelaps > Stratiolaelaps scimitus. Next base: position 961,132 of record JABWDB010000031.1, on the reverse strand, counting down.
CCATCAGCGTAGCACCCGACGAGGACGACGCCTGTGAGACTGTATCCCATGGCCGCCCCACACCAGTAAAACGTATTTCAAGATCGCGTGAGCCCTAGAAGGCCCACGAAAGAAGGGGAATAATTTTTAAGACGAGTAATAATGACAATAATTTTTATACGATCCAACTCGGCCGTACCGCTTATCCTGCAAATTTCATCAGGCCTTTGTTATCACTTTTTTTTTATAATTATTTCTTATTACCCTAACTCGAATTGGTTTTTACCTGGGCTATGCTTCCGAACTACGTCCGAATTACTTCAAACCATATGTGTCCTGCGGGATTCGAACCGGAAACTCTGGGTTTCCAAGTCCTCGGCGCTACGCCACGCCATCCCGCTTGACAACAACACCTACTAACCAGATCATCTGTCCTCGTCCTTGGCGGCCTTAAATGCATAAGCTGCTGTTGTTGATGTTGCTGCTGCTGCTGTTGCTGCTGGTAGGCAACGTAAGTACGTGGCGAAGACGCTTTGCCACTTTCGTTAAAGGTATACGCTTGCCAATTGCCATCCTCGTCACGAAAACAGTGAACGGCCCCAGGCGATGTGTCATCATGACTGCGGGCCAAATGTGTACCCGGTGTGGACAGCATGGAAGCAAGCAGGTACGACGGAGGTGAGACGGAATCGCCTCCTGAAGCCACATTTGATGGACCTCCACTTCCAGCCGTGTCCGGAGAAGCTTGAATGGATAGAGGGACAAAAAGTGAGACAACTAGCTTCGCTTAATGCCACCCGCATGTCGTTCACGCGCTGGACGTTAACGATCCTCTACTGCCCAAGTCAAGCTATAGAAGCACTGAGTCCACTTTCTTAGCGTGGACATACAAAGCAACTGCGAGAGCATAAATAAAGCAAGCGAATTGAATACTGCCTACATCACTAGGTCACCTACCAATTGACTGCTGTTCAGGCGTGTCACTGCTTTTGACACTAGCCACGGCACCGCTCTCTGCTGACGACTTGCGGCTTGCGGACGATCCTAAGCTACCTGTTGGCTCTGCCGTCCCCGACCGTCGACCTGACGAGATGCCCCCACCAGAACCGGCCCCGCCTCCGCCGCTGCCGGTGCCCTCCTTAACTGCTGCTGCTACTGCTGCGCCTACAGTGGTTGCGTCCCCCTGAAGCGGTGATTGTATGGCAGCTGTACCTCCACCATCTGACCACTCTCCTTCGCCCTCATCCGAGTCGGCCAGCGTGCCAAGCGAGATGAGTTCCTGCTTGAGCTTCTGCAGATCTCTGCCTGACACGAGGTCGTCCTTTGAGAGAATCTCAAGAAGACGTCGACGAATTTGGCTACGCTGCCACGCATCTCCTCCGCCTCCGGAAGATCCCGACGGGTCCCGCGATTCCTGCGATCCCTGACGAGAACCTCCGCTCTGCTTCAACGACGGCGTACTCTCATCCGGTGAGCTTGATGAGCTGCAACGGGCCGAGAATGCTAACCATTATATACAAGCGATCTCGGCGGGGAAAGATGGAAGTGTTGATCTTAGCTGTGAACGAACACTCACCTTGAGCTTTGCGCGTCATCCTCGCGCGACGGCGTTGGTGCACTATCGCCGAATGACCACTCGAAGCTGTCCCCTTGACCGTCCCGCTGTAAATGGCCGCCCGCAACCAGACGTTGCCTCCTCGCGTCTCCCTCATCGCCGGCACTGCTGCTACCCGCAATTGGCCCTACCCTCCCTAGAGCCGCCATCCCATACTCAGTGTTATCGTTGACATTGCTGTTCTGTCCACTTGTGCACTTGCTCTTCGGCGTCGACGGGTTATAGATCACGGAGAAATTGGTGCTACTTCGTTCCGAATGTGTCTCGGAGCTGTCATCTGTCGTCGTCGTGTTCTGCTCACTAGTCGCCAAGAGCTGCTGGTCGAGCGGGACAGCACCCGACGACGTCTGCTGCTGCTGCTGATGACAGCTCTGTGTTGCAGATGTGCCTGCGGCAGCTCCTCCAGCTGTCGGGCCTTGTTGCTGCAGTTGCTGGCCTTGTTGCTGTGTGGGTGTGCCGTGAAGAACTCCGAGGGAGCCGAGATTTCCGCTGCGCCTCTTCCGGCGAGCTTTCTTCTTTAGTCGTTCAGCTGTCGCGGGACTAGACAGACTTTGTAGACGCTCTTTTCCTGACGCGCTCTTCTGACTCGCGTCGAAGTTCCCCTTCGAGGCTGCCTTCAGATGGATCGGACTGAGAATACCGCTTCCGCCGGCACCCGTAGGGTCATCCTCCTGGATGGTTTCTTCGGAGAGGCCCTTCCGAATGTAGTCCATCGATCTGATTTTGAATTGAACCATGATTAGATTAATTGTAAAAAAAAAACATCTAGAAATATATGGCAGCTCTTCATCGGTGTGGACACGTTAGTTGGCTAATTGTTTCGTGTAATGTCGTGTTCGCTGTTAATGAGCGACTATCCGTCTATCAAGTAAACCCGAATTACGCGTATCTATATTTTTTTCCTATTAAAACATATGTACAAATACTCCTTAGGGGATTTATCCCGGCGGAAAGCCTCCAGCTTCACAATATACCCGTGATGGTCATACACACGGGTGAGATCTGCCGCGAGCTTGAACACACTGGTCTCGCTATCTTCACACTTCTCATCATTTCTATTCATTATACCTCCTTGGTATGGCCCCCGGTGGTGGAGGTTGTGACGAGATAGCCTCCAGTGACACCGGATGTGAGGGAGGTTGACCAGCGCCAACACCGCCACTGGGGCTGCCACCAACTCCAGGGCCTCCCGATGCCGATGTTTCCATCTCTGAGTGAGCGCGCCGGACAGGTTGCCTCCCTTCGGTCATCATTCCGCCAGCGTTCCCGCCTGCACCAGAAGAAGTCTGGGTTCGAGCCCTGCGGAACACCATCGTTCGATTAGATTAGATCGAGATCGAATATCAACAGATGTCGGCAATATATGTGTGATACATTTGTGCCTGTCTGCTTGCTTCTAATGCGAAGCGGCACGAGCTATAATACACGGCAAAGTGTCCGAAGGCACTGTCTAAACCGCAGCCTGTGAATTGGCTATATATGTATATATATATAAGCGGTTGCTCGACAGAGAACAGTCATTGAAAATGATACTGCAGGCACACTACTCAAAGATGATATTTTTTCTCAAAGATGATAGCAGTACATTCACGATTCTAAAGTGGGTTTCAAATTATGACACGGCGAAGGTGAAAAGTTCGATCCGGAAGGCCTGGACCACCCCAGGCTCAAGTAGCGATGGAGAGAGTGACAAGCGTTTGTAAGCGAAATTTGTTCGAATTGCCTGAGAGTTCTCCTAGGAAACACCGTTCGGTGTCTGCTCGCCGTTGACTCAAAGAGACTACGCTGCGCATGAGCCCGCGTTGTGAAGGAAAAAAATGATTTCAATCTAGTTGAGGTTTTAGAAATTAGTTCACTTTATTCATTTGCGAATATCCATCGACTAAAATTAGGCAGATCTTTAGGGTCGATACAAGCAGTCTTTACGTTGCGCGAAGTATCTCATGTATTTGGCGGAGGAGGAGCGGGAAGCACTCGGCTGGCCACTGACTACTCACCTTGCAACGCTAGGATCTTGTGACATAAAGCCGAGCTCGACGCTGCCTGCCGTCAACGGCGACTTCATAAGGGGATCGGCTGAGCTCGCCTGAAGTGCGGGACTGAAGTGACAGCCGAACGCCCCGCCGTGATGTCCACCGATTCCGGTGGGGACACCATTGCTGGTCGAGGGACCTCCCCCATTGTTACCCGTGCCAACCGAAGATGGCAACGCCTGTTGTTGTAAACTGGTCGATGACGACAGTGATGTTGTCGTATCCCCGCTGAGCACGGCGCTCGCCTGCGAGGGCTGCTCATCCATAGCACTGCCGGACACCCCTCCAGAAAGTGTGGACACGACTCCGCATGTGCTCGCTGTATCTGTCGTTACAGAAACCACAGCCGCCGTTTAGGTTACTCGGGAACGGCAACCTCATTCAACAGCTCAAGCTGTCAGCTACTGTCAGTAGCGGTGGTCAGTTAGTGAGTTGACCAATCAGCTGATTAATCAGACACGCTCACTCCATCTCGCTCGAAATCGAACAAAGAAGGATTTTTTTTATATAGTTCCTCTCCGCACATATTCCCCTGTCGCCGCACACGATGTCACTCATACAAAGTAGATATTTCTACTTATTTCTAGCCTCGATATCTCGCACGTACCTGCGTTCAGATGCAACTGTTGATGATACTGCTGTACAAGCAGCAGCTTCCGATGACTGTCCGGACTCAACGTCGATCTCTGACTGAGATTGCTACTACGAACACTCTGTGTTGAGATGCCGCATGCGGCGGCGCCGCCACCGCCGCCGCCACCACCACCGCTGCTTCGTTCAGGTTCTCTTCGAACAGAGGAAGATCGCCGAGATCCGACTGACGACGCTCCGGAACTTCCTCGCGCGAGCTGAATAGCGAGGTCTGAGAATTCACATTGAACGCACGCTCTGCTGTGAAATTGCCTTCGTACGTTCATGGCCATGCGCCTGATCATGTGACGATTGCGATCGTGACGAATGGAGAGGGCCAGATATCTATTGTAGTTGCAAATAGGTGCATACTGTCTCCCGTCCCCAATGCACCCACAGGTATCTCATTTGGATACGTACCAACGCTATTGTTGTCTCTTGTGTTAACAGCGATGAATTCGATCGAGTCCACGCGGTTTGCGAGGTTTGCAAGCGAATTTCTTGACGAGCATTGCACTGGTGGCGTTTCGCCGTCCGGACGAGGCGTCAACAGCTCCAACTCGACTGCACGGTCGCGGGAGCCGCCGCTGTGTGAATGGAATAGAATCTGTTACGATGCGTTTGAAAGCCTCCTCATACATTGTTTGACACGACAATTGTCATTGGCACACGCCGCAGTGAAAGGCTGCCCATATAGGCGATGAGGGCCATCGCCGATCCCTCGGGCTTTCGCCGGCGGAAACGACGAACGAACAGGTTCTCGAGTCCCGCTGTCGCTGGCGAAGCAGAAGGTACTTCGTCATTCCAGAGGAGTACACCTGTCGGTTCGTTTCTGTCCACAAGTTCTGTGGAAATCTGTAGATTTCCATCTCAAAAGCTTTGAATATCTTGACAACTATCTTAATTTCTTGGAAATCTTCTGGAGTTTATTGTTCCAAATGTGTACAAATCTCCGTCTTTTTCGAACATGTCCAGCCCGAAGCAATGACACAGATCTTACGCTGGGAGCAGTCAGCCTATGTTCTTGAACGTGCTTGCTGCAAATGTCTGTAAATGATGTCCACTGTATAATTTCCGTTGGTACTAATGCTTCAAGTGCTTCGATATCGCGGCTTTGTGTGATTTTGGACAGAGGTTGTCGATCAACTTCCAGGGGAGATTCGTCGACCAATTTACTACAGGGGTGGCAACTGAACCGTACCATGTGTACCTCTATTTAACACAGATGGCCGTCGACTGTTTCATCTTAAGGACTTCTTCGTTACGAGAAAAATGAAACTCTGACGAGTCGATGTAAACGACATCATTTTCTTCAGGTTATCCTCGCATGCGGCAGCTTGCGCAGTTCGTTAATCCAATACACATCACCCCAGATATAGATATATATATATATATATCCGAGGTTAGGATTTTCACATTTTTTTAAAGGCTAACTTCATAACTGCCACCTTAAGCTCGATTCCCAATGAAGAACTTCATATATATTAATTTCGGCGTTCTCTATTTCCTTATTAATGAATTCAAATTCAACCACTACTTTATTTAGACTCAAGGTCAAAGCCCATTTACAGAAGTTCTAGCAAAATGGCGCCAATCGTATCAGTTTCATCCCGCCGTTAAGTTTGGTTAGTTGGTTGACTTGCATCGTCAATATAGTTGTCTTTTTCACTTGATTTTATCAAAGGACATTGACTACGATCGTAAAAAAAACTGTGGTCAACCAACGCGTCACGCGCAAAACAGCCAGAACCGCATTGATCATTAGAAAGCTCAGATGATCAACTCACTCGCTATTAGCTTCTATGATTCGCCACGGACAGTCTCCACAGTGGTAAATTGTGTAAGTGTATGACTGACAATTAATACTGTTCTCGAGGCATTTATACTAATTTGTATAGGTCAACACAAGTTGATATTCACAGTCTATATCAACTAGCCGATTTTTACAAGCAGTCACAAAGCTTACCCATGATGTGCGCCATGGCCGCCGCCCGGGTGGCGATCTCCATCGGCCGATGGGGCCTCCTGCATCGCCTCGCCAGTGTCAAACAGCTGATGAAGTCGAAGATTGAGAACCTTCAGTGAGGTGAAAAGCACCGCGACCAGTCCCACGTACGCTGACCACAGTACAAAGCCCATCGAAGACGCGAACTGCCAATATAGGGGCACACAGCAGAAGATTCAATACCATTTCCTATCTTAAGGCAGAAGCCGTTGTTTTCTGCGGGTAGCTTTAACTGGTCGATCATTCGTGTTACGAACGCATTCACGCATCGGTACCAAGAACAATATGTACGCACGGAGACTACAAGCACGCGCGTGCTTGAGCACAAACCAATTGTGCAGAGATTATCCAATGAGAGTCCGACACTGATAATTGTCCTCTCCCTCATACGTCAAGTTTGTCGAGTCGTTTCGACTTGAACATCAAACAAAGTCAAAGACGACCCCACTGGGGCCGTGTCACTAGAGCACACAAAAATTGAACAATAATAATGCTCTCCCTTCTGTCCCCTCTTCGTCTCGTACGCGGTTAGCCATTCACAGTGTGTAAAATGTGCTCGCTTCAAATTTACGCGAGGAATTATTTGTGACACGCGCGCACTGTGGGTGCGCGTGTCATCGATCCGAGGCTGGCGAGAGGGGGGGAATGTTGAAAAAAATGATCTTATCGTTTGTAGCTGTAATCGAGCCTAGTATCTAGTTGAATAATGTACAAGGCGAATTACCATATAGAGACAGAACGGCAAAGCGATGAGGAGCAGCCAGAGATAGAGGTGCATGAGATTTGCCGCATGGCCCTGACGCGGGTCAAAGAACCACCCGCCTGTAAGCGACGCCCATACGCCCTGTCGGAGAATCTCCAAGAACTGCGACCCCATTGTTGCTGTTGTTATCCGAGGATACCAGCACCCCGCAGCTAAAACAGTGAACGAACACATGATGTTAGTAGTGATCGCCGGTAAATAGTGATGTACGTCCGTCGAATATGCTCTATAATTCACAATGCATTGAGTAAAGGTTTTTCAAAGAAAGCTCGGTTCAGCCATTGGCCCTCACGTTTGATCACAGCATAGTTGTTGATTACTGACTGTTTTTTTTTATTTAGCTAGTTAGTTATTTATTAAGCAACGTAACATATCCGTCGCGAATTGCAATCATTCGACGGATTTCGACAGGGCCTGTCATAACAAAAATGGAAACACTCAATAAACTCTCTCCGTAAGGGGAATCTCGAACGATCAGATACTTTGTAGAAATACGAAGCTAAACGGTTGTAGTTATACTTGAATTTTTCATTGAAACTCGCTCGTACTTCGTGTGCGTTATGCAAACCTGCCATATTTGCATTAATCTGCACAGAAGAAATCTCTATCTAATGAGCGTGTATGTGATTCAACGACACCAGTTTGTTGACAGTGTGAAAAGGGTGTGTTCAAGATGTAGATCCGGTGAAATATGATTTGAAGACGGCTGGTCAAGTGGTGTCTGATGATAATAATAGCGAAATGATTAGAAGGTAAGTAATATTACTCCCCCGGGCCCAAGACATTTGGAGGGAGGCTTTTGTAAATGTATCGCTTGGAACACTTAATAAAATTAATAATGACAACAAGACTAATAACGTAATGTCAAATAATAATTATAATAATAACCCTTGTGAATCCTAAAAAAAAACAGAGAGAGAGAGTTAGAGAGAACTCTTTATAACGTCATAAATTAGCATAATGCCAGATATCATTGTCATTTGTGTAACTAACCCAAAGTTGTCGCGTGCACCTCACTGTTCCAATGCAATATAACATACGTATGATATATATATACATATATTCTCTATATACATATATGTCATACATATGTATACATTACTACTGTATAGTTCATCTATGCGACGGCTGCTACAAAGAGCCACGACAACGTTATATACAACAAGGCGAGTATAAGGAAAATACTAGCTGTTAATAAACACTTCAGATCATTCAGACTAGATCGCTGGTCGCTAGAGTCAAGTGAAACAAGCGAACTCGTTTGCTATGGCCGTATGACCTTGAAACGAAATTCGAATATAAAGTTAGACAAATATGAACCCGTAGATAGAGTAACGGCTCTCGAAATTTCATCCAAGTGTCTCGGAAATGATTATTGTGACAAACGGGTTGTCGTTTGGACACGTAATGCACGTTTAATTCGAATTTGGCGCCATTGGTTTAATTATTGTTGCAATCCTTGTGTTTAGGAGCTTACGTCAACTAATATTACGTATTACATTATTCATACCTGTAAGTTACTAAGGTTAAGAAATGTACGGTGTGAAATATACGTTTACAGCATCTTGAATAAATTATGCGGTGAGCATTGCGGCGGCGCCACCCGGCGGCCAGGAGAGAACCCCGAATTATCAATGAGGCATGTCACAACAAGCGTGCCAGTTATCACAGAGTACGGTCGTCGTTCCAACACCACCACCCTGCGGGGCACTCTCCTGGCCACGCCGCTCTGAGCCGCCGCCGAGTCTAGCTTCGACTTAATCGTTTAGTGTGTTTATTATAGAAGTTGAGACAGGCATTGGGGTTCATCATAATTATTAACCATCTTCATAATTGTCATTAGTTGACTGACAACCAATTTGGGATTAATTCAGCGTTGCGTTGAACACGACACCCCTGGGATGAAACGATTTTCAAACGTGGTGAACCCCGCGGTACCTATATCTGACATCCGAGGCTGATCGAAATTGCAGTTGACGCAAAAATAATCTTACGAGGATTTATCTATGAATATAGTATTTATCCATTGTCTTATTCCTACCTTGTCGTGTATCTGAAGATGTATCAGTATATACATAGCTCCCGGTGGCTACAACTCAAAATTTTCGAAACATTTCTCTGAAACTAGCGTGTCTGCCAGACGCTACCTACGAAATACAGGATCGTCCAGGGGAACAATTTGAGTCCACTACTCTTTGCACTGCTAATTAGTGATCTAAACATAATCATCAACAGCGGTTCGTTAGTTCTACCTAAAAAATAGCGCCCACTGCGGCATACGATATCGCTCTCATCTGGGATGAGACAAGTGCCGGAGGCGTGTCCTCACTCAAGGTGAGGTCGTACTTTCAAGAAACAGTTACTCGATCACTGAGCACAGCAAGACGAAATCGTCTCGCGGCATATGCCAAGACGCTCAACCTTCACGGGACTGAAGCATACGCCGCTATTGTCATAGCCGACGGCAATGCAATTGAGGGCCTTCTTATCATAAATCGACCTCTCCTTCGTCTCCGTCCCCAAATCAGAATCAAGTTTGAATGTATGACTTTGAAGAATCCAAAAAAAACGAACCAAAACTTGTATATCTGATACCTACAGTTCTGTAACAAAAACATTAAGTTACATAACATCATATATCTTCATATCCCAATAATAGGCGTATTGATGAAAGAAATGAAATGATTAGATATATTCTACTGTTTGACAGAGCCGGTGGTCCATGAGGACTTTTGGCTGGGCGACAAGCTTACGAAGTTCATTTGAGTTGTTAAATGAACTGTCTGACAGCCTCGAGTTATAGTTTTCCCGCTTAGTGAACCCAGGTTTGATAGCCTTCCTCTATAATATGAATCAGTCTGCCCCTGACGATATTTAACTATTTATAATAATAGTAATACTAATCATAAAGTTGGACACAGCTGTGTTCATTTGTCAACACAGACACACATATAGCAAGAATAATATTAGATATATATATATGATTTTAGATATATTAATATTGGACTTTCTCAATTTCTCGTCTACCTTCTCAACCCCTAGATAAATAATGACGGCTGAAAACAAGCTGGTCTCAAAAATGAATTGATATCAATCAGTGAGCTCATTGATGCACATCCGCATCTCTCGCTTACAATGGCTACAAACAATGTACATTGGGTTCATTGTGCAGACGGGATGCTATGAGTTATAGCCTTAGATCTAGCAAAGTATAGCGGCGAATCGTAGTTGATATACGAGAAAATAACGTGGCCATCCAGGTACAGCAAGGGAGCCTCAGCATCGATACGATTTTTGGTAAAACGATGCCTCCGACCTAAGCAACCTAGGTAACCGCAGTAGGTAATCCACTTACATGACAGGATCAGCCACTCTGCAGATTGGCTTTAACTTTGAAATGTGAGAATACGCCCGTTTCACTCGTCAGCTCATCATATCATCATAACCTGTGAACGCTAACTGACGCCCTCCACTATCGAAATACTCTCGTCTCCATTCATGTGTCCTGCTTTGCGTCTTAGCTTTGAATAGCAGCGACTCACAAAATCTATGTATACATTATATACATTGCAGTGTTTCGTGTCAACACGCGCGCAGGTCCGATTGGCTAATTAACTTACTTACTTACTTGTTAACTAGAACTCTTCGCACCCCTGTCGTCGTCCTCGCCTTTGTTGCAACACCATTCGTACGGCGATCAGAGAAAATCGTCGTTCGATGACTTCATATTCCCCACTGGTCACAACGGCGTAAACCTCTGTCATATTCAGATTAGGCATTCACACAGCGACGCGACACAGATCAGTCATCTTTCACTGGGGGCTGTTATTCACCGCTGCAGCGTTCGTGGAGCGTCTTGCGAGGTCAGCGTCGAACGAGACAGAACCCGATATCCTTTCCTCAATGAGAGAGTGCTCTCACTGGGCATTGAGGCTTTTTCGGGGAGAATTACGATAAATTGTTAATATATTTACATATATACATACATACAATAAAATAGAGGATAGTAACATGATGACTGAATCATCTCACGCTAGCACGAATACGACAAGTGGCTTTCTCTGTGATGTGTCGTATGAGCCGAACGTGTCATGGAAATTGAAGCGAGAATGGTAATTGTGAAATGCATCCAATTGTTCGCATCGTATTTTTATGAGCAGAGACACTCTGTTGATAGAGATTTTGGATGAGATCACTCTCACGAGAGAATTGTGGAATGATTGAGAGGAAGCGCACGATCGTTCTTTTTGAGAGTTCTACTCATGAGGAAAATTCGTCCCCGATAGCTAACGAGAGTCGGCCCGAATTGCTAATTACAAACGACGACAACAACAACAACAGCAACTCCCATTCATTCACTTACTCTATAATATTATGCTGTTCACTGCAACAGTCAGCAGTTGTTACTCTGGGTGGCTGTAGATGGGCGCTCTGTCTGTGTGCGACGTTCGATTTGTAAACAAACGGAGACCACAACCGAAGGTTGTGTGGACCACTAGCGGCCGGAGGCAAGGACCACCATAACAACTGCTCCCGCGGGGCTGGCTGCTGTCCACCGTCGAAGTCGAGTGTAAGAGCCAATCTCCTTTCTGAGAATTTTCCCTAATCGCCGTGTTGTTCAGCTGTGAAGTCCGAAGAACATTTTTCGAAGTGCACAACAACACACACACAGTCTATATTCATGGGCTAGTTAGGCTGCCGGCTCTTGTGCCACGGCTGGCAGACGAACACTAATCCAATCGGAGACGTCCGTTCGATCAACGGGTGGTGGCGGGCAATTTCAAACGGGCAACATGGCCGAAGTCATCTGTCTGCCTATCCGCCTGTTATCTCGCACTGCAAAGCATTGTGCCGCGGTGGCCGCGGTGGCCGCTGCTGGTGAGCGGTATGATATCGAAGCGTAGCGCTCCGTACGGCATAGTGCGATTATGACTACGGTCTAGCTCGACTTGCTTTCTGCGGCTGTTCTGGAGGGTCAGGGATCGGTGTGTGCTAGTTCATGCGTTTGGATTTGTAGCGGCACAGGAGTGTACGTTATCGTTGTAGCATGTTTCGTATGACGGAGTGACGAGACGAAACTTTCTTGATGTGTGTGGAACCTGTGCGCTGTTCGATGTGAATTGTTTTGTGAAGGTGAGCAATCTCGATGCTATTTCTTGGACATAGACGATTTGAGCTCTCGGGCAGGTTTGAGCGAACTTACGTACATCTTCCAAAGGACCAAATAGATTTATATATATATAGATGTATATACCTATATATCTAAAAAAATAGATATGTGTAGCCAAATTGTCCCGAGAGGAATTCGAACACCGACGTCGAGTAGCGCCAACCCTCGTGGAAAAGAAGTTCGCGGCGCACGATAGTGAACAACACATTGGGCTCGAGGCGTCCCAGGTTCGAACCCAGGATCGGAAGGCGGAATTTTTCTACGAAAATTTTCTGCCAAAATTCTACGCTAAGCCAATAACTATATCGGAACTTTTTCTATCCGAATTCGATATGTGCTACCGAAATGAATCTGCTTATAGCAATATTCGAGAAAATAATGTAATTCATGTAATTACGACATGAGCTGAAAGTGGCTATTTTTAAAAATATACTCTACCTAGCTAAATGACAGTCACTTACTACAGTGGTCACGATTAGCTAACTATAGCTAATGTGAAATAAAAGAAAAAAATGTGAACTTCATGAGAAAGATGAAGATAAATGTTATAAAAAAATAACGCACTTTTCTTCTGTGTCACGTATTGTCTATTGAGGGAAAATTGCGAATTTGTCGGCGGATCGCTACGGGCATAAATACTCAATACTACTCACGCCACAGTGTAATACATTTCATCATCTGGCAATGAACAAAAAGCCATGCATCTGGTATTGTTCGCTGTGGTTCGAGTTGATTCCCTGTCGCGAAAGTAAGCTAGGCTTGACACGTCGATCGAGCGTGATTTGTACAGAGGAAAATAGAAGTTGTGTCTCGTTTTTTCATTTTCAGCGATGACGGTACCTTTTATTGTCCTGAAAATCGAGATCTAGGTACATTCAATATCAAATGTTTTCAAGTCATCGTTGCAGGTTTGGAAATGTGGCTTGGCAATGATGAAAACATTTTAAAATATCATTATTTTGAACGTCATGCTAAGCTTCTCGAAGAAAGTGAAACTAGATGGTCGAATTTCTATTGAATGCAGACGTTTCTTGTTTAGTTTACGAGGAAGGTAAAATAAAATAAGATTATTAATGAGTCTCTTTTTTGCTATCGTGTACTTTGTGAAGTGATTAACGGTTGCGTTTAATTAGACTCAACATCATTACTCTTTACCAGTAATATACTCGAAACATACCCCTAATATGATCAGAATTAGTCCATTATCTTGCCACATGCACTAATAGCTTATTAAATATCTATTATATTATCTATAAGATGTGAGGTTTCTTTTGTTATTCATAAAACAATTGGGGACCAGTTGTGGCCAGTTAACGTGTATAAAAATACGTTAAAATCTCATATTTGCCCCCTTAAATTATTTTATGTGTTCGGTATATTTGTTATTGTAAAAAAATATATTGAAGTAAGCTTATGTGTCTATAAGTATAATCGTCTAGCAGAAAGTACGTGTTCAATTCTTAAAGCGAGTGTATCGTTGAGTTGGATTGGTGATGAGTATATGGGTTTCAAGTTCAATTTTTTCGTTGAAACATAAAATATTAGTTTAGATTCCGACGGTGAGCTCCAAAGTCGCATTCATTGCAAATGCCACTTCGTACTTGGCAAGGTACTTGTAATATATACTTTTTTAAATAAAAAAATAAGGTCAAAACTATCAACTTGCAGGGAATACGCGAAACGCTGAGTAGGCCACAAGGCCTCGACAAGATGGCTTGGCCTCGGGGTCGACAGAGGAAGCGCACGCCGAACTCACGCTATTCGACAGACTACGACAGCTTCGAACTGCCAAATGGAGAATCTGCAAGGCACAAGGTTGATATAAATATATACATATATATGTAGACATCACATGCGCATTGGCTGATTGTCAGTTCAGCATGATTTCTGTCACACGTGTGTCAATTTTTGCGACAAATCCTTTTAATGGGAATCATTATCTCTTATATTATTGTGTGAAAAGCAATGATATTCCGTTTAGTATTCGTTGTACTTGCAATCGTGTTTTCTTGCTTCTAATCATCCCCGGCTATCTACCTAACTTCTCTCACAATTCGTCAAGAATACGGTTGACCGTCGTTAATAAGATATATGTGTGTAAAGACCGCGCACAAACTTTTTGTGGATTTTCTAAAGCAAAGCCATATATACATATATGTATATATATATATATATATATATATACATTTTAGCCTATGTGAAATTGCATGAGTCGCACGTCGTGCAGGTTATGTTTCCGTACGCGATTCCATGTTACACACGCGTACGGAAACATAAACTGCACGACGTGCGACTCATGCAATTTCATACAGGCGGTTACGGATTTGAGTGCAAAGAGTCTCAGGATCCAGCAGCTGGCTAATGAACACTTTTGTTTCGCGGGTCCCAGGGCTTCCACTGAACGTGAAATGTTGTTGAGAAACGCACACATGTGTCAGTGCTGTTTCAGTTTGCGGTTTGGTCAGACCTTTGCTATCATTCAGTTTATATGTAGTTGCCAACGCTATTTCTGCTATTTGAATAGAGTTGGAACGCAGTCAACCTTCAACCTCATCTTCTTCACCAAACTCTGACCGTATATAAGAGGATCACCTGCCATATATATATATATATATATATGTATATCTCAAGATACAACGGTCGTTTTGTTATAATCGTCATTTATCTTTAATTTATATCCCTGATAATGCGCTGATATATATATATATATATATACATGGTATTAGATATGACCTATGATAATATCATAGTCCTGTTCGTTCTAGCTGGCGTTTCATTCTGTAAAACTTCAACTGAAGCCGCTGGGGTCGCCTCTGAATGTGCTAATCGCTGCTGGATTATGAATTAGTAGAAATTCACCCTCCTCGTATGGTTCTCACGTAGGTTGCAGTATTAGCTTAACGCATGATGTTGTTTTTCGTCTTCACTGGATAAGGAGAACGATGAGGAAAATACACCGAAGATAACGGCAACAGCAGCCGTTGCGGCGGCCGCAGGTGAACAGGATGAGAGCGGGGCGTCACCTATAATCGAGACAAAAACGTCGGCATCTTTAAGTGGCACCACTAAATTTAGCAACGATGGTGAGAGGATGCTGGAGACTCCCAAGAGAAAACGGGGTCGCCCTAGAAAGAGTGTCGTCGGTGACCCCCGAACGGACAAACGCACCGCCGGGAAGGTGGCCCTCTCTGCAAAAAGGCCACGCTCAAACGGTCCTGAAATCGTGAATGTTCTCGTTGAGTGGACAGCGCCGACGGATGAAATCGCTGGACGAAGCGACGGGGAGAATCCGAGTGCGCGAATCATTGTACAGGATGGCCACCCGAGTGGCAGTCAGACGTTGACTAACGGAGGCGGTGCTGGCATCGGTAAGGATGCAGATATCGAACAGCTCCAACGTGGGACTCCTGATATGGATGAATCATTAGGCTATGACACTGTGTGGTCACAGGAAGAACACGGGGATGAGAACCAGTCGTCGTATGGCCGGCACCCTGAAGCCGAAGGTGAGGTGAGTAATGTCCCGAAATAAGTGAGCATATGTAATCCGGTGCGCGTTTCTATGTGAACGCTCCTTTGATATGTTAGTGTCGTGCTTGCTAAACAACTGACTGGCTGGCTTGCAAGCATCAGCCTTAACGTGTCTACAATTATTTCCTGTTGTTGTCGTTGTCGTTGTTGTTGTTCGATGTTCAACTTCTAGGATGAGACTGAGATAACGCCCGATCAGTCGAAAAGTTGTTATGATTCGCCGTTGGGTGCCAGCCGCGGACGGGGTCGACGAGGTAGAGGTGGGATGGTGGGCCTCGCCGCACGAAGAGGATCTGGACGAGGTTCCTCTCGTGGCCTGGCCCGAGGTCGAGGCCGAGGTAGAGGTCGCGGCCGAGGTAGAGGTCGAGGCCGAGGTCGGGGCCGCGGCCGTGGCCGAGGTCGTGGAGGAGTTCTTCCGAGCGTTGCAAATGTTAATAGCCAAGGCGAACCTGAGGAAGGGTCGGGAAACGCCGGAGTGAGTTGCCTGAGTGTTTGTTGTTTTTCATTTGTTATTGATTGTTTGTCATGACTCGGATATAGTGAAGGGTTTAATCATGACGATGTCGAAAGAGAAGATTTGCTTGGGTTAGAACTCGATTTTCTTTGTGCAAGCGACTGGATATTTCATACATGTACAATTAGAATATTGATTGCAATATTTAATTACGAGTCTTGCTCTGAGATACAAAGGCATACTTGGTAGATAGTTTTAGTCGAGTTATAACGAAAATCTTCACATATTGAAAGTTCTCTAAATCCAGGCACATGTAAATCCTGCACACGGGATATGGGCGTCGTCGTATCGACTGACGCCTATCTGTGAGGGTGCTTCATAAATTGGCTATTTATTCTATAAGAATATTCTTTTTCGGTCACCTCGTTTTATGACGATCGCTTGTGAATTTTCTAAGGGCTCATTCGCCAAGGAAGAAATCGTGGCTCGACGGAAACCATTGTACTCAACGGAACATCTCGACGATTTGGAAGGGACCGACATGCGGTGCTCCATTTGCCCAGACTACGTGACGACTAAAGCAGAGGAGGTTTGTTGTAAATATATATATATTTTTTCCTTGTTATAATCACCTCTTTAGAAAAAGTTACATAGCTATGTTTCGTATCATATTAGCTAGTGGCTTCTTTCAATAAATTTCACGCCCTTTCTGGCTTAGAATAGAATTGACTCTGAATTAATTTTGTATTTTTTAGCCTTGTTTGAATTCCATCACTATTTTTTTTTGTTTTGAGGTGGAATTTTTTTTTTTTTACAGTGCAGCCTCTATGAAAGCCGTATCAGTTGCAAATACTAATAAGCCACTGGGAATACCACTTCGCGAATCATACGATGCGATATAGTCAGTGTGGCCTTGGGGTCAGTTGGTAGTGCGCAGGTTCTCGCGTACCACACGGGGACCGGGTATAATCAAGTGCTATAATACGCTGCTGATTGATCGATTTCAGTTGCCTAACGATATCAGTGCAGATATCCGATGCTATATTGTCAACTAGTAAGCATGGCAAATTCAAAGCAGAATTTGCAACGAACAGAGACATGCATACATCAAATAGAAATCCCTCTTTAATCACGTATGCATTGAAATATTGAAAATGTATTTGGTTCTGCTCGACCTTTTAATGCGTACTCTCTTATATATTATAGGCAAGAGAGCATTTGCTGAAACTGCATTATAACTGCGCCCGAATGAACAACGCGGACGGATTTACACCAAAAGAGCTACGATCAGCTCTACGTTCGGCTGGTCTCAGCCTGGGTCCCGGTGCGAAGTTCCGCTGCGACTGTGGCATTGAATATATGAGCAGTGTAACCTTCTCCGTTCACCTGCTAAAGTGCTTCGAACATAAGATTAGGTGAGATGACTTTTGCGTCCTATTGTTAAAGCCGATCAAAAAGGTGGAGGAGGTGCAGATTGCAAACGCAGCAGTGATCGTTATATGCCCAAAAATTAAGTTATATTAGCGTCTTCGTTTAATTCGCGTTCGAGGTGTAGGCGTAGTTTTATGCATAAATTGATTACATTGCTCAACTTATGTCTGTTCTCCGCTCACCTTCACCCTCGGCTATTTATTGTAATATAATTTAATTAAATTAGTCGATGAACAAAGAAGACTTCGTAGGACTAATAATAATTCTTGCAATAATTCTTTTACCTATTATTTTTACGAGAACTTAAGCATGTATATAGCAGTTCCGTCAATAAACATTTGTTTGAATTGAATTGAATTGACTACTCAGATTACTGGCTGTAAAATATCTGTCTGAACTATGTAGTACCTCACCATTGTTGTTGTTGTTGTTGAGTAACATTGAATTTATTCATTCAAGATTTAGACTATATAATATTTGTACTAGGAATAGGAGAATTAATTTGGAAGTTTAATGAACGCCCGTTGTACATATCGCCCAATCCAGTGACGCCCGAGCACAGCACTTACTATTACTAGTTATCCAATTCTTGAACCATACCGTTCCAATTCTTGAACTCACACGCTGCATCAAATGCATACTGCGCGTTCATTTGCAGACGACTTTTACGTAAGCTCCTTATAAGCGTTTTCATATCTGTTGATTGCTTTATGTGGCCATTATAATGATCTATTTTAAGAGTGGAATATGGCGACGAGACGAAGATCGACGCAGACGAAACGTCCTCAAACAACAAGGGCGATATGGGATCGGATGCCGAGGACGCGTCTGCTATGGTCAATGGCAAGCGTCGCCGGAAGTCTGCGCTGAAAGCGGCCACGACGTTCAGCCGATTGGCGGAAGAAGAGCTGGCCGATGAGGATGGCAATGTGCGTGATCGATCAAAAAGTCGATCCTCCCTCGAGGTCTCGGCCAAGGATACCCGCCCCGAGAAGAAGTACAGCCGCGAGCATGGACGAGCTGATGATCAAGATTACCAGTGTAGCAGTTCAGGTAACGACGACAAACAGAAATGTATTAACAGATACAAAGCTCTCCCTCGTGGTGCCGATTCGTGTACGTCCACAAGCACAATCGGAGGAGTGTAACATGTAGGTGCTCACACGGATCCGATTCCCACCGGTGCACATTTGGATTCAACCAGGGGGAGGGGGGCGTCCGTCGTATGAAGAAACAATGCCGAAAGCAGTCGTTGTACCGGAGACTGAGTTCATTGTTTAAGGCTGTGGGGAGTAAGCCTGAAAACATTTACTTTTAAGTACGATGCTGCTTTCCGGTCGGTGCATTACGCAGCCGTCGTTCGTTTGAGTGGAAAATCTGGTTCACTTAACAATTACTTTTGTTTACAAGAACAATGTAAAATACGTACGATAAATGTATACTTCTCTTCTGAATTGTAATATTGCAATGTATCGTTCATGGGAGAATTTCGATACAGTGACAATGCTGTTTGGCTGCATCCTGAGTGCGCGGTTCGTAGTAGATTATGGCCGTATCACGTTATGTGTACGTGAGCCTGGCTCGGTGGCGGCCGTCACGTGACGTGCCATGCTGCTCTGGAGCATACGCGGCATTGTTCGCTGTTTTTGACAAATGTTCCCAAAGGATATGGAGGGCGTACCTATTGATTACGAACGAACTCCAAGTAGACGCGGATACCTTGGCATTCTCCTACAAATTTTCGTACATCAACAAAGGGGTCGCTATCTGCCGATTACGATACGTGTACTTATCATGTTAATCCCAACTTATCGCTTCGATTGTTGTTATCCCAGATGGAGCGTCTGGAGATCCTGAAGAAGAGTACGGCATGAGTGGCGGGGAGGCGTCTGACCTTGACGAGACCAGTAGCCTCGCCGATAACCAGCGAAGATCGGGATCCGCAAAGGATGGCAAAGCGGGAACAAAATGTCTTGACATTTTGCTCAGCAAGTTTAAAGGTACGTTACAGCTGCGAAACAGTGACAGTTGTATGGCTTTGATTTATTTGTTCTTCGTTTTATACATACAAATCATTATAATGATAATGTATACAATGGATGACTGACAATTGTACACGGATGATATGTGTAAACACCATTTGGACTTATTAGTGAGTATACCCGTAAGCCAGGCACTCGGTGGGAGCATAGATGAGTTATTTGTTAGCGATTGGATGGCATAAACAACAGCGGGTTGCGAAAATGCTAACTACGTTATTTATAAGCGATAATAAGAGGGAGAGAGAGGGAGAGAATGGAACACTAATATAACTTAGAGACTACTACTGTTGTGCGGGACGAGTGGCGTGACAAAACTAAGTTTGCAGGTGTACAAAACAAAAGCACGCCATACTTATGACACATTATATCTGGAATTTATAAACTGGCTTAATGGGTACAGTGGAGCTGCGCTGAAGTTTGCGCGCGTGTTGCTTTCCGTGGGATTTGTGAATTTGAAGAAAATCAAGCCAGTTCAAATGTTTCCAAGGTTATCTTGTCTAGCAGCTCCAAAAATCCGAGTTCTACCTGGAGAACCTCCAGCTTTTTCAATGCTCAAATCTTAACAACACGCTTTACTAACGTTTACGCACGGGTTATCGGCTCTCTATATACTGACAGGCAAATACCGTGACCCAATACCGGTTCCTATATCCGACGAGGTAAGATCCGGCTGGCGTCACAGCCTGGCGCTCCACGGCAGAATTACGTGCATAGACTGCCGGGTACAGTACACCACGTTGGGCGGAATGGAGTACCACTACCAAAGATGCAATAAGCTGGAGTTTGGTTACAAGTGTCTGAAGTAAGTATGAAAATGAATAAATACGAAACGATATGTCAACTAAATAGAGGGGACTACAGCATGTGGAATACGTATTTTTTGTCAAAGGCAGTTGCAAAACCGGCATTTGCATTGTTGAAAATGCAACCTTTCATGGTTCGTAGGTGGGAGTTCAACGTTGGGATGTTTGGTGGATTATTGCTCACGAACGACTATGCGGTTTGTCAACCTAGTGCATTAGGCGTCCCCTCTAGTGACCCTCGTACACGGGCTACAACTTGATATCGCCAAGGTGGCGTCGGAAGAGTTGCGGGTATTTCGAGCAGTCGTCGAACATTCGACACCAGAATTCGTTAATGACTTAACTGTGAACTGCAGTCCCCCTTAAGACCTGTCAGACGGAATCACTTGCAGACTATCTGTCTTCAAATGCCAATTCATTACAATGCCAGCGAATCGCAGGCTCTCATACGCAAACTTTGCATGGTCTCTTGCGATGCTTCGTGCTTGACAAACGGCTGGGAAAGCTCTTATCGTTTGTGTTGTTGTTTGTGTTGTTGTTGTTATTGCAGATGCTCGATATATTTTCCTCGCAGCGGCAACCGTGCGCTATTGTCTCATATGAGAATATGCCTTGATGCACACGCGTTCGGATTGGACACATACCCCTGTGCAGGTTTTATAAGGGTGATGTCAGCCACTCGAAAGCATAGCCAAAGTCCACGAGATTTCAAAGAATTCTCGAGACACCACTATGAGGCGCCGCATGTGACGAAGGTAGTCCATCCAGCGTGGAGATATGAGCGCACGATGTGGCCGCGTATCGAATCACATGAGGCGGACCAGTATCTGACTCCACTGACGACGTCTCCACTGATCACTATCAAGGTATATTTCAAGGCATGCTATCTTGAATTCTGTAGAAAGCGTTTACGTTTTCGAGAAGAGAGAAAAATGGAGTCGATGAAGGTAGTGAGGATATGGACGTTGATTCTAGTGGACGCAGGCGAACCGTACCTATTGATTAATTAATTGAGAAACCAAGCAAAGTAATGTGCTTTCATTTGCCTACCACTGCTATACAACGTATCTCACGTCATTGCGGATCAGATAAACATGCCAAACACCGATGTCTGACTCTTGTCTTCAGAAACCCGGAGGCTGTAAGGAGGACGCTACTCAAAAACTATTGGAGCTTCACGAATCGTACAGCGACCGAGATAGTGATCACGATACGATCTACGTAGGCGGAGCGGTCTGGGCGGTAAAATGGGTCCCACTCCCAAAACTCACCGATGGGACAGCTGGAAAGGACAATCGAAAAACGCCAAATCCAACTGAGTCCAGCGTTGATTCAGCGGACGTGAATGACGTGGAGACTGACAATGACGACGACGATAATGCTGACAGCGATCCTGAGGAAGCTCGAAGCCGACATCGTTCACGGCGGATGGCCAGTCGCGAAGAATTCCTGCTCACGGTGAGCCATTCGAAGGGAAGCCAATCAGAGATCATGCAGCTGAATAAAGCTGGTGTGGTGATTCTCGAAGATCAGTTGTCGAAGGGCTCCTTGTCACTTTGGGCAGTCTCGTCGTCGAACGATCACGTCGTCGTCAATCGGCCGCCCAATAGCGACGCCGAAACGACAGGAGGTAAGGGGACTTGTTGTTTCTGCAAAGTCAGAGAGGGCGATATATATATATATATATATATAGAGAGAGAGAGAGAGAATAGAACATTAATATAACTTAGAGACTACTACTGTTTTGCGGGACGAGTGACGTGACAAAACTAAGTTTGCAGGTGTAAAAAACAAAAGCAGAGAGAGAGAGCTCAGTACGATGGGACAGGTATCAAGGGTGTGTATTGCCGTGGATACTCCTAGTCGAGCGCTCCTGACATTATCTCTATATGTCACGCCGCAGGTTCGACCCTATGGAGAACTTAAGCTTTGCCAAAAAAAAAACTCCACTTCCGTTAATAAACCCATATAAAACCTTTACCTTCGACGATGCTCTGCTTGTTTTCCCCATGTGTTGTCGACGTAGAAACGAATCTGCCGGGGGAGCAGCAAGAAAATCGAAACACCCGGGTTCGCCGATGTTATACAATTTGTCACAGGTGGGGTTTCGTCGCTCGAGCCGAGTTCTGTCCGTCAAGAGCGTACAATGAGAATCGGCTTGGTCTACTCGCTGTCACCTCTCAGGTAAGCACCATTGTGGCCACGTCGATAGCGTGGTCACGTTAAACTAGTGAATATCAGTCAAGCTGCTAAGTCGTGAAATCTATCATGATTTAGTAGCAAGCGCAGACTTTGATTTGCAGCTGGCATTTAGTGTTCACTTTAAGACGGCCACCTTATCTTGTTCAAATGTTCTCAGTTAGTGTCGAAATAGCGTCCCAATCAAGCATGCGTCAATCCATCTCCAATCTTGCAGATATGGGTCCCGCCGTATTTCTCCCCGGGCCTTAGACCTTCTCTTTTCGTCTATTCAGGACACGAGTCTAACGTGTTTTTTTTTCATGGCCTGCAGGCTGGATTTGTTCGAATCTTAGCGTTACCACATGCGACTTCGGGAAATGAAGGCGCGTTCTACCGGGACCCAGTTCCCGTGGCGATTCTTGAGCCGGCCGAAATGTCAGGCTCACTGTGTATCGCGTGGGACCCTCTTCGCGATCATGGTCATCTGTTGGTTGGCTATGCGAACGGCAATGTCGACCTGTTCACGTTGCGACAGCGGACGCTGCTAGTTACGGAGGACGAGGCGTTCGAGCCTTCAAAACGTCTCGGTAGCCATGGTCTGTCGGTCAGTTCGGTGCAGTGGCATTTCCTTGCTGACCGAAGGGTCGCTGTAAGTGCGGGCTTCGATAACAATATCAGCGTCTGGGACATCGATTCGGGAGCGCTGCTTGGTCGATACTCGTGAGTAACAACGATACCGAGATCCGGAGTAAAACTGTCTGCCATCCCTTTATCTTTGTAGTTCTTTGTCATCTTTCTTTATCTGAAGAATCTCGCCAGGTACGAGGAAGGAAGAGAATAAGCAAAGGTGGCCCCGACAGGTCCTCTCATAGTAATACCTAAAAGGTTAAGAGCTGAGGCCTGTCAGATAGGGGAGCGTCAGCTGAGGGTCAGCTCGAAAAACAATTATTCTTCTGCATCGATTTTTTTTGTCGACTTGCTAACTAAGTACTGATCGATCAAACTGACGAGGTTGATTATTCAACCATCCAAATTGATGAACGCTTCAATGGATGGATGAATCGATAACCTAAAGCTCTTGTTCCTTGTCTTTGTTTGCTCTGAGGATAGACGTCTGGTGTGTCGCGACATGCGGACATTTCAGTTCCTGCCATCAGTGGTAGCATCGTACGAGGAATCGGTAACCCCATCTCCCTGCGTGGCTGTATACGAGAGTGGCGCGTATAAACGGTCCGAGAGCACGGTTAGCACGCTTTGGCAAACGAGAGATTGTTGTGAGGGAGTCGCGTTGTGTTTTCCGTTATATATATATATATAAATATATATATAGCACTCCGTAGCTGTGTCTCTTTATATTGCTTCTATTTATTCTGTCGCCATTGGTAAAATGAATTGGCCACTGGGACAGATTACTTGAGAGGACGAGATGTGCATATATGTATGTAAGACGTTGTTCCATTTTGATAGCTCGCTATTCGTCTTTTTCTATCTGATCTATAGGGAACTACCTTTTAATGGGTGTCATAAGCAAGGGTGACGGTAGCACACACAATTAGAAATCTAAATCGAAGCTCTTTTTTAATTCTCTATGCTAATGAGGAATTGTGTTATCACGAATTTGTGTTCAAGATTTTGGCATATACTGCTGGGACCTGTCTTGGTTTGGACGTTAACCATTGGCGGCACATGGTTGCGATGACCGACAGCGCTGGTTTGGTAACCTTGGCCTGGGTGACAAATTCGGGAAAACTACGCAATTTCCGAAATCGTGGCCTACAGGTGGTCCTGTTTCAGGCTAGTCAAAGTTTTCCTGAAGGTGTGGACACCGTGAACGAGGAGGTGGGTCAACTATCACCTCTATATTTTTTTGCACTACGGCACCAATGTATACGAAAAGTTTGGTTAGGACTTGTATCTAAGACCCTATTATAGAAGTGAGGCCAATGTCTGGACCTCTGTGTATATATGATTTTGATACCTATTTATTCATTAGTACCAATCTTGTATTATAGTTTTGTTTCTTGGCCGCATTCGCGAGTAGCCACGTTGTTTTCATAACAATTATCATGATGATCGATAATTAGAATCTGCAACCATGTCCCCTAAGACGTCTCTATGTGTTCCATCACGCAGGTTGCTCATGGCGTCGGGACGGTGGAGTTCGTCGACTTCGCGCCATCATGGCAATTTCCGGTCCCTCCAAATTCAGTTGAGGTGTCACCGCCAGCTCGTCTCGAGTATCCCCTGAACGCCGTCCTCTCTGTCGCCTTCAATCCCAATTACCCTGCAAGCGATCACCTCGTGGCGTCCGGTTTGCGCTGTGGAGTCGTTCGCGTGTCAAGAGTTGACTACAGCACAAGCTCCAAAGCGAGCACCAGCCTATCAATACCCATCAACGATCCAAGGGCGCAGTGCCGAATCGGCTGGAGAGGTGGGGCCGCTGGTAGAGGAAAAAAACGGAGATCAACAGCAACAACAACAGCAGCAGCAGCAACAATAGCAACAACAGCAGCAGCTGCAGCAGTAATTGCACCTTCAACTTCGACAATAGTTGCAGCAGCAACAGCAACAACAACAGGAACAACAACAACGACAACAATGACGAGCGGATGATCAACCAAGCACTCGTTTTATTCTGGGTGATTCGAATGTCCCAAGCTGGCTGTTATCCTACACACGTTGTTCGTGGTGCAATCGAATAAGGAGCACTGTCGACGCTTGCGCGAGCGAACACCGTACACCAGTGCTGCAATAGCTACATATATCAATCTATCTATTTTGATCGGTCTGACTACGGGAAACAAGCGGGCGATATTGAGCGATTCGCATGAAACATAGCTCTCTCGCTCTCTCTCTCTCTCTCTCATTGAGTTTCCACGCAAACGTCGCCGCCATTGAGCGAATCTTGTTTTCGAATCGAATGAGTTAAACTCTGTCCTATACAGTCTGTTTAGATAATAGGCGACAATTGTACAATGCTGCTGCAGTTGCTGATTGTACATTGACAACACGGGACTAACTCGCCCATTCATACAAGTCAAACACAAGTGTCTACTGTAAGTGATTGCCAACGCGGTAAAAGATACTGAACGTCGCCTCTCCCAACTAGATAGAAATCGGCAACTGGCACACGGTGCTGAGAGGGTTCGACATACACCCTTCGCTGCCGGGACAGCGGTACTTATTATAGGAAGGCTGTATAGCAGAATTTTCTGGTTTTTTTTTTGTCTATTTTTCATTGTCTCCATGTGAATAGTCTGTGGTGGCGGTGGCGGAGTGAATTGATAATCGTGATTGCAAATACAGACATGCTCTATTTACTTGAATTACTTTAAAGGGAATGATTACCCGGCAGGAAGTGCCAGGGTATAGAACTATATGCCTATATCGCAGCGTATATCATATTGATCTGCCTCCTCTGGGGTTAACAACGCGGCTGATAGATAAAGACAGTAATTTAATTGGCCGATAACGATGGCGATTGAATTCAACCTGACCATTTTGTTTTAGTTAAGTAGGGAGAACTTGCGTTCGGAGATAGAGAACAATATATCTGAGAGCGGATCCGAATCGAGGATGCATCAAGTTGTTGTTGGTGTCCACCGGTCTGATATATATATATATATATATTAGCTAAATGCTGGCGAACGGTAAATCTTTATAGCATTTCTTTATAATGGCCATCCGGTGCACAATGAAGACCAACGTCAATAGGCAAATAGAAAATACGAGTCAACCTCTCATCATTGAGCGTACACCACTGAAACTAAACGGCATTTCATCGTACGCGAAAATATCGCTATTGGGGCACTATACCAGGCATTCGTGGAGCATTCACAGCAAAATCGAGCACAGACAACATACATGAATTTCGTATGAGATTCATGAGAATTCGTTGTGATTTCTTTGCTGCGAAACAACAAGCTCTATGCTTTCGGCGTCGTTGGTGACGGTTAGTCCAAGTCATGTAAAAAAAATAGCATTGTGTGCCCGTAACATGGCAAGCGTATATTGAAAATGTAAATAGACTTGTGCATAGATGATAAATTATCTAATTCGTGTTACAGATTGTTTGTATTCATTGCTTAGATGAGGAACGGTTTGAGCGGTAGGCGATTTCTACATTTCGTGATAATTCGCCACACACCGGTGATCGGTGTGGTTGTTGAACGACAACTTTCAGGATAAAATGGGAAGCAATGTAACCTGTGAAAACAATCGATATATAGAATTTATATGTACAGTATACAGTGTTTTTGAAGCTGAGAGCATATGCGAAGCCAATCTTCCAGCAATGCTGATAAATCCTTTTGACTATAGGAAGTTAAGTTGAAGGACCTAAAGTTGACCTCGGCAATGGATACCGTTACACTGTCGCTGGCGAATCGCGTCTTGAAATGTTCGCTTCAGGAAGGAGTAGTCCTCCGTGTTTCTTTGAAGAAATAGCCAATCATGGATCTTGTAATCATAACTGTACAAGTGTGCTCTTGTACAGGTGGGTAATTCATGGGTAACATATCTCTCCAACAGGTGCACATTTAGCTCTGAACTCGAGGCGGGGCTCGGCTGTAGTCCAGAATGAGTAACTGCTTCAGCCATTCCTGCATTCAGCTTTTTCATATCGAAATTATTCTTTTTCATGCTTCATGTAGGACTCTATGTTCTTGGTCCCCACCCCCAAGATCTGGAGGTAGCCTGTAATTTGAATACATTTTATTTGTTTCCTGATAGCACAGCTTCTCATATTCTCCGACTCGTTTCCTGCAGTGATAGCCCTTTTGATCGACCTGCACATGCTTCAGCTTCAAGGATGGGACGACCTCTTCGCAATTCAAGTCCGACAGAGAATGAGTTCGGCGCAGTAACACAATTCAACTTTCAGTTACTTACGCTGCACCTGCATATAGTTCAATATGCAACATCAGATGTGGACATTCTCACGTCCTGGCAATACGTTGTGTTGAGCAGTAAATCATAGGGCACAGTGTCAAAGGCACGTTTTGTCAATAGCATGCTATATCAACAAAACTGGATAAATTAGTTCAGCCAGTTGCAAATCTCTCGGCAACTCACCTCTTCCTCCTTCTCGCCTTCGAGACCCTAGGGGGCCACGGCTCTCACATAGCTAATTTCTTCGAAGGGGACCACCACAGGCTGATCCGTGCCACCCGGGGACAAGAACGCAGGATCCTTCCATCTGCAACGCCTTCCACTCTCTGTGCAGAGGCAGAGAGGCAATGCCAACTGTCGGCAACTGCTTCTCTAGTTGTTGTACATACTAAGACAACGAATAATATGAAAGAAATAGTTGCTTCTATGTATGATCCTGGTCAAATTAGAATCAATTCTTGTCCGGCCTTCGTACAGGGAAGACCGACGTGTTCGTGTCCACATCTATAATCATTCTTTTAATATTTCAGATATTATTCGCTGTGTTCGGCTATGCTCTTTGTATATTGCCTATGATGTGATAACATTCGATAACACCTGCTGAATCTGTTCGCTAAATCGATCAAGGAATGTTATCGTGTATACTAGAAAGAAAACTCTCAAAATGGAGCGAGATTGTACGATTTATCGATTTAATTATTAGAGCCTGGATGAACCCAATTCAATTATTGTTTCGGACGTGGTACATCTTTATTTATTTATTAACTCGGATAAGTAGAGACAGACTGACGCGACAACATCAGCTTTCGCTTGCACAACCAGCATCGATAAATGGGTCACTTTACCCTTAAAGGTTTTTGTTCTAGAGGGGTTTAACAAAACGTTTCGCTAGGATTACATCCTGTCCTGGTACAATGAGAGGGCGTCCCCTGGATGGTCTAGTGGTGAGCGTCTTGGACAGCTAGACCGGAGGGACGCGGGCTCAAATCCTGTCAGACGCGTAGAATCTTTGGAGTTCTTTGTCATCTTTCTTTATCTGAAGATTTTCGCCGGGTACGAGGAAGCAAGAGAATAAGCAAAGGTGGTCCCGACAGGTCCTCATAGTTATACCTAAGCTTAAGAGCTGAGGCCTGTCAGAGAGGGAAACAGCTGAGGGTGAGCTCGAAAAACAATTATTGTTATAATGAGATGGCACAAACATTGATGTTATCTCTAGGCGCTCGTGCGATCGGCCTTCTGTCTGCTGTATAACATGATACTTGGTGACGATTGTGAACGTGTCGCCAGGCAGAAAGCAATGTCCCGATTTCATGTTGGACGTTGCCGGAATTGCTCACTATGTTGAGGTAGCGAGACGCACCGCCCTCTCCATGATTAAACTTCGAGCGTATTTTCCGCTGTCGGTCTGATCAAGACTTTGTACAAAGTGGACACCACCGTGTAGTTGTTTGTTGTCACAACATCGCGAGGCAATGTAGTCGACGAGCTCACGTCGAAGTTGTTCGAGACGATCGCGGTTATCAGTCTTGTAAGTCGATTCGAGTACAACCATAGCTGTCGGTGCTTCCTGTACCACTCGATGAGGTGTACCCACCACAACAACCTCCTTCACCGCTGGATGATTGAGAAGTGCGTCTTCGATTTCGGTTGGCGAAATGCGCTCATCCAGACAAATAATGAAATGTTTTTTTCGGCCGACAATTGTTACGTTACCGGCATCGTCCACGGTGACCATGTCACCTGTCGCATAGAAGCCATCTGACGTGAAATCGTCAGTCTTACGCTTCCAATAGCCTAAGGTCATTTGCGGGCCGCGCCAAAGAAGCTCTCCAGGTTCGTCAACCTTAACAGGTTGTCCTTTGTCGTTGAGTATCTTTACTTCGAAGTAGGGCGCCAGGAACCCCACGTGCTTAGTGAAGTCCGGTCCTGGCTTCGGCGAACATAACAATCCGAAGGCTTCGGTCATGCCATAAACATTCATAAACATGATTCCACCGAAGAATTTTTTGACTTCGTTTCGAAGGTACTCCGGAAATACGGTACCCCCAACAAGAGCGACCCGAAGACTGGAAACCATCTTGTGGCTGTTTGGGAAGCGGTGAGCGTTTTCTATCAGTGTTTTCATTGGGCACTCGAGAATGAAGAACACAGTTACTTGATATTTTTCAATATAGTGTGGAACGTCGCCGTCAATATCATGACTGGCTAGAATGAGCGTTCCTCCGTATGCCAATAGACCTGAACTAAATATCGTACCGGTACCGTACGTTAGCGTATTGAGGAGTAAAAATCGGTCGTTTTCTCCATAGACCTGAATCTCGGGAAGGGCCATGGCCTTTAAACTGGTAACGAAGGAATAGTGGCTGTGTGTGACCCCTTTGGGCATTCCCGTCGAGCCAGATGTGTAGGACACGAGCAAAACATCATCACGGATACGCTCGTCCTTTGGCGGGACGAATTTGCTTTTCGGCAACTGATCCAAGAACAGCACCTTGTCTTTAGGGACGGCACGCTGGGGGTTGCCAGCAACAATAATGACTTTCTCCACACGACAGTCCGGGTCTGCCAGGAAGTCATGAACGGCCACATCGTAATTTGCAGAATCGGTAATAACGAACTCGATTTCTGCATCTACCGTTTGAAATTTGTACTCGACGTATTTTATATTCACGCTTGGCTTGAAGGCGAATACACTGGCATTACAGAACAACGCGGCTTGTTGCGCCACGAGCGAATTCAGACAGTTGTTGGCGTAGAATTGCACTTTACTGCGCGAACGGACCCCGAGCTTCTGTAGGGAGGCAGCAAAGTTGATGACTTTATCTTCGAATTGTCTGAATATGACCTCTTCACCAGAGTTGATGTCTATGACAGCCACTTTCGTCGGGTTCTTACGCCAACCCTCCAATGCAAAGTCTAGATAAGTCGTCTCGGTTAGTGGAGGTCCATTCCATTGACCGGGTGTCGCTGGCGTCATCGTTGCTCTGTATGTGCCTCCGCCTTGGTTTCGTTGAACAGCTAGCTTCCAGTGGATGACCCTCCAACTCTAGCATCGGTAGCCAAGTGTGTCCTTTATGTGGTGGCACGCACACATGCGATTAGACACCGCGTTTCTCTCACCTATTGTATCTGCCGATAAGATGTCGAGCTATTGTGATTTACAGACGCAAATCACTTAATCATGCTGATCGTCTTTACGCAACACGCGAAGGTCATATTTCTATTGACTTTCGCTAAATGTTGTAGGTATGTGTTAGAGAAAATTATAGTTGTAATTAACAGGTGTAGTTAATACTGTAGTTGAAATTATCAGGTGTAGTTAATACTGTAGTTGTAATTAACAGGTGTCGTTAATACTGTAGTTGTAATTAACAGGTGTCGTTAATACTGTAGTTGTAATTAACAGGTGTCGTTAATACTGTAGTTGTTATTAACAGGTGTAGTTAATACTGTAGTTGTAATTAACAGGTGTAGTTAATCCTGTAGTTGTAATTAACAGGTGTCGTTAATACTGTAGTTGTAATTAACAGGTGTCGTTAATACTGTAGTTGTAATTAACAGGTGTAGTTAATACTGTAATTGTAATTAACAGGTGTAGTTAATACTGCAGTTGTAATTAGCAGGTGTAATTAATACTGTAGTTGTAATTAACAGGTGTAGTTAATACTGTAGTTGTAATTAATAGGCATGTTAATACTGTAGTTGTAATTAACAGGGGTAGTTAATGCTGTAGTCGTAATTAGCAGGTGTAATTAATACTGTAGTTGTAATTAACAGGTGTAGTTAATACTGTAGTTGTAATTAACAGGTGTAGTTAATACTGTAGTTGTAATTAACAGGCGTGTTAATACTGTAATTTTAATTAACAGGTGTAGTTAATACTGTAGTTGTAATTAACAGGTGTAATTAATACTGTACTTGTAATTAACAGGTGTAGTTAATACTGTACTTGTAATTAATATGTGTAATCAACACTGTAGTAGTAGTAGTTACAAGCGTAGTCAATACTCCAGCTGTAATTAACAGGAATCAATAGTGTAGTTGTAATTAACCGGTGTAATCAATATTCTAGTTGTAATTAACCGGTGTAATCAATATTCTAGTTGTAATTAACAGGTGAAATTAAAACTTTAGTTGTAATTAACTACAGGGGATCGTCTTATCGTATACAGACAATGGACGATAGCGCTGAAGGAAACAATCGCGACCAGCAAAAGGGGATGTTGGGCTTTCTCCCGGAGATCGATGACAATCCCTGGAGCCGCCCATACAAAATGGTGTGTGACAAGATCAAAAATACGCCTAGACTAGACATTCCTGAACAAAAAAGCAATACGTCCTCCTTAAGGGGGTGCTCTTTAAGTAGTTCCCTGAGGTCATCGCTACCGTGGCTACCGGGATCCTACAGAACGAGAAATTCCTGTCTTGCTGGAAGACTGCAGAGGTAGAACTGATTCCGAAGGAGAACGGTGGCTACAGGCCAAGCTGCCTCATTAGCACGCTCGCGAAAGGCTTCGAAATTATCAACGAAGCGCGTCTAAGATCCCTCGCCGAGGATTTCTAACTGTTATCTTCGACACAGTGCGGGTTCCGGAAGCATAGATCGGTTCATACACCGATACACAGCGCGGTGGTTAAGGCGGAGCTCCTTCACTGGTCCCCGCGGAGGACTTGTTAGCTATTGGCTTCGATCTTCCTACATGTAAGGAACGCTCTCGATAGCCTTCCATGGAAGATAATCCTGGATACGCTCAAGAGGAAACAGGCCCGTCGTACTTGGTCGGTGTAATCTCCGATTACCTTCGGAATCGAAAGATTTCGAGGAACGAAACGACGATGGACACGACAGCCGGTGTTCTACAGGGCTCTATTCTTGACCGTCTCTTGTGGAACATCGCCTACGACGACGTCCTTCGCATCGAAGGCCTTCCTAGCAGGGCCGAAACGCTAGGACACGCGGACGACCCAGCAGTCGTTGTCCGGGTCAAGACGAGTGTTCAGTTAGAGCTCTACGCTAACCAAGCCCTCCAGTCGACCCACGAATGGATGAGCAGCGCTGAGCTGGAACTGGCGCCCGTGAAAAGCGAGGTGGTCCTGCTGACCGGTGGGGTCGCAGTTGATCCTATTAATTGGCAGATAGGAGTATCAAAATAGTGGACCACGCGAGGTACCTATCTGTTGGACTCAGGGGTAGCTTGCACGTTAAGATTGCCACGGAGAAGGCAAGAAAGGTAGCGAATGATATTGCAAAGATTCTCCCAAACGTGCACGTTCCTGGACGGCCTGAGTGCAGAAGACCCATGATGTGCGTCGCAGAATCTATAGGCCTCTTCGGATGCTCTGTTTGGTTCTCCTCGGTAACGGCCACAACATACAACAGAAAGCTGCTCAGAAAGAGACGGCGAGCGACCGCGCTTAGGATCATCCAGATCTATCGTACAGTCAGTATAGCCGCGGCTTTGGTTCTCGCCGGTCCCCCCATGGGACCTACTTGTCGACGAACGGCGCAAACTGTGGGCCAAAGGACCAGAACGTTCAAATGGGGCAAAGCGGGAGGCACTGCTGATTGGGTGGGAAGAAGAATGGACTGAATTGCGCACGTCTGAACCCCTGAACCAAGGTCAGGAATCTAGTTCCGGACATCAAGAAGTGGATGGGCCATCCTAGAGGTGACATGGACTTCTTCATAGCCCAAGTTATAATTGGACATAGAGACTTCCAAGCTTATCTGGACGACTTCAGCGTAGTCCCCCAGTCGGGGAGCTGCATTCACTGTACTGAAGGTGCAAGGTACGATGATTTCCACAAACTGCTCGTCTGTCTTGCATTGGAGCCCACAGGAACTCTAGCTCTGAAGAAAGTCTCGCACCGTTGCAAGCGCAACGGCGACTCACGGGCGAGAAACCCTCCCTCCGAGCATGAAGCATATCCTCGATTTCATCTGCGAAACGATCGGCGGCTGGGAAATAGGGCCGAAATTGGTAAAGAGGCGCTCGAAGAAGAGAGGCGCCTTGCCCGAATTCACCTACTAAGATTTCCCTTCATTGCAGATGCAGAATTTCAACGGCTTATCTGATGAGGTAGGAAGCTCGACGGGTAACCCTGGCCATTTGATCCGATAGGCATCCACCACTCCTACCTACTCATAGGACTAACAAATGAAGAGCTGGAAGGTATGGAGGAAAGCTTAAGAGGGGATGCTATGCTGAAGCTTTAAGACCAACTGAAAACCTGGAGTGGTAGTCGGTAACGCCGGTGGTCTAGCTTGGTGTTAATTTATGGCGAGTCCGAACACTGCTCGGCTCAGATATAAAGGTGGTGTCCGTTCGTGTGTAACGCATTTCTCCTCTCTTAAAATAGTAGTAGCTAACAGGTGTAATTAAAACTGTAGCTGTAATTAACAGGTATAATTAATACTGTAGTTGTAATTAACAGGTGTAATTTATAGTGTAGTTGTAATCAACAAGTGTAATTAATACTGTAGTTGTAATTAACAGGTGTAATTTATACTGTAGTTGTAATTAGCAGGTGTAATAAGTTAGCTGTACATGAATATTGTAGTTGTAATTAACGGGTGTAATTAATTAGTTGTAAATTAATTCTTTGGTTGTAATTAACACCTGTCTGCAGTTGTAATTCATATCGACCGACGGATTGAATCGAGTGCTGAAAATATGACGAGTGATTATATTTCTATCAATAGGAGAGGCTTTATGTTATTCGAAAACGACGTTTTTGTGCTTACAGTGGAGTGCATAAGCTTAACGCACCCCTATATTTCAACGAATCTATACAAAGAATACATGGTTAGCGTGGTTAGGACGTGGTTAGGACGGCATGACATTGAAACCCTAGAGTGGCCATCGTGTTCTTCTTATCTCAACCCGATAGAGAACCTCTGGGGCATTCTTGTCCGACGAGTATATGCGTCGACAGTATACATCCGTGGAAGCATTACGAGACGCGTTGTTGAAGGTCTGGGGAGGTGTCGGCGACCAGATCCTGCTAAATCTTGTTGATAGTATGCCAAGGCGAGTCTTTGACGTTATAATTAGCAAAAGCTGGTCCACACGGTACTTATTAGCACAAGACAACAATAATTAATTGAGCGAGAACACTCGATAACTGAGGGTGCGTTATCCTTTTTCACACCCGAAAAACGACACATTTCATTGTAGCAAGCTGTTTGCGCTGTTCTTTGTGGTGTGTATGTTATTTGACACGTACATTAAATCTGATGCAGAATAAATGCCTCAGATGTGTATTCTTCGTATCAATTTGTTGAAATATAGGGGTGCGTTAAGCTTATGCACACCACTGTATAAGCTAGTGTGCTCTTCCGTCTTTTCTACGACGGTCCGCCTGTTTCAAAGGCAAAATATAGGCTTACAAAGCACCCTTCGCGTATATTAACAGAGCTTTGCTCCCAGTGGGTTATTTCTTGTACTGGTCTACTACGTGAAGTAAGTGCACTACAAACAAATAAGGGCCCTTGGAAAGTAGACAACCCTGTACTAGTTTGTCTTCGACCAGCATTTGGTGATCCGCTTTAAAGGCGGATTCACAATTCCGTTTTTCATCTAGCCAGGAAGGAGAGTCTTCCTCTCAATAACAGGGAAGTATGTCTGGACATACATGTCGAAGATGGCTTTCCATGACGAAAGATGAAATTGCCAGCAACCCTGAATCTTCGCTTTATTTACGGGGTCCCAGAGATATTCTTCGTTCACAATCTTTTGCTTCGAAAGTAGGTGCCAAAAACACGACGTGCAATGTAAAATCGCTAACTAGGTTACCTAGTGGCAGAAGAAAAACGGTTGGCGTCGGCTTACACAATACTCTAATATATAGTAGATTCTATTAACGGGACTACACTGCACACTGTGGAGCGGCTTGTTAACGACTGCTCTCTATCATCTCACTATTGCTAATCAATGCTACAGTAACGTAGCACTCTCGCCACTAGGCGGCGCCACCACCGTTGCTACTGCTAACTGATGGTCACCCTCTCTCGTCAATGCAGGACAGCATAGGACAGGCACGACTTGCAGCTGTTACAATACCATTGCGCTGTAACTCACCTGTTCCGGAGACATACGTGAACGTACTGAGAAACAAAAAGCGACCCTGATTCCTGCAGACGTTAATATCTAGCGAAGACAATCCTGAGACGTCCTGAGAGTACGGTCCTGACTCAAACCGGTTCAATCTTTCAGCAAGTCCGATACCCATTGAATGATTGTCTTAACGACCCCTTTGGAATGAAGGTAAGCTAATGGGGCATAGTTTCAAACTCACTTTTTATAAATAGTATACAAGATCAGCAGAACTGGATGAATAAGTTCAATTGTAAATGTTTTTACAACTGTGGAGGCGACTCACCTATTTTTCTCTCTTGCCCGGTTCCCTCACTGCCAATCTCCTCGAAGGGGGTCAACCGCAGGCTGATCCGCGCCACCGGGGACAAGCACTACCAAGAGGCAATTCCATCGCCTGCCTCTGGCGTGACCATGACAGCCTCGTCCTGATACCCTGTCCGTGACTGAGTCAATAATTATTGTATATACTAAGACAAACAATAATATGAAATAAATAGTTGTTTCTATGATCCTGGTCGAGATAGAATAAATTATTGCTGGGCAGACACCGAGTTCCTGTTCATATCTGTAATAATTCACGTAAACCCTGTCCCTCGCTGTGCAGAGAGGCAATGCCATCGCCTTCCTCGGGGCATTGTCGTCCTCACCCCCCCCCCCCATAATCCCTAGAAATTCCTAACTACTGTATGTTTGAATAAATCTGATTCACGTAAATACAACCAATGGGCTCATGTACACATCTCTAATTCTCGTCCTTGATTTTACTGCCCTTCTCAGTAATGGACGTTGCCTCTAAGACGGCGTAAATATTTAGTTCACTTTGATTCCGTGGTCAGCACATTGTCGCGATAGTTAATTTACGCTTATGAAGAGCCTCTCGAATTAACCCACAGTAAAGGTGGCCCCTAGAGCAGATGCTGTAAAGCTACTGTCGATCGTGGAGCGCTGACCAACTGTTGAGTACTTATGAATATGGCCACCCTAATCGTTGTATCTAATAACATCCGATAACCACATCTGAATCAGTTCGCTATTTATACCATACGTGAAGAATATAACAGCCGCCCGTCTTATTAAATCGATCAAGAAATGTTATCGTGTATACTAGAAGGAAACCCATTTTAATTATTGGATTGGAGTGTCTTTTATTTATTTTTTTATTCGCCCGGATCGATGGCGACAGACTGACGCGACAACGTCAGCGTGTGCTTGCACAATCAGCATCGATAAATCGGTCATTTCATCCTTAAAGGTTTTTGTTCTAGAGAGGTTTAACAAAGCGTTTCGTTAGGGTTACATTCTGTCCTTTTTTTTTTTTTTTTTTAGAGGAGGAAATGTTTTTCAAACGTACTGTCACCACCGGAGACATTCCAATCTCCATGAAAGTGGGCCGAACATTCTACATTCTGTCCTGGTATAATGAGAGGGCACAACAATTGATGTTATCTCTAGACGCTCGTGCGATCTGGCTTCTGTCTGCTGTATAATATGACGATTGACTGTAACAAATGACGATTGTGAACGTGTCGCCAGGCAGAAAGCAATGTCCCGATTTCATGTTGGACGTTACCGGAATTGCTCACTATGTTGAGGTAGCGAGACGCACCGCCCTCTCCATGATTAAACTTCGAGCGTATTTTCCGCTGTCGGTCTGATCAAGACTTTGTACAAAGTGGACACCACCGTGTAGTTGTTTGTTGTCACAACATCGCGAGGCAATGTAGTCGACGAGCTCACGTCGAAGTTGTTCGAGACGATCGCGGTTATCAGTCTTGTAAGTCGATTCGAGTACAACCATAGCTGTCGGTGCTTCCTGTACCACTCGATGAGGTGTACCCACCACAACAACCTCCTTCACCGCTGGATGATTGAGAAGTGCGTCTTCGATTTCGGTTGGCGAAATGCGCTCATCCAGACAAATAATGAAATGTTTTTTTCGGCCGACAATTGTTACGTTACCGGCATCGTCCACGGTGACCATGTCACCTGTCGCATAGAAGCCATCTGACGTGAAATCGTCAGTCTTACGCTTCCAATAGCCTAAGGTCATTTGCGGGCCGCGCCAAAGAAGCTCTCCAGGTTCACCAACCTTGACAGGCTGTCCTTTGTCGTTGAGTATCTTTACTTCGAAGTAGGGCGCCAGGAACCCCACGTGCTTAGTGAAGTCCGGTCCTGGCTTCGGCGAACATAACAATCCGAAGGCTTCGGTCATGCCATAAACATTCATGAACATGATTCCACCGAAGAATTTTTTAACTTCGTTTCGAAGGTACTCCGGAAATACGGTACCCCCAACAAGAGCGACCCGAAGACTGGAAACCATCTTGTGGCTG
Organism: Stratiolaelaps scimitus; assembly: GCA_019614645.1. Taxonomy (NCBI): domain Eukaryota; kingdom Metazoa; phylum Arthropoda; class Arachnida; order Mesostigmata; family Laelapidae; genus Stratiolaelaps; species Stratiolaelaps scimitus. Next base: position 923,173 of record JABWDB010000031.1, on the reverse strand, counting down.
TTTGGGAAGCGGTGAGCGTTTTCCATCAGTGTTTTCATTGAGCACTCGAGAATTAAGAACACAGTCACTTGATATTTTTCAATATAGTGTGGAACGTCGCCGTCAATATCATGATTGGCTAGAACGAGCGTTCCTCCGTATGCCAATGGACCTGAACTAAATATCGTACCAGTAACATACGTTATCGTACTGAGGAGTAAAAATCGGTCGTTTTCTCCATAGAGCTGGATCTCGGGAAGGGCCATGGCTTTTAAACTGGTAACGAAAGAATAGTGGCTGTGTGTGGCCCCTTTGGGCATTCCCGTCGAGCCAGATGTGTAGGACACGAGCAACACATCATCACGGATACGCTCGTCCTTTGGCGGGACGAATTTGCTTTTCGGCAACTGATCCAAGAACAGCACCTTGTCTTTAGGGACGGCACGCTGGGGGTTGCCAGCAACAATAATGACTTTTTCCACACGACAGTCCGGGTCTGCCAGGAAGTCATGAACGGCCACATCGTAATTTGCAGAATCGGTAATAACGAACTCGATTTCTGCATCTACCGTTTGAAATTTGTACTCGACGTATTTTATATTCACGCTTGGCTTGAAGGCGAATACACTGGCATTACAGAACAACGCGGCTTGTTGCGCCACGAGCGAATTCAGACAGTTGTTGGCGTAGAATTGCACTTTACTGCGCGAACGGACCCCGAGCTTCTGTAGGGAGGCAGCAAAGTTGATGACTTTATCTTCGAATTGTCTGAATGTGACCTCTTCACCAGAGTTGATGTCTATGACAGCCACTTTCGTCGGGTTCTTACGCCAACCCTCCAATGCAAAGTCTAGATAAGTCGTCTCGGTTAGTGGAGGCCCACTCCATTGACCGGGTGTCGCTGGCGTCATCGTTGCTCTGTATGTGCCTCCGCCTTGGTTTCGTTGAACAGCTAGCTTCCAGTGGATGACCCTCCAACTCTAGCATCAGTAGCCAAGTGTGTCCTTTATGGTGGCACGCACACATGCGTTCGACTATTGAGACTATTTATCTGTCATTTATTGCGTCTGCGGATAAGATGTCGAGCTATTGTGATTTACAGACGCAAATCACTTAGTCATGCTGGTCGTTATTACGCAACACGCGAAGGTCATGTTTCTATTGACTTTCGGGAAATATTGTAGGTACCTGTTGGAGAAAACTCCAACCATTATCCTGTTTATTCCCAAAAAACAAAGCACACGTTTTCCCAGCAGGCAAATCGATGTGTTCCCATCTCATCTTCTTTCCACGAGGTCGATCCTCATCCGAGCACTCAACCACTCACTCATCGCTCGTGTTGACAGGTGTAATTAATACTGTAGTTGTAATTAACAGGTGTAATTAATACTGTTGTTGCAATTAATGGGCGTAATTAATAGTGTCGTTGTAATTAACAGGCGTAATTAATACTGCAGTTGTAATTAACAGATGTAATTAATACTATAGTTGAAATTAACAGGTGTAATTAATACCGTAGTTGTAATTAACAGGTGTAATTAATACTCTAGTTGTAATTACCAGGCCTAAGTAATACTGTAGTTGTATTTAATAGGGGTAATTGATACTGTAGTGGTAATTAACAAGTGCAATTAATAATGTAGTTGTAATTAACAGGTGTAATGAATAGTGTGCTTATAATTAACAGGTGTAATTAATAATGTAGTTGTAATTAACAGGTGTAATATATTTGTTGTAAATTAATACTGTAGTTCTAATTAACAGGTGTAATATATTTGTTGTAAATGAATACTGTAGTTGTAATTAACGGATATAATCAATTTGTTGTAAATTAATACTGTAGTTCTAGTTAGCAGCTGTCTGCAGTTGTAATTAATATCGACCGACGGGCTGAATCTGAAAATATGACGATTGATTATAGCTTCGATTTTGTGGAGAATGTCTTTTTTAGTGAATTAGAACTTCCTATGTTTCGGGACAGACATAAGCTCCGGAAAACACTATCTTGGAATCTGTGTAGATTTTTAGTGACAGCTAGCCCAGTTAACTAAGTCGAGCTTGTATTTCTATCAATAGGAGCGACTTTATGTTATTAAAGGTAATTTTTTGCGCCTGTAAGCTATTGTGCTCTTCCCTCTATTCTACTATGGTCCGCCTATTCCAGAGGCTAAACAATGGCTTAGAAAGCACCCGTCGCAAATATATTAACAGAGCTTTAAGGGTCTTCTTTTGCTCCCAATGAAGTGGTTCTTGTACTGGTAGCACCTACGTAAAATAAGTGCACTACAAACAAATAAGGGCCCTTGGAAAGGAGACAACCCTGTACTAATTTGTCTTCAATCATAATTTTGTGATCCGCTTTAAAGGGGATTCACAATTCTGTTTTTCTTCTAGCCAGGAAGAAGAGCCTTCCTCTTAATAACAGGGAAGTATGTCTAGACATACATGTCGTAGATGGCTTTCCATGACGAAATATAAAAAAGCCAGCAAGCCTGAATCTTCGCTTTATTTACGAAGTCCCAGAAATACCTTTAAGACAGATGCATTCGAATGGGACAAAGAAAGAAAGGCTCAACCGACAGAAGGACAGCTTTCCTTCTAATAACATTGAAGGCAGTGTATCCGGAAATGCATGTCTAGGGTAGCTGTCCATGATGAAGTGCAAAAGATCCTGAACCTTCACGAGTAGATAAACTCGAAAGGGACGGGTAAAGGCTCATTCTACAAGATTTTATTCAAATGCCTCGTCATCAACGAGCAACATTCGATAAGTCAAGACAAGCATCTGTCTCCCATCATTCATACAATTTATTGTTTTTATTATTGTTATTATATACTAATAATCATACTCACAGGGTACTAGCGCAATCTATCACGTGAGTTGCAGGAACTTTACTTAGTACAATGCTTGACTAGAGTTAGCTCGCAATAAATAGAACTTGTCGCTGTACTTGTGCGATTACTCAAATACAGAGGTTTCAAATAAGAACTGAAAATGTCATTCAGAATACGTATTAGTGTCTAGCCCGTGTACCAAACACGAGCAAATACTTCATCAGAGTCACAGAGTTCATTGCAAACTGAAGTAATTCATGGCAAAACTATACCGATCACCACCACGATCATTATTCCAGTCCAGAGAGGCGTAACGCCCGGCGGACGATTGCGGCACGGGCGTATTTTCCGCTTTCCGTTTTGTCAAGGCTGTCCACGAAATGGACGCCTCCATGCAGATGTTTATTGTCGCAAAGTTGTGACGAAATATGGTTGATCAGCTCCTGTCGAAGTTGGTCGCGTGCGTCAAGCTTTTGATAGCTAGGTTTAAGGACGACCATAGCTGTCGGGGCCTCCTGAACAACAGGATGCGGTGTCGCAACTACGACTACCTCCTGAACGGCTGGATGATACAGGAGCAAATCCTCAATTTCAGCTGGTGCGATTCGCTCATCTAAACAGATAATGAAATGTTTCTTGCGGCCGATCACAGTTATGTTTCCATCGGCGTCGACTGTAACCAGGTCACCGCTAGCGTAGTAGCCATCATCTGTGAAGTCATCTGCTTTTCGCTTCCAGTAGCCCAGCGTCATTTGAGGCCCACGCCAGAGAAGTTCGCCAGGTTCGCCGACCTCTACGGGCTGTCCTTGGTCGTTCAGAATCCTCGCTGTGAAATTAGGTGCCAAAAATCCTACGTGCAACGTAAAATCGCGACTTGGCCTCGGGCTGGCAATGAGTCCAAATGCTTCGGTCATCCCATAGATGTTCATGAACATCGCATCAGCGAAAAACGCTTTGATCTGTTTGCGAAGATGCTCAGGAAAAATTGTGCCTCCGACTAAAGCCACACGAAGGCTGGACAGCATTTGTTTACTGTTTGGATATCGATGGGCATTATCCATCAGTGTTTTCATGGGACATTCGAGAAGGACGAACACAGTGGCCTGGTACTTCTCTATGTAGATCGGAAGCTCTGCATCGATCTCATGACTAGCTAGCAATAGCGTGCCGCCGTGTGCGAGAGTTCCTGTGCTGGATATTGTGCCGGAGACATACGTCAACGTGCTGAGAAGCAGAAAACGATCCTGCTCCCGGCAGACGTTAACATCTGGCGAGGACATCACGGCTAAACCAGCGACGAACGAGAAGTGACTATGCATAACTCCTTTGGGCATGCCTGTCGATCCGGAGGTGTACGACACAAGAAGAACGTCGTCATGTATGCGCACATCGTCCGGAGGGACGAACTCCGCTTCGGGTAGCTGGTGGAGATAGAGCACTTTGCCGGCGGGCACCGGCGTGCTCGGTTTGCCCGAAACAATGAGCACCTTTCCCACACGACACTCGGGATCCGCAAGGAGGGTGTGCACGGCAACGTCGTAGTTCACGCCATCAGTAATCACGAGCTCGATTTCGGCCTCCTCCGTCTGGAACTTGTACTCGGCGTATCTCGTACTCTTGTTCGGCTTGAACGCGAACACGGTGGCATTACAGAATAGGGCGGCCTGCTGACCGATCAGCGAGCTTAGCGAGTTGTCAGCGTAGAACTGCACCTTGCTACGCGAGCGGACACCAAGCTGCTGCAAGGATCCAGCGAAGTTTCGCACTTTTTTCTCTAGCTCGCGATACGTCACCTCGTCACCCGAGTTGATGTCAATAACAGCTGTTTTATCCGGATTTTTTCGCCAGCCTTGCAGTGCGAACTCCAAATATGTCGTTTCTATCGGCGGAGATCCGCTCCATTGACCAGGGCGTGCGGGGGCCATTGCCGCGTCGCTCTCGATATATTGCTACGTCTGTTAAGTTTCACTGATAAACCAACCTTTTCTAGCAACCTTAGAGCCAGTGTCTTGTTTTTATAGCCCCGATTAGCAAAGTGACATTGGATGCCGAGAACCATCCTCGCCTGGTTATTTATGAGATAACGTGTATTCCTGTTCTACGGTTTATAGGCGTAAAGAGGCAAGTCACCTTCGACATCACCCTAGACGTCAACAACAAACTAAAGACGCCATCCTTCGAAAGGAGGTCCTTCCATAAATACGACATAGTCGGAGGGCGTAGGTTCGAGTCCATATCGCTTTGAACAAAATGAGTACTTACGGTAAACTATTATAATATGTAGGTAGATATAACGCGTTAAGTCACGTGCAAACGGTCACGTCGAAAGTGTGGCGTGGACACATCAAGTTGCACATAAGGTGTTACACTGGCCAACGTGCCAGCATAATGTCTCGTATTGGTGGAAAGGGCACGAGGAGGCAACAGAGGATCGATGAATATATGATACGACGGATCACTTGGTCTCAGATCACCCTATCACCGTCTCACCACTCAGATAGAGCAAGTCGGTTAAGGTAGTCATCTGGTAGAGAGCTTTCCAGCGATTTCCCTCCGGTACGGCTCTACGGGCTAATCCCACATACGCGGTTCCTGTCTCCCTACCCATCAACCGCAATGCCTAATGGCAGCCACCAAGAACACAGGACAAACTTTGTTGAGCAATACAGTTGACTCATCACCAGTATATATAGAATGACACAATCCAACAGAATTCGCGCTCTCATGCTTGTGCTCGTCACATGCTTTCGTCAACCTCAATGGCATTTTCAAGTCACGCAAGTCATGCATCGCAAAACGTGGACTTTACTGCGCTCTAAAATAGACGGTCATTGACGATAGTTCATTGAAAAAGGTTCGTCACGGATTTTTGTGATCTTATCTGCGTGGATAGCGATTGTGGCCCATACTTTCTTGTACGAAACCGTGCGGTTCAGAGAACGGAGATAGTCGTTGCCATTTCTGTACGGATCACTTTTTGGCAATAAGTTGATTTATTGTTTCGTATTTCCAAGAGTCGAGTGCGGTGTTTCAGGACAGCTGATGGCATGTCCCGTCATTTTTGGTCCAAGGTCAATAAACGAATAAGCAATAAGCGATTTCCAGCAACTTTAAATTTTGAAACGCATCAGGTCCTCTATAAAACAACCGATTGAAAACCGATACAATTTGGATATAAAGGCTCTCCCGGTCGAGAACTGCACTGAAGATGCTACAGATTTTTGAGCTGACTTTCAAAGAGGTTCCTCCAGTGACAGGCCTCAACATTTAACCTCCAGTTATTACGATGCGGAGCTGGCGGGGCCAACTTACTTATTTTTCCCACCCGTTGTGGCTGGCAAGAATCCACAGATGACAAAGAAAAATGATAATGTAATCCAAAGATTCTCCAAAGCGTCTAGCAGAAGGATTTGAACCCAAGCCTTTATGTCCCTCGTATCCTTTTAGCACACGAGGTCACTGGAGACACAATGTGACTCGTACTACGATGTATTAAACATTTAACCTATTATTATTTTTACGACAACTTAACTGCATTGTACAACTACAGTTACGCCAATCAACCTCACTGGATGGATGAATGAACCTGGCAGTTCACGACACGCACCATCAAAAAAGGACGAATCGAGGACGCTGTACGTCCAAGTCGAGCACATCCCGATGACAGCTGAGCCTAGCAGCTGACGCTAAAAATGACTCTGATTTCTCGAGGTTAGATCTCCATTGCGAAATGATCCCACAATGCTGCCGCATATTCGAGCAGTTGCGGTGTTTGAAGACAGGCTATTTTTTGTTACTCAACCTAGTCAGAGGGGCTTGAAAGAGCATCAGGTGTAGTTGCTTCGAACTCTGAACGGGAACGCAAATGTTCCTTTAATGGTAACAATTCAAGGAATTCCATCTCAAATATATATATTTGCACTCTATTTAGTTGTATACGAACAGACGAAGGCAGCAACAACGTAAGTCACTACTACTTATTTATGCAACAAATACAGCAAAATCGTTTTCATGATCACAGGCATGCAATTGAGCGCGTTTTAAATGGATGAAAATGGCTGACATTGTTCACATACAAGGGACGAGTAGCTTGAGTGTCGAGCACCTCTTTAGATAAAAACAAATTTATACCCCGAGGAAAAATGCTAATTTATTTATTTTCAGTTTCATATAACTTTCTCCTCGGCCCCTATTACTTCGTGTCTTCTGATTTTAATATGACAGCCATAGCTGTATGTTTCATAGGGGAATGACAACCTCCTCGAACCCCGCCTAATGAAGACAGTGTATTCTACGGGAGCACAGTATATTAAGCTTTAATTAGAAACGCTCCCTTCGGAAGCTCCGCCTTAATGATGATATTCACTGTGAAACATGACAGCGAATGTCTGACCCTATTCGACCTGTGTGAGCATCACCAATCTACAACACATGAGCAGTGTTGACTAATGCCGTGTACCCCACATATGTTTACCTTGCATGACGTCCCCGCGGGCACGAGGTAGATACATTTAAATCAACCTCTCCTATACCTCAACGAACCTAGGGACTAGGCGATATTCGTCTACATCTCCATCCGCTGGCGCCCTCTACGGCGGACTTGGGAGTTCGGGCCCCGTTCGACGGATGCAGCAGTTCGATACTTCGTTCGTGAACTCGTTCGTTGGTTCGCTCGTTCTCTGGGCTGTTCCTCCTCTTTGTCTGCCAGCGAGGGCAATGCTGCCTTTACTCGCTCTCCGGATGGTTGGCGCATGCTCTCCGGGTGAACGGTGAATAAAATCGGCAGAGGCAGAACTCGCCTCTCACCCGCACCAACATTCGCACTGTTGGTCGGGGCGACCGACAGACCTGCCGACTACAACTAACCGTGCTCTCTCTGCTCTCCCCGATCGGTCCGGGTCCCCTTTGCCACTGGGTCTGCTATCCTGTGCTTTGGTGCGCTCTGCGAAGCCACCCTTTCCCTCTAGCCAGCCAGCGAGCCAGCGTCCGGCCCGTTGAGTCAACGGAGAGCCCCTTGACAAGGGAGAGAGAGAGAGGTATGCCGGTGGTCCTCGGTGCGCGATGGTTCTCCGAGGTAGAGAACGACAGCGGCAGCAGCATCGGCGGCGATGGTGGTGGCGGCTGCGGCGACGGCAGCAGTGGTAATGGTGACTGGGGCCAAGCAACGGCTGGAGCCGACCCTCGAGACTTGAGCAGACTTTGTCTCCTGACACCGGCAGACACTGGCTCCGGTGTGTGGGTGCGTACACTTCCTCGGTCTGCATGTACGTACGTTCGTGTCTGAGAGGGCGATCCTGGCCGCCTCCTGCTTCTAGCAGCTCTGCTGCAGCTGTATACGTGCGTGCGTGGAGCTCCCACAAACTACCACGGCTACTGCTAGAGCCACTACGGACCACTGAGCCCAGTTAGTCCTCTTCTACCTCCCCTGATGGAGGCCCGTCGCCCCCAGCTCGCTACCACTCGCCACACACATCTGCTCACGATATCATCGTCATCATTAGAGTAGTAGTCATCGCCACCGCCGTCGTTGTCGACTCAGTCTCATCGAGGGACGGTAGGCCGTATGTCTATTGCAGTGGTCTAGGTGTGCACTGCACGGTGAGCATGTCAAGACGAGGACGACTCAACTAACTAGAGGGCATCTTCGACTGCTGTGACCAGCATCCAGCAACAACGACGATTGTCTTCTGCTGGTCACTCCAGCCCGACCTGTCCGATACCTGCGACTGCGGTGCGGCACCTTGCTCTGCCCGTCTGTTTGTATCCGTGTGAGTGCATCTGTGTATATCTCTCAGTGCTGCGGCAAATAGCTGCATCTAGGACCCGTCAAGACTTTCAAGGAGGGCGAGCCATCGAGCAAACGGGTTCCTCCTTCCGACACTGTAGCAGGCACGAATATCGAACACGGAACGCGAAGGAATCGATATCGGTGCGTGGAGATACATGTGCGTCAGAGAGTGGAACAACGAACGGCTTTCGCTTGAAGAGTGCAACTGCGGCCAGTGAGTTCAACGGGCCTGGATGACATCGTGTTGATCTGGCTAGTGTGACGGCCCTAAAGGGGCCCAATAAACCGCCAAAATTGCTCTCAAGATGCCGGCGGTTAGGGGGGATGGGATCCGAGGTCTCGCCGTATTCATTTCGGACATTCGCAACTGCAAGAGTAAAGAAGCGGAGATCAAACGCATCAATAAGGAATTAGCCAATATACGTTCCAAGTTCAAAGGAGATAAGACCCTCGATGGGTATCAGAAAAAGAAGTATGTTTGCAAGGTATGCCAGACATCGTGAAGGTTCGCCCTTCAACCAGTGACGTAAAACAATGATTGCTCCTGTGCAATGATTACTATTTCTATTGTATTTAGGTAGATAATGGAAACAAGGTTATAGAGTTCGTCTCTCCTTACCGTTAGCTACGCCTACCTGGTTGGGCAACGTGATAGACGACGAATTGATGCGAAGTCAAACGAGAGTAACCTAGGTTAGGAGGAGAATTGAGAGGGTTTTTATCACCGGGAATGTGTGAACACCTCTATCAATGTGCAGACCTTTTATCTAGTTTATATACCTTACCGTTTAGTAAGACTATTAGGAAATTATTTAGGAATGAATTTATATACATATACATGTATCTACCTATTGTTGTCGTTAACTGTGAAGTGCTCAGCATGTTCAAGGGGGAAACTGTCAAACGAGTTGATTAATCTATTTCATCGTCAAGCTCGCCCCTGTACGGGAGTCGGGTTTGATTTTCGTACATCACATTCATCTATGCATTCAACCCGCTAAAAATCAGTGGGAAGTGCGACCGACCAAGCAAGCGAACCGCGTTCACCATTCCCGTGGTGTCTATCGACAAAATCGTAGCACCACCCCGACTTTCTATGTTGAGTTACAATCGACTACTGCGGGCTCCGATGAACAATTCATCTGGATTGAACTGGCTTCATTTAGGGCTCACCGGCGTTTCGCTGTTCTGAGGTCAGGTTTGCGAATTCTGTCTCGGAATTCTATCAAATGCGAATGCCTCCGGTAAACTAATACACCGAGCAAGATCTGGACCACAGCAAACGACCCATTCGGAGCGTATTTCTTTCAAGGGGTACACTTCTGTTCGCTGCTATATTGTCCAGCACTTCTCGATATGGCGAAAATCGCGAGAAAACGTCAAACAATCACTTACTCCAAAAATTAATAACCTTTACACTGTCGACAAACGTTGACTTGCGACCTGAATGGTGACTTAAACATCGTAATGGAAAACCTTTTAATAAAAAGGATGATGAATCCAAAAATAACCCACCTTGTTACTCCCCAACGCGCTGGGGTACACTGCCCGTCAGTATATTAAGAGATGCGCTATCATAATGATGCGTGAGCTAAGACGATTCGTCGTTTTGTGGTTCCTCCGAACAACAGTCTATACAGCCATACTCATTTTCTCGCTCCGCCCGAGGGTGCGCCCAAGCGAGTGCTTTACCAGTTGGGCTCGTGGTATGACAAATAATCCGCTTTGTTCGACATCACAGACGGATGTGAGAGAAGTTAAGGCTGGCAGGTGACTATGTTCTTCGAGAGGAGGAAATTTTCTTCAAATGGAAGAACAACAACAGAGATATTCCAATCTCCATAAAAAGTGGGCCGAGGCAGGTGACTGTTATCGTTTACCTGCACCTCCTTCTTGGGTCAGGCCTTTCAGAAAGCAAGGGCGAGTCAATTTTGACACATTAATTAAGAATTAAGACTTCTCTCGCAAGGCGCTTCTTGAATTATATCGCTGCCGTAGTCATCATGCAAATCTACAAGAAGTTGATAATCAAGTTGAGTCGCCCCATCAGTAGACGACCATATTAAATTAAAACAGAATGTAGAAAAGCGATTCTTGTACATTTTTTTAAAACGAAGCTGTTGGTCAGACCACTTGATTGACCGGTCATAGCTCACAGAGACGATTTCTACATTCTTCATCATCTTCACGATTGTACAGCCGCCATCATTGGTAATCGTACAATGTTTGCAATATTATAAAACCATGCTGTTCACCATATTACTTTTTGTATTCTGCACAATATCATATCACTTAGTTACAACTTGTTGTGGACTTTTCTTCCTCGACAATCCTCGCTGTTTTCTGATTAGGTTTAATGATATCCACACGTTTTCTCTCTCCAGTAGTATTTCGTGGTAGCTTTCGCGGTCACACAACCCCTTCTATGTATATATATACATATATATATATATATATATATATATATATATATATATCAAGTCAAAATAGTCTTGCAACATTCTTTCATTCTTGAATACGCTTCTGAATCTCTTGCTACCGGTTGTATCGATTCTGCCAGTTACAGATAGCGTTTCTGCTGCTGTAGAAGCTCGAGTTGACGATGGTCCTCGACCTGTTGAAGTTATCTTCTCCATGTTCTCGCATGTTCCCTGCTATGTTCGCGCCTCCCTATTTACCTGGGCTCCAAACGATGCAATCGTAACTCAGAAATATCAGTAGAACAACAATCCCTACCGTCGCATATTTGCATTTAAAGGGGTTGTCCGTCTTATGAAACCATATGCCAAAAGCATATGGTTGTACCGTGGACGTGGGGCCCGTACAATATTGGAGACGCGGAGAGAGAGAGAGAGATTTGGAAGTAATTTGAGCCCCTCAAAACCTAACAGCAAATCAAGAGTCACTCGTCCTTTACACTGTCACTTTTAGCTCTGTCCGTTAAATGAAAAAGGAGGCTGAAGGAGTGACACTGGGAAATTTTATGTATCGTCTAATTTTGCAACTGGCCTGTCGATTTGCATGGAACTCCCATCCCGGATCTCTGCTCCACCGGTGAAGGCTACCGAATTCGTGCGGTTTAGGCAGTTCGAAGCCCATCTCGTCCGATGGGTCAGCTGACCAGTATATTTAGGGTCTCGTGCTGTCTCGAACGCTGCAATGACCCCTGTTGCTGACAGTTGTGATCATTTTGGCGTCACCAGCGTACACAAGGGCGGGCATGGTGTTGGCATGCATTAGTATGCCAACACCCCCCCTTAAAAAAAAGCGTACACGAAATGCTCCTGCGGACTCTTCTGCTTCCCAGTTCCTTCGTGGCGAGTGGGGTTTTCTGCAGGAAGCGTCATTCACAGCATTAAATAGAATCTCCTCGGGAGGAAGTCGGATCTCCGTTAGCGCCCACTCCCGTGGCTGGCAGGAATGACAGGATCGTTTAGGTCATAGGTCATGGGTTCAAATTCCCTCTGAAGTTACCGTTGACATTCTCGTTGTCTTATACCTATTATACAAATATGTAGATCTTTGTATATTAATAGTGTGACAGACTCTATAGCACTTACTGGCTGTTTCCAAATTATCTACTCAAACCTACCCTGTTGGGAAAAGCAGGTAGCCAGCAGGGGACAGTCCCATCCGTGATCTTATCCCGTTTCAGGCAGATCATCGAGTATCTGCAGATGTTGTTGGTAGGTGTGCTTGTGAATGACCACAACGGCGCTATGCTGCTGCTACGGCGGTCTGTGGCGAAGAGGTTCTCGTAAAGTTGTAATGGAGCAGGTGTCCTCGTTTCGTCGACCACAGTAGATATCATAGAGCTAATTAGATTCAAACAGGATTTTCAGCAGTTGTACCCTTAGCTAGGCTAGTTCTTCAACCCAATTCGGTTTGAAGTAATCATTAGTTTGTTCGAAACCACGGCTCAAGATCATGAGGTTCATGAGTTTTCTGGGTAGCAGTCTCACACAACCATAGCGAATACCTTCGCCGTGAAGCCACATGTCCACAATTAATAGGGTTTTTGCATTCAACCTCTAAAACAAAGATGAAGTTGTGCTGGCTCTTCCAGCCCAGCGTATCAACTAAGGTATCCTACGCTTACGGACATCTGTGATTGCTTCTCCCACAGCCAGGTCTCTCGATACGTGTCAATCTACGATAGCTCTGGCATGTGCGCCGCTGGCTGCAAAGCCAGCTATAGACCTGATGAAAACCCGTTGTAATATGTCGGATTTTTTACTTCATAATCGGCTGCATTATTCCAAAGCCTAACTCAGTTACGTTGCAACGATATGAATCCATTTTTTCCCTGATGGCGATAAATGACATCAAATAGCGTTCGATTTGTCAATAAAATATCAAATATCTACCCCAGTAAGAGGTTAATAATCAGTCGCATATTGTAAGATCGTGCATTTCGTGAGTCGATGCGGTCAGACATTGTTAATCCGTTGCTGTCATGTCCCTTAACTACTACTCTGTGGCGATAGGCAAAATCGTGTAGCAACTGTACGAGTGTTACAATAGAATACACGCTGATATATATAACGCTTATTGTTGTATTGACACTATTGTTGTTGTTATTTCCATTGTTGCTGTTGTTATTGTTGTGTGTTTGTTGTGGTGCATTGCCATTTCAGCTTTTATTCATCTTCCTGCTTGGGCATGACATCGATTTCGGGCATATGGAGGCAGTTAATCTTCTGTCGTCGAACAAATACTCCGAGAAGCAAATCGGCTACCTGTTCATCTCGGTACTGCTGGATGAAGGCAACGACCTGATGCGCCTTATCGTGCAGAGTGTCAAGAATGATCTCTGTGCTAGAAATCCCATTCATGTCAATCTCGCGTTACAGGTTGGTCAACACGAATAACCAAGCCCACGATATATGTGCCCGGTTATATCGCCTAGAGTTAGCTGCACTAGAGTCGACAGACGACATATACTTGTTAACTGTTAGACGAAACGTGTGTTACATAGCTATTAATTGTCGGGTGTTAGAAACGAACGGCTCAGATTTGGGCTCGTCGTCGCGCTACCGTCGAAATCAAATGCGCGTGACGTCAGACCTGTCTACAATAAATGTCGAACGGGTGAATAAATAATCATATAGGTATCACCAGCTAAAGCTTCTTTTCATATTGTCTCTATGATAACTGCTACCTTCTCAGGTTTGTGGTGAATATGATACATTCCCTGCATTTCGAGAACAGTGACGAATCATGTGTGCTACCAATCAGGCAATTAGGCAACCCCTACCTGATCATGGTATACAACAAAATGAGCTGAAAATGGTATTCAACAACGTAAAAACAAGATTGTATCAGTGACAATGAATTGTCTAGATAATGATCGAATGCCACAGCATAATGACCCTTTAAAATATACAATAAAAGTTTAACTAATATCTAAAACTGATTACAGTGCATCGCAAATATCGGGTCTCGCGAGATGGCTGAGACGTTTGCCAACGAGATACCCAAGCTCCTGGTGAACGGAGATACGCTAGACGTCGTTAAACAGAGCGCAGCTCTATGTCTGTTGCGACTTCTGCGGGCGAATGCAGACGTCGCTCCGTCGGGGGAATGGACGACACGAATTATACATCTGCTTAATGATCCTCACTTGGGGGTCGTCACTGCTGCTGTCAGGTATATCAATAGTTAGATGAGGAGCCGGCTCTTTGTTCAAACATCGCGTATAATGAACAGAGTGCATGTATATACACAAATACACACACATACACACACACATATATATATATACTATTATAACTCTCCGAATAAAAAATAAAAAAACAGATCTGCTGCCGATCAGAGACCGATCAGTTCAGTTTAAACTGCAATAGAATGACGATTTATCCGTGACCCTAAGGAACCGTAACCCCTCTTTGACCATAAGGAACCGTAAAACTGTTGACTACAACGAATTCGGATACTTTTAATCTCCACAACTATAATTAATACACAATTACAGTTACTCACACGCATGGTGTCGTCGTTGACAGTGATCGGTGATAGCTAGCGGATGGAGAGAGGATGATGCCTAAATTGAGAGTCTAACTAATAATTGTTTGTTTTTCGAGCTGATCCTCAGCTGTTCCCCTCAGCTCTTAACCTTTAGGTATTACTATGAGGACCTGTCGGGTAGTCTAACTAGCCGATTCGCATATGCACATGTTTACATGCAGCAATAATCCTCTTTCGATAAATCATACCCAAATTGTCAATCCTTCTCACCCGGTCTCTTCTTTTGCCGGATTGATGCTAAAATCAGTTGAATTTTGTGCTCGATTTAGTTTGATCGACACGTTAGCGAAGCGTTCTCCTGAGGAATACAAAGCCTGCGTTAGTCTGGCAGTATCGAGATTGAGTCGTATCGTCACTGCGTCGTATACGGACCTGCAGGATTACACATACTACTTTGTACCGGCGCCGTGGCTCTCGATCAAACTGCTCAGGCTCCTACAAAACTATCCTCCACCCGAGGACCCCGGAGGTAAGAGTTCTGTGTGCCACCTCTATGCATCGCAAATCGTTTTGGCAGCTGTTGGCAGTACAACGTGTTGAATAAACCGACAGCCAGAGGTGGTTATAAAACTTGGCCAACAATAGCTTTAAACAGCAGATGTGCGATTTGTCTACAATACAATGGTAAATTAACCTAATTTCATGTGATTTGATTTGTTGTTTGTTTGCTCGGTGATCGCAATCTCTATCCGGCAGTAAAAGGACGTTTAAACGAGTGTCTCGATTCTCTCCTGAACCGAGCACAGGAGCCGCCGAAATCTAAGAAAGTTCAACATTCGAATGCAAAAAATGCCGTCCTCTTTGAGGCGATTTCTCTAATTATCCATATGGACCGGCTGGGAGCAGCCGTCGAACCCTCTCTCCTGGTGAGTAGATTATATGCAATAGTTTTCCCACAATGCTATTCGTAACGGTACGAAGCAAATCGACTACAAGATTTCGATATTATATATGTATATATTTTTTTTATTTATATATATATATATAAATATGGTCGTTTTTATGATACCTATCGGTCACGATAAGGACCACAAATGATGACGGGTCCATGCTGTGTCCTATAGCTAAATGCCTATGCTTCGTTAGGTAAGGGCCTGCAACCAGCTGGGCACCTTCCTGCAGCACCGTGAGACGAATCTCCGCTATTTGGCATTGGAGTCGCTGTGTCTATTGGCGACGTCGGAATTCTCTCACGAGGCCGTCAAGCGGCACCAGGAGACGGTTGTAGCAGCTCTGAAGAGCGAGCGCGATATCTCGGTACGTCAAAGGGCCGTAGACCTGCTGTATGCGATGTGCGACCGAGGGAACGCCGAGGATATCGTCAGCGAGATGCTCGCTTACCTCGAGAGCGCCGACTACGCCATTCGTGAGGAGATGGTCCTCAAGGTTCGTTCCGTTAAAAATCACCATCTCGCTATCGTCTATCATTATTAAACCCGTAGACGTGGTCAGAACGACGACGGCGTACTCGCATACACAAATAAACAAAAACCCAATAGCTAAACCGTAGAATGTCCACACCTACTTTCTGCGGAGGGTAAGAGAGGAGAGAGAGAGAGAGAGAGAGATTGTTTATTTGATACTTGTTCGTTGTGCACCCCGCGTTTACCTTTTCAGGTTGCCATCTTGGCAGAGAAATATGCATCCGATTATTCGTGGTATGTCGACGTCATCCTAAATCTAATTCGCATCGCAGGCGATTATGTCAGGTGAGTGTGAGAGAGAGAAAGAGAGAGAGAGAGAGAATATTAATGACATTTCGTTAGGGCTAACGTCAACACGAATCAATTCCTTCTAGTAGTCACGGTACTAGGTAGCGCCCCAAGAGCGCGAGACCCAAGCCGGGCGTACTCGAGTTTTCTAGTTACCTGACATCCAGCAAATCTGTGCGTGTACGTGTGCCAAATCTACATTCGGATACTCCTGATACACTGTTCTATTGTGATGCGAATTTGCAGTGAGGAAGTATGGTATCGTGTCGTTCAAATCGTGATCAACAGAGATGACGTGCAAGGCTACTCAGCAAAAACGGTCTTCGAAGCGCTACAGGCGCCCGCTTGCCACGAAAACATGGTCAAGGTGGCAGGCTATATTCTCGGAGAATTTGGAAACCTCATCGCAGGCGATTCCCGGTCAGGGCCGATGGTTAGTTTCGTCGACGGATGGTCGAATCTTGACGTTTCTTGGGGGGTGACCAAGCACATAGATAGAAAGATATACGATTGTCGAAAACGACGCACTATATTTTTTAAGGCGCAAGTGTTTACTATGGGCCTTCTCATTTAGGAGGTATAGGTTAGGAGATAGTTTTAGTCTATTTTTTTGTAGGGGCTGTAAGCTATTTATTTTTTTACCTTGTAACTCAGTCTGGTGTTGTTACTCGTTCGATTGCATGTAGCATTGCCGTGAACGTGACGTACAGCGATAAGAGCTCTGTGATTGTGATTAATTTTTGTCTATATATATATATATATGTTTTTAATTTAGGTGCAATTCCGTCTGCTGCACTCCAAGTACCATCTGTGCTCATTACCAACGCGATGTCTCCTTCTTACGACGTACGTGAAGTTCATCAACCTCTTCCCAGAGATCAAACACGAGGTTCAGGCCGTCTTGGGTCAAGATTCGAACGTCCGGTGCGCTGACAACGAGTTGCAACAGAGAGCCGTAGAGTACCTTGCGTTAAGCCAGGTATGATACAGCGAAACTGCATAATCTTATTCACGTGCTCTGGACGAGAGGAATGATGATCATGTAATCATGCAGAGCACGGCGTGACAGGTTACAGGTTAGGCAGAAAACAATTTACAAGGGAAATAAAGTTAATGATATGATGCTAATTACTACGAGCACTTCTTGCTTTAGCACGATAAGCGATATAAGAGCCTGAACGATGCTTTTTTAAGCTAACTAGTCTAATAGCTGACTTGCACACTGCTTTGTAGGTTTGTAATTAAATTAAATCTGTATTGAATTAAATTATAGGTGGCGTCACAGGATGTCCTCGCGACTGTCCTCGAAGAGATGCCTCCATTCGCTGAGCGAGAAAGCTCAATTTTAGCTATTCTGAAGAGAAAGCGACCCAATATGACCGAAGGTGTCCAAGCGTCTGCGAAAGAAAATATTCGTGCGGCTCAGGTACCTACACATCTATATAGCTGCTACATTGTGTGAGAATTGCTAACAATTTATTAGCTACATGTGTAATGCGACACGCAATACTCCAAGAAGTGATCTGGCCACGATGAACTGGTATATAATGATAATAATAATAATAAATCTGTCTGTTGTTTCTACTCTACAAAGGATATTCTTCCTGCTGCCCCTCTTCCAACGGACAACGGCGGTGCCGGGATGGCGGACCTTCTCGGACTCGGAGACGAGGTGACGCCTGCCAACGCTCGACCTGTAACCGCTGAAGGTCTGTAGCAGCTATATAAAGTATGATTCGGCCGTAGCTTCACGAGGTACAGCCACGTCGAAGCCAACTGACCTCTTTTAGGCGAATATTACTAACAATAACGTGACAAATCGTAGGCTCCGAGAGAGACAACACTCACCGGCAACAGACATATGACGATCGCGATGTTGTAATATTGCTAAGAAACTTTGCAACAAACGTAACGAGCGCTCGCAAGTCGAACGATATTCATATTTTGGCATTAAATGCTCACAGTGATGAAATTTGTATATGTTTCTTCGTCTTCTGGGATACGGTCCCGTAGCGGAGGATCAGCGCGCGTCGCCTCCCGTATCAATGGGTACAACTAACGAAGAAGGCCTTACCAAACTTGCCCTTAAAAATCAGGGCATCGTATTCGAGAACGATATCCTCCAAATTGGAGTCAAGGTTAGTTTCGGCGGAGCGAGCTTTCGGTCAGTGGAGGAGTGTCGAACGAAATTGATATCTCTCGGGTCCAGCGACCTCAGAGAACTTAAACCTTGTAAAAATTGATTTCTTTCAATAAAACCAATAAACCTTTACCTTGCCTCAATGCAAGTTGTTTTCTCAGAGTAGAATTTTACATCTCACCGAGTGATCTACAGAATAAACATGTTTCTCAATAGACTCCATAGAGACACACATACATTTTAAAGCGTGTGTCCATTTGATTGCACTAGGCCGAGTTTCGACAGAGTTTGGGACGACTTAGCGTCTTCTACGGGAACAAGAGCCCTGTACGGCTCAACAGCTTCGTCGCCGCTCTTGCCTCGAATAACCTTAACGGTAAGATGGTTTCAATTCTTGCAGTGTTAATATAGTTTGCTTAGCTCACACTGTGTGTTGTCCATCGTGGTACGGACTAGTGTCTTAGAAAAATATGGATATGGATTAAATATGGATTAAATATCATACACTTCGGTTAAAGGAGGGTTCACCCTCCTTGATAGGTTTGCTCCTAATTAATCGATGATGTTACCCCTCAAACATATCTTGCATGTTCTTATTCATATATTGTTCGTATGCACAATCTCCTGTTGTTACCGACTATGTCGTTTGTACAGTCGAAGTCGCACTCAGCTTATTTGTCGCCAGACGCAATGAGCCTACTGCCCATTGAATCTGAATGTTCCCACAGAATGTGTCTGATTGCTTCCACATTCCCAATGATCGTCTCTCATTCCTCTGCTGTATAATCAGGTCTAACAGCGATGGCATCAGAGGTCGACCAAGCAGTGGACGCCGAGGCACAAGTTGAACAGACCGTCAATGTCGAGGCAACGGGATTTCAAATGGACAAACCACAGCTGAATGTCTCATTCACGTATTGCGGGGTTCCGCAAAGATTTACCGTACATCTGCCAGTTTTCTTGCACAAGTTCCTTGAAGGTAAGGTTTAACGAAGTTAGTGGACACGGCAGTCTCGCATTTGGTAATGGCACTCACTGGTTCACATAGCTCATCAAGTTAGTCTAACTGTAATCCGAGTATGCAAATAATCGTTTTACTAATAGCTAAGTAACATTTGATGAAGCGTTCTTTATGCAAAGTAGATTCTGATTAATTTATTCGAGGCTTCCGTAACTCGGGCCACCATAGTCAGCGAGTAGATATATTTTGAACCAAATCTCGGTCCTCTGAAAAAAAACCACCTGAAATCAATCGAATTTCAACGATCAAAACACATATATTCCACGCGTTTATATAACCTAACGAACTATTGAAGAAAACACAGCACATTCGTTACTCTTTAGGGACCATGATGAATGCGGAGGCGTTTTTTATGCGTTGGAAAAACCTGACCAATCCCTCACAGGAGGAACAACGAATTTTCCGAGCAAATGGACAACAAGCAGATGAGAGTCTCAAGCTGTCTGGCTTTGGCTTTGGAGTTCTACAAGGGGTAAGGACTATTAAGGAGTGAATTAGACTCCTTTTTCTTGTTTACAAGCTTCTGGTTATTGTATCACCGTGCATTGCTTCCGAAACGTCTGAATCGGAAACGCATTACCTAGCATAGCTTTACTTACAACTCTGGGCTGCTTGCAGGTCGATCCCAATTCGGACAACCTTGTCGGAGCTGGGATCCTTCACACCAAACAAGGACAGGTTTGTATTTGTCAATCAGAGAAGCTCTGTCTCTCTCTCTCTCGTAATTATTTTGCCCATCACTATCATCGTCGATTGTCCTGAAAAGCCAATCTCACAGATAGAGGTTTTCCACTAGGCTTCTACATATTAGCATTATGTCGAATCGTCTGCAGCAAGATCATGCGTCAAACGCTCAATTGCAAAGTAACAAGATGTGAATACCTCCCCCTAGTTCAAGGGTTCATCATTTCCTGACGTGGCTTGCTTGCAGGTCGGCCTTCTTCTACGGCTGGAGCCAAATCGCAACGCGGGAATGTATCGGCTAACTGTTCGAGCTAGCAGAGACGGCGTCGCGCAACTCATCGTGGACGCCCTTGAACCACATTTTTAGGGCGTTCACACCAGACACGTTTGTCGCGGCGAAAACGCAGACCGCGATCTGAGCTCGCCTCTTCGCCTGTGGACGTCGCTTGTGACCAGGATCGATGTCGATATGATTGTGGGCACCTGTGCCACAGTGGTTACATTGTCGGCTTAGTGACAAGTGGACGACGACGACGACGACAACGACCGTTAACATCTTGATATCAAAATCTTTCATCGACTATTTAAGTAAGCTAATCAGCTAAGCGGGAGTGATGTGACGCCGCACGAACGATAACACCAATGTTGACATTAACAACACCTATTGTGGCATGTCGACATATGCCCATTTCGTTCCAACCTTCCAGAGATTATGAGGAATGAAAATGAAGTAGGAGAGACATTTATCACATAATGATGTCTCGCCTTAAGAAGCACAGTGAGCATTGTTACTTACTGGACAAACCCTTTCCCAGTTATATATCGCTTGAAGATGCTTATTCAAACTTAATCCGGTGGGCAAATTACAAGCGACGCAAATGGCAACCCGAGCCAGCGGAGTGAACTACCTTACTCGTTGTTGTCACCTTACCCTCAAGGTTTTCCAGTTCAATTGAAAAACCAATGTGCGGTCTGGTGGGCTTCGTTTAGAAATCGAAGACCCCGAGACAGGTAAATGAGAGCTTGCTCGGTCCCAACCGGGTCGAGGTGTAGCTCCCCCTTGGCTTGCTACCGAGTGTGAGTGACATGATTGACCACAATTGCCCACCACATTTGAAAACAGTGAAAACGCTAAAAGCAGATTGCGCTCACCGCGTTCGAATGTCGAACATGAAACGTATCAGAGACAGGACTGATAATGAAATAAAGGCACCCATTATACAGACCTCAAGTCAACTGGTGCATGAGCTGCACACTGCGTAAAAGCCCTTATGGCATAGAATACTATATATAAGTCTTCAGCAGATTGCCTGTGGTCAGCGGTGGCTAGATGTGTTAAGGTACCTCCCACACGTAACAACAAGAAAGCGGCCGAACCGTAGCTGTGTTCGTAGGCGATCCATGTTGTCATTATCGGTGAACCTTGATCGCTCGCGAGACACAGCTAAACAGCAAACACATGAAGACGGAGTTGAGATCTCGTAGATGGCAACCTGGCGTATAGATGATACCCAGTGATTTGTGGCTCCTCTTACCCAATACCTAAGCAATCCCCCCTCGTCAAGTCCTTCATCAGTACTCAAAGCTACTGAAACTTAATGCACTGACAGTGCATTGGAATATGCATGTCGACTCGATACGATTTGTGAGCTGCACCCCTATGAAGAGGCAATACACAAGGCAGAGCTGGCTAATTAACGGTCTTCGTGCAATTCTTTGCAATTCTTTGATTACTACTACCACTACTAGAGTAATAATAATAATAATATAGATAAAACACGTGTGTGCTAATATGCGTCTTTTAAGAACGATTATTACAATAACACATAAAACGGAGAAACAAATGAACCTAATAAACAAAAACAAACGAACACAGACAACTAGAGAGATATTTACTAGAGCAATTGAGTTAACGATCTGAATGCTATACATGAGTATTATTGTAATTATTATCGCGTTATTGTCTGATACATATAATATATATATATATATATATATATATATATATATATATGCTTGTAGTACATGCTAATCTGGATAACAACGTGCGTAGCGAACAGAGAGCGAGAGAGAGAGAGAGGATGAATCGCAAGTCGAGTATAAATACGGAATGTGTCGCGGTCAAAACGTCTGATAAGGCAGTGCCGTCTCGTTCCGTGACCATATGCGGGGCAGATGCGATAACATTGGGATATATGCATGAAAGGGAGAGATAGGCAGCAAGCTAATTTCCAGGAGGAAAGCTAAACAACTTGAGAGAAATAATGAACAATAATAATCCTACAAGCAAACTACGATGACAACAGCATACAAGCAGTGATTAAGAGAGCTCGACGATAATAACAACAACAATAATAATAATTGACCACCAGTCTGTTAGAGCAGCGACCGCACAACGTGTAACGAACAGTCAGTAATGTATGTCAGTCGGTCAGTGATTTCAGGCCTTTCGCCTACCCCATCTAACCTACTACGAGCCTACAAAAACATGCACACGCATATATATATATATATATATATATATATATATACATGACACCCCCAAGCGCCCTTGCGTGCGAACATGTCCTCCTTTTGGCTAATCGTTAAGACCTCGACCTTACACAAGACACATACAAATATAACAATAGATATAGGCATCGTAATAATAATTGTCGTCATCGTGAAGATAGCAGTCAGGAAACGCAAGCGTTTCCGAACGGCGACCAAAAACCCAAAAACCAAAAAAAAGGCAAAAACCTATCGGACAGAAAAAATGAAATCCCTCTTCCTTCAGCATCCGCATCGAGTTGCAGAAAATGCTAGGCTGCGTAAAGCAGATCCCGTGTTCCCGTACTCGAGTTACTCACTATGATCGAAACTACAAGCTACGGCGATATGCTACCAAGAATGGCCAACAAGATGCTGATAATGATTATACTGATATATTCGTGGCAAGCGAATGTCAAGCTTGAGTGAGTCATTCCTGTCGATAATAATAATAATAACAATATTAGTTTTTGTTATCCTGTCAACGCTGGTGATGATGATGATAATGATGGTGATGATCTGCTAACGAGAAATCTACGAGGATTATTTTTGTCATTATTAATCATAACTAAACGAGAAATGGTTATACTATGTACGCAGCGTGTTAATACTATTTATTCATATTACGGCTGAATGAACACTGATCGATATAAGAGAACCAGAATAATGATAAAGATAATTGTGGTAACGACTCGGACTGCGTTGTCTCCATTCGGAACAACGACAACAGCAACAACAACAACAACAACAAAAGAGCAGCACATAACTAGAGCCACTTGATTGGGTGACCTCGGAGCGTTACGAGATGATTGGAGTGTTTACTAATGAGGAGCATAACGATATTATTATTATTATTATGATTATACGTTGCAGCATTGAGTTGAAGATATGATGTAGAATATAGAAATAAATCGATCGATACAAATCCCGTAATAAACAACAGCACCATAATACACAAGGGAGGACGAACGAGACATAGATGAAATAATACCCGAGCAAAGATGCGAATGAAATCGAGAATGATGGCGATATATAGTAATAATGATATTACCATTATTATGATAATTATTAACTCAAATTCATATACGATGATGTGTATGTTGACGAGACCACCAACCACCACCATATCTAGCGGCAACAAAGGCAAAAGCAGCAACAAAATAAATGCTAAAAAAAAAGTGATACAAACCGGACTGCGTGGTGTTTTTGTTTGCTTTATTTATATATTTTGTATATATATATATATATATATATATATATATATATATATATATAATGCATTATTACTAATTTGAATTCTTATGTCGTCTTGTATGTGGTTTTTTTTTTTGTTGGGTTTACCTTCAATGTCGCTTTCCATTTCTCCAGTAGTTGAAATGGAGAGCTTTAGTAACTTCCTTTGTGTATAATGTCCTTATTGTACAGTAGGATACTCAGTAGTATAATAGTCGTTTAATCATAATATGGCATGAAATATGTAATAATCATTATAGACAGCTTAACCGGAACGCAACGTCACTGCTAGCAGACCGTGCACTGGCCCGTACGACGTTCTCGACCGTACGCAAGCCATCCGCACCTGCTACCCGCACGGGTGCTTTTCGTAGAACAATCTCCGTACCAAACGAGTTTGTTCCGTGATTCTGGTTCGTTCCCCTCTCTCTCTCTCTCTCTCTCTCTCTCTCACACACTCTCGAATACACCATTTTCTCTTTTCATGCGTCAATATATATCTGTCTCCCTCCGCCTGTTTCTTCCCATTGATTCTACCATAACAGGTGTCTGTCGGTATACTCCACAACAATGCTTCATGATGTTTGCCTGTGTGTTATTGCCTAATGTCTAATCGGAGTCCTCCGAACTACTTTTGGCCTTAGCGGGCTTCTTTGCCTTCTTGGCAGCTGACGGAGGGACAGCAACCTCCTCCTCCTCCTCGGAGCTGTCGTCATCGGAGTCCTCTTTCTTGACCGGAACTTTGGCCTTCTTGGCGAGTGGCTTAGCGGGAGCGTCAGATTCGGAGCTATCGTCGGAACTGCTGCTCTCTTTTTTTTGCTGGCTTCTTGACCTTCTTCACAGGTTTCGAAGGCCGCGAAGAAGGGCGCTGTGAAGGCAGAAGACTCCGATGTGGAGCCTTCGAAACCTGTGAAGAAGGTCAAGAAGCCAGCAAAAAAAGAGAGCAGCAGTTCCGACGATAGCTCCGAATCTGACGCTCCCGCTAAGCCACTCGCCAAGAAGGCCAAAGTTCCGGTCAAGAAAGAGGACTCCGATGACGACAGCTCCGAGGAGGAGGAGGAGGTTGCTGTCCCTCCGTCAGCTGCCAAGAAGGCAAAGAAGCCCGCTAAGGCCAAAAGTAGTTCGGAGGACTCCGATTAGACATTAGGCAATAACACACAGGCAAACATCATGAAGCATTGTTGTGGAGTATACCGACAGACACCTGTTATGGTAGAATCAATGGGAAGAAACAGGCGGAGGGAGACAGATATAGACAGATATATCGACAGACAGATATATCGAGAAGTTACGGCAAGTTATTAAAGCTCTCCATTTAATCGGAGCTCTCGACATCGGAGTCTTCTGCCTTCACAGCGCCCTTCTTCGCGGCCTTAGTCGTCTCCGAACCCACTTGATTAGCACCCTCTACATAGCCAGCTGGCGTCTTCTCATTGGGGCGTCCGTATTTGTCGAGTTTTCCTTCCTCGATGAGCTTCTTCTTGGCCAGCGCCGTCTTTCCAAGACCCCACGATCGGGGATATGTATCCCGCTCCATGACCACACGCTTGATCTTCGCCACACAGCCATGGTCAACTGAGGAGATAGTCGACGAGGTCATTTGTGCAATAGCCAGACAAATTGCTTCGCCCTTGGTGGTCATTACTACGACTTCCTCATTAAGTTCAATGCCTTCATCGTAACGAAGCACGCCAGGCAGCATAATCTTCGCACCGTAACAGATGGCGTTGACTGACGAGTCCTTCATAACGATACGCTTCTTATCAGTGAGCAGACCCTCGAGTGGGCGAATCACACGACGCAGGTAACTCTCATCTCTGTTATTCTCATACACGTACATCGCATCCTTGATGTCGTGCATCGTCACCATCGTGTCACGCTCGCGGTTCGTGCCGGAACGAACACGTCGAAGCTCGGTCATGATTCCACCGGTCCCGCAGAGAAGTCCAATGTGGACACACGAAGTTCGCACGTAGGTGCCAGCCTCACACGACATCCAGAGGATGCCTGAACGTTTTTCCTCATCGTATTCTACCAGCTTCTGCTGGTAGATTGTGCGAACTCGAAGTTGCCGCTTGACGGCGGCGATCAGCGGCGGACGTTGAAACAGGGCTCCTTGGAGCTTCTCGACAACTTGATACACCTAAAAGAAAGCCTTGTTATTTAGATAGCTGCGGTATACGCTAAATACAAATAAATATATCTTTGACGGTGGATTGCTCATATTCAAGTAGACGATGATAGACTAGACAATGTGCAATTTAAACTTTAACGTCATTTTTTGCCAACGAAAGCTAAGTCGTTTGTAGAAATGCAGTTCCGTCAAATAACTCCCTTTGAAATTGATTCATTACTTGACTGAAATAGGTTAGGCGGATGCCAAATGATATGCATGTTCCTTGTATAGCCAAAATTAAGTGAGTTATAAAAATATTGCCAATCGATGACGATCCACGCCAAAGTATCGCATTAGCTGCGCTTAACTTCGTTGCAGTTTGCAAGAAGTGGAGCACTACGCTGGCCGACCAGTCGCTTGCTTCTAATCAGTCAATCAATCAATCATGTATCTGTCATATACCAATCATTACGGAACCGTAGATGTACCAGCGCTTAAGTTGTCGTTGAATGATAAACGAGACATTTTCTTTAGGGTGGGAAACTAGAAGGCGAAGTCTCGAAAACAACGAAGACATATCGTATTCATCAACGGAGACACTGAAGCAAGACGATAGATAGCGTCCGGATAGAAAAACATGCTTTTCAATCATTTTCTTCACATGTGCGTGTCAAGGATACCTATGGTGTGTACAGGTGGTGGTGGCGGTGATGGCACTAATAATAGTTTACCTTTGCGACACTCTCTGGTGCCTCGTGCAGTTGGAACACTCCGACGTACTCCTTTCCGGCACCCTGTTGACTCTTTACTAGCCTCGTAGCTCGATCAATGCATACGACAAGACAGCCTGATGTCTTCGGGTCGAGGGTGCCCGAATGTCCCGTCTTATCTACCTTTAGAATTCGCTTGATCCAGGACACGACCTCGTGACTCGACGGATTCGAAGGCTTGTCAAGATTGATGTATCCAGACTTGAGATATTCCTTGAGGGGACGCTTGAGCGGCGACGAACCCTGTGGCACGGGGGTGTAGTGGTTTGTGCGGACGACCAGTTTGTCGAAGTTCTTCAAGAGAAGAGGCCATTCCGAGGTGTCGAGGGTGGGCGCGCCCGATGAAGGTTCAATACGAAAATCGCCCGACACTTGAGCCTCGCCCACATCCTTCGCTGATTTTTTCTTGTCCTTTTTGTGCTTCTTCGGTGACCCGAGCACTGAGACATGGATACAATTGAGCAATATGAGTCAATATTGTTCTAATCTATTATGTGAAGTGTGCATCAATGGAAAAGAAGCCACCATAGTTTCCTCGGCTAGGTGTGGCAGCAGAACCACGAAGTTCATAAAGGGGGCCAGGCAGAATGCAACAATATGAGGACAGCGACCTATCAATCGGACCGAACAGATTTAGGTTCCACTGGCAAGACACTCACCAATGGGGTAAGTTGTAGGAAAAGAAACCCCAACCTGACGCTTCGAAAAAATCCAAAAATGTACACACGTTCTAGCATATAGGCTAGGGCATATGCATAGTTGCAGGGACCAACGACCAGCAAACAACACAAGACTCGGTGCCTCGTTTACGCTACCTAACCTCAACATCGAAGTTTTCCACCACACAGATGAAGGGATGTGGATATGATCGGGACAAAAAAACAAGCGCTTGTTGAAATATTTATTTTATTGTTATAAGCAACGTCGCCCTCATCATCGAGTGGTCGAAAAGAGCAAGACCTAAACTGCTCTCGGTAAAGTTTCAACATCTGACACCGGCAAACAATAACAACACATCATAGGGAGTGTGCGTGCATATGCGGAGTTTGCATTTTCGAAAAGGTGTACAACTTGGATACTCTGTGCAACACATACATATCATCACATTTGGTTGCTAACTGTGTGTTTCTATCAAAACACTAGTAGTAGTCAGCACAAATGCGTCTATCGCTCGATCCATACCAGAGTAGTTTACAAAGCGTCACCCTAATACTCGCGCCATTTCAGCACTGGGACAGAACACCACGTGCGCTCATCATAAACAATATGCCACACTCAAACTTCCTCCCTTTTGAAATTCGACGACGGACAAACGCCTAATCGTATACACTCTGATCCCCCTGATCGAAGTATACGACCATGCCCACATGCGACAACGGTTCACCACCAAAGACACTTCCCGTCTCGCGTTTACAAGCGGACCTCTGAGTGCTGCTGGTATCAAGCCAGGGCTAACAAAAAAGGGTTTGTTGTTGGGAAACCAAGCCGGCTAGTGTCGCCGCTAACTAAATCCACGTTTACGGGAAGACGTCGTCGAGATCCGTTGGCAACGCTCCCATTGCCACAATATACATAACTCACCTTGAGCTGCATCGACCATTATTTCAGCTGGTGTAATTCTTCTCGGCACGAACAACGGATGAACGATAGGGGCTACCTGCTACTTGCTGCTGCAAGCACACGCTAAACACTGCAGCCAGTCGCGCGATTGATACTAACACGTGCCGTGCTCTCCGCTATCGCCTCAATTCAAAACATTTCGAGCAGCGGAAGTTGGCATTCCGAAACCACTCGAATTGTTTGCGGCGGCGGCGACGGCGGCGGGGAGGTGACAAAACAAATACTACAAACTACTTAAGTCGGCGTTAACTGTCCCGATTGTTCCGGCCTAACTAATAACGAATGTACAAATGACATATTCAGCTTCTGTTGGATTTTGTTTTGTGATTATTTCTTGCGCCTTCGCGTGGTCACAGCAAATCTTAGCGAATTGCTCGCGTAGATTGCTGACGACCACGTCGTCTGCTTCGAGTGAGCGAGAGGGAGAGAGAGAGAGAGAGAGAGAGACAGAAAAGAAGTTGTTTTGTAAAGGCCATGTTCGATTGTTGATTCGCGTTGTGGTGCGCGAAATCTCTAATGAGTGCCGAGAATAAAATCCTTTATTAATAATGAACTTCGTTGTGACAACTGACAGTAATCATTCTTCATAATAACAGCTTTTGGCTAAAGGTGTTGAGAATTTCGTAAGAAGAAAGGCGGGATCTTGCCAAGCGGTTTCCCATTAATTGTGCATTATGGTGTGTATTATGCATCGCGCACACTGTTAACTGAACAGAACAATATAAGAGAGAAAGTTTTTTTTTCGAAGCATTAATCAATTAATATACAACACAAATGTCTGTGTATTCAATTATTAGGGCCAGTTGTTCAGCCATTGGAACTCATCGTTCCACTTAGCTTTCTATTCTAAGAAGTAATTCGTACCCTTATGCCTGTGTTATTCGTGGTTATCATTATAGCTATTTAAACTTTAACCCCCTCAGACGTCATTTATATTTGCAGGATCCTGGATTTTATTAGATAAGGCAAGGATATTCTGGGATATTCTATTCTAAGCAATAAATCTTTGCGCTACGCTTTTTTTCAAACACACATTTACGTCTCAGTATTTACATATACAACCACTTCTTCAGGTGACTTCAGCGATTCGAGGAACGCGGGCAGCGGCTATCCTTCTGAATAATTTCGGATTGAACGCGGAAAATATCATTGCCAAAGCTCCCCGAATTGTGGAGGTCTGTTACTTCATCATTTATGAGTTTATTGTTGTTATAATGTCTCAATGGCAGCTCCTCAAAATATAATTTCACAAAAAGTGAGGTCTGTCTTAGAGCAACAATAGCGCAAAACTTCTACGTTCCGGTTGCATACATAAGTTCCTAGGAAACTTACTCGAGATTTTCCTCTAGTCATTTGAGCAATGCGGGGTAATTCTGTCCACGAGGTTGCAAGGTTTTCCAAGCAAATGTTGGTATCTACTTTAATTCGGCTTTTTTGACATTTCAGATAGAAAACCTCTCGAACCACTTGCAGTTCTGGACAACGAATATCAGACTCACCGCGATCGAAAACTTTCCTGAAGTTCTCTATGTTCAGCCTAATGTAAGGCATTGATCTAACTAAGCCATTTAGGAACTAAACAGTGATAGTTTTTTTTTCGTTTCTGTCATCGTGTACGGTACAAAGCAGATGCATACACAGATATAAGGATAGACTCGTTGACCTCTCAGTCCGATTTTAGGATAGCCCCCACCGCACAAGTGATTTCCGTTGGCAATGATCAGTGTCTGCTGCGTAGATACTTTACTGAATGTATCGTTTAGTTGGGAAATGGATAACACACCTGTATATCCTTAGACCTGATACCTGAATAGAATATTGAGAAGTTAGTGATTTGTGTAGTTTCACATGATAACTGGGTTTTGTGTCTGCTTGCAAAATTCGCAGGTGTACACCGAGTTCTATAACAACTTCGTGAAAGTGTTCGCTGTCGGTGATCTTCCGCACCTGCTGGGAAACTGCCCGCAGCTGTTGCTCCACGACTGGCCGGACCTTCAGGAGAAGATCGAGTATGCGGTGAACAAAATTGAAACATCCCATAAGCAGATCGTTCACTCCAGGTACGTTTTCCATTACCAGCGAGTTAGGATATGTTATGACGTATTGTAGCTCAAGTGTTGTAACGCCTACTATCAAGTGTTCACTAACCTAAATGCGAATCAGGAGTGATGTAATGCACTTAATTTATCCCTTATGACAATTGGTAGAGTTTGCGTGTTGACAGTCATAGTCCTTTTTTCTCTGTGACTGCATCGAGTAGCTCGCTAACGATTGATTCAACTAATTGGCAGTGAATTTAACACCTCCAACCGTGATGGTATTTAGTTTTCAATTTGGTAGTCTCGTGTTCGTTGAAGAGCTGCAGACTGCCATGAACGCACAGGTGCTCTCGTCTGTGCTCTCTAGCTTGCTTTAATTACACTTTTTTTCTATTCCTTAATCCATAACTGGGGGTTCATAGATCTCCCACAAATTTTTTGGTGCATACTTTCTCAACCCTTGCATTATTTTTGTGTACGTGTGTGTGTGTGTATGGGGGAGTCACGTTTGTACGGGATGCGTTTTTTATTTGGTGTACAGAACCCGACTTCAGGATTCGTCAAGATAACAATTCAGTTGCTTAATTTGCAATGTAATATTTTTGCAGGTATCTGTTGTACCCTATTGAACACATCAAAACTCGATTCGAGCTAGTTGTGCGAACTGGCGTGTACGTAAAGCCAAATCGAAGGGATCGAATTAAGTCATATTCAATGCCGTTGAGTAAAATCGTCGAATCGCCGCCAATGTATATACTCAAGAGGACAAGTAGGTGTTCTTTGCTCTCTTCTAGAAAATTAAAGTTTGGTTCTACAACATTGTGCGCCTATAAGTGTTAGGTATTGGTGCCCGCTCAGACATCCTGTGCATTTTATTCTATTCGATTTAAATACGATTTCGATCACATGGCCTTTCGATCACGATACGATATCGTAAGGATTTGCTTAATTCCTACCTATTTCTAACTACGTCGTAATAAATTGAAAAACCTTCGCATCAAAAAAAAAAGCATCGTACTTCATCAGAAATAACGGCTCACTCTTCGCATGGGCTTAGTAGCTATGCGTTTGGCAAGATGCGCCGGAAAAACAAGCGGAACAACTCTGGAGCAAATAGCGTAAACCATGGACGTTTCCTCATAAGGCTAGAAGCGGACATGTTCTCATGCTCAGTGGCGCTCCATTTCAGGATTGAGTCAATGGGAATACGAAACGTTTAAAAAGCTCATTCAGGAGGAGCTCGATCTAGAGAAAAAAGAGGCTGAACTGAGAGTGGAGCGTAAACGTCGTGGATTTGACGAAAACGATTACGATGCCGATGATGAAATCCTCGCGGATAAAGCACGAGAAGCAGAAGGAGAAGACTATGATGAGAGCGATAGTGCTCATTGCAGTAAATAGTGAATAATTTATAGAACAATGGTACAACTGGTGTGATGATCACACGCGTCTGTGCAAGGTGACCCCGAAAGAGGTCTATGCTTTGCTTGTTTTTTGTATTACAACTTTTTAAAATATAGTCTTCCAATATCTAGTAATTCCTAAACAACAAGTTTACTACGTGTCTTAATTGTACGTGTACGGCGTTACGTATTGAGTTTTCACTCGTATATATATATATATATATATATATATATATATTGCAGACGAAAACCAGTTTTCACACAGAATGCTATGATATATAAATATATATATATATAGCATTCTGTGTGGAAGCGGTTTTTCGTCTGCGATAAAAAAGGGGCTCTTTTTTAGCTCACACTAAGTGTGCTATTACGATAGAACCTATATACCTTCAGACGTTAGCATATTCGTGTACTTTCGTAATTGATGGCAGTTTGACACACTCCTCCTTTGGGATATAGCAACGCTTAGTTGCTTTTCGAATGAAACTGGCTATATTCAATTGTACTATATTCAACGCTTCGATATGTATCTTAGATAGAGTTCCCATGCGATTGAGCAGAATAGATAGTTGGGTACAAATAAACTTTTATTGGGGGTTTGCAACTTGACTTATAACTAGCTCTTGCACTTAATAATGGCGTCGTTGATAGAATAATGATTGCTATATGAGATAGAACGGAGCATTCTTTACATAGTAAGAGACACTTATTATAGGAATGGAGAGATTAGAATGGCGTGATTTTGATGCCACCACGGACCCATTACATATATTGCCTCCTGTAAACGAAGAACGGTCGTCTGGAGAGCGGATCGGGCGCGAACAAGATCAAATCGTCCGCATAGAACTTATCTGGGACCCCCCTCGGGATGATCGTTCTCGAGTTCAACTACGAAATTACAGAACACCAAGGGACCCATATAGTGACCAAGGGACCACGTATCGGCCCGTCGGTAACACTAGGTACCTATAGTTTCCTCACAGACACTGGTGAAGATGCTCGACTACGGCAGGACGCAGCTATTTATAAAATATCGGTGGGGCATTGTCAGGGGTGTCGCGCTATAGTTTGGAGCAAGATAACCAGGTTACGTCCGTTAATCGCTCTGTGATATTTAGCGAAAGACGATCCGGCCTATCGGAAAGTAAGACCTCCGGGTCAGCGAAGTGAGTCCGACGAACAACGACCGAATCGAGAATCGTCCTAAATGCCTCCGCTTTCAGGAAGAAATGAGAAGAAAATAAACAATTGCAACAATTGTAGCCGTTGTCTGCCGTTTTTCACTGTGATCTTCTCATGGGATCGCCCCTTAGGGATCAGCCGAATGACGTGAACCAAGACTCCGAACTATCCAACGTTGAGCACGATGATAGACAAGCTTCGTTGAAGTTAAGCAAACCCTATGGAAGATTAAGCGTTTGATGATTTCGAAGGTAACTTCCAGCGTGATTTGTTAAGTTGAAGTGATATATATATATATATATAAGTGTATAAAAAGTTTATAAGACGAGTGGCATATAAATGTAAATGTGACAAAGAGAACATAAATATTGTAGATGCCGTCCAGCGTCTTAACGCCCTAGATAAAGTCTTGCTTCAAAAAATGATGTTGAATCAACCGACGATGGCTGCAAAAATATTTGATATTGTCGAAACTACGACAAGATCCAGAAGGAATATACTCCCAAAATTTATAGCCACGAAAAAATGTGTAAATGATTTATTCCCCTGGAGACTATCACGCGCACATCACGGGCACGCAACGTGCCAAAATTGAAAATGCACATAAGCGAGACTTGTAGCAATTATATATTATACCTTTGAATAAAGTGTTTGTTATTATTATTATTATATGCTTCACTACGCCTTGACATTCCTGGAGTTTTACCTTCCGGTCACTTCTCCGAAAATGTTTGGATTGAGCTTCGAAATGGTAACGAACCCATCATATTAATTGGTGCTGTTTACTGTCAACTCCCTGGCCCTCTGGCTGAATTCTTCATCACAGTTGAGTCGACGCTAGTAAGGATTAACCGCGAAGACAAACAATGCATTATTCTAGGGGACTTTAATGATAACATTCTTGATCCTC
Source organism: Stratiolaelaps scimitus (assembly GCA_019614645.1). Classification (NCBI taxonomy): domain Eukaryota; kingdom Metazoa; phylum Arthropoda; class Arachnida; order Mesostigmata; family Laelapidae; genus Stratiolaelaps; species Stratiolaelaps scimitus. The sequence continues at coordinate 889,182 of JABWDB010000031.1, read as the reverse complement.
ACCCCCAATCTCTAGCCAATATCTAGACCAACTTGCCAGCTACGTCGGTCATTAAATCCAGACCAATGCGTACTAATTTGAGCGATCACTTCTCCACCTTTGTAAATTCCTCTCTAGAACCTTTGTCCGCTTTCCGTCTTGTAAACGACTACTGTGGTCAATAGGGTGTCTGTAGAAAGCCCCGTGTATGTAAACAAGCAGTATTTATGAAGTATACAGGGGGTGTACGGTACCTTCCATCCGCACAGTGGTAGCTGTGCCGCAGACCACATTAGCTGCCACTACTACTTAACAAATTATTATTGCGGAGATACTGCCCATATTAGTAAAGATGTCCCCACTCAGATTTGAACCTCAGACTCCACAAAACTCCCTTTCTTGGTACCGCCTACCTTACCCACCACGCCATGCCTGCGGGCTCGTGGTAGGTACCTGGCTTGAACTAAACTGCCACTCCCTCAATGTTTCCAAGTCTACATTCTTACACATTCGCCGCACTCTTACTCCTTCTGGTATTATCGAGTGTGTGCTAAATCTTCGAGGCACACCTGTTGTACGTTCCACTGTAGTCCACTTCCTAGGAGTTCTTCTCGACGCTCAACTCACTGGAACAGCAAATCTCTCTAGTCTCAGGTCTACATTGGCGGGTGCCATAGCTGGCATTAATCGAGTTCTTAAGTTCCTGGAACCTAGCTGCTGCCTACTCCTGTATCATGCCTTTTTTGCATCCAGAATTTCTCATGGTCTTGAATATTTCAGTCTCACATACGCCAGCCACATCGCGCCGATTCTCGTTCTCCCAGAACACGCTCTCGGAACCATTTTCCACACTTCTTCCCTCGAATCCTCCACAGCAATTTTGATTTCCAATAACATTTCCACACCTTTCCCTATTCACGTTACCTTTATCTACTTCTGTTGTCTTATATTCAGAACTATCCATAGGTTCGGATAGTTCAACATTGGAGACCCTAGTGGTCTCCTGGAATAACACTCGGGGTAGTGCCACGAATAGATTATTAGTGGCGCCTTGTAAAAGACACGCCGTCCGTAATATCTTTGCAGTGCGTGGTTCTCTCCTTTAGAAATCACTCCCTGTTAGTATCTGCTCGTTAAACACATCCGTGGCCCAATTCAAATTGTCCTGAAAAAACGTCTTCTTGAAGTGCTAATCAAGGACGCTTAAATCAGGGCTCTATTTGTACACTATACTCTCATTCACGATACATCTTAAAGCTCCCCGTCACCCTCATAATGTTCTTACGTTCATTCCAATAATTCTCACTAGTACATTATACTTCTACTTCTATAGATTTTACATTTAATATCCAACTATGTCTGTAATAATGACATGCACGGCGTGTCAAGGAACAAATCGAGTAAAAGAATCTGTTTTTCTTTTGTACACCTGCAATACTTATCTCGCCATTGCAGCTGTAGTTAGTGTCTCATGTTCACGACACTAGTCTTTCAAAATACTAGTCTCTTGTTATAAAAATGTGTGAATCTCTATCGTATTTTTTGTAAATGGCTTTTGTTTAAGCCACCAAACTGTTTACAATTAACTTCTCTAGTCCACTTTTCCCCCATCGAACAGCCCTGGCTCACGGACATACTCACTAATATACCCAAACGTTGTTTGCACACTTAAGTCCGCGCACAATTGTTGGCTATTTGTTCCAATAATAAATTATAATAAAAAATAATTAAGAAAAAAAAAAATATATATATATGATAGCACATATTCAGTATACGTATTTCACACTTAACTATCAACGTGTATGAGCTAGAAGGTCCACAAAAGGACGCTACGAGAACGGCAAATGTTGGTAAGAACCTTGAAGCGCCAGTGGGATTTTAAGGAAAACTTCGGTAATCACTTGGGTAACTTTTTCAGCACTTTTTCACCCACCAGCCATCATGCGAAATATTGTTTATATAATAGACATTTCGCTTGTCTATTCTCTATACTATGGATGTTCAGCACACCTCTGCTTTAGGTTGGAATTAATATAAACGGTAAGTTAAATGCTTCGGAAAATAAGCGTAGCAATCAACAATTTTATTCCCAAGCACGAGTCTTGAATAGTCTTCAGTTGAATCGTCTAATACGTACTTTCTCGAGCTTCAACATTCACCGTTACATGTTCACTATACAGTGCTGTGCATAAGCTTAACGCACCCCTATATTTCAACAAATCGATACAAAGAATACACATTTGAGGCATTTATTCTGTATCAGATTAATGTACGTGTCAAATAACATACACACCACAAAGAACAGCGCATATGACGGAGCAAACAGCTTGCTACAATGAAATGTGTCGTTTTTCGGGTGTGCAAAAGGATAACTCACCCTCAGTTATCGAGTGTTCTCGCTCAATTAATTCTCGTTTTCTTGTGCTAATCAGTACCGTGAGGCCCACCCTTGCTAATTATAACGTCAAAGACTCGGTTTGGCATACTATCAACAAGGTTTAGCAGGATCTGGTCGTCGACACCTCCCCAGGTCTCCAACAACGCCCCTCGTAATGCTTCCACGGATGTATACTGTCGATTCGACGCATATACTCATCGGATAAGAATGCCCCAGAGGTTCTCCATCGAGTTGACATAAGAAGAACATGCTGGCTACTCTAGGGTTTCAATGTCATGCCATCCGAACCACGCACGTGTACTAGCGCTGACGTGAATTAAAGCGTTATCTTGTTAGAAAACAATTGGCAGTCGGTAAAATCTACTACTAAATGGTAGTAAATTGTTGGTCAACATCTGCTGATAGTCCTCGCTATTCATTCGACATGAGATGAAAGCGAATCCAAGTTTGCAAAGCTCCCCAACACATAAAGCACGCTCCGCCGAACATGTGCTTCGAGAAGTACCGCGACTCTCTACGTACATCATGCCAGTAACCGCTAAATCCATCTAGCCCATCCAAATTTTACTTCTTCTCGTCACTGAGGGCGATTTGAAACAACATAGTACCTTTTAGATAGATGTGCACCCTCAGGATACTATTTAAAAAATGTTGCCCCAACATTCATCAATGTCCAGTCTCCGTCCATATTGTTGCGGGCGAAGTTTAGTTGGGCAGTCACGTGGCGTTGTTGAAGACGAGGTATTGTTTTCATTTGCGCCCGTATGATCTGCGGAGAACGCTTAATTGTCTTTAAAACTGTTGAGCTATGATCCTGAAGGTTTAACCCTTGGCCGATTGCTTCACAACTTATGGTCGAATTCGAGGCCAATCGACAGATATGCATGGCAGTTCGCTGGCTGTACTTTCGTGAAGGTCCTTTAGACTTATTAGTACCATACGTCGACGGACTGCGTAAATAATTTTGCACTACGTGACGATTTCTGCCAATTTCTCTGGCAATTGCAGCCTGGGTCTTTCCTGCTCGGTATAAAGCAGTAATATCTGCTTTCTCTGCATTATAATAGTAAGGCTCGAAGTGTGTCCCATGACTGCAGTACAGCTTGAATGCCCAACACAAACTGGATGAATTCAGCGAGAACACTCGATAACTGAGGGTGCGTTATCCTTTTGCACACCCGAAAAATGACACATTTCATGGTAGCAAGCTGTTTGCGCCGTCATATGCGGTGTTCTTTGTGGTGGGTATGTTATTTGACACGTACATTAATCTGATACAGAATGAATGCCTCAAATGTGTATTCCTTGTAAAGATTTGTTGAAATATAGGGGTGCGTTAAGCTTATGCACACCACTGTATTTCAGATTAGTTATCGTAAGGATTCCCAAATATGGAATGGTGTACGCTTCTGCGACATTTTGACCATCAGTGTAGTAATCATTTCGTACAACTGTTCGGCCCAAAATGACGCACATTTCTGTATCGACAGCTTGCGATCGAAGCACTATCTAATTATTGGAGCTGTGCAATGGCTGTCAGAGTCCTCGATTTTTGCCTTTCTGACAAGAGAAAGCAACGTTCGCTTTTAATATCGTCCACGTACACCATTGTCTTGATGCTCTGAGTAATTACATCCTTAAGCGAGTTTGTCTATAGGTATGTGCGTTAGTGGGCCGAACATTCTTCTCTGTGGATCTCCGGAGATTGCCAGTGGTTTCACTGAATAACAGAGTGTCATTCACAACCATCAAGGACTATGCGAGGATCAGCTAATTTGAAAGTTAGTTTTGTGCTGCTCTTGACACTAATACAGTATAGTGACACTCCGCAGGCTTCTGGCGATAACGGCCGATACACTTATGTGTGCTTCTCTTTTCCCCATGTTTCTCTTAGGATGGACCTCTATTGTGACAGTCTCCGAATTGAAAACGCTATCCTTATACTGGTCTTCGTACTTTTAAGGCGAACTTCATTACTCTGACGTTCGAGCACGTGTTTTTCGTCGACAACCAACACTGTAACGCCGAGTGCGTGCTAACGTCTCCGACTAATTCGGCCTAGCGCCTCGAACGTAATCCTTGCGAAGCGTCCTTCTCTGCCAGTCAAATGTAGACGTTCTCACAAGCTCTCCACTATAGATATGTTTATATTTGACCAATTTGCAGCTAAAGCGGATACGGCTGTTTATCCGTAACATGATGAGAACTGGATGTTGATGAAAAACACGCACAAATTCTATGCCACATACTATTATTTATTTATTTATTTATTAAAGTAGATTATTAGATTCTATTCTCACATGAGAGAACTTCTTTTCCCATCTGTTTACATGAATGAATGCCTTAGTGGAATCAACATTACTTTATATGTCTGTCTCAATCTTATCATTAATTAAATAAATACACATTTCATTGATTTTCATCTTGAACATAACGAAGACGAAAGCAATAAATGTTGCGTGTGTGCAAATTTGACAGCATGAAAATAATGTTCACTAACACGTCATTTTTGTTATTTTTTTATTTATCAATTATATATATATATATATAATCCTATATATTTTGCTATATAGATCTCATTTAACGAGATATCTACAGAGTCACAGTGGTTACAGGGCCACTGCGTATGGCCAAATCACCAGAATTTCACCAGCAAATTGAGTATGCATGCACGCCTTAAGAGAGCGTACCCGACTTGCCACCGCAGCTCCTTCACTAGCCATCTTCATCAGCTATATAAATGTACAAATTTACTAGAACCCGCCACGCCTCGATCACGTCCTGGATAGCTGTTTAATGAATGGCGGGGCGTCCCCTTTACTCTCACGTACTGTACACACACATACACACGCAGGCATACACACACTACGTAACATTGTCGTTGAGTGTCCACATGGGGCAACTCATCATTGTATTCTCTCTGAGGTAAGATGCCCATTATACCGTATCGTCAACCAATCTCAAGCAAGTGTACGGGAGCTCTTTGGAGTTTGTACTTATATAATGATATTAGAACGTGCAGGTCGTTATTGCCAACCACTTGATTGTGTGGACTCATTTGAGGTCGTAGTGAAATTTCGCAACGCTTTCATTTGGGCCCGTTCAATGGAACTTGTTCGTCGCAGCTTGATAGTTGAACCTAGCTCAGGTTCTCGGTGGTGAATCGAATGAACTGAACCTGTTGGTTGTCACAGCTAGTCTACATTTTATATCAGGTTAGGATTGTATGGTGAAAACAATTCAGTGGTGGCTTTTCCATTCGATCTGTGGGCCAGTTATCGAGCTGAGATTATTACTTATTATTACGGTCCAACTTACTTAGCCGTCATCGTAACAGGTACAAATCAACAGTTGAACTGCGTGACAATTAAAACGAATCTTAATGATTATGTTCGTTAAGCTAATAAAACATTAAGAAGTTGGGCACGAAGCAAAAAGAGTTTAGACAAAAAAAAAAGTGCATTTTGTTAACCAATCCGATTAACACCCGAGGCCATTACGGCGACTATGGTCATTTGCTGAGTTACGTAGACAGTCGAGAAGCTATCTACGATGTGCGGCCCTCACTTGTGTTCAATTCAAATCAGCGGTATCACGGCCTCGATAACGGTAGCTCCTCTATAATTAATACTTACTAGACCTTCCATACACTGAGAGCCTTCCCCCCTCCAAATGACGACTGACAGATTGGGAAGTTAACGCGGTGTTTTTTACATGTTCGACCATCCACGAGACTCGATCATGACACGACTCATATGACCTTAATTGCCGTACACCCGAATCGTGGTTACAATATTGAGCCTATGGTGCAATTCGAGTTTACGGAGGCCTCCATGTCCCTGTATCGTATTCGAGACTCGCGGCTGGAAACGAAGGCAACAGACCAGGCCTCCGTTGTTGACCGGTGATGATTCCGTGTTTCCGGCGAAAGCAGAGGAAGTCGAATTATTATTATTATTATTACTATTTGAAGAAGATGACGAAGGTACAGTACCGGTGCTACCGCTGCTGCTGCTGCTGCCCGATAAGGTGTGAACGTCCCACATACGGACGGAACCATCCAAACTAGAGCTGAGCAGCAATGAGCCATCGTTCGAGAATACGATCGAGGTTACCGCATCGTGGTGTCCGTGCAAATCGGCCAATAACCGGCATGTGCGAAGGTCCCACAAACGGACGGCTCGGTCTTCACCGGCGGCTGCCAGCCAGTGACCATTTGGCGAGAAGGCGAGCGAGTGCGCCTGGCCTCGATGCGTTGACGGAAACAGGCGAACGACACTTCCGGACTGAACAGCCCATAAACGAATCGATCTATCAGACGCTGCCGTCGCGAGGTAATTGGCGTTAGGGTGGAACGCCAACGTGTCAACTTGGCCTAGATGGCCAGCCATCACGCGAAGCGCATCTGTCCTACTTGGTGTCCACAGACGTGCCGTTGCATCTTGGGATCCCGTCGCAAAGTACAACCCCTCAGGACTGGTCGCTAGACACCAGGCGGGGTATTGGTGCCCCGTGTACACGGCCATGTTGCGTCCTGTGGCTGCATCCCAAGCTCGAACCGAGGTGTCAGATGAAGCCGACAGTAGTAAATTTGGCGAGGCGTAAGCTAATGCACACACTGTGCCGCCATGTCCCAGGAGGTGTGTTCTCCTTCGATCGTCGGCGACACCGTTATCATCAGCGCCATTGGTACCGTCCTCGGTTTCCGGGGGCCTACCTGAAGAGCTGTACGCAGAACTCCGCGTGGCCGAAGAGTGAAGTCGTACGATGCTCGAATGCAGCCCATGTCGCCTTTCTCTCCACGCTGACCCTCCGAAATGTGAGTTTGGCCCTACGCTACGTAAATGCTCTTCTTCGTGATCGCTATCATCATCCATTGTTAGAGGTCCTCTCCGTTCTAGGGCAATTGTTCCGTTATCCATACCAACAGCAAACGTCTCTTCTGACAACGCTAACGACGCTACCGAACAGCTTAGAGCTGACGCGTCCACATCAATGAGAAGAACATTCGGGACACAAGGTTCAGCTCGTACCTGCAAAGGAATGACAGGCCGGTTTTAAACGAAACGGCTCAAAAATATTACGGTTCGAACCTAGTTACAGCTATTTTGACAGACGACAATTGTTTTTCTATTGAGCAGGTGAGATTCGACGAAAGGCAGAAGCTAACTGACAACGGCGCGAGCCGCCTCGTATATACGTTCGAAAAGCTCTAAACGATGGAATACGTGTTATTTGAGGCCGCATTCGATGGCCGTCGCTTCGTATCCTACGCCGAAAGTGCTGGTTCGTGAAGGACATACGCTCGCTAGCCTATGAATGCTTCTGCTTAATGCGAATTCTAGGCCTTAAGGGCGAGTCTTAAGATTAGAGCGAAGACCCTTATTTGATTGCCAATCAATCAATGAGCAAGTGAGCGTAAGATGTATGGAAACCTACCTTATCTATAGATTGCCTCAAGAGACTTAGGGCCGATACAGCGGGAGGTTCAGGTGAGGTGGCACCAGCCTGGCCGTTCGATGCTGCTGTCCGTGTGTGTGCATCCTCCGTTTGGCCGGTACTTGAGCTAGAAGAAGGCGCCATACCATTGATGCGTGATCGTTTTGTTGAAGGGGATTTATGCCGCCCTGTGCTCGAACCTGACAGGCGGTCGTTCTGTCTATTCGACGCCCGTGAGTGGGATTTTGTCGTTCGGCCATGAAGGCTGGCAAGGTGTTGGTGGCGCCGTTGAGCGAGCATGTGTCTTGACTGAAACAGATGGGGTTCGGACGGATCCGTAGGGCCTGGCTCGAGACCCACAGGCCGAAGTCGGTGCTGTGATATCGAATCGAGTTGAATACTTATATCAATATGCACGTTGAATACATGCGAGATGTACTCGCTTTGGCGGAGGAAACGCTGCAGGTACCGCCAGCTATCAGCTGACAACTTGACGAGCGCTTTGTTCTCGCGAAACTCCTTAAGCACTGTGCACTGTTGCAGCTCCTGGGGATTTGAGATGCCCTGGAGATCTTCGATAAGACCACTGTAGAGATCGACACCCGTGAACAGTCCGCCAAACATTCCCTCGAAACGGTGCAGCAGATGACGTTGCTCCGCTGACAGCAAATCAATTAGCGCGTTGACAAAAACTGGCCAGAGGCAATGGCTCAGCTCGGAGCGGAATGGTTCGACAGCCTCCGAGATGAAGTTCTTGAAGTCGACAAACTCCGCCTCAACGCGACACGGCGCTATCAGGGGTGCGCCCAGTTTCACCGGCTGAACGGTCCCACGTTCGCAGTCGACCGCGCGCTGGTGCACAAATTCGCCGAGTGGTAGCGGTCGAGGCCGATTCGCCGTGCTGGCCTCAAAGCCCCGCCGCTCGAGATAGGCAGACAGCGCTTCTGTTACTCGGTCAGATGGCACCATTGAAGACGTCGACACTGAGGCCATCGCTCGAACTGGCCAGCTGCTGTTGGTGGAGCGACCTGCTGCGGATCGAACGCCACACTGTACTGGCGGTCAGAACGATCACACGGTGACAGCGCCGAAATCCTTGGGGCGCTGTGCGTGCTATCCACATTCACGATAATAAATACGTTGTCATTTCGCTCGTGAGGTTGCCGAGTGGGAAGCTTCCTCACTCAGAAACAGAACATTGTGACACTTCGAGCACGATCGCGGACCTTTGTTGTTCTCAATGTTCATCACAACTGAGGCTACTGAATCGTACACAGCGGGCCAATGGAACACCAAAGTTTTCGTCCATCGAAATCTCCCATCAGTTTTATCGACACGGTGAGAGAACATTAGCTCTGCGGCCGGAGACCGCCGTTCACTTCCATCAAATAAGGCCAAAGTGACTGAACCGAACCAATTCGACAATTTCTCCACTGTTTTTTGAAAAAAAGTCGATGGTCAGCTGTCGGGAAAATCGCCGGTCCACGTCAAGTGATAGCAGCATTTCATAAAAATTGAGTCATCTTAAACAATATGATTATAATACGTTGTTGCAGATAGATCGGTGTCAACAGTTTGCATATGCGGTTGATGTAATGATGTGTTGATATGCCCCGGGCAAAGCGTCCTTCTTCTCCATGAATATTGTCGTCTATATCGAATCCCACGGTAAGCAAACAGCCAGAATCTCAACATGGATAAAAATGATCTTTCGTTTATAACAAATACGATTTATAACGATAATGTGCCAACCCTTTCCCATCGGCTCACCCTCGCAGCTGCTGATGGAGCCCGCGGAGTCCATTACACATTTTTATCCTAGACAGCGCCCTATTTCGCCGCTGTGTCCCGTGTTTTGCTTTCGGTTGCCTCGAACAACGGCGGACACTCTCATTGTTTATAATTCCTTTCCTTATTATTATTATTACTATTATCTACTATCAATCACAAACAGAGGTAGAGAGAGAGAGAGAGCGTTGGCTATGTGCTGTCTGTTTCTGTATGTCTGTGTGTTTTGTGGGCTTGGTTGACAGACCAAAGTTCTGGGCACATCGAGGTGAACACACGATCGAATGCGGCCGACAATTCCTTACCGCAAACGTGCTGTGGCATTGAGAGCTACCCGTGGTGAACTTATTGTTAAGCGGCTCCATCTCTGGTTACCTATCTGCTGCTAAGGTGGCATCGGTGAAATCAACAGGGTGAGCCAGATGTGGAAACAGCTGATGTAGATCGAGTTATTTGCGGAAATATCCGTGGTTGAACTTTGTCGTTCCAGCAGTTTCTTGAGGTATATTACGGCTTAGGATCGATGAGGGACATACGTTAGGAAATGTTTGACAGGTCTAACGGAGTCAATTGGTGTGCGATTCGAGTGGCAGTGTGTCGAGGTGCATGTGAATATTGTCGGATATATATATATATATATATATATATATATATATAAATATATTTATATCATACATATATATATATGTATTGAGAGAGAGAAATGCGGGATTAAGTTAAATGTGAGTCATTCTTCATTCACGTCTGATTTATGATCTACTCGCCCTAGCCATTCAAGAATACCTTTAACAATTGATATTCAGCGAATGTTCGTTATCCAAGGATTCGGACAACGACGACCTCAAAAGGTCCCGTAATGGAGTTCCCACGCAGTTTCTACACAAGGGTTAATGTGACTCATGGACGATTCGTCGACAGGCGTTGTTTTCGTTCCTCGAAGTTAGATTGTCACCTTCTAGAGTAGATGATGAAGCAAGTCGTCGATCGATTTTCTTCGGGGAAACCCAAGTCTTTGTTGAGTAGCTAGTACTACATTGTGAGTGCGACTTATTGTAGTCGCGGACATAGCGAATAGTCTACCTCGTCAAAATTGCACTGCACAGCTGAACTGCGTGGTGGCGAGTGTTCTTGACGACGAAACGAACTGTTTTTTTACAGTGGTAAACGGTGTGGAACTCATGAAACGGTTCCCATCTTTTGCCATTGAACGAATTCGCATAAAATAACTATGGAGCAATCAAGCTACACTAACCAAAAAAGTATAAGGATACTCATTGGGCTTCTGCGATTCAAAACGGGTTCGGACAGGAAAGTCAAAAGTATTGTACAATGAGGTACGATATGGCGTTGCCGCAATCAAAATTGATATACTAATGAAAGCTTGCCATTTATTGTCGATCGGCTACATTGTTTCCGTGCGAATGGAAGCAGCGCAGTGACCGAGAAATATTGAGTGGGTGAGCCGGCTATGTCCTTGGGGTATTCAAACGTGTGCGGTTGAAGCATGCTATGAGCTGCCACTGCACATCGATCGATACGAGAGGAGTTGATATTACAGTCAACTGTGGCATAGAAAGACAGAGAAGATAGGTGTTGTTGTTGGCGAGCATTCTGCTGCTGTTTGTTTCTTCCTTTTGGCCTGGGGAAATGTATAAATACGCGGTCAGACAGAAAGACATTGATTGTGACTTGTACAATGGAAAATTATGAATAGGAAACATGCTCGATATTAATATCATTTGCCCAACGATATTTACCATAAATTGCCTTCCGTTGGTGGACAATCTCGACCGAACTATTTCGGGCTGACTCTCGGCAAACATTGAACGTCTACGGAACAATCGGCGCGATATACTGGCTACCATGCCTGGAGTCGCTGTCACAAAATTGTACGAACTGCATTGGGCTCAAATCCGAACGGAAATTTTCCATGCAGTTTTTATTTTGTGTATCACGTTTATCCTTTAGATGTCGTTTAATTATATACATAACAAACAATCAAAGAATATGAAAGAAAAGTAAAATAACGGCATTTTTTTTAATTCTGTATAAAATTCGAATCAATTGCCTAAAAACGTGGTTGGTACAACACTAAGAAGTGAAAATTCAAAAACATTTTTTTTGTTGACACTGCATTATCAATTATTAGTGCTTTTTAAACATACTCTATCTTCGTGTTTATAAATTTAATTTGCTTTCTAAATTGCCTTTTTGATTGTTTTATCTGTATTTTTTCCGCTATTGCAACTTCAAGTACATATACAATATTTACTTCTCCTGAACCGAAACCCGTTTTTTATCATATATTCGGACGTTTCTACTTGTTGTCGCATGTCCAGGGGGGACATAAACTGTTTCACTACAAATTTGATTGAATCTTTTAAATATGGCACTGAATATATTTTCTATCTTATCTATTTATTAAGATACTCAGTCATACGAATCCATCTCTTCTCACTGCGCCAACAAAAGCTAAGACAATACTCTTATTGTTTCATTAGAATTTCCATTGCAGTAGGTTAGATTGTGTGGATCGCGGCTCGCGATGGCGTTAGGCAACATCCCACTTTTGGCGCAGGCGACAGTCTACTCGATCACCTTATTGTTGTCCTCCACCGCGCTCGTGCCAATGTTGTGGCATGTACGAGAGTTTAAGGGTAAGTTGGCTTGCTTGAGACCACTCGGTCGTTTATTGTGTTTTTTTTATTTTATTCATTGATAATTCAACCTATCTATTACAGGAGCGACCGCGTCACACACAAACAACAACAATCGACATTTGTTGCGGTAAAGGCTAAGAGAAGATTTTAGCATTAGTTTGCAACGAGTCATGAATCATGATATGCGTCCAAGATGCCCTTCTGGACATAGATTTAAGATGTAACCGTGCTGAATACACTTACGTTTGTAGCCCACGAATTACCTTTTCAAAGGTTAAACTTCTTCCACCAGAGTGCTTCAACTTGCGGACACTGCTTGTATTATAACGTCTGTATCACCTATCTACAGCTAACTTTTGAGTTCATTATGAAGTAAGCAATGTAAAAAAATTTAAAAAAATACGCCTCTCTTTCATTCCAGCTGTCCTATATATATATATATACATATATGGAAAGTGTATAGGCAGTTGACTAGTCGTGGTAGCTATCATCGATAATTACCTGTATTATCATTTTGTGGGATTGGCGGTACTTGCTCGTTATCTGCTCTACAATTTTTTTACAGGTGCTGTTTGTGTTATCTCAATTCAAGTCGAAGCAGCTGCAACCAAATCGTGCATTTCACGCGACTGAACCTCTCAGAAACCTAAATTATTACAAGACCTATATAAGATTGAGAGAGACAAGACCTACTATACGATTGTACCATAGAATATCATAAATGTGCTCTTTCACTAATTTTATTTATGTCTATTCGACAGGTCATTGCCTGTTGTACACACACGGAACTTTCGATAACACCAACGGGCACCTCATCCCCGTGTGGGGTTCCATGTTCTACTGTGGCCTTTCATTGTTCGTCAATACAGTTGCCTTGATTGTGTCCGTGAGCCAACTCATAAAGACCAGCATCTTCCTCTACCGGGGCACCGATAGGTACGTAGCCGGCACACCAGTGAATAATGAAATCAGCGATCGCTTTCTGAGGTGCATAAGCAGCTGCAACTTTATTCGTTAAAACAAGCATAATGCTTATTATGGTAGTTTGTCACCATGCGTAGGTGACGGTGTATTATTGCCAATATTCACGATGCAGCGTAAACGGCGCCAAGTCACTGGTCAGCCGTCCGATAGAACGGTACAAATACGGAACAAAGATAAAATGCTGTTTCGGGGTGCAGCCATAGCGTTTGCTACCTAGGTCACATAATTGCAAAAAACACATGAAGGTCCTAATTTGGTCTCTCTCCCTCTCTCTCTCCTAAGCTCGTTCTTGAGCGCCTTCGTTGATGCTGTAGTTTCTGTAGCGGTGGCGGCCACGCTGTTCCTGTCATCGGTCTTTGTCTCAGACGGTTTCCGTTCGTGGTGCTCCACCATCGAGCAAAGATTCGCCGGGTAAGTTGTTTGTTGTTCGATTGTCTGTTATGATGACGTATATTGTCCACGACGTTTGTAGCCAACAGATATAACTACTACCATGGCTATAATCTTTAGACTGATCCGAATGCAGAATTTTTGACAGCATAAAAATTGGACATTTGGTCCTTTTTAAAAGAGATCTGTCGATTATCGTGTGTGATGGAGACACACACAGACACGCACGCACACAACATTTTTGATAAGAAATAAATGGAAAGGTGATAATATATATATTTTTTTCATGAATTTGCTATGGTACGTGAAGCAAACAGCTTCCGAAGATTTTCCAACCGTTCTAGCGTGTGACGTTTGCGTACCAGATATGATTAATAATAATAATAAGTTGGGCTAATAATTTGATGATTTACCCTGTTTGCTCAGGTGTGAAGACGCTTCTGTGACGGAGTTGGACCCTGAGGATGGCATTGTCACTTTGGGCTTCTATGTGATGATGGGCACAGCCCAATTTGGTCACTGGGCAGGTTGGGTCGGTTGGGTGCTCCAGGTGAGTTGGGTGCCCCAGGTGGAATACAAAAACAACGCCGTATGGCACCCGTAATGCCTTTCGAAATTTTACGACGTTGCCAGTTCAACAAACACATATGAACAACAATTAATAGGATTACTGCATCCCAATAAGTGAGACAGTCAGCACAGCGTATCACGATTTTATCAACACCTTTTCCGCGACCATAGACGGCGATAGTGTTTACCAGTTGAGGTTCAACAAACGTCATGTTCATTTTTCATTCTGTCTTTGATGTACGCCGTTGGTAATTTTTTCAACGAATGTGTTTCTATGTTTCAATGTGTGCGCCGCGATCAGAGTGTGCTGTGCATCCGAAAACTCTGCATCTACCACGAGCGGGAGAATATCATCATCTCCATGGCGAGAGAAAGGAGACTACTGAACGCCTCCCAGGTTTGTCTCATAATCTATATTTAGCTTGGGGGGTGCTTGCGTGCTCCTGTCAATGCACCTTCAAAACTCAAATCTTATTGTGTGTTAAAGGAGCAGGTGAAAATGCATAACAAATGTATGAAACAGTCGCTTTTCCAATGGCAGCAGTATCTGTAAGCTTTAGATGGTGTTGTTGTACGAATTGTGTCATTATGCTCTATTTCTCTCTCTCTCTCTATTTATTTGTTTATTAAACAAATGCCGTTAAGACTATATCAAAATATATTAACTCTGACTTCACATAAAAATTCTGTTGAAAGAGGGACCACACGATAGTACTATAATAGAATTACTAATAATAGTATACATTTATTATTTATTAGTAGTATTGTCTATAAAGTACCCAGCGGCAATACGCGTAGATTCGCTTGGCTGGGGAGTCCGGTCGGTGATTTTGCTCTGCGTCTACCTATAATAACACTTTATTAAATGGAGAGTGGCATGAGAGAAGCTGTGAGTTCGATCAAGGTTTTTAGAATAATCGCCTGTAGTTATATCATACTGTATTCTACTCTTCACCATACACCGCTGGATATTTCCCAATCGCGGACGCTCGTGTTGTTGTGATGTCGTATTGTTGCGGGCTCTGAATTGAATTTCGAAATACAAACAGGTCTCAAGTTGCTTTATGTTTTCTTCTTGCCCTGTAATCTTCTCGGCGAACCGTTGCAGAAGGCATATACAGAAATTATGCAGAATGCGCCTCAGGACTCGGAAATGCCGATCAAGTACTCGGACACAGTGCCCATACTCGAGTAGATGTCACGCCGGGACAGGGCAGCGCCAGCGGTCATATTTTCAAACACGCGGGAAGTAGCACGCGCCATCGGAGGCTTCGATATGGCGGCTGGATCTTCTGCTCGAAGCGGCGGCCGGAACAGTTATCCTGTGTTAACCTTTCTCCACTCTGCCTTGCACCTCAATCGTCGCCAGCACTGGCTCAGTATGAAGCTAAGTACGCGATGGTCGTCTCTTGCCAATGTATTATACAACAACACTTTTTTCTGGTACAGAAACATTTTTTTCCGGTTCTACTCGAATTGACTATTAAATGAGTGGCTCGACTTGCTCATTATTTGCACGTTACAGTGACGAGCACTGAGGTTCAGGGGCGACGAAAGACGATAATTTAATTTCGTTTTTCAAAGTGAACGATGAAGCGAGTCGGATCTGAGTTCATTGCCACTACCGTTGCTAAGTCCATTGTTGTAAACGGAGCAATGCCTACTTGTTTCAGCGGTTGAATAATCTCACTAGACTTGCTCGGGAACTTCTACTTCCAGGAATCGACGGGTGGATGTGCGCGAATGTTGAACTCCAAAAGCGGCATTTTCTACGAACGGAGAGTTCATTCGTTTAGAAGGAAGCTTTATCGTGTGAATGTCGAGCAGCCGCCGTCCGGATGCATCCGAATCTGTGACGTCGTGAACTTCCTGAGTGTGTGTGTGTGTGTGTGTGGGAGATCGATAATGTGCATGTATGTGAGTGAATTCGAATGTGAGAATAACAAAAATGGCTGTGAACGTCTGCCACATCAACCACAATGACCCACTGAGCTATCCACTGGATAATCCGCGCCACGCAACGTTCCACCCGCCAAGCACCAAATCTGTTGTCAACCGTGCAACCTTTCCACGTTGGAGTCGTTCCCGAACACGTTCTATACGGTTCTACGTAGCTCACCCTCATCTAACACAGATTGCTTGCTGGCGTGTGCTCATTTACGTCGTCAATTGAATACCGCCCATACTCTATCCATCATGACGTACCCCGGATGGAACAGTGTCCAACGAAGAGTAACAAGAGGAGCGCGAAGAAACAGAGGAACAACGGGAGGTGATGATAGCGTGAAGAACGTCATCGCTACACAATATCTGTTGCTGATTAACATTTCGTTTCAGGTGTCCCGTCAAAATGCTGACATTGTAGCTCATCTGCTCGATGTCTTTTCATCGCCGAGCATCGTGTCAACCGAACACGCTTGCCTGTGTTAAATCAAATCACTCTATATTGATGCGTTAATAATAATGTGTAATCGACGACACTGAGGGAGCCTCCCACCGAGATTCTCTGCAAGGCCAATCGATGCTTCAATCTGAACCCGAATATCGTTGGAGAATCTCAATGACCAAATCGCGAGGTATGGCCATCAACTGAAGTCGTTCAAAGGGAAAAATCGACGTCAATCGAACTAATTGCTTTATCTAAAATGTGTTGTAATGAGCCAACGATGATCAGAACGCTCTCTATGGAATAGAAACGAGGTGTCTAACAAAGGCACATGGAGCACATACGCCAAAACAATCCCTCACAGAATATATATATATATATCGAATGATAACAGATGTCGTCATATGTCGTCAGCCGGATCGGCTGAGAAGATCAGTTGATTTAAGGATACCGACACAACATGACAATATCCATGACGAGATAATTATACAGTTATTTTGGTAAATGACGATCACATGCTTCGGCTAACCAAATCATTATGCGGTCACAAAATCAATCAAATGACAACATAATCTTGAGTGGTCAATGATAACGATTAATTTAAATGTTAAATTATAATATGTACACATATACTATACACATACATGTTGTGTTCAAGTTATATACAAGTCAAAAAGCCATAGGGTGTCCACAATGTGTGGGTTGCCGCCTAAAGCAACGGTCGGGCGGTGCAAAATGATATGCTCGTTTGATAAAGAACAGAAAAAACAACTGTCCCACGTTGCCACGGCTGGCGTATTCTAGTTTTTAATTTATAAAAATGAAATGAGGTGAGAATACTACATTGGTGTACATTGGCCACACGATATTACCTTGAAGATAATAGATCTTGCAGCCAACGTTGTCGTAGTCAGCCCGGCCTCGACATGTACAACACTCAAACAAACACAAAACAAATCGTTCTAAAGCGAAAATGTAAGAATGATGACCATTAGTTCCAAATTTGAATGCAAATTATTACGCTGGAACAATGCGAACAAATCAAATGGACACTGGTGTACGAGTTATCAGTTATTCCCGCTGATAGCTGGTCCTCAGCCTCCTCCCGTCAGATATCTCTTAGCAGACACTTACACGTGTGAAGGTATGTTTTCATATTTAACGACAAATGGTTAAAAAGAAAGAGCTCGATGAATCTAAGAATTCGACTTCATTAGTGACTTCGGGTACGTCTGAGCATATTATTCATGATTGACGAAGAGAAGATGTTTCCTGTTGATGGACAATATTGAAGAAGTGAAACTCGAGGGCTATTGCTGATTGAAGAGGGCCCAAAATGATAACGCAGTTCATTGATTACATATATTCGTATTATTATTATTATTATTAATTATGATTATAACCATTAATACAATCCTGAGTGGGTGAAGTCACACGACATCTCCCCCTCCCTCTTTGGAAGTGACCGTATGAAATTATTGACGACGAAAAACAAACTATACATAACGGTATACGTGCATGCGTACACATGATTTTTCATATTAAGCCTACGCTGTGATCTATAATAATTATATACACCCAGAAATACAATAGATTCAGGATGAATGCTACTGATAGCGATTATGTGAACAAGAATTGTTATAAATGCTGATATCTATAATCATATAACCACTATTCGTATTCTATATAAATATTGTGGAATGGCGACCAAAAGGAGAATCGTGTTAGTTGACGGGTCCTTTAGTATACCTGTGTGAATGTGGTTGCGTTTGTGTTACTTTGAGCAAAAATACAGAAATGTCTAGATAGGATGTAATTGTACATGCGCAACCTCAATGAAGACTGCTTGTGTGAAAGTCTGCTTGTAAAAGATGTGGCAATACCGACTCGTTTAATTGCGTCATGTATACCGAACATACTAGTTTATCTCCGAGATGGTAATGCGGAGGCAAAGGAACGCTCAAAAGGTTTATGACTGTATTCTCCAGACGCCGTTGGTAGTTGCCACCACAGGGCTGCCAGGGTTGCTACAGAGGACTCTTAAGACCAAGGCTCCCAGCACAGGATTTCAACCCGCGACCTCCGGCTTCTCCAACAGAGTCTTAGCCGTACAGAAGACTGCAGTCTATAAACACGAAATCTCTCATCACAGATTTGAAAACTCACCACAGATTTCCAACCCGCACCCCCCCCCCAACCCGGCATCGAATGCAGACTCTCTTGCCACCATTGGCGAAGATAAACATCGTAAATCTCACTCATCTATGGGTAATGAACAATAGAGCTAATCATTCTTTGATAAGCCTTCGACGCTTTCACTAAACGGAGGCATGGGTGGGTAACAAGTGTACAGTCTTCCTATTTGCGTCTGATGTGACGAAATTATGATCGTCGTAGATGAATGGTAAATGAGTTCAATAGAATATCGTGTTCGCGAGATCGATCGTTTACTTTTAGTCAGCTCACGATAAGTTATGATTGATTGTGCCGTTTGGGTGTACTGTTTCGATCCACATCTGGGTTGGACATCTGACCTGCTTGCAACTAACATGAACTTAATAATATTGCTATAATAATAATCACGATAACTGAACAGTTACTGATACCGAGCCAACATTAAGCGATCATAATAATATATAATAAATGCAATAATCATGATTGGTCAGTATATGGTGGGTGACAACAATGTGTACGTGTATTAATTCCATTGAAAGGTATTAGATAATGCGAGATACATGATTATGAGATGCGGGTGCATTCTCATGAAGTAATATTATAGAATATATGACCCAGCACCTGTAAGGCAATATGTAGTTTGCAGGACATTTCTAAGAGACTTCAAGCAGACCGGTTCCTGACTACGCCCGTATTCGCGGACCCCGTGCGGACTTCGATTTCGGAAGAATGCAGTTATGAGCATCATTGCAGAGCAAAGAGTCCGCATGTACTCAGTTATGTCGCAGCAATACTGCAGACCCACAGAATATCGAGGAATGATTGGATCTTGGAGGAGCTGATATCTCGCTGAAACAGCCGGACTAACTTAGAAGGAAAAATTGAGCTCCGGATAAGGGATCTTCCAAAATGTGTTTGCGGAACTCGAACGCTTCTCTTGATATTTTCCTCTACGTAGATAATACACAATCTATTCAGATATAACTG
Organism: Stratiolaelaps scimitus; assembly: GCA_019614645.1. NCBI lineage: Eukaryota > Metazoa > Arthropoda > Arachnida > Mesostigmata > Laelapidae > Stratiolaelaps > Stratiolaelaps scimitus. Next base: position 869,426 of record JABWDB010000031.1, on the reverse strand, counting down.
AGCACAATTGAGTGGGAAACGTTAATAATGGCGAGATAATGATATCTGTGACATTTATGGTGACCTAGATTACCCGTGCCTTAATCCTCTGTTAGATACGCGAACATGGTCCCTAATCATTTCGCGCGGAACTCATAATTACAACTTCCCGCCATTAATATATTCAACATTGGTCCCAAACAAGAAACACGCACTTGGAGGGTGTTCTTGCAGGGCAGCAACCTCACTGTCTATCGTTCCAGACCAATTGAGGTATCATATTAGTTCAAGATGAAGTGGTTCCGTGAGTTAACTACCTCGTTTGAGTCACTGGTCCACGACTGTCTACACAACGTTGGAATGATATCTTCGGAGCAGACTGACTAATACTATTGCACAATATTATTATATCGGAGGCTGTCTTTCAGACGGGGAGCCAAAGTACCTTAACTTTTAGCTTAGCTAAGATACGTAGGCACATTCATGTTAGTTGTAAGCAGGCTCAGATGTCCATGGGCAGCCACAAGTGCTCTATGTCCCTACAAGTATGGTATATTTAATTAAATGATTATCTATTCGTGCTTATTTATTCTATTGTCCTGGAGATTTAGGGCAATTTAAGCCGCATTGGAATCATCTATTCTAATCGATAATGGGTAAATCGCATAGAAGGTCGGTCCTTGTACATTTTTCTCCTGGTAGCTTTTTTTTGGTATAATTTTACTGCTGACATTTGTAGCGTAAGAGGACATGATTCTACCGAATCAGAGTCTAAGTGAATAGTTTACATAGATATTTTATATTTTTCATTGAAGGCCAGTCAGTTCTCACAACGTTTAACACAATCCTGAAAAAGGCTGAGCAAATGAGGGAACTCGTAATAAAGGCGAGACAGATTGTTATAACAATACTCGTAGACCTAAAACAACAAATCAAACAGCCTGCCGCATCTAATAAACGACCTTAAGCTACTTAAAGGGAAGATATCTCCCAGTTCACCAAGTTAGCATCATATCTGACTACCCAACGAGTCGGTCACTTGTTAATGATAGCTCGAATTTTCAAATGATGGTCGGACGGCCATTCCGGGTCTCCCAAATGTGGAATCCATCGTACGACAGTATGTTAACGCTAGAGGATCACCCTCCATCCATAGATGTTGTGGCTTACGCGGACTACCTAGCGATTAGCGTGCAGGCACGACAACCTAAAGTTGCTGCAGAGAAGGGCGCATGACACTTAACGAGAACTCGATGCGTGGACGGACAAGAAGGATGTCAAGTCGCTGCCTATAAATGCCGAAGCCGTCCCTCTGATCGACAGGAAAAAAATGTCTTGACATAGTACTTGAAGTGTTAGGTGAGCAGGTTAGACTTGGCAAAATAGCTAGATACTTCGAGGTCTACTTTATCACGCTATGCGAGGGGTGACCCATGTCAGGTTACGAAGAGGAGCAAGCCACAAGGGCTACCGAATAGAATTATGAGTTATATTAATTATGATTATTATTAGTTAATTATGCTGCACTGAGTAAAATTATGCCCGACGCACATGGACCGAAGGACGACAAGCGGCGACTTATAATGTCGCAATCTTTATCGTCATTAAGTTAGCACTAAATTGCCATAGTCTAATCGGAGGAGCCGCGAACAACAGTAGTACGGCTTTGCAGCAGTTAAGATCTATATGAGTTTTACATATTTCATGCTCTGCCTCCATGATGAACACCATTATGAGTCTGGCCGTGAGTACTGTTCCAAATGCATTTTCAACCTCTAATATTCTTTTACTCCGACCTAGGAGCCGTCTACATAATCTAGGGATAGATAACCTCTCATCCGAGGATAGTGGTTTTAGCAGGCAGAGGCGTTTTGTCATCCACGTCAACCCCCATCTGCACTGGATCGGTCCACTTGAGACTGGCGCCTCTCTGATGGTGTCCATGCATCTAACGAGAATTTTTACCTCTCTCAAAAAACAACAAAAAATCGGTCATAATTTTCGTTCTTGTCACATGAGCTATTGCTGCTTTTCAATTGTCTTTCAGAAAAAAAGCAACGAGTTTGTTATCCTGCCTAACTTTTGCTTAATAACGTGGTGATTTAGTATATAAAAAGGCAAGATCAATTTGGTCGATCTGCCATAACATCAGGCAGGAGGAGGCAGTTTCACAGTACCACTATGGCAAATATACCACAGTTGTGAAGTCCGAATGCAGGTCTGCATGAGCATTCTCCGCCACCGAAAAAAAATAACACAAATACCATATTGAAATAAACGAATATCATTGCTCCACTAACACTGAATGGTATCAACCATTAGCCAGACAAGAGCCGTTTGAGTTAAACGAATTTTTTCGCCAACAGCTCATTTTGACTCTTAGCCATAAACATTTAACGTCCACGGTGTTTCTAGCAGGATTTGAGCCTGCGGACGTAAGTCATGGGATGATCGCGCGGGCGAAGGCTGCACTAGCAGACGACAAACAATCAACACTCATTGAGGTGTTCGAATCTCTGTGAAATATATATATATATATGTATATATATTACCAGAGTCAGAGCGTGCCGGCTCACATATGACCGGCGCTCAGAGGCTGTGCATTTAGAAGTTCTTTCGGCGTTTTCATAAGACAGCCAAAAGGGATATAGTTTCGCTCATTCATAAAATAAAGTTGTCGTTGAGCGTGATTGTGTGTTCGGCTGATTTTTTCGCTACAAACAATCGCACGCGGAAACGAGATGTCGACCGACGAACTCAATTCATGTGAGCTCGGAACTAAAGAATAGTATGTAATAGAATATCAACGATTTGAAAACCACTGACTCTGACGAGAGTTATTTGTTAACGGTACCGTAATAACAATGCCAGTGTGATCTTCGAAGAAAAAAATTGTAGAGCAGCAAATTTTCGGTGGGACTTTTCGGCTAAGTGTACCCGCTCGCAAGTGTGAAACTGGCGTGTCACACCGAAGCGTCACCACTTGCACTGGGTTCTATAAAACCTCTACTAAGCTCGAGCCGCATTCAATTACGACTGCGAGATTATTTATTGGATATTTCAAATGGAGTTAGCAATAATTCTAACTAGTATTAATCGCATGCAATAGGTAATAATGAAGTATTAACAATTATGCACACGTCCACGGTCCAGAACAAAATATATAAATGGGTGTGCTAATATGTCCGAGATGTCCTTAACCAGGTATTTTTTAAGTGGTGAACAAAAACACGATTGTCTTCTCTGTATAAGTGTGCCATAAGTTCACTGGCAATATTGTGATGAACTAGCTATAAACAGATCAGCGTTCCATTCGATTTTCGAACAATCCCATAAACGATAAACGAAGATCTGCTAAAAAAAAATTCGCGCTATCCACTTCGCCTTATTGTCGGTCATACTTGTTAATTAATAAAAAGTGCGTTCCAGAATCTAGAATATGTTTGTCGATGATAAACTAACATTACCGGCGAATATTTATTTTCAGCTGGGCGTCGGCCTATACAAAAGAATTGGGCAATTTTAAAGAATTCGGCGATGAGGGCGAAGTATGGTAAGCGCACTTGTCTTATTCTAAAAATACTCAACAATATTGCTCACTCTCAATAATAATAATAATAATAATAAGAGCTCATTTTTGACCACCGAGATTCGCAGTCGTACTCTGTTTAAGCACTTCAAATCGTACTCAGAATACGTATTTTACTTTTGCGATTTTAATGCCGCCATAAAATGATTGACCTCTCGTCGAGTGTGATCAGAAATATCAAGTCCTTATCAATATATATATATATATATATATATATATATATATATATAACTACATTTTTAAAATTTTCGTTGCCATGTTCTTTTATGTAGTGACTAATGTATTTAGTTATATTATATACAATGCAATATACATGGTTTTATATGGAACTGCAGTTTTTTTTACAACGCTTTAGTTATCGATACGCCACCTCTAATAAAGTAAATTTTCCGGGCTGACTCTCAGCCTTAAACAATGAACTCAGTCCACGATACAACTACTTTCGGTATTGCTTCGTCATAAGACGAACCCCCTTTAATTGCAAATGTGTAGCGATGGACATCGAATCCGTCTGTGTACCTACGTATTGCACTCCTTCGATATGCCACTGCTATAACATCCATTCCATCTGTCTCTCTTGATTTCAATTGCTGAAGGTTTGGCGAGCAAAATGAGCGCCGCATAGTCAAATGGATTGCCAAGTATTTTTCTACATCGGATCCCGTCGTCGACATCGGGTGTGGCAATGGTCATCTGCTGGTTCGCCTCGTAAGATTGAGCAAATCTTAAATGCGATATGATAATTTTTATTACTATTATTCTTAGACAACACTATTATTACGGTATCATATATATATATATATATATATATATATATATATATATATATATATATATATATATATATATATATATTATACATACATTAGATACATTTGTTCAATGCAGATGCGAGACAGTACAATTGGCGAAAAACCTATCCGGATAGTTACTATATTTACATAGCCAGCAACACTGCCTTCAAATGTTGTAGTGTAAAATGTACCTGCTTTTAGTAGAAAGTATCTTGCTGTATTGAAAAGGCACGTAGGTAATGTGGTTGAAGTTAGATACAAATCGCCACCAATGATATGCGGAAAGTCTGTCTTGTCTAACACTACCGCGTATCATCTTCGCTTATGGACTGATCTGATCTAGGCCGCGGATCACAACTTCAGCCGTTTAATGGGTCTGGATTACGTGGAGGAGGCTCTTACTCTCGCTAGAGGTCTCGCTGTTGCTGAGAGCGTTCAAGATTCAATTGAATATAAGGTATGTTTTTCGAATGCCGCATGTCATGGTTTTGAATAAAGCATAATGAGGTGGATGTATATATATATTTATATAAACAGTACCACGATTGTATTCCAGGTGTGTGACCTACTTTCGAGTCCGTCCACGGTACTGGGAAACGTTGGAACGACAGCTCATGCGGTTGTTGTCGATAAGGGTACCTATGACGCCATATGCCTTATGCCAAACATGGATCAAGCTAAGCGGCATGCCTATATACAGGCAGTTAAGGCACTCATCACAGGTTAATATCGAAACTAGATCAGTTACTGAAATTCTGCTTATTTAACGCTGTGCAGAAACGTTTTTCACTTCGGAAGTCGCTAAGAAAAAGTTTTAACCATCCGCCGGTATTTCCTTCTTTAATGTTTCTTTTTTTACTTCAAAAAGTCTCTCGATCGACAAATAACAGCATACACTTGTCAATTTAGGTTCATGTGACGACATTGACGAAGAGCACAACTCTCGCGCAAGGTTTTTAATCACTTCGTGCAATTGGACGCGTGATGAACTGTTGAGCCACTTCGCAAATGGTACGTGCAGTTAGAATCAATGGGCGGAGGGTCTGCAGTTATTTCGTCATGAGGAACATGTGTTATTATTCAGATATATAGATCTGGATCTGGTCGCCACATTGAACCGAAATCAAATCTTCACTGGGTGTTGATCTCGATTGGGTCAAAGAGATAGGTCTGTGTTTGGTTATCGCCAAGGACAAAAGCATATAAGTCGTTGTACAGCTTCGCGCATGACGGAAAATAGTTACCTGGAAGTTACGAAGTTACAATGGAAGTCACCTGCGTCGAACCTTACGACCGGGTCGAAGGGCCACTTATCTGGTCCCTCTGGGGCGGAACTGCAAAATGGAAAACGATATCCTCGCGAAGAAAGCGGGTCAGAAAAATGTAGAAGGGGGTGAACGGGCTAGACATTGTGCTCTGTAGGCAGCAAGGCTTCCACGAGCCTGCTGATAACTTTATTTATTTGGCGAGGTGTTGGCATCCAAATGCATGTCAACACCGTGACCCCCCCCCCCTCCACCTTGTGGAACAATGGATGATGTTCAACAGCACCACCACCCTTCCCGGTATCGCTTAGCGCATTCGTTCAGTTAGGGGGCGGTGAAATGTGTACAAGGCCAGCCACGAGCACCACACATCGTCCTCACGGGTAGGGACATGACGTGGTTAGCTGACTGTCAGTTGCTTCCCTCCTGTCTCACTCTCTCAAGACCAGACTCCCTCTCAATACCTCTGTCCACTTCCCGTCTGGGAACAACTAGGTGCTTACTGATAGATGAAGGTGTTTTCCAGATTCGGGAGAACTGCGGTAAATAGAGAACATTCTATAGCGAATATCGCATATTGATGAACACTCATCATGTGGCACGATCGCCAGCTATTTTAGCCATTTTTGTTTAATATACCATATAGCTTCTCCCATAGGTTTTTATAAAACAAAAATCACATTTTATAAAGAGAACGCGATTTTCATTCGGTTAACTTCACCTTAGTGATTACCTTAGTGAATTGCGATAGGTTTTTTTTGTTTCAGACCTCGAGCTCGTTGAGGAACTGCCCACCCCCACAATGTCGTTCGGTGGCAAGCAAGGAAAAACTGTGACTTCATTAATATTTAAAATAAAGGTGGCGAAAATATGAAGCTGTAGTTTGGTATCGATTTGTCAATGCGTGCCTCTACTTAGTTTCTCGAGAAAGTCCATGGCCTGACCAGCGCAGGTCTGAACCCCAACATATAGTTAATATCGTGCGCAAAATTAAAAGCAGATACATGATGTGGCTATGAACGGCTTCAATTATGGTTCCAATCATACAAAAACATTGAACGTTTATAATGATGTTTACATCTGCTGCCCCGGTTTCGATTTGGCAAGGGCGACGTCATAGCAGGATTCATACGCGATCTTCACTGTCATAAATGCAAAGTGTTTAGTTCACCGGCTGTAACTTCCAGAGCTTCAGAAGACTTCTTATAGCGGCCTTCAGAGGGTGTCACTAAGCCTGTGCATTTGCACTAAGCGTGGTTAATTAACCAGGGGAGATCGCATAGGCGTGATGAGAATCGTTAATAGTAACAACCATAATAATAATTTCTCGCCATAAGTAATTACGATTATATCAGATATGGCTGTATGTATAATACTTAGAGAAGTCAAATAATCATAGATACCCGGCTGTACGGAGGTATTCCCAACGCTAGTGTGAGAATCCTACTCAGTAAATGCTCTGGACCTCTAAGACACTTTGGTGCGAGATTGTACCACTATTTATGTAACTTTAATCGATGAAGATCAATTTGGTCCTTATTCGTACCATGATGTACCACTTTCTCATTCATGCCTTGAAATATCATAGGTGCTTTCATTCTGCCAATCAAATTTCTTCTTACACTTTCCTGGCTCTCTTCGTCTTTTTATCAGTTAGCACTCGCGCGTGTAATCTTATCATATCTGTGAAGTTTACGTCCTTAGATATATACATATATTTTTTTTATTGACACTTGTGTATTTTAAATGTGGTTCACTCCAGAGGACTATACTCTGCGACGATCATCTGATCTGGGGGCGCGTCAGGCGCACTGAAACATATTCTCTGATGAACCCAATGAAATTAATGCATCGCGGAGGCACAACTGCTCTTATCGCTATAATTTGTTCGCTTTCTATAAGACGTATTGACTTTGCTATGACCATGGACCGGCTTGGGATGCCATGGTAAGTGCATGGACGTTCATTGCGATCGAATCACCATTGTAGACCACCCTCATCTCAGCACCAATGCACGTTGTCCAATGCGGGCGTCAAGCCCAGCCCGTCTGCGGACGTACACTCCTATGGTAATTGACTCGCGCCCAATTCTCCGCACGCATTGAAAATGCAATCGAGAAAAACCCCGTTTCTGATCTTCATTCACAGAACGTGGACAAGCTTTCCCGTACAGTTACGTACACGTATTGAGGGCCATTAGAAATACAGCAATCGCTTGTACATTGCTGAGCCGTTCACGTTTTCGACGAGGCAATGAGAAGAAAAACAAATTCGTTCCAATTCTCTCTATCATTATTTTAATAGTCAATAATACCAACAATTATCTCACATCTGATTAAAATTCCATTATGTGTGTGTGTGTGTGTAATGGAAATCTTGAACGTATAATCTTGATTAGTTTTTGTTTTATTCATTTCAATGGTTCTGAACTAAACCAAGCTAAACAAAATCTACTGTAACTAAAGGCGTGACGAATCGCCTGCACACCCGACTTAGTTCGTTTCCTATTAATTAGTAAAATCGTATTCGATTGGTTTGATGGTCACCGTATACCAGCGCAAGATGAAACTCAATTATTTCCGAACGCGTTCTCTCGGCCGTAATGTCCGTTGAATTTCTTTTTATGGACCTTTTGAGGGAGACCTTGCTGACGGGGCGATGGATGGATGTATACGCGAGGACGACACCCGCATAGAGTTCCTCAGAAAAAAAAACTCACTCTCGATTTGAGTCTAATTAACAATTAAATTCATGGTACGATCTATTATTATGCCTCTACCGCATAAGTGGCACTGAAGGGGCGCGGCGGCGTGGGGAGAATAACACATCAACGCAACGGTGTCCCATACAACCGACCTATTTCTAAAGTGCAACTCGGATATATCCGATGACACCTGCTTCGGAGGCTAATCGCTCAGCCTCGTACAGACAGCAGTGTCTGGGTGGCCAGGAGGGTCTACGATACTACCACGTCCGTTAACTGTGCTATACAGTTAAATGTATTACACGTTCCATTCACTTGAGCACTCAACTAGCGAATGTTCACCGATCCATCATCACCCTCGTCATTCATTGCCCCTCACCAACTCAAGTAGCGTCTTCCCGGAGACTATGCGGCGCTCGGTCTTCCGACACCGCAAGCATACGTGTAGTAAGGCAGTTACGATCTGATTTCTTTTTGTCTCTCTCTCTCTCTCTCACTCTCTCTCTCTATGTGGCATAGACGATACTTGGCAAACGTAATGGTAGACGCTCTGTTCCTCTCTCTCTCTCTAATTCATGCCGGGTGGTATGGGAAAGGATGGTAGCTCTGCGCCGAGTCTCTCGGTTGCCGTTAGCTGAATCTCGGCGGTGGTCTTCAACCCGATGAGATGGGCGATTTCGGCCTCCGTCTGCGCCATCGCGATGCCTTTTTCCAGTAATCCAATACCTTGGGCGACCTGACCTCTATAATGCGTAAAGACATTGAAAGAAAAACCGATGAGAAACAGACAACATATAATAACTGATCGATTGTGTGTACAGATACGATATTATTATACGGAAGCAAAGGCCTTCGCGGTTTGAATCTTCGTTGCATAGGCCATTGCGTACGAATTTACCTATTCAGCTTTGATCTACTGGTGGATCTAGGTAGATCTTTACGGTGTCTCAACAATCGCTGGAAAATTGTCTCTAACATACTTCCTTCTGTTAGGGCGCAACTCACGTTTGTATGTAGAGGGTACCAAGGGTCTCGTAGGCCAGTTGGCACTTTGGATCGGTATCAATGGCCTTCTGTATAAGTGCCACAGCGCCGGGGACATCTTGTCGAGCCTTAAACGCGATACGCATAAATGATGTTAACAGGCAACCTAAACTGACTCCGTTAGCATCTTTCCGCTAGCTCCTAGTATTTACGGGACGACAGCGAATTCTCATTGTCACTTGCATACAGTAAATTGACCAAAAAAGAAACAATAAGAGGGACACCCCTTTGAAAAATACGCACATCTGGACTTGAATTACCGTTCACATGATTCATATAACTTACAGCAAATACGGGCAATTCTTCAAATCATCCCGCTTTCCCAATAACACTACTTCATTTCGATGAGAGATGTCAAAACACGGCGAGGGGCGGACGGGGGTGGGGGCATTGAGCTTAAATCGTTTAAATTAAAGTACTTTTCAGTATGTTCTATCATATTGTCTCTCGTACCACGAGCTGACCTCCAAAGATAACGGGCACTGCTTGACATTCTCGGATTATTCTACTGGTTTGTTTTTAAGCTGTATCGATGAGGAGGACAAAGGAGATGAAATACCTGCAACGCGAGGATGCCGAGGTGCACGAATCCAACGGAATCTTGGGGATCAATCTTGATAAAGTCGTTGAGGTACTTCTCGGCGAAGTCATACTTCTCCAGACCCATCATTAGCTGGAATACACAATTCTCTTGTTAGCGTAGCTAAAACACAGGCCTTTGACGACGAAGTACAATTTTCAACGAGAAGGACTGAAATACAATCCAACGCGGAACATTTAGAGCGGTCGGTCTAGCCACCTTCAAGCAAATTCGTTAATTGCCTTTCGACTGTCGTTCGATTCCGTTCCACGTTTTGTCGGTAGGTGCAAGCTACCGCAGACACAGAGCGTCACCGCATTTATCGTTGATCAGAGGACACAGAGAGATTACCAACTAACCTGGGCATACAGGAACAGCACTTCCGAGTCGTTAGGGAACTTCTTCAAACACTCTTCGAACCTTTTCCTGCCAGCATTTTGTTGTTCGAGGTCGTTGGCTCGTACCCCTGCTCTGTAATAGTAGTAATTAGCAGGTTAAATTATACGGATCGACTTTTGGCTGGACCGCCTGCCCACAGGGTCCATGATGATGGCCAGAGGTAAGGGTTATAACTGAAACTAGCTACTGAGTAGGCTCACTTAGTGTTCGCGATAGTGTTCTAGTAGATCTCGGACTTCTAAATCTGTTATATATATATATATATATATATATATATATATATATATATATATATATATATATATATATATATATATATATATATATATATATATATATATTGTAGCAGATTGCTATATGTATCGCCGTCGATTGTAATCCTCGTTAGTATAGTGGTCAGTATCCCCGCCTGTCACGCGGGAAACCGGGGTTCAATTCCCCGACGGGGAGGACTTTTTTTTCACATTCGATTTCATTCCACCATGCCATCATGGTGATCAATTTTCTAGGCTGACTCTCAGCCAACATTTAAGGTCCACGGTATTGTTCTTGAATTGGTTCGTAAGACGGACCATTTTTATATGCAAATGTGCAATGGTGGGGATGAGACACCCGTGTGTGTGTGCACCTCGGCTTGCAAGGCGTACGTGAGTGCTCCACGCCACCGCGGTCGACTCTGTAACTGTAATTTACACAGTGTATACTGCGCATTGGGGCCTACCGGTATAAGGGACGCATTTCGAACAACCGGGTGTGACACAATTTACGCTGATGTGCAGCAATCTCATTATAAATACAACGCTACAATTCTGGCCATAATGTGCTATGTCCACTCACGTCAGCCTCAATCGGACACCACTTCGGTTTGAACATTTTATGGCGTGCTGAATATATGTGCTGTCAAATAAGCTATCTGACAGAAAGTGACTGAAGAATCCTTTATGTAGGCAATGCTGCCGAACCAACTGGTGTATCTTATTGGACACTTCCCTCGAGTTATTCAATTTTGATCCAATTTGTGGTACCTGTATTCAGTGAAGGCCAACTGGACGCTGGGAGACACGAAGTCCGGTTTCAACGTTGCCGCCGTTACGAAGTTTTTCATCGTTAACTCAAGCTGATCCAGCAGCAGATACACCTGACCCCTAAAATATAGTCCAAACGATTCCCGGTTATCAGCTACGAAGGACAATACATTACGAGAAGCAGGCTATTCGAGGGTAACTGGCTGCCGGTAGTCGAAGTTCATTGTTACTGAACGAGCTATTTCTGGCCGTGCGTTTGTCACTTATGTGTAGGTTGACTTTCCAAGCAGCTTTTGCCACGTTAATGTGATGCGCCAAGGTGATCCAAGAACATCTCGCGGCAGAGCCATTTCTACACATCTTAAGTGTTTCATTCCTGCGAATAATTGACGATATAAGAACGGAGAACGGATGCATACCTATGGAAGTAGACATCCGCATTGTTGGGATCCAGGTTGATGGCCTTTTCGAAGGTAGCTAACGCGTCCTCGATTCGCTCGCTATGAACCTCCCCCGTGGCTTTCTTGATTATTCCATTGACCCGAACCTGACAACGACATCAAACACGTTTAATCCGAATGAGAACTCAGCTCATCTTGCCAGCTGCCGTTCGTCCGGCGAAAAAGCGATAGCTTCTGTCTAAACCATGATAACACTATTACTAGTATGGTCGATGTGAGTTGTAGAAGATATTGAGACGAATGCCTTTCTGCAGAAGCATCGAACGAATAGGAAATACAAACGGTGAATTATCGATGCTAAACGAACATGGTCTACTATGAAAATCATTGTTCTAGTTGTTTACACTATAAAAATTAGCGACATCGCCAGTATAAGTAACAAGAATGCCAGTAACAGACAACAACGATCTCTAATCCTGACGATGTTCCAGTAACAACAGCTGCACTGCCGAAAGATTGAAATGCTGCAAATACTGTAAAGTTTTGAGATATTGAAACAAAAGGTGAAATGTTCTCGCTGAGAAGAATGAACAGTTTACCTTAATGTCAACGTGCTCTTTACCAAGAAGATCGTCAATGTCCTTCATCGCTTCGGTGACCTGAAGAGAACGAGGGGGATTTGAGTGTCCATTATATACGAATTTAATCATCACTTGTGAATTATCCTTGCCCATGCTAATTATCAATGAATTCATTGATAATGACAACTGGAAACAACGACGCTTAGCTACTCGGATATATTCGAGACGAACCAACTAAATGAGGAATATAAATGATTTCCTTCAGTGTTGAACCACTCGCGGCAGATATTTTGATTCGTCGAATTTTTTCCTGTTTTCATTGGAGCGGTGACAATCAATTTCAAGTAGCTCTCACCTTTCCCGTGATGAGGCGGAAACCCGCTCTGAGAATCAAGGCCTTGTTCACCTTCTCCTTATTTTGATTCTTTTCAATCTCCTCGCCACAGTGGCCGTCGACCTGTACAGCAAATCATTGGCATCGATTAATTTTTGTCTATTGAATTGTCGATAATTTTCGATTTTCTTCAATTCGTCCACCGCTTGACAATGCTTACAGTATGTCGAGTTCCTCAACAATCAAAATTCTTTAAGAATGTCATCATCTTAAAGGCTCTCGTACGCATCAGATTTGAAATCGTACGGACGAGTTAAGAGGTTACAGGCCCTGGATGGATACAATCGGTGTTCGCTGCCACGTACAACATAACTAGCAAGACAAGACGGTTTGACAATAATATTTGATAACACCTCAAAACTGCCTTAACGAAATTCAATGGGACACTCCTCCAAATAGTTGACTTTGTATGCCCAAAAATGTTCGTGATCTGAAGAAGACTCCAATGTATATTACCGCTTCCCAGTTTTCCTCGATGAGATCCTGTAAGGCCAAATCGTATCCCGAAGGCGGTCCTTGACTGTTCTGCTGTAGGACGTTATTGCGCTTAGCGTTCAGGTCCAAAATGACGGGGTCCTGCGAATGAGATGTTCCGAGCGAGGCGCATGAACCAAACACAAAGTTGATACTATTTGAGTGGCTATGAGAGTAGAATGAACGCTAACGAACACAGTAGGCAGTTATAATTAACAGGTATAGCACTACAACCATGTCATTATGCCACCGCCTAATATCGAGAAGTTGGTAGCATTGAAAGACAGAGAACTCAATTGGGGTCACGAGCCGGGAGTATGTAACCGGAAAAAAATCCGGTTCAATTAAGCCGCTTCACTGCGTTCTAGTCATCAATAATTCTCGTGCCGAGCCAGTGACGCCCCAAGTGACAACAATCCGGAAACAGACCATATCAGGATTATTTGCCACTCCCAAGTGCCGAATCCAATTCTCTCCCCTTCCGAACGAATGCATGAAATAATGTCATAGCGCTCATCTGAAAATAAGCCCGTCCCGCCGATGCCCCAAAATGCCTCGTTGGTAGAGGTTTTACCTCAGCGAACGATCGAAGAAAGTTTCGAATGAACGGTGACGAGGGAAGGGCTGGTTTTCGCGATGCGTAGATCTCCTTGGCCTGCTGTGCCCCAAACAGCTTCAGCATCTGTTTAGCAGAAAAAGGTCACAAACGTAGAAGATTCGTTATGGGTGTACGCATCGGTGAGCAAGTGACTAATGTTGCTGCATACAGTTTCAAGTTAGGTTAGCAAGCTCGAACCTGTGAGCTTCGTGCCTATAAAAGCACGTACGTCGGAGTGGGTAAGCGTTCAACAAAGGCGTATATTTGTCAATCCGAGTATCGATCGCTGCTAGCCAGATTCAGGGAAAAAATACCTTGTCGGCGAGCTGTAGCGCGTGTTGATGTGTGAACTGCTCGATCATTGAGCAGAACGTGGCGTCTTCCAGACATTTCCGCAGCTCTCCCCGTTGCTCCCATGCTTTCGCGCGTCGAAAGTACGCCTTGGAATATCTGTGAATAAATGAGGCGTGTTACGATGTTTGTCACAGTGATTCAACGCTCATTCCCACTGTATGCCGTACTCAAACGTCAGAAGGTAGACCATTTTGCACCGATGTTTGAGGTTCAGTGGTGTGTGTGTGTGCTTGTATGGAATGGAATTGTGGTTATTTTAGAGTCGTACTTTTTGTTGAGCTCAATCGCTTTATTGCAGTCCTGGATCACGTTGTCAAACAGCTGGAGGTTCTCGTACGACGCTGCCCGATTCTGGTACAATGTCGACAGCATCTCCGCTTCGCTTACTGGGCATACCTGCAAAGTATGTATGAATTATTATTATTGTTACTACTCAACACGTAGACTGACAATAAGCATGATAATTGTTTTTTAAAGCAACTGACATTCTACACAGTGAAACCAAAGCTCACCGTATTTTTGGTGAGCTTTGCTTTTGAAACCTGTTGGTTTTTGAAACATGTTTCACAGGAGCAAAAATCATAGGTAAACTACCTTAATGCCTTCTGAATAACACTCCACAGCTTCCTTAAATCGATTTTTTCGGAAAAGACCGTTCCCTTTGTTCTTGTATCCTATCGCTCGCTCCTTCGGATCCTGCAAAAAATTATCAATACCAATTAATACTTCCATTTATACAACACAGGCTCTCGTAGATCGCACTGCATGCTAACATGGCCGATCGAGTACGATATTACTATGGGTGAATTGCCTATACTCGGGTATTTGAATTACTTCAAATGAGCTAGCTTTGTCAACGCTAAGGAACACCTCCTTTGTTTCTGACCAATATATTGGCGAATAAATTCATATATATATATATATATATATATAGCTGCTAGTGAGTGTTATGAACCCGACTATTCATTAAGAGAAAGCAATGATATAAACGTCGCTATTGCTTTAACAATTATTGCTTCGATCTACTGAAAAAGCCTCCACGGAAGAGGTTTGCCGTGATTAGGTTTGCTGTACAGAAAAGCTTGCATTGGGCGTATATCGGAACGAATCACAGTAATTAATCCGCAGTTGACTAAGCACCGGGTTGATTATGGCTGCATTCGTGCTGCCACCTGTGGCATCGAGCTCAATGTGACAGAGCTTGTAAACCAATGTATCGTACTTACACGATTCGTGTGAATATACTAATTATAAAATTAACTAAACTGATGTAAACTGTCATCAAAACAATATTTCCAGTTGTACAGTCGATTCGTATATTCACTTAAGTCCACTCCGGTTTTGATACAGCATAAGATAGTAGTACCACATGACCAGCCAGCTTTCGTCATTTTAGCTTTCGGCAAAAGGGAATTACTAGCTCGACAGTCGAGTCGAGCAACTACTGACTGACGGACGGCAAACTCAATGCGTTTCGATTGTATATCAATGATTTAGGTATCAATACCTGCAGGTGACCTATTTGCTTGCAGCATCAGCGAACATTGGGTGAAAGCACAGTGACTGAAAGTCTGTCACTGTGACTTCGACAGACACAGTGACAGACTGTGATAGAACAACAACATATTCCATCATTCCATGCATTTATATCCAAGTAACACACTTGCTTTAAGCACTCTAATTTAATCAAAGTGATATTTGATAACTCTTATAAGCCCAACAATGAAGTCGGCAAAAACAGTCATCTATATTTGCGCTCAACAAACGGTGGCCCATGAGGACCGAGTGTAAGCCAAGGCAAGTTTTCAAACTACGAGCTTTTTAGACGCAACAATTTTAATATACGCTATTGGAGCTGGAATTACCCTGCTCCAATAGCGTATCTTCATCATACGCTATTGGAGCTGTGTACGATGAATATACGCATGTTCCATCGACTAAAAGTCCAAAGTATGAAGCATGGTTAGCTCTGCAACAGGTAATCTTCATTTCGACACATAATATTTTCCGACAATGACAGTGGACAATTAACCCTGTGGCTCAGCACCTCAGCGTTGGTTTTCTGCCTCAGACTTGAAAGTACAGTAGCATGGTTGAGAGTTGATGTTATATGAACACGGTGCTGCCATGTGGCACAATCTCGAATGGTTTAATCAAGCTCCCTCTATCAAATCCCTCTAAGCAACACGCGACGATGTGGCACGATTTCCACACACTGACTGGGTCATTTTTAAAATAAAGCAACAAGGAAGCATTTCTTCTCTCTTGTTGTGTAGACTGAGATCTTGAAAAATCGACGGTGTATCAACGCTATCGAGGGCACTTCTTTGAAAGTAACTTAAGATCGTAATTGGTCTCAAATTAACGCGGATTGAGTTTATCAATCATAATTTATTTCACTCTCATTGGTATGTGTTCCCGAGTCATTTGGTCTGGTTAATTGTTGACAACTGTTGTCACTGCTGTTCGAGAGCCGTCCCACCGTGGGAGAACGCACGGGGATTCGGTTCGAACCGCAGCAGTTGAGTACACAGGATCGTGATAGCCCATGAACCATGAATCGCAGTAGATGAAAAGATGAGGATAGGTCAACGGGTGGAACGTGGCGGGAAATGAAGTTTGATGGGCTGACATAGAAATCTTCAGTAGATGGGACCATGTGAAATCTTCAGTAGTATGAACACAAGCACCAAATATTCGGTAACGGCTTCCGTGTCGTCCCTAGCCAAGAAGCGATTTGGAGAGCAATTGAGCACATCACATCGAGGAAGCGGAGGTACAGCCATCCCGAGCCTTATCAATAACAGACCAACAGAATCACCCCCTTACATAATCCCACGGAAATTAGTTGTTCAAAGTGTATCATACCATCCATATCTCTCTGTTCATAGCTGTGACAGCGTTTCTGATCAAGGTATACGAGGTAAGATAAATATTGCTTCCCGATGAATTAATCCAGGCGTTTGTGAAGAATATCCCCTTTAGTTAGCAGGAAAGACATACTCTCCATAATAAATCGGGGGCGACGCGGAGAAGGAACTCTTGTCCAGCTGTGGATATTTGTATAATCAATGACCAAAATAATTGTGGCTGTTGCCTCTCTGGCACCCGGTATTCCCTCGGACGAAACGATAACTCATACGTTGATTATGATGAACATTGAATGTCTGGTATCTTTCGTGCCGCAGCTCATATAGAGCAAATGGCAATCATTACTATATGAAAACTAGACTTCTATGAAACCGGAGTAACAGTGAGATATCTTGTTTACTGCTCGTCCTCCTGTATTCAGAGAGCGTCAGTGGAGACCTGATACCTGATTTCGCAGGAAAAAATCCCACTATAGGGACCGTACCGAAATTTTGACGTTGAATTTTGCCCGACGGTGGATGCATGACAAGTTCGCCGCGAGTTTGTTTCAACGACAGGGTGTCTCCCTCCGCATCATACTCAGCGATGTAAAAAGAAAAATCGTATTCCTACGAAAGAGAAATAGGAACAGAGGATTTTGAGGGATTCGTTGAATAATCGTCATGTGGTCATCGTGATGGTCTCTGGCTAGTTCCCCAAGATATTACCGATGTTTTCGAAAAACTCCCAGATATTGTTTGTGTGTTATTTTCCAAACTTGCCGGAATAGATCCGATTGCTTATCATTGATTTAATCTAATCATGCCAGATAAACAATCAAGCAGCACAGACCTCTTCTCTCGAATATCCATATCAGAATTTGATTATCATCGCTTACAATCGGAAATGTACCACCAATTAGTGTATGTGTATGTATACATATACATATATATATATACATATTTTTGAAACAACTAACGCAAAGAGAAAGAGACCTCGAATTTCGATATTTTCGCATGTCAAAATAAAAATATATTATAACAACGGTGAATGTGATAGATTTGTTAATTATTAATACACGCTCGCGGGGTGGAACTGTCGCCCAAAGGAGATAACTAATAAATGAGATTGACCTATTTGCGCAAAAAAACGACAAAAAATAGAAACGAGTTTCATATGCTTCTGATATGACGCTCATTTTGTTCGGTAAATGGAAATGGTTTCAACGTAAACGAGTGAAATTATGCATGGAAATTGGACCATCCTATAATTAAGGGATGCAGCGCGTCATTTCTAACCACTTTGGTCGTGAATAAAAACATCTTAGACAGCCTAAAAACAGAGCCGCATGCCGTCTTTGATGGCATGCGTTATTGTCTCAACATGAGCTCAAAATAAAAACTCTGATTCATGATGAACGTAACAGCGCCCGTGATTTAGAGGGAGATAACTTTTGGTTCAGTTTCAAAGGAATCTTTGGGTTAGAACAAAGTGGTAGTACACATAGCGTAGATGATACTTAATAATTCCCGAAAACGAGTTGATTTTAGCTTCGTTGTCATTAAAGAACTATCAAGCTCCAATCGGTATCCAATTGTCAGCTGGAGAAACATCATCTTGAGTTTGTTTACTCTCGAAATGAACAGTCTCTTAAACTACGGGAGCCTTATGACTAATCGGCCGCAATCGAATTGATTTACGTAGGGTTAATGTCTAGTTAGAACCCATCTAGCCGCCAGTGATAAATACTTGATAAGAATATGCAGAAACAAATCAATGCTAGCCACGTTGAGTCAACAAATACACGAATTAATTCAGATTTCGGGATAAATTCATCCGACGAATTGGTGGTCCCCATCCTTGACAGGCCAAATATTTCCCCCCATCTCATTCGTTGCAATCATTTGATCAGTCCCGTATCAGGTCAACTCTTATCAGTTCCACTAAAGGTGTCCTGTACTTGTCATCAATCAGGGCCTGGCCACTTATTTCAAATAACGAAATAATCTCGTCAGTGTCATACATCCTCCACTGCCATGTTTGTTCATGAGCACGTTCCGGTCACCTTCTTTTGGCATTCAGCGCCATCATCTATATATATATATACACTTGGCTCTCATCGAGCTCCTCACCGCAGTAATACAATCGCTACTTAAACAGCGATGCTCGAAACATTAATAATAAATAACCAAGATAAATGAAAACGTCGCCTGAAACTGCCAACGCGATCATGTATCTATCACCAATTTGGGCCTTATATATATATATATATATGTATGGATAAGATAAATTTCGGATAAAATATATCGATCGCTAATAGTCAAATCGGTTGATGACAACAAACCAATACACCACACGCCACACGCTATTGAATGATAAAGACTTTGTTGTCGGTGATCGCAAAATTACTCCCACAACAATACACCCACGTGGTCATTTAATTAATAAATTCTTATATATATATATATATATATATATATATATATGTATATATAAATATATAGGGACTAATGATAGCATCTATGTATTTCATCTTTGACTGAAAACAAAAATCAGCTAAAAGGCAACAAGTTATCAACGAATAACCAACCTGGGACTTAATTTGGTCCTCGATCTTCTTCTGGGTATCCGCGCGCATGTCCTTCTGCTGAGTATCACTAGAGCCGGGTACGCTCTTTTTCGTTGCGTTCGCTTTGCGCCGGCTCATATACCAGTACAATGCCACTCCGGCAATAAATGGGGCCCCAAACATAATGACATACTTCAACTTGGAGTCTGACTGAGTGTCCATGGCGGCGTCAATTTTTACGGAGCGCGCTCCGGCGTCGATAAACGATGCGAACCCCCCGGCCGGCTGTGACGCAGACATCCTGTTGCTGCTCAGGCTCGTACTGCTCTCGTTGATCGGTACACTTGCTTTTTAGCTACTTATTACTATTTTTATTATGGTGATGATTATGAAACACAGCTAGACACGCGCCCGCAATCACGCGTGCAAACAAAAACACTTGCGCCCAGTCAATGACAGCACTTGAATAATCGTCTTAGCTAGCAAGACAAGCCATTAAACGTGCTCCAGTACTATCTGTCGCAGTGGCCGTCGCGACCATAACACGGCGCATGGACAGGAGCGGTCACAGTGGAATAGACACACCGTGCATATCACATTCGACTTTGCTTCGAATTTCGTAGGTTGGCGCAAACAGACGAACTCAGGGTGGGCAGTTTTTCTGTAGCCATGAATTGACGACAATACAATGGGATTGATAGGATCCTCTCGCTGGCGGTGTTCCTGTGTCACTTTTTTTCTGCTGCCCTTCTCCAACAGCGCTCATATATTCAGAGCCAGAAACCGCACGAGACTCAGGTCGGCTCGGTTTACTCAAAGCTCAACCGCGATACGGCCGCCTCAACACGCATGTACGATCTACACCGCCACCAGCATTCGTCGTGTGTCTGTCATCTCCCAGACACGACCCTCTGCATAGAACACGGTCAAACAAAAACACCTACACAGAGAGACACAAACACCATACAGACGCTCATCAATGAGAGAGAGAGAGGGCGCGTACTCGACGGAATAGAATCGACACAGACCGAGCAGACGACACAGCGAACACAGCTAACGCTCAGCTGTTCCCCGTGTAATGTCAACAGGCCTAGGATCTGAACCTTTAGGAATTATCACTACGATTAGTCGTAGTGCGAGTCCGACACCTACCTAGGCGAACACCTCAGATGTGAGGCCAGGTTTCCATAACAGATTTTCCCCTCCTAACCTCATAAAATCGCAAATTCAGCCATGTCCTTCCCGGCAACAAACCGTAGATAACATATTTAGCGCACGTAAGCCAGACACAAACAAACAGCCAGGTGCAGACCGAGCATCGTCTGTGGGCGGTGACAATAGTGGTGGTGCCGGTGGCGGCGGCGGCTGCTCGCAATTAGCAGACGAACGAATCGATGAAATGACTATACTTGATGGAAAGGACACGAGTTGCGCAGACATTTCGAACCGAGCTGAGTGGATAATGGATGGGCATTGATGGAGTGATTAGACGCCGACCCGCGCGCGATTATTTTCAACGAACACTGACCGACTCGCGATCGCAGTGGTATCGTGGGAGGCACGTGCATGCACACACAGATTCGATCCTGCACGTTGCAAAATGGCATTTAAAAGGGAGTTGCCGTCATATGTAGCAATGCCGAAAGCAGTTCTACCGTGGACTGAGATACATATTGACAAAGCGTCTGCCTGAAAAAAAAATACCTTGGATGCAACATTCGTCAAAGCTCTAATTCAGCATCAATTTTACATTTACAGTTGTTTTCATTTAAACCCCCTTCGTATGCGTTAAGCATTGTGAAATCGCAGTTCCGACAATAAACCATGATTTGAATGCGAATCAGCCTATGTATGTGTTGGTCAAAGGTATTCCAGTAAGTGAAGAGGTCGCATCTTCAAGATCATACTGTTTTTTAGTATCATTTAATCTTGTAAGCTAGCATCTTTCTCAAAGAAAGAATGTTCTTCACATGAATGCGTTCCGCTCGCATGAAAATCCGTTCACTGTGACCCAATGGCTGAGGAGTAGTTAGTTGTAGCATTATGCTGTTTGACAATTTGCCGAAGAGGAATCCACTCGATTGTCTAGCACACAGCAACTTAGGCACAGTGCAAATTGAAAACTGTTTCTGACTGCATATACCTCCGAGACAGAAACATATCTAGAAATTGACTCTCCTTTTCGGCCGATATCCGCCAGCGTTACCGCCATCAGACATTCATTTCTCAGCGACTTATCCGCGTGGCGAGTTAATTAGGAGAGACGGCGAAATGGTAAAATCCACTTCTTCTTGAGGTAGAATTTCAACCAGCGACCACCTGGAACAGCTTTTTGTCGGCATTGTCGGCATATTTATTCGATTTGTAAATTACTGCGACGTTGCTGCCTAGATTTGTGTATCAATTGTCAACTGACAACAATCACTACAACGGTGGTTTACTCTAGAATTTGCTTTATTTAGTAAAAATCGTAAAGATGCTATATGTGTCTATCTGTTCGATCCATGATTAACTACAAAAAGAGAAGTCGATAACGCCTGATGAACGAACGCTTGTCATTGTTGCCTCATATCTGAATCGGGGATAATGCAATTTCGGCAATTCTCGATTAGTTCCAACAAAATTCTCGTCACATTACTATTGTTGTCGTTATTATTATTATTATGATCGTAGGCCAACCGCGTATGTCCCAACACTCTGCATAAAGTAGGCACTGTTATTTAGTACTCAATGAGTCTCTACTGGTACCTGAGACACAAATCGTACGTAAATGATGCCACGCTTACACGAACTGGCCGGGAACCTTGCTAAACATAAATAATAAACATAAATGAACTATCGCCGTTAACATATGCATATTTATATTACAGTTTTAGGCAATTTCCTATAATGATTTTGTTTTTTTTGTAACGATATACATTGCGATATATCTTAAATTGATTAGTCGCCGTTTAGCAAATGAATTGAGCAGGAGAATAAGTCAGAAACAAATAATGATCAAATTGAGCAACAGACTGGCAGCAATGTCAACTGGAAGCATATCATTTTCCTTTACAAAATAATTAAGACGAATAGCCGGTAATAAGACGGCTTAGCAACGACAACGGCTCCAACATTTAGCGGCTGTTACCAATTGAGCTATCATTCACCGATAATGAGTCAGTTAAAATTCGTCGATATACGTCACCATTACGGTGTCTGCATGAACAGGCACTCTGAAGATACCTACCTAAATGTATTAGATTCAAATTCGATTTCCCAACGCAGTTGAAAACAGTCAGTCCCTGTGCAGTCAATTGAATAACAGTATAATCTGTGAAAATGGCGACCGACGATGGCGTTTAGGGCAAAGACTTAACCGGCATAAAATTATAAATGTAACAGTTTAAAACGACTAATTCCTTCTTATCATCAAACCTAAAGAGATCCCCCACAGTTATAGAATTCAGCTGGAGGTCCCCTTGGGCAGTACCAATTTGAAACGTTTACATTTGGTGTCATTGGCACACGCAAAACT
The DNA here is from genome assembly GCA_019614645.1 of Stratiolaelaps scimitus. Lineage (NCBI taxonomy): Eukaryota > Metazoa > Arthropoda > Arachnida > Mesostigmata > Laelapidae > Stratiolaelaps > Stratiolaelaps scimitus. The sequence continues at coordinate 846,309 of JABWDB010000031.1, read as the reverse complement.
CTCACAGGCAACCTGGTAAAGGTTTCTATATATATATATATATACGTATTTTTAATTTTTTTTTCCTTTTGTCTCCATCTTTGTTGCTTCGTTTGCATAGGTGCTGTATCAATAATTGTATCGTACAGAAAAATTGGAAACGTGTTTATTTCCTAACTACAACGATGTTACACTATGTTGAGCAGTTTCAGTGACAACGTTGTTAAGTAGATAACAAACAAAAACGCAGCATTGCGTTATTCATGCATTTCACTACATCACAACATAACACCAATCGAAAATACGGGAGCATACGTTGACGAAATAGATATTCATTTTTTCAATTGTCCCAGATGTCAGGTAAATTGATTCACTAATACGCTACCATCATGACCTATGATTGTCATCCCTTCGTAGAAGTGACCTCTGTAGTTGACATCTTTGTCTCGAAGAAGATGAGCAGTGTTCCGAGAACGAGATTCCACCGGCGTCCTGGCCCATCGCGTGATTAAGGCTGAAGATTCGAGTAGACTTGCTGCGTCGTAATGCGATAAGCGACATTAACAAGTGACACATGTCAATGCGAACCTTTGCCGAAACTTCAATGAACGAGCTCTCTCCGGGCATTATTCCAGCTCAACGAGTAGCTGACCTTCCTCCACGGCTTCGCCGGCTTTAACAAGCACAGCTTTCACCTGCAAGCGGTTGACGATGATCATTTAACCACGTATGTGTGTGTGTGAGTTACGATTTCAACTTGACAATATTCATCATTATGAGGGCAGTACGAACACAAGATTGCGTTCCAAATTAAACAACGTTCCCAAGTTGATTCTCCTCCGGGTGTGAGCGCTACTTCGCTTTTCCCAATCATCTCGATCACAAACCTTTCCTGTTGCGAGGGACACCAATGAGTTTTGCATTTTCATGGCCTCGACCACACAGACCTCTTGGTTTTCACCCACTGTATCGCCAACCTGCACTGCGACGGACTTGACCAAACCGGGCATGGGCGCCGCCACCTGTCGTCATAATGGTAACAATAACTTATTAAGAAATGTCTACACGCTACGTATAGATCATTTTTATATTATTATTTTACACTCGTACGTACGTAGACTACCCGAAGCCTACCGAAGACTAACAGAAATAGCCTCTCTGATTTGTTATGAAACTCTACATAATATAGATATACAATGTTCTCTACTCAGAATATATAATGAATCAAGATGCGAAATATAGCTTTGGATTTTTTTTTTACCTGTTTCGACACATCGGGTTTCGGTTTCTCAGGCATTCGTCGAAGTAAATCGGCACAGTCGGCAGTGACCACCTGGTCATACAACGATCATTGGTAATATTAGATGGAGGCAGGAAGGAATAATCTGATCAGTATTTTGATAGAATATATTTCCTACGATACCGAACTTGGCTATGCGTGGATACGGATGATTCCAAACGACAATATCATCAACAATAAGCATGATATGACACCTACAAAGCTAAACTAATCACAAACGTCAATCAACAGCGAGAAATGCCGTAAGGTATAATGCATTGAAGATTCTTGTGGGCTTGCCACAATTCAATCCACGAATGCTCTCGTTAGCCAAGAGCGTTACGGTATATTCAGGCATAACATATACAGGTGTGAGTGTGTCCGTGTGTCTCATGTTCTACTCCCGTCTTTGCATTGTATAATTAACGATAAGAACAACCACATTAATTGCCACACACACCTTCAGGTTGAAAGCAGTTCCTTCGAAGCGCAGCCGTATGCTACCAGCGAAGTCTCGCAGAGGTAACTGGACCATGTACCCGCCGTTCTCGTCACCATCAAGGTCCACCTACAGAAGGACACATGAAATTAATGACGCACTCTTTTAGTCTAAAAAACACACACACTCACAATACACATGAATGACGCCGGTATTCATATATATACATATATATACATATATATACATTATATATACATTATATATATATATATATATATATATATATATATATATATATATATATATATGTAGCAATTAGTTTCTTTTGTATCAAAATGTAATGTACATATCATATGATGTCTTCGAGCTGATTGAATTTCATTGAGCGGCTTGAGAGTTGAATCTCAATGATGAAGTGCAGTAGTTGGTACCTGAATGGTGGGTTGAGACAGGCTAGTGGGAAGTCCAATGGTGTACTGGTTGCTGCCGATGGTGACGGCATATTTACCGCACGGAGTTTTCATAACTGAGGCGCGGCTGGTCTCCTCTCCATTCTCCACCTGAATGATGAATTTCATACAAATTTTGTATTTGGTAGTTCGGAGTTCATTTGTACAACGAACACAACCTTCGTTTCAAGGTGAAGGAGCAGGCCTGAATTAACTTCAATTAATTAACTTAATTAATTGTTGAATATCTTAGACAGGGTGGTCTTCACCTGGCGAAACGTTTAGTAATGGTGTAATCGACCTTTGGAGGGCTGACTCGACTGTTGGAGAGACCACGGAGAAGGCGACTTCACTTCGGTGAGAGGCGACTTCACGTGAGTGATTTCACGTCAACTATTGATTGAGATTTGACTGTGACCCCTTTGTCGGGCACCACAGCCTATTCAGACTATAAGCAACATAGAACTCGGTTAACGCACATTGTTGCGATCGACGTGTCTTGGGTGATTGAGTTTATTCCGGTCGATTAAGAGACAGAGAGACCAGCCAAGAAAGGGGCTTAAAATGTGATCATCCCAACGAGATGATGACCCCGTTCGTAAATAATAGAGGATATGATCTGATATATATACATACATATTTTATATTTTTGCAAAAAACAAAAACCTCCCTCGAAATGAACGGAAATGATCAAAATGGCAGCCGACACCGGGTGTTTCCGTCGATGGCAACAACTCATGCTCATGGTGACACATCCAACGGCGCCGACTTGTCCACCAACCTGAAGTTCCCAGACGCGGCTGCCTTCATTCGTGCCTCGTAAATGCGATGAGTTCAGAACCGCGCTGGCCGTGAGATCGTCCTGGACAAACACGCACGCCGCGATCGCCGTTAGATGATCTTTCTTTGTCTGCGTCAGCTGGATTCCGCTGAAACCTGAACATTGAACGTTGAACAACGAAACGATGATAGAACACATTTGACATCGTGCTGGATTTGATGCATCGCTAGACGGGGCTACTTCCACAGACGGAATCGGGCCGAGAATCCAGGATGATTTGTGTTAAATAATGTCACGAATAACTGGTGCTTGTCTGGTTGGTTGGTGCGATTGAAATATGAGTAATTAGTGGCATGGTAATCACATAGTGCTCACCCTCGGGCCAAATTTCCTTGAGATAGCTCGTGTTTGTTTCGCCTTTGATGAAACGCTCCTCGCCCATGATTGCACGCAGCAGTGAGATGTTGTGCGAGACACCCCGGATGACGTACTTGTCCAATGCCTGACAAACGGAGTGACAAAATGGACACGCTCATTTACAGAACAAAAAAAAAGATATCATTCATTCGATACCAGTCGGTGTACTGGCTCTTCTTCAAAACGATCCACCTTAGCGCAGTAATATTGGCGTTCCAAATTATTGCTCCTCCATAATCTGAGTCATCGTGCCACCCCTTGAATTATGACTATCATAATATCATTGGGTCATCCCAATCAGGAGAGTACTATTTATTACCTGGATCATCGTATTGCGAGCCGCGTCTCTCGTTGAGCCGTACGTGACGAGCTTGCAGATCATCGGATCATAATAGATTGAAATCTCTGATCCTTCCACGATGCCCGAATCACACCTGTGTGTATGGTCACGAGGTCGCCACGAGTGGCATTAGTGTCACCATCAACGTGGACACAATAGAGATACCATAAATGATGTAAAAGCTACCCAGCCCCCTTAGAAAATGTTGGTCGACTGCCAATTCGAGTGAAATAAGCTCACCAAAGTGGAATAATCGTACTTACAACTTGCATGAAGCCGTATTGTAAAAAAAAATCCGAAGTTCATGAGAACAAAATACATCTATATTTGAGTAGGGCGGAAAGTACCTGCCAACAACAATGTACTTGTCATCGTCAGCCCCTAAGGCATCGCAGGCCCATGTTATAGGTCCTACCTGACGTGCGGAATATCTGTAGGCTCAATGTAACGGTGTAACCGTCCGATGGATGGCAGGCCAAAGTTTTTGAAGGGGTCCTCAGCATACACTCGACTCTCAAACGCCCACCCATTAAGGGGAACCTTGATACAAAAGACGAGTTAGTCATTAAATACAAATGAGTGATACTGAAGATATCCTGCTCGACATTAAGGACACCATACGGCAGTTGAAGGATTTCAATTTAATTTCTGGGTTAACTATTAATTTCTGCGTGTAACTATTTTTGGCTTTTACCTCGTCCTGGGTGATCTTCAGGGGGTGTCCTTTGGCAACTCGAATCATCTGTTGGACGAGATCCACCCCGGTGATGCATTCCGTAATCGGATGCTCCACCTGTAAGCGAAAGAAAGCAAACTGGGCATTAAACAAAAGAAAATTACCTCATATTTGAAAAGCATCAGGCATTAGCGTTAGGCGACATTTGACGAGAACCAAACGACATCTCTCAATACATTTGGCCCAATTAGCTGCTCTTAACATTTCAGACCACGGATGCTTAGAACAGTGATTACAATGAATCATGTGTCAGTGTCTCAAAGAGCATGACTGAGAGGTCGAAACACGGATCACGTCAATAGGAAATATAGCAATTCGACGGGAATCAAACCAACCTGCAATCGAGTGTTCATTTCGAGGAAGTAGAAGTTCCGCTGCGAATCAACAAGGAACTCGCACGTTCCAGCTGAATCGTAACCGACAGCCTTGGCCAGAGCGAGGGCCTGTTCGCCCATGGCCTTTCGTAATTCAGGCGTGACAAATGTTGACGGTGCCTCCTCAATTACCTTCTGATTACGCCGTTGGATTGAACATTCCCGCTCGTTCAGATAAATCCCTATAGACAATGAGCAAACGTAACTTCTGCTCGGTTAATGTACAATAACAATTTGTGACAAACTCTCGAAAAAAAAACAGGCCCTTGGAAAAACTCCTCATGGAATTCTCATACATACGAATGACAATAGGCCATGATTGTCCTTCATTTCGTCCTCGTAATCGAATCAATCTTTCGATGGAATTAGTTCCTACTTAGGCCCAGTTGGCCTATCAGCCCTCTCAACTGCGGCTGATGGGGAGAGCTATGGTGATCACGAGACAACATGAGATTTGACATGACAATTATGAGAAAAAATAATCACTTAATGAGCCGAGTGTTGCCAGTGACAAAATTGAAAGTATTGTACTCTTAGTTAAACATTTAACGAAAATTTGATATGACCTACCGTTGCCGTGTTTGTCACAGAGGAACTGAATTTCGATGTGTCTGGGATTGTCAATGAACTTTTCGATCAGGAGCCGATCGTCGCCGAACGATGCGGCGGCCTCATCCTTTGAAAAGCGGAATCCCTCCGCAGCCTCTTTGTCATTCCATGCGACCCGCATACCTGACCCGGGTCAAATGTGAACCATTGATAGTCGACATATATTGGTATATTGGTATAATAATAATCGCGTCATTCTCACAGAAGCCACTGTCTCTACATCGCGTCGCTTGCTCGACAATGCAACTATTTTCAGAGCCAAATGCCGCAGGGAAATAAATAATCCATAGCAATAATCATTCACAAAATAAATTGTTATCAATAATCATCGAGGGGGATGCTACAATAAAACGAGAAGTAGAACTCTCCTTAGCTCGGTCGCTCGGACTCCGTCTCTAGTTCACCGCGTGTAGCAAACGACAAATCCCCACATATATTATTGTTACACTGTGTTACATTGTGTGGAACATTGTCGACTACCTTTGCCGCCGCCTCCCGCAGAAGCTTTGATCATCACGGGATAGCCAATTTGCTGGGCTATCTTAATCGCCTCGTCTGGGCTATTGACAACCCCATCGAAGCCCGGGATGCAGTTCACTTGCGCTTTATTCGCCAGCTGTTGGTCGATACGGCCAATGTCGACAGGATAGAATCAAATAGTGCCTGTTAGCGAGTCGTCTGCTACTTATCACAAGAGGACGTTTATCGTTGTTGAAATCATAGCCTTTCATTAGGTATCAGTATTCTGTGTCGCCTGAAGACGCTTTGGTTGAGCTCATCACAGCTTAGATGTAAATTTGAGTTAAAATTGAATCTCATGATGATAGGTCGATTCCGTTTTAATGACATAATGTACGAGTGTTATGTAAATCGTCTGTTAAACAGCGATACTATGATTTATACACTTCTCCTTTACGGCTACGCCTGCACGTTTTATGACGTAGATGATTGCTAATTGAGAAAAATGTACCTGTTTCGACATGATCTTATCACCCATACTCTCTATGGCCTTCGCGTTCGGTCCTATAAAGGACACCGAGGCCTTCTCGAGGCGGGCTGCAAATGCGGTGTTTTCCGACAAAAATCCATAGCCCGGATGAACGGCCTGGGGACATCGGTACAAAGGCAGGTGACACTTAACCGTTAATGAGATTGAATGAATCGCGAATTGTGTCCCGACACGAACTGCGGGTAGAAGTTCGACTGGAGTGTACCTATAACTACTATCTTCAAATCTTCAAATGAATATTTCCCATAGATCTACCAATGATGTTATGAATCGCAATTCTCCTGCTTTGGCGACTGCGGAACGATGCTAATTTTCCACTGTATAAAGACCACATACGTACCTCAGCTCCTGACTTTTGTACAACGTCCATGATGGCATCCACGTTGAGGTATGAGAGATTCGTAGGTGCTGGGCCTATGCAAAATGCCTGAAACCATTGTTGTCGTCGGTGAATTGAAATTGACACCATTTCATCACCTCATTACTTATTGCCTTATGCATATTCTTATATATATATATATATATATATACGGTTGAAAATGGTGATCTAGGTGAATGGTAAGAACACGCTTAAATATTTCGAAGGATATCGTCGCAAAGGTTCCATATGATTCTGAGCCCGCTGCAAACGCTCAAGATTTGTTCAGGCATATTAGTAATTCGGTTGCTGGTTAGCGCTAGCAAAGTAGCCGCTTAATTACAACAATGCTACGCAGGGCGGTATAATGAGCGCCAGCGAATGGGACTACTGCTACAACTGGAATACAGAAGCGGAACAATGGGATAATCGCAGTAAGGTATATCAATGATGGGAACAACGCCGTGGGTCAGCTGCAACGAGATCATTGTAAAGGCAGGAGAATCGCAAGTACAGGCCCGACGAACGTGATTTGAGCAATGAGGGCAACCGGACTACATAATTAATTCAACCTGAGCTAATCTAACCTAACCTAATTCAACCAAATCTAACCCTGATCAGGGCTGAGCCCGGTTTAGGTTAGATTAGTAGACACTGTTAGTAGTTGGACAGTGTTATCTAGGTGTTCGGTGTGTGCCTGTGTAGCGTGGAGTAGAGCGGAGCAAACGACAAGGATGCACGCATATGGGTGATCTGAAGCGGCAGAGGTGGGTCAATTGGCTCGTATGTGGTGAGATGTGTTAATAAAGAGGTCAAGTCGTGTGAATCGTTCGGTTGCGGTAGTTACTTTCATTTAATTAATACACTTTGCAAATCTCAACGTACGATGCATTAACTAAATTAATATTCTTATATTCAATTGCTACCGATCCATAGTAGTAGTATTATACATGGCATGCTAGCGGCTTTGGTAACGTTGTTGTCAATGCACAAAACGAATATTTATCATATAACAATGTTTATTACTGTCGAAATATATGTTACAGAAAAACTAAAAAAACCAAAAAAGATATATATATATATATATATATATATATATATATATATATATATATATATATAACTTTATAAGTATGTGAAGGCCTACTAGAGCATTAGTTGTGTGTAAAAAAAGTTGTAGTAATTACCAACCTCATCAGCCATTCGGGCGAAAAGCGAGCGGGAATCTACATCCGAATGAACAGCCACTGTTCGAATTCCCATTCGGCGGCAGGTGTCAATCACTCGACACGCGATCTCTCCTCGATTTGCAATCAGAATCTAAAAAGACCATTTTCACAGCAACCGCCCCCAATTTCATTCACACGCATAGATTGATTGATTCATTGATAGATATAGCCCGTATCTGTACGAACGATGTATCCGTGAACTATCGTGGTTGTGACTGCGAAATGAACTGCAGATTTAGAGCCACTATGCCTCGAACTGCTCCGAGGAGGCGAACAAACAGAGATGTTTCGGGTCAAAATGAGATCAAACGTATCAGGTCAATGTAAATCAGTGAAGCTAGGCTATCCACAGGGGCCATCGTCACAATCAGGTCCCCTTGGCACTGACGAGAGTTCATTCATTCATTGGAGAAGTTCTAGAGCGCTGGATGAAACTTCGGTGCCGAGTTCCAGAAAGCAACGATTGTCATGTATCATGTACTTATTTGCTTAAAAAAAAACAAAACAACAGCTCAGTAAGTGTTGTACACAGTGCTTTACACATGTATTCCGAATAAGTCCATAGACCAGATCAACTTGAGTAAGTGGTGGTAAATGACAAACGCGGATTGAGCAAACCACATCGTCATAAGATGATGAAATGTTCGTGGCGAATCGTACCGACGGAATGTATTAGATTTGGGCAATTTTAGGAAAATGTATAAATCTGTACTCCTAGTCTACACTTTTTCATCTCTAACAAACTCTCTCCGGACGCCGTGAGCTATCTCAGGAGATAAACAAGGTAACCATCGAGTTAACGACATACCCACGTATCAAAGAAGCAGTGCATACGCAAGGTTCCTATGGCTCATAGGTAAAAAACAACATAGACCATTGAGACAATACGTTGCTGGACGAATCAAAAAGTTGGGTGAATACCTTTCCGAACTTTGTTTCCGAGGGATCGATTGGGTCCGTTGTGTAGACCGTCCTCTGCCACGACGGCACTCCGGCTAGTCAATCAGATTCACATGTTGATAAAATCGTGTTAGAATACAAACAAATGAGAAACTCTAGCTGAGCCTTTGAGTGTACAGATTCCCTTGGTTCTCAGCAGTGACATGCTGAAGCAGTAGGTCGTTTGCCTAAGAAGGCATCAGGTTGTACCAGCGTTCTTGAACAAACAGCCGGCAAATCTGCTATCATGAATTGCACAGAGACGTGAGGAAATCAATGACCATTCAAACTTGACCAAATCTTAGTCATGGCCCTCACGAGATCTGAGTGCCTAAGAGGCTCGCCTGATAGAACGAAATAGTATAATTTCAATGAAACCCCTTAGAACAATTTTAAGTTGTACGCGAAGCTGCCGAATTGTCCACAATCAATGGTTGTGGTCCTCAACCACAAGGGTGACGCAACCTAGCCTGCACACATATCGGGGTATGTAAACCTTTCCGGCTGTCATTCATGCATAGTAATTAATGTTAAGTAATTATAAAGGAGACCTGTTGATTGTCTCACCATAACTCTCATGCATGTACACAGTGTAGCCATAATGAGTTACCTGTGGCCGCAGAAGTCTGTTGGCCCCGTTGACTGATACTTGTCGTTGTTCTCCAGACGCTAAAACCGCCCCGACCTCGAGGTGGTATGGTGTTGAATAAGCGCAGCATTGTTACTGCTCTATTGAAATGATTCCTTTCTGAACCAGTCGACGATCCAGTGGCGCAGCTCGCTGATGGAGAACACATGAATGCATGTGTCAGGATAATTTACACTCAGGGTTAAAGGGAAATACTAGTCGTTACCTTCGAGTCACTTAAAAGATCTACGTAGTGCAGCTCATTTTATTCGAAAATTCAGGATGCTGTGCCCGAAGTTCGATCTATCGCGTCTAATCCTCAATTAGATTACAAGGCTTCGTTCACCATCCTACAGAGTGTGATATACACAGAAGTCCCTCAGTCAGAGGATTTGTGATTTAATTTGACAGGCATTGAAAGTCACTAAGTGTAGTGATCTTCATCGACCAATGCGTCAGCAGTTCCTGCTCCATCGTAACGACTACCGACACAGCTCTTATAAAGGAAGTCAGCTGTTAATAGTCCAGCTGCTTTTTAGCGATAGCAGAACGACAGATGTGCCGTTATTTGAAGATCAATTATACTGTTGAGGATCATTGATTTTGATTGTGGCTTGTAGCGTTTGCATAGCGTCCGGATAACCTTGCTTTGCACCGATTGCAGTGTATTTAGGTAGGCTGATAGGCATTTTTAGGTTCTGCGGTTCTATGTAGTCTATATTATACTAATTAGAATACTGTGATATACCCTCATTCAAAAATGATATAGGAAATAGAAACCTGCCCAACTAATTATCAGCTTCGGCCAGTGTCCTTTTATTCATAAGGGTAGGCGTTAATTAAATAACTTCACGAAATGCCGATGGTACAGTGCCCCAGTGCCCCCAGTCGAACGATCTGTAGAAGACGTGCTTCAGCGGCTCAAAAGCGTACACAGAGATCTGTTTGTAGAAGTTTGGAGGAACTTCATCACGGGTGATACCATATTTGGAATGGGAGTGTGAAAATCGTTACAACAATGCGTTCCTGTGTAATAACCAAGGGGGGTGAACTGCGAGAGCAATAGCCTATACTCTCCGTACCAATGTACACATCATCTCTGGTAGCAAAAAAATACGAATTGGAAGAAGTTAGAGAGAAGTTCGGTCTTCACAGCATCATCAGTGACAAACGTTATACCTCTTGTAAATCAGACGGAAGAAGGCAATGCGGCAAAAGCATAAGCTACATAACGGAGGTGGTCGGAGGATGTAGCAATTTCACAAAAATATAAAACAATATGATGATTGGCTGTCCGGGAAGTTACCCAACTCTATGAGAGACTGGCGAAAGTTTGACGACTTCGACGGGAACAGTCCTTACAATGGAATGCAAACATTTATTATATTAAACGTTACAATAGGTCGGAATTTCTAGGGATTATGGGGGTGGGGGGGTGAGGACGACAACGTCCCGAGGAAGGCGATGGCATTGCCTCTCTGCACAGCGAGGGACAGGCGCTGCAGGAGGAAACAGCCAGCGCGCTTGTCCCCGGTGGCGCGGATCAACCTGTGGTAGACCCCCTCGAGGAAGTTCGCAGTGAGAGGGCCGTGCCCGTCCAGGGTCTCAAAGGCAAGGGGGGAAAACAGGTGCGTTGCTTGGAGTGCGGCGTACTTCCTCAGCTTTACCCGCTCCGCACGCGCTACTGCGTAACCGGGGATGGTTGCACAGTGGTTGACATAAGAGGGTGCTAGGGTGTCAACCACAGTGCCGTCCCAAACCAGGTGCTGGCCTCGATGGAAGGGGATAAGGGTGAGGCCGTCAGGGCGGCGCCCGTCAGAGGTGTCGAGGCCCTGTGGCTCCCTTGTGCAAGGGGGGTCCTTACAATTGGTTTCATTGATTTTTTTTCATCCAGTACATGCGTACATGGCAGAGTGTACCTTAAAGTTACCTCAGAGGATATCAAACATTGTCAAAAAACTTGAAGTGCTGCTAGGATCTTACGAAAGGTTTGCGGCTGTCATTTTTTTGTATATTTTCTCGTATATTTTTTTGTTTTAACACACACACACATTACATTCGCCTTCGAGACCATCAAAGTTCAGTTCGTCTCCCATAGGATTGCGTGACTTTCCGAACACAATGTAGAACAGAATAAGGAAGTTAAGAAGGAAAGGTAACAGAGCCGTTGCAGAAATAGAGGAAGCTTTAACACTGCCGCTATGAAACGAAATGGTGATTATTGGAACGGACGCTGTTTCCTTTGAGCTCCGAGCGTTTGAAAAGTGGCATGCCGATGAGCCGATGAGAAAAGTCTGTGTTTAAGGCAAAACAGTTGAATATAATTCTGGAGGGGCCCTGAATCCCAGAAGATACGTAGGTTACGTCGTACTGTGGAGTTTCTACCAAGATACGAGGTAGTGACAATTACGGTTGCGGTGTAGTGTGGTGTATCCTTGAGCACGTTACAGAGCGAGATTGGGGCTAGGAATCTTGTTGGACCGAGGCAGGGTCATAGGCCGGAACGTGAATGTGTAGAGTACAGCTTGTATACCCCAACAGAGAGTGTAATGCGGAATATGCAATATGATGAAGTCGACCGAGATCTCTTGTGGGAAAGTGTGTTTTGGCAAAGGATGGAAACGGATATTTAAATAAATACATAAACGTAACTATCTTTGTTCTAGAATTGAATATATGATATCTTGTATTGTTTAATCTGAAGAGATGGCTTCGACAGGGATGCACATGGATGCTTAGGGCTCGCCACTTCCTACTGTACCTTCTATCTGTCTGAGTCTCTGACATGAGCCAATCCACATAGGCAACCTAGGGGTCATTGTCCAATCATGTCAGTGATAGTGAACGATTTTGTTTAATCATGCAGAAATTGAGAAGTGTTATATATATATATATATATATATATATATATATATATCGCTGACGGCCTCTTAACTAAGCTCTATCGAGTTCGAAGATCACAACTTAGTACCTTTTGCATCAATATACACATGGTATGATTATTTTTATAAAAAACACCTGCCTATTTTCATCGTTTGTAGGATGGTACATATATTCGACCCTTCAACACCAAATGGTTCTCGTTGAGCCAGTTTGTTTGAGTGCTTCTTAAAGCAACTAGCGCCGTGTTTCGCAACGATCATATCATCATCAATACGAAGATGTTACGTCTGGCGTACATGAATCTCGTCGTAATACTTTTTTTTTTTTTATCTATTTTTCTTCTTACCTTGGTCCATTAATCTAAGACCTTAGGTTTTGGCTAGCCTAATTTTCGAGCAGGACTGCAACCGGCATTGCATAGAGAATACATAAAAGCAAAATCAAGAGTACGGTCTTCCCTGTTGGGATTTCATAGCGTACATACGAATCGATGCGGTCTTGTAGTTTCGAAGATGATTAATAAAATATATATATTTCTATTATGAGTAGATATCATCACTCCCGACGCCCCCTCGTAGGAACGATGACAGAAATAAGGACCCTTATGCATTTCGAATTGTAATGTAATACACAAACTGTTTCGGAGTCGTATTTAAGTACCATTGTTGGATCGTCATTGCTCAGGATATTGGGTTAAGATAGTTTTGATATAATAAATATTTCGGCCTTTGGCCGCTATATTATTTGGCCTTTGACACGTACCTATAGTACCAAGTAAACTATGATGACACCTTCGGGATTTATTATCCTCCGGCTTAGGGGACGTGGCAACAATGCTAGGAACCGCACTACATTCAGTTTCTGACCCGCTCAAGAAACTAATACCTGATGACGCATAGAGACATTTCACCTTAACGAGAGATGAGCTAGGAGTCAAATTTAAAATCACTGATAACTTTCCATTGCAAACTCTAGGGACCCAAAATAAATGGACATAACACATACATGATTCCGTTCAGCAATCTCTAGTAGATGAAGCATCAAGTAATATCGAACACGCAAGAACACGAGGCGTAGGGATGGTGCATGGCTTAACCCCATCCCCTCCCACTTACTAGACGTTAAGTGCACCCGTATTGCCGTTGGTTTACGTTTACAGACTGAACTGGTCTTTGCCCACTCCTGTTGTTGCTGTGAAGATCCACTCGGACGTCATGGCCCTTCATGTATAGTAAGCGTTGTACGTGGCCACAGACACTCACTTCTAAACGGAACCTTTACTGGAGCCCTCCGATATGCACCTATACCTTGTATTCGAGAACCTACGGGTCTTCGACGCGCGGTCCCCTGATGGTATTTCCTTGGGAAAAATCCCTTTCCCCCAGGGATAAAATTTTCGTCTGGGCCTGCACCAAGCCTAATGCCTTAACACCTTCTCATGTCAGTCACGGAGCAAGCCACTCCAACCCTGCCGAACTTTCCAAGTATGGAAAGTACGATGATAGAAAATATTAATGGAAGAATACTACCATAGACATTGTAGCGTTCGAAACTTTATGACAACCAGGAATTAAGTTCTCAAACGTTCTACATTCATCGGAACAAGAACTATCCTCTGTTACAGGAGATAGTCTTGAAGGAGAATTTTTAGTGCAAATATTTTTAATATATATGTATATTGTGTGCAATGAATGTATTGGATATATGTGCGCAATGAATGTATTGGATATATGTGCGCAATGAATGTATATAATTGGCCAAATCTATGTTAGGTAACTTTAGAGACTGGGGCGATGGAGCGTCCCTTAAGAGTTGACATTAGTTCCGCATTTTGATGAATGTAATACCCTCCTTAATTATTAATACGCATTCATTGGGTACAATTGTTGGCCGAATTGTATGAATAAATTCACTCTCGCCATCCCCAACGTTTATCAGGTTATGATACCCCGCTACTGTATTATATACACAATTACTAATAGAGTACAACGAGTCGGACGAGTACGCATTCAATATTAGCCCAGCAGGAAACATACATAAAAATAATAATAATAATAACACTGATTATATCGGTCTTAAGCACTGCTTACTATTTGTATGCACAGTTCCAGGCTATTACTAGTTGTTTCAGTTTCTTATCTTAATTCATTATTATGATAATCTATTTATCTGAATCGGGTCCAGATGTTGTACGCATAGTAACACTACTACTAATAATACTACCACATACTCATTATTGTCGTTGTAACATGACCGACATCTGGCTAATATAGGCAACAAATCAACGAACATACATACGAAGCGTAACCTGTATTTTTCATAAAAACATATTATCGTTGTTTTTGCAACAAACGAAAACAATTTACTGACACTTCGCCCTGTTTAATAAAAAAAAATATCACGATCGAGATTAAGACATAGATAAAGATGTCGGCATTCACCTCGACAACAATAGTAAATACATGTAAAGCGAAATTATTTCCCTCGTTTTGTTCCGACCAACAACTAGCTCGATTCTCAACGCAAGCAAAACACCTGTTTCAAAATCAGTGACGGTATGCTTGTACGGTGGCTGTAAATCAGTGATCGATAACCGAATGAGTGCAATGAGACCAGACACCTGCCTGCGGTAATTCGGGACGTCAGTCCACACTCTTGTAAAAGGAACTCATTACGGGATTATGCAGGACTGAGTAATAATATTCGTGTATAATTGATAAATAACAAATATGACAAATTGCTATGAAGATGTACAATGCGAATCCATAAACGATATACATAAAATCTATTCGGGTAAATATAATGCCTCTATGCCAGAGGTAGCTGGACTCGGTGTCTCGGAGGGAGGCGCTGAGAGCTAGACTTGTCGAAATAGTAATCTTGCTCACCCGAGAGTGTGTAACTATCTAATCAACTAGACAGATTCGTGTCATGGGTGTACGCGCGCCACAGGCGGACGGATCTTTAATTGAGATGATCTATTCAATGCCGCCCATTCTATTCCGCCATAAAAAAACGTTACATGCGACGATCTTCACAACAAGCACCTTCAATGTACTCGATCTTAGGTTACAAATCGTGTTATCCAAAAGCTAACTGTACTGCGTTTACGGCCAGTACAAACAAAGACGTTCAACACATTCTCCAGATTGTAACAAACGGTTGGCTTACATCCCGTTCCAACGTACGAAGCAATGCAAATACACACCTTTTCGACAAGGCTTTAGGACCGGATGGAAGACTAACTTTGAGCAAGTTTTCAAGGTTTCAAAGTATCGATGGAAATATCACAGAGAACACTCTCACCACCTTCGTGTCTATCAACCCGACCAGAACTGTGACGACGGCAGCGTATTCGAACTGGACTAAGGGAGCTCCCCGCTCTCTCTCTCTCTCTCTCTTTTTCTACCGACGTCAACTAACGAGCAAGGCAACACCACTGTGATGCCCGACCAACTGCAGATTTCGAATCACAGAATGGTGATGATGGTGGTGGTGGCGGCGGCGGCGGCTGCGCAATGCAACAAGTATCCGTTCGCTAAGTGTAGTGCGCGCGGACCGATTGATCGTTAAGGGATGAACGGGTCGACTGTGTGCGAATGTGACAGGCTCTCTCTGTTAAAGTGTCGCGGTTTGGGCGCCAGGGGTTTTGCTATTCTGGACAGAGAATAGTCGGTAGTTCGGCATAATACGGTGTGGACAAACACACACATATATATATATATATATATATATATATATATATATATGTGTATTTGCATTTAATTTCAATGCACAGAATATGCTGGGAAGAATATTTGCCCACGAAAATCCTTTTTTTAGTATTAGGCGAAAAATGAACTCTCCACTTATCCTCGAATAAATAAATAACCAGCGTTTCCGCTCAGAATGATTCATAGTCAAGGGTTACGTTCAGAACCTCGAAGCGGTATTGCGGATGTCAG
Organism: Stratiolaelaps scimitus; assembly: GCA_019614645.1. Taxonomy (NCBI): domain Eukaryota; kingdom Metazoa; phylum Arthropoda; class Arachnida; order Mesostigmata; family Laelapidae; genus Stratiolaelaps; species Stratiolaelaps scimitus. The sequence goes on along the minus strand of JABWDB010000031.1, from coordinate 829,913 downwards.
TCCTCGAACTCGAGTTCCGCGTCAATTGCGACCAAATTTTCAGCCAGATAATTAAATTGCTGTAAAACGATTCAGTCGTCGGGGCTGCTAATATATACATATACATATATGGTGCTTTGACACAGCTATATATATGTATATATATATATATATTTATATGGTGCCTTGACACAGCTATATTCGGTAGATCAAGTACAGACGTGAAAATAGTATTAATTATTATTATTATATATATGTCGTACAACGAGGCCCGAATCATAGCTTTTCGACAGAGAACTAAATTCGAGTTCACTGATCTGCGAGGAGTCTTCATCAAGGCGATGTACTTTTCAGCTAAATGCAGAATCTGTCAGTGACCAATTAGTGCTTAATTGTCGTGTCATAGCTGAGATATTACAGCTCCAATTCTAAAGAACAGAGCGTGCCAAAAATGAGAGGTAACGTTCTCAACAAAGAGTTTAGCGTCAACATGTCGACCACGTGTAATCTCTAGTCAAACACGACACGGCGTCAAGGGAACGAATCGTCAGTCCCCAGGCACAAGACGATGCAGGTGCGACGTCCAAGGTATACAAAGCTTCTAAACAAAGCACCAGTTAAGGACTAACTTATGTCCGTAAGCAGCAGACGCACTGCGATGAATTCCCATCTTAATTCTATCAGTGAGCTCGAAGTATTACCTTGTCTTAAGAAGGCTGTTTGTGCATGTTCGAAATGCATTGTTTTTACGATGGCAGAAATAATTCGCTCCTAGCTCAGCTCTCTGTGGAGAACTGAATGTGAGCTCTAGCTAAAACGTATGATGGAACATTAGTTGTAGTCAAGACCCAGAGTCCGAACAGACTGTCCTCGTCACTCCTTCGACGTTTCAGTGCTCCTCAATATATATATATATATATATATTAATCTGTTACGTGACGTCCGTCACATGTATTAGTCGCTGTTGTTGTTGCTGCTGATGCTGCTGCCGTAGTAGTAGTAGAAATAGTGTTGGTCGTGTGTTGTTTTTTGCCGAAAAGAATTGTTGTTGTTGTTTTCACGAGGATAGATCAATCTCATCAAACTAGCTCAAATCAAACAACGACAGCGCCAAAGTTAAATAACCAAAGGGTAGCTTGTTCCCGTATGAACGAATGGTTTGAATCAGGCGCCTTCCTCCGTGACCGTTGTCCGTCGTGGCGGACATGGTATTGTATTCTATACATATATGCAGACAATCGGTTTCAACACCACAGCGCCTGCCGTTACCAACACCACTCCGCGTTCTCTCCTGGCCACCCGGAATACTATTGCTGCCCCGGCAATGACGCGCTGTGGAGAGGGTCAGTGAGCTGATCTGGAGAGGAGTGGACCAGGAAGCGATACACCAAACCGATCGAGAATACACTATAGCAGTAGTAGCAGTGTGGCAATTGGTGGGCACTGGGCGAATAGATAGCATAAAGATCGCGATACATTCAACAGCTCGAGTAGAATATATGTGAGTGTGTGTACACATGCTGGTAGTACACATCGTTCGGGTGAACTTCAAAAGCTTCTTCAAGCCACAATTGAGTGGCCCTCAGTGAGTGTCACCTCTCCTTAGGTGACTTCGTCCGGATCTTGAGCCGCTTGCACAGTTGTACCACAGGTGTTCGTCTAGAAGGGGACTCACGGCTAACGTATGGCTTAAGCCAGGGGTTCAATACCTGACACCGGTTTCGAGCTAGTGGATGTCGACATTTCACTCAGCAGTTATTGGCCATCATCCGATTCGGAAGGCGGGAGTTGTTGTTTTCGATGCGTGAGGGATGATACGCCTTTGTACGTTCGTTTGGTCCGCGAAACACGAAATACGCGTGTTGCACAAAGCCTAAACGCGTGACTCGTGTGACACCTGGAAATGCACATAGATGGATAGTCACATACATATGTATTTTACACAGATAACTAAAGCATTGTCAGATCGCAGTTCTGTCAATAGACCTCACGTTGAACGAATTGGTTACAAGAAGGACTCACTGACTCTGGTACACCATACTGTATAGATAGTATTAATAATAATAACAATTACTATTAATAACGTCAAGCCTTTAGGCCATGATCAAACGGTTCCAACGCAAGTATCGGAGCGCTTACTATTTTTAGCCTCGCCTAGTCGAAGATGATAGTACCTCTCACTATAGTACATATATATATATATCTATATATATTCATACCCGCCTCGAGATGATCTTCTCTCTCGCAAATCCACCCTCTGCGATAATCCCAATAAAAACAACACGAAAAAACAAGGGAACAATTTCTTGATTTGAATCGCCCCAATCGTTAGCCTCTTCAATGTCAACACAGCCTCGAGTTTCCGGAGTCGTTTAGCTGTCAACGGTGTGTAATAAATAAATCGTATAGAGCATTTCAACACAACACTTATATTATTACCTGTCAAATCACCGTCAACAGTTATAGCAAAACAGCAAATCGTGCGTCTCAACTTGTGTCTCAATCTGACCGTGAGTAGTGTGTCCCAGGGGAGGACGCCATGCAGCGAAGGAAGGCATATTCCATAAGGTACAAGGCGCAAACAAACATCATGTATTCATCTTGCATAGTGACCTTCGTCATTCTAGTGATATTAATCGACATAACTGGTGAGATCGGTACTCTTCTCATTCTCTACATTGTATGATGATGTTGAGAGTACTATTATTTGGCAGTGTTTGTATTGATCCGTAGAACTAGCAGCTTTAACCATTCACTGTACACTGCGAGCGTTGTGTTCAGCGCCTCTGGACACAGTAGACATTGTTCTCCAGTGGGATCTCTGATTTACACAACAATGTTATTCTTCCTGTTTTATGTCGATTTCCCAGCCCTTGTTTACATTATTCGAACTTTTTTGCGAAAACGAAACAGAGGCACTCGCTGTCCCTGCTTGCCTTATGCTTTTGCCAGCCTTTGCTCGATTCTTGCCAGGAACACTTGTTCTGAGAAAGCTTGTTTTTTTATATAGGGCACAAGTGGTACAGGCGCTGTGCAAAGGAGACTCCCCGGCCAATGTGTCCGTCTAATCCTGTGGAACTCTCATCTACCTCTTCGATTTTCGCCTTGGTCCGGACTTGATCATGAGTTACTTCCAACCACTGTGAAACCTAGTAAAGCATATGTTTAGCTGTTTCTTCCTTTTCTTGCCCCCAGATGGTCTAATTAGGACATTAACATGAAAAATTTATCTCACCACTTTGCCATTTTTACATTCCCTCGCTGCAGTCTGCTATGCAACAACCCCGATGCCTTGGAATTTGTGTATATTCTTCTCGCCCTGGTCCATACTGTTTCTTACGATAGCTACACATTGTCCCGAGGAAGGCGATGGCATTGCCTCTCTGCACAGCGAGGGACAGTAGTTGCAGAAGGACAGATCCTGCGCGCTTGTCCCTGGTGGCAAGGATCAGCTTATGGTAGACCCCTTCGAGGAAGTTCGCAGTGAGGGGGCCGTGCCCGCCTAAGGTCTCAAAAGCAAGGGGGAAAAGAGGTGGGTGGCCTGGAGGGCGGCGTACTTCTTGGCCCGCTCCGCATGCACTACCGCGCAACCGGGGGTGGTTGCACAGTGGTGTACATAAGAAGGTGCTAGAGTGTCAACCATCGTGCCGTCCCAAACGAGGTGCTGGCTTCGGTGGAAGGGGATGAGAGTGAGGCCGTCAGGCCGGCGACCGTCGGAGGTGTCGAGTCCCTGTGGCTCCCTTGTACAAGGAATACCGGCGGAGCGGAGGGTCCTCACGAGCGTGTCATTAAGCATCATGTGTCGCGGATGGCTACCCGCGCTGCGCTCGCACGAGAGCCCGTGGTGGCCATTCATTGCGACAAAGTCCCCACAACGCTCGCAGCTGTGGGTCGCAACCACAGGGGCCCTTAGGAGGAGGCCCACACACCCTATAGACACCATACACTGGTAATTGTGGACGGCCTCCTGTTCTCTCGTATTGTGTTGCCAGCCCCGCGTTGCGCTCTAAGCGTTAACCAGTTCCATAGCTATTTCCTTGGATTTCGTTGAATTCATTGGTCAGGCATTTCTACACCGACGCTCTTATACTGTTGAGCAACCTAACCGATATCCCGTCTTCGCCGCAGGTCGACTTTTTGTGTCGTCCTTTTGCCGACATCGTCCACTTCCTCCGCATCAGTTCTTCATCCCAAGTGATCAGTTCTCCATCACACTTGTTTTGTCATTCCCTTCCCCATATTCTTCAATTCTTGAATGTCAGTTGAAAGTCGATACCTTGTTCTTCCTTAGTGTAGTGTATATTTGTGTCTGCACCTTCGCTGTTCTCGCTTTCTTCATATCTTCCATCGTTTCTTAAGCATTTCGATAACTGTTGCGTTCTGACCGCCACCACCACCCCCGCCCCTCCTCGCTCCTCTATATGTGATGTTACTAGTTCTTGCAGCTGAGTTTCCTTGATTGCCTTAAGTCTTTCCTTGATTTTTGCCAAGGAATGGAAAATAAATATTCCTTGATTTTTTCCAATAATGTCTTCACTGCCTCTGTAAATTTCCCTTTCGCTTCCATCGATTTTACCGACAAAGTTATTCTAAGTACGCGTTGAAATCAGTTACCTGTATCACTTTCATGACCTCATCTAATTCATCTCTCAGTTTATTGCTTCTCTATGTAATGACATATTGCATTAACATTTGCATGTCCCTATATATTAGCTATTAACCTCCCTATCCCTTGTTCGTTTAAATCGACTCTTCACGTTCCATTTGGCCATGATGCTCGTTTCAATACAACGGCTCACTTTTGGAGATCACCACGGACCGCGTTGTGGCGATGAGTTAGAAGTTGGTTAGGCCAATTGTACGGCCTTTCCTATAGATATTCTTGTTTCTGTTGTTGTTGCTGCTTCTGTGCACTTTTCAGCAAAATTTCCAGCATTGGCTTTGGCCAAGCCATCGTCAGCTAAAGAAGTTCGGAGGTCTCGGTGCGATCGCGCCTTTACCAAGAAGATGCTTGGCGTTATGCGCGAGGCGACAGGACCTGCTGCCTCTTGGTGGCCTCAGATCAATAAGGTTTCTTCTCTTGTACCTTAATCTACTCAAATATCTACCAATATAATAGCAGAAAGCAGCCAACGCACTCACATAGCTCAAGTGGTGAGCAGTCAGCAGTATCTAAGGCTCAATTAGCCGAAACCTCAGAGCAGCATTAATTGTAGTGGATGGTTTCACTCGTTATTGATGACGCTCTGCCCGGGAGTCAGTCCGCCAATGGTCACCACCAGTTACAAATGTTGCAGTAAAAGTTGGTGATGCCGACAACGTCTTACAAATGTATGAAAAAACTGCATTGGACCGTCACGGCATCCAGGGGATTGAAATACGCTCAAAGCTGTTATAGTGAATCTTAACCTTCCATTTTATGCTTAAGGCCGTTTCATGCCAAGTAAGGTTTAACAGACATATCCTCAGTCTAATTGTACAACGGCTAAGTCTCTGGCTGTCGGAAGCCAGAGGCCGCAGGTTCGAGCCCCGCTGTGTGACATATAAGAGAGCTTAAGCATTGTAAAATTGCAGCTCCTTTAATAAACCAATAAACATTTACATTTTGCATTTACAGTGATAGCAATACAAGCTGACTGACAATCACATCATACATGTTAGTAGTTTGTGTTTACTTACACCACGCATGAAGCCTCCATGCTGTTGCCACTCGTCGACCACTGACCGATCTCGGCAAGATCAACAAACCGTAGTTCATTGCTGTGGCGTCACCTGCAGTCGCTGTGAATATCGAACAGATTTCTCATAGGTGCTCCATAGAAATATATTTCTACAGAAATGGAAACAGCCGTGATGGCAGCAGAAGAGACGAAAGAAGCAGGCTTACAGCATATAAATAACCGAACAAAAATCAATGAACAGTTCTTACTCGTCAACATATCGCTTAAAACATGCGTGCATGCCGCGGTATACCAATCATAATTGATTATAAATCACTGAATTGTATTGATGACCACGATGTTGCTGATGACAACCCAAATGTTAAAAAAAATATATAATACTTTATTCTCTTGTTAACTACAGACTGACGAAGAAAGCTTGACCGCCACGGTCATCGAGCAATTAAAGATTCTCGAGTCGATCGTCTCTATTGAGTGAGTTCGAATTTATGGAGGACGGGAAACCGATCTCAACATTAGCACGACTGCTTTTACGTTATATATATATATATATATATATATATATATATATATATATGTATATATATATGTATATATCATTATGCCTTATTAAGCATGTACGCTACAGCCATGGGACACCTGCCTAGACAGCTCATCAGACGGCAAGCGAACATTAGTAAAGGATCCCTGATTCATTAAAGTAACAATGCAATGCACATCAGCTTTAGGGACATCCTCGAAAGTAGGACATGGCGCGCGGACTGTAGAAAGTTTTGATGCGCCGAGATTCGCATTGTGTCAAGACTTCAATAATAATAATGAATTTCAAATTCGGGCGTTTTTTCGACATTAGTCCGGGGGGGGGGGTAGTTGTTGGTGGTTGGTTCCGACAATCGAGGGAGGTGGTTAAATGGCAGATCATTTGATCTTCTTAGGTAGAGATGGCTGCTAAATATTTGATGGATTCTCTCTGATATGGGACACTAACGTGTTCACATAATATTGACTCGAATCGTTGCAGGACAAACTTTTACCACATCCAATGTTCGCTGTGCATTAAGAACGGCCAGGGTATGCCATGCTGCTTAAGGACGAGCATTGACCCGCTGACCACGATCATGGAGGCGCGTAATAATTTCGTGGAACGGATTTGCGCTCGAGTTGACGAGTTAACGTTCAACATGACCCCACTAGAACTGTGCGCTCAGGATGCCAGGCTCTACGAGCCTACGGCCGATCTGACAGCCTTTATATTATGCGAGACAGATGTGTAACAACCCTATAAGGATCAGGCGATTTGTCTTGGATAATTGCCGATAATTGAGCTTCGCAACAGGTCGTCATTTCTATGCAGAGACATGTAAAATATATAATTGTCTCAGAAGAGAGATGGTACCACCCACCATCAAGGTGAACGTAAACCGTGCGTAATCGTTTTGACCGATTCAGGAACAAGGATAATTATAGAGCTTAACAACGGCGAGCATTAGCACAGTATTTTTGAGCAGCGTTTTTGCCACATTTCTCCTACTATTACGAGTTAGTTTGTGTAGAAGGTCCATAGTCTCGTTATGATGGGGCTTCGGCAGAAGCCACAAAATGTCGGCTTCGTGCCGACACCTGACTAGGTGAGCAGGCAGTAGATAGTGGTCTGTCGTGAGCTAGCACCCGTCGACTAAAAGTCGTCGCTGCTTAGCGAGCGGGTTTTACTCGTCCAAAAATCTCTCGGGCCATTCGATAGTATATAGATATCGCTCAGCCTCCGCGTATCATGAACGAGGCACGACCCTGAGAAACATTTCACACCTTTGAGTTAGTCGAAAGTATTCGACGATATCGATATTTTGTCCTCCTCCGTTGTCTCCTCGCGCGAAATTGGCGACGGCGCCTTTGAAGACGAGCGACAACTCGAGGGGAACATTTCGCCCACGAGTCGCAGCCAAAATGCTCAGTGAAATCTGTGTGGTGATTGTTGGCTTTTTGGCTACGACGGCATACCCACTTGGTGAGTTCGATTAGTCGCTTTTTCCAAGGATTCAAGTGAAAATGTATTGGGTCAATACATCATTTCTGCTGTCCTACGTGAATATGAAATTCAGGGATAAGAGACCACATTATTTTTACCGTTTCCGTAAATACTTTCTGTAGTGTTTCTCTAGTTCAAAGCTGAGCAGTTGCATAGTCGCGAATACGTATTCGAAACTCGGGCATTATTAATTTTTAATTAAAAGAGATGAAGCGATCGTAATTCATATTCGACTACTACGTGACTGAACCTCTACTGTCAAGGTCACACTTGATTTCAAAGCGAAGGCTATTCAGTTCGTGTTTTCTGTAACATGTCACCGTTGACTTTCCTGCGATCGTATCTGAAACCAATTACGTCTCATTAGCCGAGAGTCGAAAAGTATAACTTGACGTTGACGAACTGTACCTGCACATATGAGACACATTAGCCCATGGAGGCTCAGCGTTTGTTGAAGGGTGAGCGTACAAGTGCGTATGAGTATTATGCGGGTCGTGATAGCGAAATTTAGGTCACTCCAACGAAAGCAGGGTTCGCCTTTCGCTTTCTAATAACTATTCTATAATGTATTTACCCCCGTACCCATCGGTTTATAGATACACATATACACGGTGTTGAGCAAGTCACATAAGCTTATGGGAGGCTACGTAAACTTTGACAGTTTCGAAGGCAACCCGCATTTGTCACGTCTGTCTCGTTCAATTTAGTGTACATGCACACACGTATATAGTAGCGAGTCTTTGAAAATGAAAAAGAATGAGTAGAAGTCCGCAAAAAGTTGGCTCAGAGACGTCGAAATTCGCGCTAGATCTTGAAACGCTTTTTGGGATTTTTCGTAAAACGATGCCCACCTAAAGAAACCTTCTTCCTATCTTCCTACCTTTGAACTAATACATTATTGCTACATACGCGCGTATACCGCCGAAATCGCGAAACGTTGCTCAGTGCGGTTGTGTAACGGCTGCTGAACGCCCTGTACATACGCACATATATATATATATATTTTTGGGAAAAAGGTTAGCAAAAAGTCGAAATCCCGATGGACGGAGAGACACAGCCGTCGTCCAGAGCTGAGCTGTTGTGTGCCTGACGATACACAGGGACAGATTCGAATGAAGATTCGAATTGAAGATTTACTAACATGTGGGTGTTACATGTTTCAACTTAGGGAAATATCAGCTTATGTGTTTTTGCCTCGGAGATATGCCCGCTGCGCTGTCTACTGCAAAGGACTTAAACAAGATTAGAGTCCATTTTCATGTAGGCCTACTTAGCGCCTCAATTGCCTAAATAGATTCCAAAGTAGACTTTAAAAGGGTTGTTTCATTTCTAATTTCGCTATCTTACAATGCCTGGTGGCTACTACTCTCTCGATATGATCATGCAACCAAATGATCGTCTTGGATATGCTTTCTCGTAAGATCAGGGTTATACCTAATTGAAGAAGATCATCGCCTGTCTGAGAGTGCCTGGTCAAAGACTCATGAAAAATTTGCAGTATTTTAATTTTTGGGCGAAAAGTCACTCTATAAGTTCTTTCGTATGAGCATCTGATTACCGAGGACAAATGCTCCATTTCGGATACAAGTTGAGCCCTTTTGAACGTGACTGTCTGGAGATGGCATTTTAATTATCGCCTGCGTACCGAGTCAAGTCATAGTTACCTCAATACTGGTGCAGATAGACCATCAACAGTGGCAAGAAGTAACTGCATAGCACAGCCTGGTCACGGAGCCAATACAGCCGAACAAGCCAAGAACAGAAAATACGCCTCATTTATGAATGAGGCGATCCTTTCGACTTGTAGTCTTTGAAAAATTGGAAGGACCGTGGTTACAATCATTAAACTTCCTATAGATATTACGAGAAAGGTTATCGTCCGCTACAGCAGAACCACGTGCAACCGTGCAATCCTTTATACGAACATATCCCTTAGATATGCAAAGGGGCAACGCAACAATTTCTATTTTGGGCCTGGAACTGAGAGAGGGGGCCTCCAAGTGTTCGAGATATTCTAATAAGAATATATAGAGGAAGACGTTCTTAAATGTATTTCACGTTCAACGGGTACAATTGTTACCCACGTTTATAATTGAATAAATTCATATTGGCACATATAGACAGAAAAAAAAGAACACTTCATTGTAAGGTGTAAAATAAAACATTCCTTGCATATAATATACAATTAAGGTTGTGGTGATCCACGAAGTCTGTCCCCGACTACAAAGGTCGGAGGTTTCTGGGTCGAGTGCCGCCGTACGACACGTAGCTTACGACGTGCCTAGTCTTAGTAATATACTGTCAATTTGACAGAGTAGGCGATATAGAGAACAACGTGTACGAAAATGAATCGCATTGGTATTACCTTAATATAAGGTCTGCTGGACACGTCAACACAATAAAATTCGATTAATCTTCAACAGAAACATACTGTGTTTGCATAATACCTAAATATGACCATTATTCGTCGAGCGGCTGAGCTGGCAAAGACGAAACAACAAGTACGTATGCAGACAATGAATTCACACTAATGAAGTGGTCGTATATGATCCATTTGTGCTAGCAGTAATATTGCTTCCACTACGGCTACTGATACTTGGTAACCATAGTCCATAGTCTACAGTCTCGGCTTGACACCCCAGTTGCTTCTCTAATTTTTGTCTACTCTAAGACGCGCAATCACAATCAGTCATCTACAGTTGCAAGCGAACTTTCCGGATAAAGTCAAGCTGGCACTGCTGTGATAGTAGACGAATCCGGAGGTGTGCCAGTAATTCGAGTTTGAGCTAATCGTTCATTGAGATGGTCCGAGATGCGCTACAATTCGCCATCATCGAGACAAGATGAGTCGTATTTTTTTATCCAAGCGCTCTCTGCTCTATCGTGAGCTCGTTCATGAGAGCGAGAGAGAGAGAGAGTGTTGCTGCACTTATGAATCGTTATTGTATATTAAGTGCTAGTTGAGTGCTAGTTGTTGAGCTTTACTTTGAAAGTTGTAGCTTTTGTCCGAGGGAATTGTGTCGGCGTTCGCTTCCACCTCAAAATCATCGTATTGAGTGGCATAATTTTTATTCGTCTTTATGTTTGACGATAGTCGAAAGTTCAAAGCGGAACGAGAGCTGCTTCTCAATGTCGCTGGTCTTGCCCAATGCGTTCGATTTTCTTAGTACCTTGGCACTGAGCAGGCTTATCTCGCCTATGGCAGCCACGGCCCTTGAGCTGCTTGCAAATTGATTTAAGTCGCCAGAGCCGTTAGTAGCTAAATGATTGCGCATTTGAGTGATATATCACGAATATGTGAATATCAATCCACAGTATCACGAGCTACGTGGGCACTGACCTTCTCCGACAGTTCGATTCTGTTTAGTTTCGATATGTTGGAAATAAGCAGGATTTACGAATGTTGTGAGACTGACCTTCGCTGACCTTATAGAAACTACCTTCGCATTAATGTCGACCAAACCAAATGCATGCTTTTGCAGGGTCGTCACGTCAGCGAAGGTTCAATACCTGCAGAAGTCTCACTAGGAGGGTTGCCTCTAATACAGGTACTCATAGAAAGAGGAGAGATTCGCCTTCCAGAGTCGTAGCTTAGTCCCCATCCGCACCAGTGGTCGTGACTGGATCAATACCAGATCTGTACCCTCGATCGTTGTCCACAATTGTGCCAAGACCGAACCTAAGGAATAATACTCTTGTGAGAGTTAATGGCGCAGCCGGCTTGAAACTTCGTATCGGAAATACAACATAGCTGATAGCATGGCCAATATCATCTGGCATTGTCATTAGTACTGTTTACCGCTGGTTATAGGCAAAATGTAAAATCTATCCACTGTATAGGAAAGAGTGCAATCCTATCGGAAGGTCAAAATTTGTTATGCCTTAAGTTATTTACTTATAGTCTCAATAATAACTTTACGGCTGTAATCTAAATCAACCTACATTTTTGTAGACATAGCCTTTACATAAACATTACATAGAAGTCAGTGGTAGAAGTTTGCCATGAGCAAGCACAAGCTAAACAAGGGTTATATATATATATATATATATATATAACAAAAAGAAACACTGTGGATGTCATCCCGAAGACTTATATAATGGGAAAATAGGGTGAATATGCTGAGAGAGCGTAACTATGTGTTTATCTGCTACCAATCTATCCTTTTGGGAAACACAGGTACTTTTTAATTGAATTGAATCAATGTATGACTCGAACTCAGCTACTCTGAATGGTACCTATTTAGCATAGATTTAGGTCGTTTGGTGTTTTGCCAAAATATCTACGTGCAAAACAGAAGACTTGGTAGATGCACAATGTACGATGGAGCCGGGGCTAGCGTATACTGTCGGGCCATAAAATGAATTTATATTGAAGTAACTATCTAGTTTTGTATACCATGACAAGGATGGTGAAGCTGGATGAAGGTGTAGTTACCTGCGACTCCACTAACTCATGTGACTCATTCAAGTCCAACCGCCATCTTGAAGAACACGTCCCGTTGCACTCTGGAAGGCACTGGCACACTGTGCTCGAGAATACAACACAAATATCATTTTCTATTGCAAGCAGCATTCGTTGTAGCAGGGTGGTCAGGTTTTTTTTTATCTAATTCTCAGCTATTTCCTATGTGATAGGCCTCGACACTTAACTTCTCGATGTTACCATGAGGATCTGGCGGGGCCACCTTCGCCTATTTTTTAACTGGCGGTACTTGGTAGGAATCCTGAGATAACCAAAGATGATAATGTGAAATCCAACAAATCTTGAAAGCCTCTCGACAACAGAATTACGCCCTAAACTGTATCTCCCTCGCCTTCAGGCGTCCAGAACGCTCATCACTGGTCGCTCACCACCAGAAGGTCAAGGGGTTGATGTTTCAACAATGTTTTGTCAAATGTCATCAAGTGGAAGTTTGTTACATTGCTGACGATAGCGAGCAGTATTCAACAACAATGTAAACGATGTCGAAGAACAGGCAGAAGCGGAGGGCATTTTCAATATTTCGAAACGGCAACATGTTATTTATGTGACACACCCCTAACGAGTGTTAGACCTCGTTAGGGGTGTGTCACATAAATAACATCCAATTAACACGTGACTAATAATAATATAAGTCTTTCTTATTATCCGCTTGCAACAGATATCCCTACGGACGTGACGCCATTGGTGCTAAATTCGCAGTCAACGGCGCCCCCCATTGGATGTAAGTATGAGAACGAGGTGAGCCCGTATTCACCCGAATGGATAATGGCAGATTCACATCTGTTTGGCATTTAATTTCGAGCAGCTATTTGCTCCATATAACAATCATCCGTCTTGCAGCAGGACGGCACGTAAGATTCCGTGAGTTCGGCATTTGCCGCTAGGTGAAATGGCCGAAGAACTGAAGACTTTGTTCCTCAAATACCCGAAGAGAAGGAAGAGGTAGTTTCTGAACTGAGTGATCATTTAAAAATCAGCTTGCAGCCCTCACTGACCCTACATTTTGTGTGACGACTGATTGATTTTTGGGCATGTTATACACTTGAGAATGGTGACTATTCAAGATGTCCACTGTTTGTTGGGCCATCGAATGGATGTCCCGACAAATGCGAGCGACAAGCGCGACGGTGGCATTCAATACTTTGACGAAGTCGTTTGCGAATCAATCCGCAACTCTGAACAAAGTCACACCATAGTTGTATAGCCGAATCATATAAATTCTTTGCACGTGTACGTTCTGTTCAGTGTCGGCAACTGATCCCTGCCGTAGATCCACGAGGCTCGAATAGTGTCCCCCTTCGGGATTGGAGTATTTGTAGCAGTTCGTTTCGGCTGTTTCAAGACCTATCGTTTTTTTGTCACTAAAACAACACTACACCTTACCTATGTGTGTAGATCTCCATAGATTTTGTGCATATTTTTTCAACATCAAACATCGAGAAACATCGATCGTTACTATCGAAATATGCTATTCATCACCGTTGACGATTCTCCTAATAAGCCCTTAACAAAAAGACAAGGTCGAAACAGGTCCAATTTTACACCCACCCATTGCCAAATGGACAGATAGATGAAGCAGAATAATGAAGTAATTAATAATGAAATATAAAATGATAATATTTTACGGTAAAGTATAACGTAAATATATTAATACATAATCGTTATAGCTGACTTGGTTTAGCAATTCGTAACGACTCGGAAGAATTAGGAATCAGACGGAATGGTTTAATGACTTATTTGTAAAACATGGTGATCTCAATTTTATAAGACACGTTAACATTGAAATATATTTTTTTAGTTATACTCTACTCGCTTAACACTGAACCGATCTAGGCCGTATCTCTAGCACCGTTGTTGGACTCCCTTTCTCGAGGATGAAAAATTGTCTGAGAAATCTGGCAGGTAGGAGGACGCAGGGGTGAGGTTAATATCTGATCTGTAAGGGAGACACCTACTGAACGAAACAGTTTGGAGACAGTGACGTTCCGTCCTGTAATGCTTTTGCCGTTATAGCGAAATAGCCTGCTGCCCGTTTCAGAGTCACTCTCCCTCTCTCTCTCTCGCTCATAAGTGCAAAGTGTCCATAGCTTGTGTCCCGAATCATTCCATTTGTTAATATCAGATAACGGTTCGTCACTTGGCTGTAGAAGTTTTCTCATTTTGGCGAAGGACATTGAATGATTATTCGGCCATTTGTAGGAGGTTGAACCGCAAAGATTGTATGAGTGGGTTTTTGTGGAAATACATTTAACCACTTCAAATGTGATACGACCTATCCGAATGTAAGGGATAATTTTTTTGATAATTTTTATCAACAAATAACCAACGAAAATTTTCTAACGGAAATATTTTATTTACAACTTATTATTATTATTGTCACAGATTCACTGCAGCCAGCAACAGAAGCAGGTGAGTATGACCATGACATTTAGCCATATATGCTATCTTCATCTGTTGGCAAAGGCAAAACCCGAGACGATCCCAATTGCGTGCTGCTTTTCAGTGCGTTTCATTTTACCAGATTAATCATCGAGGAATCTGTCCTCTAAAATATATTACACTATGCCCTTGAGTATGCATTTGCCCGGTATGAACTTCCGGAACTTCGCCGCCGAGCCAAGCAAATTCGCACATGTTTGACGCTAAGTACACGTGCATTTATCTGCAAATCACGTCTATTAATGACCATTTCCATTGATCCAATGTTACAATTTTTTTTGCTGCTCTGTGCTTCTTTCAGCGTTGTCGGCCGAGCTCACTGATGAAGTGCCCTCGTTGCCGAAAAGTGGACGATTCTCCAAATACGATTGTGACAACACATTCGCAGCCAATATGACCGAAGTTCTCAGGAAGGCGACAGATCAAAGCGCGCCCTGGAGACCCCTGCTGAAAATGGTGTTATTCCCCGCAAAACCTTTTATTTCCGCTTAAACATGAAAGAGAACGCGGGCTGTCGACTGTGTGTGGATGGGACGGTGGTAAAAAGATTAAGTTAATTGAGGAAGCTCATCAGTTGCTACTCTTAGGATATCGTTCAGTGTAGAATGCATCGTCATTTATGTCAGAAGCCCAATCGACCAGGGTATTAAGATCGATAATACGACAGTTCGCGAGTTCGCACTACGTAAACTTCTTCAAGTTCAAATTGCACCCAAAGCTATTATTATTATTATTCGAGACTGATATCAACTTCAAATACAGTACTATTCATTGTGTACTACATATATATATATATATATGTAAGGCCAGTCGTTTTCATAACGGTGAATTAATAATAGCTGAATTGATTAGAACCGGGCTTCTCATTACCAAATTAGGACCCTTAGTTGACGGCCTGTTGTCCAACGAAACTGCTTTCTGGCTTCCAGTCTCTTGACTGCCGCCAATGGTCGAGCCGTTGCAACGATGCGGTTTGACCCAAAAGAACCACTGAACACTGTATCAATCTATGAACTCAAATTCGAAATTACACACTAAGTTTTTGTACTCCTAAACGAGCTCTAGTTAGCCTCTCGCTTAGCAATAATAGTATTATATTTGCATGAATATGGAACAATTTGGAAATACATGAATGTTGTAGATGTTTATGCGTTGTCCTCTACGTTCACATCTCTGGGAAGACCAGCACAAGGCATGCTCGCACAAATCATGATTGAAGTCGATTTCTCCGACAGCCATGAAAAGTCGCCCTCGAAGACCGTTGAACTATAACAGTCGAAACTACATGTGAGCCTCAAGTGGCCACTACATGTGAGCCTAGTTGATTATCAAATTCGAGGCCAAATGAACAACGAGCGGGGAGAATAGTCTCTGAAATTTTTATCGTAGTTGAACATAGGGTCGTATATATGCTAAATTAGCTGTTTTTCTGCTTCGAAACAGGCGAATCTCGGAAAGTTGAACAGAGCCCTCGCGAAGCAGTTCTACGCTTTTTGGCACGTCTTCGACGACGAGTAAGTTCCGGTGAAGGACGCTATTGAAATTCGGTGTAAATTTGCTTATTTGGTTACGTCGATTGATCGATCAATCAATCAGTGCATCAAATCGTTCTATATGAATGTCGCCTCTTTCAGAGGTGTCAGAAATCTCTCCAGATACTAACAGAAACCTGTCTACTTAATCATTCGCTCGGTTCATATATAAAGTTAGAATAATCAGGCTTTTCAGGTTAACTGCTACTTTCAACCTTAAGGTTGAGCCCTCGGCATGACCTTGTCCACTATGTCACCCGTAGGCGAATCCCCTCTGAATCTTCGCGTACACTTTTTTTAACCTCCCAACGGTTTTGTAGCACTAGTGATTCGTTGGCAAAATATATCGCAGTATATAAAGATGATATCAACGACTACGCAATGCCTTCAGGGTAACTAACTGCGTGTATATTGTTCGTGCATGTCTGCTTTCCGCAGGACGGATTTCTATCATCGTCAATGTGGCCTATGTACACGATACGGCAAAGGGTTCCCATGCTGCATACGGGAGCGTTCCTACTGGGTGAACAGGATTATGCAAGCGCGCGATGAATTCGTCGACGCAATTTGTAAGATCGCCACCGAGCATAGGGTCGCCCCCGAGAATTGCGCTTTCGACGCTAAACACTACGATCCGACCGTCGATGTCGCCGCTCTGTTGCGATGCGAAGCAAAGTGTGAAGGATATAACAAGGGCGAAGCCTTATGTACTACGTCGAACACGACGAATGCCGAGACCTTGATGCCCACTGTCAATCCGGTAACCGCCAGTGAATGATGACAGGTTGCTGGGGGAGCGTGGTGAGGCATATAGCACGGATGTGGGGTGTGAGATGATTTACGTCCACGATCATCCCGGTTGAAGCCGAAGTCGTTACGGCCCCCAAGTCATGGAGGTAGTTACAACGTCAGCGTTCTAGATTAAACAAAGACAACCCTGCTTTGATGACTTCTGCGCGAAGTGTTTTCCTTTTTTTGCATTTTCAACGTATTTATTCTCTGACATTATTGTGCGACAACAAATAGCCCCCCCCCCCCCCGGGGAATGGGAGAGATGGAATATTTAATGAGATATCATCTGGTGTAGAGTTGTAACAATTTTGCAAAAAATCGGTTCCAATACCATTTGCAGTTTACATTATCTAAGCACAACCCGCGTCAATGGACACATATCATGCAAAGAACACTGTGACAGCGCCGGCTTTCACTTATTTAGATTGTACACACCGAAGCGAAATTCAATAAAGCTTTAATAAGAAGCGAAAAAAAAATTCTATTTTCTGAACCGATCTTCAGCTGTTTCCCTATCTGACAGGCCTCAGCTCTTGACCTTTTAGATATTAACCCTTTGGTCTAGTGGTGAGCGTCTTGGACTGCTAGACCGGCGGGACGTGTGGGTTGGGTTCAAATCCTGTCAGACGCTTCGGAGAATCTTTCGGAGTTCTTTATCATCTTTCTTTATCTGAAGATTCTTGCCAGGTACGAGTAATAAGTAGCGAAAAAACAAAGCTGTTCTGGGAATATATACAGAGAAATTGCTTTTGCATCTGTATGCGCTCGTTGGAGCCGACGGCAGCGCGAGGGCATTACGCAATTGCATTGAAAACATTATGGATTAACGATTTGCGATGGAACCTTTACAAGATTCTTGCTCCACTAGCGCGGACTGTGCACTTCGCGTTGTAACATAACTGCAATTGCCTCGTAGATATGTCTGAGACAAAAACGCCGGTAAAGTATCCATGGAGTATCGCGTAGCTGGTGTATTGAGTACGGACTCTTGCAAAACGCTGACCAGAGATCAGAGATCACAATCGTTGAAACACGCTTTTCGAGAGTTTGCAGTAGTATAATAATTTTAGCTTGGCCGATAAATAATGACCGCCAAAGACGAGTTAAAATTTAGTTAATTATAAAAGTGGAGCGATAATAACTACCCTGCTGGACAGTGAACTACATCCAAGAACAGCCTCCTCTTCATATTCCCAATATCTAAAACAAGGCAGGCAATATTTAAGACAATGATCGCAATCTTTGAAGCCTTGTAGTTTCACTAAAATAAGCGCTAAATTGGTTTCAAATTTGGCGGGTTTTTTTGTTTAAAAAGCTGCAGCTCGTGAATGCAAATGCGGCCCAGTTATTTCGAAAGCTGCCTGCTCAGCTTAGAGTAGACGGGTCAGCTATAGTGGGTCGTCTACATGGGCTAGGAAAGGTGCACGAGGAAGGGTATGTGGCAAGTGCCACATGAACTCAATGAAAATGCCAATCGGACCGGTCTCAACACTTACTTAGCTAACAAAGAAGAGTTTTCTGTAGAATATTGTTTCGGGAAATGAAAAATTTATATTCTACAATAATAATCAATTTAAAACGGGGTGGTGATACCTAGAATTCATGGCCGTATGGAAATCGGCAACCTGATATACTTCCGGGGACTTAGTCATGTCTCCCAAGGTGCATGTTGGCATTAGGATTTCTGTCAATGATATCTTCCAAAATGAAAACGCCTTCATTGATTAATGCATCAATGGCCTTATCGGCCGATGAGTACAAATCAATGTGCTATATCTATATATATATATATATTCTATATTGATATAAATTGGCCCGTAGCAATTTCTAGAACGACGACGTTTAACGAAAAGGCAACAAGATCACATTTCGCTATATTCAATAATTAACAAAGGTTTATTTTTTGCTAAACGTTTTGTGGAACTGTTCGTAAAAGGCGATTGACTCCTTCGTGATTCTGGGCGTCACGATTGTCAGAGCCTTCACGATATGACGAGTGCATACATCTTGCGGTATCATGTACTCCTCATACGCTTCGATTGCTGCCTCCTGCATCATTGCCACAATCTGCGCATAACACATGAAATAGACAGAAAAAAAATGATGAAAAATTATCCACAAAAAATGGTTGGGTTAAAAAAAATACTGTATATAATACAAATGTCGTTCGGCTGGGAATGACGAAGTAGAGTTGACCCCCAGACCACCTCCTCCTCATTTTTGACTACTACGGTTGCCAATAGAGTGTGCCTAACTTTGCCACGAGGATCTTGTTGTCGTTGCTCTGGAGGAACGACTTTTTTCCACAATAAACAACAAAAGGTATCTTTTATTACTTGTTTGATATAGAAGCGATCGATTTGTCGGGCACCGTTCAGTGTGTTAAGTGACAAATCTCGAAACATTTCGATGCGAACCGACAGCATTTTCAATTTGAAATTATTGTATTGTAGAATTATGTGCGAATAATTCAGCCGAATCACTGTATATTTACATTTTGTGTAACTAACTGAAAATAGAATGAAAGACCCTATAAATTTCCGGCCAGCTGAATGTGGAAAAAGGCACCGTTCCCGCCAGTTAGTAGACTCTCTCTCCCTATATATATATAAACAAATATGGAGTGTCTTTTGAGTGTCGATATTTGGTCTAGACATTGTGTCGGTCAGATACGATGTTTGCAAACGGCGTAAACCCAGATTTGAGGCATTGATATTGAAAGTTCGCCAATGTCGCCATATCTACATATAGACAAACATATAATATACCTCGGCTCCGGAGTATCCGTTCGTGTTGTCGACGGCATTATCCAGCGAGACTTCACTGCTCACTGGATGTTTTTCGAAGCATATCTCCAATATCTCCCGCCGAGCGGCGGGATCAGGCAGAGGTACATAGACCAGTGAATCCAAACGACCTGGACGGAGCAGAGCCTGTTTGACAAATAATTACACATAATAATACACGCCGTTCTCTTATACACCGTTTGTCATCTCTGTCTACCCTGATAGCTTTACACTGGGCCGCCTTCATACGATATGACACATCACACAATAACATCGTCTGTACGTACTTGTATAAAGTGGTACAGTACCAGATAGGAAGGATGTATGAACATTTTCGACGGAATGATCAGATCAGAGAGAGAGAGAGACAGAGAGAGGGACTCTGTACCAGTCTAGCATAGGAAAATATATTATTCATTGACGTCCATCTACAGGTCGTCATTCTAGTGTAGTTCGGTACCTCATCGATAATGTCGGGTCGATTCGTCGCTGCAACAATCATCACATCTTCCAACGCCTCAATTCCGTCCATTTCAGTGAGGAGCTGTGTGAGAACCCGGTCACCGACGGCGCCACCTCCCCCCGAAGAGCTCTTTCGCTCTGTGCCGATTGCGTCTGTCGATTGAATTTCACGATTGAGCATGTGTAAACATCTGGTTGGTCCCATTCCTCATGTTAACAACAATAATGATAGTTTCGAACTGATCAAAAGGCCACTTTCACTTCTTGAAGTAGTCACAATCAGCTCGTTCACATGTGCGTGTAACTTTGAGCTATCGCAGATCTTGGGTGACTTAAATGTCGCACTGCTTGAACAAGACGTCTGACCTTCGTTCGTTAACTAAACAGAAGTGTGAAGGTGAACACTATGGCAAACACTATTGATTTCGTTCACAGACGGGCGTTAGTATCCACGTTAGTCTATGAAGTGTGTCTAGGTGAAAACTCAATGCGAAAATGTATTTCCCCTGTCGACGCAGTCCCTCCCTTCATTCAGCGAAGCGCATTTGAAGCTCACCGATTTCGTCGAAGAACACGATCGCAGGAGATGCAGCCCGAGCTTTTCTAAAGAGATCTCTCACGGCTCGCTCGCTATCACCAACCCATTTCGAAAATAGCTCTGGACCCTTGACCGCCAGAAAGTTCAGTTCGGACTCAGTGGCGAGCGCCCTAGCGATCATGGTCTTTGCACATCCCGGCGGGCCGTACATCAGAAGGCCTGATGGGGGCTTGATTCCCATTCTATATTGGTACACATTTTCAAACAACATAAGCAGAATTCGACATAGAAACCAGCTATGGTGGACTCGGCGAATTTAAGCTATAATTGCATGCTTTCAAGGTTTCGATCTATAGAACGTCTTGCCCGCTAAGATCGTCAATTTCAATAGTGCACAGAGCAAATCGCCAAACGTTCAGCCCAAGCGGTGAAGTATATACAAATAATAGGTAGAATAAACAATGACTATCGGACGTTCTGAACAGAAATCATGCTGACAAGGTTGGTGATGGCGAACATTTCGTTCGATTTTCAATTAGATTAATCGACTTTGTTACGTTGGCCTGAATGGACAATTTAGTCATTTCTTTACCTTTTAAAGTCGGCCTTGTGAAGCAGGGGCCACTCAACACTTTTTCTTAACCTCTGCTTAACTTCGTCCATACCGCCAATACTAGACCAGCGGACCTTGGGAATCTCCAATACGATATCACGCATCGGTGTTGCCGTCACCATCTGGTCACAGCAAAATCAAACTTCATTAGTGTCACTACCGAAATCGCTCAACACCATTAGTGGTGACATACAAATCATTGTTTCAACCTAATTTCTCATATGAATCGTTAAATCTTAACTAGATTTACTCAGTTGATCTCGTTCGTACTTTCAAAGCTCCACGAAGATCATCAGGTTCAAGGTACCCTGCCTTATCTTCACCCATTCGGGTCATTTGAAGAACGACCGCATGTCTCACTAGGCATTCCAAATTGGCACCTGTGTAGCCATGAAGAAGATCGTTAATCTGGAACAACAATGAATTATTATAGATACATAATGAGAAAATGTCTTAAATCGGTCGATAGCAACTCAAATGTTTTCTAACGAAAATTGTAAATTATTATTATTGTCATTATTATAAATACATTATTCCGTTATTATGGCAAAATTTAACATTATAGCTTCTATTAGATATACGGGAACTCTAATATTGGACAATGGCAGTACCTTCAACAAACCTCAATCTGAATTGGATGAATTAATTAGGTTTCTATGCGCTATTCATTGCTAAGGCACTCGGTATCTGAACCACTGTTTATCAATGTTTTAGATTTCGTAGTTGAGTAAATATGTAAAATTATTGATGTCATCTAAGATACTAAGAAGAAATAAACGACTAAATTTGTTACAAAGTATATAATAAATTAGTTATACTCGAATGATATTATCTGTTCGTAGTTAATATTTAGCCAAGGGTAAATATTAATTACAGCTAACTCGATTCGATTAGCATCACGCAGTGGAATCCACAAGTTGGCTTTTGGTTCAAATTAATTTCTTGAGTACTAGGCATGTATAATATCTGGTAGCAGATCAGCATCTATCTGGGCATAGGGCAATACAAAACATATACGCTGATAAATTAAATATACCTCCTTAATATCGTGGCTAGTGAGATTATGTGGGAATTTCCGCAGCATCAATTGAAGGATTTCCAATCGCTCGTTGGCTTTTGGTGTTCCAGTCTCTATTTCCGAGTCAAACAGGCCCCTCACTGCCTCGTCAAGTGTCGAAACACGGCTGCTGGTGGCGACAACGAAACTCTGTGACATAGATGACAATAGATAGGACGATACATTGTAGAATCTCGCGAAGACATTTTCTCTTTGAAATTGTGACTTCTATTTCCTAGTAGCAAGCAACGTACTTGCTGGGATCAACATTCTCTTGGCATTCATTGTGTAACGAGAAAACTTAAGCGTTAACTATACAACAGTTTCATCAATAAGCAAAAGTCTTGTAGATTCAATAATAAAAGTGGGCGTACCCGTTGAACGTGAAATACATCTAAAAGCACCTTCCTCTCTCTGTCTCTATATATATATATATATATATATATATATATATATATATACTATTACGGTTACTAATTATATTATTATATATACTATATATATCATTACGGCACTATCGTTCCGTAACGATACTAACCTGATTTGGCAAACCTCTGATAAATCCACTTATTCGGGCAAATCCATCTCTGCCCTCGCGTTTGCCGCCCAGAAAAGACTCCACATTGTCGAGAAGGACAAGCCGATGACGGGCCTTTTTCAACAGAGCGGCCGAGGCTGCTGAAGATTCATTACTAGTTTTTGTTGACACACAAATCGATATGAGAGATGAATGCAACATGTTTATTGCATCAATTGAATCAGAAACAGGACAGCATATCAAATGAATTGTTCCAAGTCAACTGCTACAATTAAGACACTGCATTACCTGCCAGTTAGATCCTGTGCGCTTACATCAAAGATGTCGATATTCAGTTCCGCTGCTAAAGCACTGACGAGCATCGATTTCCCTGTACCTGAAGGGCCAGTAATGAGGATGCGGCGTAGAGGTCGCACGCCAATTCTCTCCAGCTGCTTCAATCCGTACGGACTAATGCTGGCGAGTTCCCCGAGCGAGGTCTTCGCAGCGTGTAAACCGCCGATATCAGTAAAGGTCACCTTATTCGTTGTCAGAGCCTGTGGAGAGTTGCTATCTCCAGAGGCCTGTGGCTTTTGTTGGATGCTGAATTCCGTATTGTGAGTGATCCTATGCGCAGGACAGATGCGGAAAACAGGCCACAACCATTTAGTCGATCAACCCGTCCCATGGTTTGGATATAGAAGGTAATCCGTTGGTCCAAATAACGGCCGCATTGAAGGACATCCTCATAAGGACCAAGCTCGAATATGGCTTGCTCTTTGATGACAACGGTATATCCAACTTTACAACGTTATATCTAGATTACCGTGTCATGGGCGAGCCTGTTCTTATATAGATTATCAATCATAATAAAAATATTTGTCTTTTTGGTTAGCTATTTACAAATCGGTTATATTGATCAAATTTCAATTCGAAATTCAAATTTTATCCTATCCAAAAACCTTGATCATTTTCACATGAATCATCATACTGCAGCAATGCTTTGTGAATCATTTGACTTTCACGGTTTACCTGTAATATGCACTGGCTGTGCTTGCATCTCCTCCTGGGTATCGGATACTAAGGTCCGACATGGACGTCTCCAAGTCAGCATACTTGCTATCGGCAAATATTATCCGAAACGAGTACCATGTACAATAGTGATTACATCGAATCTCCTCTCCCGGATGGACGGCGGTAGTGTCTGAAATACACCGCGTAGTGAACATTATCGAAGATAACACATTTACCCGTTCTGCTCGATAGTTAAATCTGTGAAATCTGAAGGAAAATGAAGGTTGAAGCTGCTTGACAATCTATGGGCATCGAAAGACAACGAGGGGCCGTCTGACAAAACGTCTCTCTCTCTCTCTCTCTCTCTCAATACCGAAAACATTCGTACTGAAAGTACTGCTAACAGTTAGCTGTTTCCAAAGTATTTGAAAATGACAACGTGCACCACTTACCGTACGTTCTTCGTAATCTGTCAAGCACAAGCGGCTGGATTTCATCAGGAATCTCAAGTCCGGTCAGTTGCTCGAGTTCGATGACTGATGCGTCCAGCAGCTTACCAGTAAATCGCTGAACGCGCAATCGGCTCCTGGGAGGCAATTCACTGCATTGCAGCAGTGGACAAGCTGACAATAGAGGCGCACCCTAAAGGTTACGATAGAATTACAATAAAAACAATAATAATAATAATAATAATACTGAAATTATTATAATTATCGTACGCTTTCTGTCGCATTTATTTTATAATTTGCTTCTTTTTTTTGTTTATTGGGCTGACGCATAACTCCGTAGCGAAAATCGGGATGAATTTCAAGCGCAAAATATTTATTAAAAACTTTTTTAATCACCGAAGTAGAGGTGCTCCAATTCTATTCAATGACTTCATGCCGTCTTTCTCTTCATTATGGAGAGTTTCGAGTTATTAAAGGGTTGATTATTCAAACTACTGCACTGTAGCAGCCGGAACAAGTTCTAATCTGAAGGTGCTAGATCTGGGCTATGGAGCGAGTGCACCAAAACATCCCACCAAAGCCACAATTATATTTGCCGACTCATCCAACAAATGGGCGGTCTAACGTTTTCCACAGGGGTGGAACACAACGCCTCTATCTATACTTGCCAATTTGGACCGCTTCTGATTGGGTGGGCGGTCACCACTTGGACGAATCAATCGCAGCAAGCAATCGTGACAGCAGCTCGTAATAGACGATTCAGATATAACATCTCATTAATTACTATATATATATATATATACGCCGTATACATATATATATATATATATATATATGTATACGGCGTAGGTCCCGAGGAGAGGATGTGGACGGGCCTCAGCTCGAATCAACAAAATAGAATAGCCAGTAATTGAGAATCCAACCCCCACGTAGTTCTAGACCCTTCAGACAGGCTTAGAAGCGGCGATGGCCGAAGATTCGATGAACTAGAATAAGTCGAACTTAAAAATTCTCCACTTTTAGAACCAACAGCAGCAGAACGGCCAAACGGAGACAAACGCTGCAAGCTGCGGTCTAATTGCCCCTGGTCGATGTCGTCGTTGATAATTTTTAAGTCGGTTTTCTCGTATTTCTCACTTTGTCGTTTGAAATAGAATCTGCTCATCTGTGAACAATTGTTGGCTTTTCCAAGGGTTTGTAACAATTTTGTTGTCACTGGCCAGTAATTTTCATTTCTTTTGCTTTTTCTCACGGTTGAGTCCTTCTGTCTTTCGCTCTCCGGTGTATTGGTGATACCTCGTCTCCATCGTCTACGTGACTATGTCCCTTGAGCGAAAAGACGCAATCAAATTCATCCGGGACAACTGGAACCGTTCGAAACGCGTCCAATGCATCCTCTATGGTAACACGCCACCGAGACTTAGCTTGATTTCAGTTAAGCAGCAGCGTGGTCATAGCGTTTCGTCATCTATCGAGCGCGTCCACGCTGGCCATTAGATTCGCTGGCCGCAGCGTTTGTCTCCGTTTGGCCGTTCTGCTGCTGCAGGTTCTTCCAGTGGAAGATTTTCAAGTCCCATATTCACATAGAAGGAAATTCATTTTTCTCGGCAAAAAAATGTCGGTATAAATGGTTCGGTATATGAAAATCAGCTTTGATTTGAACTGGAACTTAATATGCTTGACACACGAGTGAGCGGAAAGACAACAGGCAACAAACTGCTACGAACTTATGCATCAACCAAATAGAATCATGTTCAGAAATGATTAGATTTTGTCTATTCGTGTACGGCCGACGATGCAACAGCACGAGGTTTACATGTATCATATACTCATGCGCATGTCCGAGGCATCCTCGTGGGCAAATATATATATATATATATATATATATATATATATATATGATATTAGCCTACCATGTGCGGCCAAACTATCCGGAGACATGTTTGTCCTTCAGTATTGGTGACGATGACGTGGTCGTTAACAGCAATATTGGCCATTTTCAATGTGAACGGACTCACTAGCAGGATCTGCCTCTGGAGGGCCATTGAAAGTTCTCCCAAGAGTTCGTCTGCAACAAATGCAGATATATGTATATATATATTACATACGTTGTAATATACAGGCTGTGAGGAAGATTAGTCAACTACCTATTTCTGATCTAGGCAAACTTTCACTGTGTCGAAGGTAATCAAACGTGAATTTTTGTTTCTCTCCTTTTCCAGGCACCTATTCAGATATCAACGTGTGTTACCAGTACAAACAAAAACGAGAGAGAGAAAACATCCAGACACTGATACAGTGAAGTTAGCAGTGATTTTCCCAAAAGTTTGATGTCCTCGGGGAGAACTTACGATTAATAACTATTGTGTCGACTACGGCCGATATGTGCGTACGATTAACAACGAACGAATATATATACTACAATATCCAAAGCAACACTTAAGACTTCGTCTCCCGTACTGTTAAGCTATTTTCCAATTACCCTGTAGATTTACGGTGTCCCAAGAAGATGGGCGTCGATATTTTCTAGAAGTTGTGTTCCACATCGGTATACCGGTCAATTAATACATTAATCTTACAATACAATGATACAATTAATACAATCCCTAGAAATAATTCCTAATTACTGTATGTTTGAATAAATTTTCATTAATACATTGAAAGCAATGCCTGTCCTCTCCCTCTCACATATTTACCACCCAATTTATGCTTGATAAAGTTGTGATTCACTTCAGGTCGATTAAAAGCGAAGACCGCCGACTAAGTCTGCTTTTAGTGCGACAATATAATTCCGATATTCACGAAATACCTCGATATATGTCACTAACATGATGAAGTGTTTCAACCGACACGATTCATGAGGTCCTCTGCTACCACTTGAAGCGATTCGGTGTTTAAAATCAATATATGATTCCATATTTTTTAGATAATTTTTCCCTCTCTCTCTCTCTCTCTATTGAACTACTGTTCACACCAATTTACTCATATATACCATATTCAAATAATTGCTAATTCTTCACCAGTCGACAAAATACATGATGCTATTAGATGTTAGATGCCATAAAAAGTCTCTCTCGTTCCCCGATTCACTCACTCACCCTTGTTCTGAAGTTCGCGCACAGTGGCGAACAGCTTCCCATTGCAGATGAAATCGTAGTCGGTGTTATGAAGACCGAGGTCTTCGCCCATCTCGATCTTGCTCTGACAGCGAGCTTCGCCGTCACCTTCACTTGCCATGTTCTGGTGTTTCTCACGATCCTTGGGCAAGAGGACAATCGAACAGATTTGACATCTGATGAAATCACTCTTCGGCTCCTTTTTTTTGCTTCCACTGCCAGCAGGCGAGGCGGTTGCCATTTTGAGCTGGAGCTGCTTTTGAAGACGAAGGGAGAGAAACCGAGATGGAAGCTTCGGACTGTAACAACGAAAGAGATCACATCGTCATTATAGGTGACGATCGTGATTTTCTCGTTAGGAAAAAACAGTTGTTTGCGGTTCTATGACGATAGAGGGAATATATATAGACGTCTATGTCCATATGGACGTCCAGCGTCACAACCCCCTGCTCTACGGTTAGTCGTCCATACTGGACCCACTTTTAGAATAGATCCGGGCTAGGAGGAACAATGACACTC
This sequence comes from Stratiolaelaps scimitus, assembly GCA_019614645.1. Lineage (NCBI taxonomy): Eukaryota > Metazoa > Arthropoda > Arachnida > Mesostigmata > Laelapidae > Stratiolaelaps > Stratiolaelaps scimitus. The sequence continues at coordinate 801,910 of JABWDB010000031.1, read as the reverse complement.
GTCCTGGTCGAACGCACTGTGGGATGGGCTAATGTGGGAACTCGGAAGAAATTGTTGAGCTGTGGACCGAAACAGGAGTGTATATAGAATTGGTCACAACTGTATTTTGATTGATATTGTTCGGCCACTTTGGCGATTTCAGCTCGAATTAAATTCTACAGTTTTTAATGGAATAACTCCTCAACAAATATACGGAAAGCGAAATTCGAGAATGGCGTCGTGTCAAATATTGATCATGATTGTGTGTCATATTGTGAGAATACAAGAATTATCGACGCAGTTGGGAACAGTCGGGGGTGTCAGGCCAAGGCCGTCATGGTCACCCCCGAGGGAGGCCACAACATTGCCCCTCTGCCTCCGCACAGCAAGGGAAGGTCAATGCCTCTACAATGTTTGTATATCGCTTATTCATAATTTGAAACATTTCCTGTCGTGAAAGAGAAGGAAAAATGTTTAAAGCCACTTCGTTCGCCCTGACAATTTGTCAGTTTGTTAAGCATTATCAATCAGAGGGATAGCACCCGTTCCTATGACAATGCCGGATGGCTGGTTCGATAACCCCTTCATAGGTCAAAGTTGAACCCCGACGCAGTTCAATTTAATTGAGTTAATTACTCCTCAATTTGTTTGAACAGTTCGACAACTACTTCGAGTGTAATCGTCAAACCATATCTTTGCTACTTGCATATATTTCGTTCATTTGTAATCTCGAATCTTCTTGGATAGCAATTCGCTCGTGTTCAAGTTGGAAAAATTTTCATGATTTGAGCAGTCGCAGCGTGGAATGGCTCTCAACTCGTTAAAGCGACCTAGGACATGCTATTTACTAATTGTGACGAATAATCAAATTATGCATGAATCAAATCTGGAGTTACAATACGCGAACCGAAAACACGGCCCCGCGTAATGTATATCTGCCCTTCCAACATGCACTTCAAGTGTGTGTTCGATATATGTCTCATACAACTGAACATAGTTCGAAAATATGTATCACACTACTGGAAGTCCAAGTTTTACTATGAGTTTATCTATAGTTATATATTTAAAATGTACTCTCTCTCGCTCTCCGTCAACATCTTAAAGCAAAAACGACGCGCCACGCGTAGAGTGTGACACTTAGCAAGCTTATCGCCTCGGGCTGTTTTGTTCGATGAAGAACAGCTGATCATCGAACTCGACGGGAGCTATTTGAATATTTTGCACCCGCCGGAGCGAAGAGTGTCTGCGGTTTAACCTGTCCAATAAACAGTTCAGTAGTATATTGCAAATGTTGAATAACTGGAGCTCTTCTGGTTAGATTTTCGAAAGAGATTTAGATAATAGTTTCACTGGGCTGTCCGGGCCTGACGCACACGTGTATTGGATATACTTAGCACAATTCTAATTGTAACCTAATGTTTTGAGCGAAGTTCAGTCCGCTTTTGTTGGACACAAACAGATTAAATTGATAAAGTTGCACAAATAACGAATTAGTGAAACTCACATCCGAGACCGGGTTCTACTATACAAGATAAAAGTGTCTGCTGTTGTTTACGTCTAGATGCGGTTGGATGTGACACGGTCTGCTCACATTTTCGAAGGATGCATCAACACAACAGCTGACACGGGTTGGAGCGACAGCTTCTATTTATAGCACAACACTCTTCTCTTTCTATCTATAGGAAACGGATAAACGGAGAGCTTAATGAGCTGCAATTGTCATAATGTTGCTGATCAACTTTAACTAATTATATGCATGCGAGTGTTAATTACCGAAACGTCAAAACTGTCACAGTAAAGATTCGCGCTTCGAGCACGCCCCACGTGCGCCTGTGTGAGTGCATTTTTCCAAACAGCTGATTGTCTCGGGCTGAGTGTCGCATGGTGAGTGCGATCCGTACGAGGTACGCGCCATTTCTAATTGATCTTCGTATGTTGATTTCTAATTTCTAATAATAATAATAATGATGAAAATTATAAAACTGTATGCCTGCGTTTGCACAGAATCTGAATTTGAACCAAAGCAATAATCATTTGATAGTTTTAATACGATCATTCTCCTTGACACAGAAAATCATATGGAAAAACAATTCTTTGTTTATTATCTGTCGACAATTCTATACTTCTGTTTTGTTACGCTATCATGGATACTCGAACAAATGACTTAAGTCGTTGCCTTAGGTTAGTATAATTTTTACCCCTAGACCAACGAGGAAGGAAGAGAATAAGCAAAGGTGGCCCCCGACAGGTCCTCATAGTAATACCTAAAAAGTTTAAGAGCTGAGGCCTGTCAGATAGGGGAACAGCTAAGGGTCAGCTCGAAAAACAATTATTGTATGATTTTTACAAAGCGGTTTGCAAAAGATGATGCATCAATCTTATTATTATTATTATTACATACATAAAGTCTGTTGGTCTTATCATTTATAAGTGCAGATCAGTCGACTATTCTTCCACTTTCGAGGACACGACAAATATCTTCGTATCTCCACTGGAAGGAAGGCCACACCCTTCGAGTCGGGGTACGGGGTCTTTGAACTCGAACCGTTGCTGGCATGTGGAATTATTCCACATGATTTGCGGACGATAGATCGAGCTCTATCAAAGTTTTAACATTATTAAATAGACTATTGTTAAAAATAGTGAACAAAGGGCAGCAATACAATTAGTAGCTTATCATTTCTATGTGATTAATGAAGCTAATTTATTGACTGAGCACAGCAAGTAGATAATGCATACAATGTCCGTTCCCACTGATTCGATATTGAGTTCGACCCTGTCTCTCTCTAAGCAGTCAGCCGGTCGGTTTAGGTCGTTGTTCAGGCGTTCTACAAAATGTCATAGGTCAAAGATGACATCTTTCGGTGTCAGGAAATACTGACGAGTACTGTTCAAACGGGTTGCATTATATTTCTTAAATGTGAACGTTTCTCTTCGTATCAGTCAAATGCGATATATGTATATTTATACAGAGCGGTTCCCATATTGTGCTGCAGATGGGCAAAAAAGAATCTGGCGAAGTTCGCCAGCAGCGAAAGAGTTTCTTTCAAGCGGCGCAGAGCGGAGACTTGGAGGGACTCCCTCGAGGACTTCGTGTTCGTCCTACCACAAGTGACAAGGAATCGGGCGATCTTCCCGAGCCAGCACAGACAACGTGGTGCATGCGGAGCTTGGTACAGCCGGCGTCGTCTGATACTGTATTGCATGTGGCTGCCCGCAACGGACATCTTAACGTCATCCGGTAAGCAAGCTGACGAAACATCACCGCGCTTGTTTTATTTGTTGATGTTTCGCTCGGCCACATGTATTCTCGCTACCTGAAGTCCTTGCAGGACACAGGAAGTAGAGGCCTTTTTATTATCAGTATTCCGATGTATCAAAAAAGAGATGAGCAATATAATGTCATTTTAACTTGCCGGTGCAACGACGATGTTAGACATCCTTAAACATTAGCAGTTAGCCCACGGTCCTGGACAAAGTGTTCTTTCGGTACAATTGATATTTACCGAAACGGTGGGTTTAATAATCACTGCATAATCGTTGGGTTGATAATTAGCAAGGGCTGCAGCACTTGTATGTGTTTTGAATGAAAAGATGTACATCAGTGCATTAATGATTCAGTTCGATTTTCGCTAGCTTAGACATAGATAACTTTCAGTTTAGTAACGCTCAATTATGAACCTATGAGCCTTGAGGTAATTATCATGATGGATTTGTAGTATCTGCACATATTTCAGAATATTGGCAACTTCTTGAAATGAATTTTTGTATAACTCAACTTACGAACGAAACTAGGCTGCAAAAGGTTTTAGATGAAATCGGGCCGAGAAGAGGCTCATGTATTTAGAGCATGTTGTTACGATAACTGTCCGTGTTACATGTAATATCACTGTAATATAACAAGATTAGAAAATATATAACATCACAGTAGAATTCATTGTTATCGCCACCTGTTCTTTATGCGAAGGTTTTTCCTCGATGAGCTCGAGTTGGATCACCTTCTGACCTCCGCTAACCAGGACGGGAAGTGTCCACTTCACGAAGCCGCTCAAAGTCTTCAGTGCGAGGTCTCTCAGTATCTCATTGATCGTGGAACATCCGTCGATATTCTCAAAAGAGCCGATTGGTATGAAGCGTATGATTTGTCATTCACGAAATAGCTAATACGAACGACGAAATCAAGAAATATTTCGCCAAACATACCTGTACGCCACGATGTTTATATCCTGATTGTCTGCTATCTGTAATCAGTGTTAGAACTGGTGCAAATCAGTGTACCTTACATAATTGAAGCAAAAACGAAATATTATGGTTATTCCAGCCCTCATGCTGTTAATACCTTCTACCTTCATTAGATATTTGTTTTTTTGTTTTTTCCAGCTGACCCTCAGCTGTTCCCCTATCTGACAGGCCTCAGCTCTTAACCTTTTAGGTATTACTATGAGGACCTGTCGGGGCCACCTTTGCTGTGTGTGTTGGGTTCAAATCCTGTCAGACGCGGAGAATCTTTGGAATTCTTTATCATCTTTTTTATCTGAAGATTCTTGCCAGGTACGAGTAAGGAAGAGAATAAGCAAAGGTGGCCCCGACAGGTCCTCATCTTCATTAGATATTGACCGATGGTTAGTGTAGCTAATATAAACGTTGCTAGTATAAACAGTGGCTAATTTCAATCGAAATACCGTATCTTTCAAACAAATCACTGTTCCCTCTGATTTCTCTTCACAGGACTCCTCTGATGTTGGCCTGCACCCGTGATGATAACGGTCCAATGATTAAGCTGCTTCTCCAAAACGGAGCAAGAACAGCTCTCAGGAATAAGGACGGTTGGACACCCTTTCACATTGGTACAAGGTAACTTTTGATTCGAAAAGTATCATCACACGTCGGCACCACTAACTATCTATCTATCCATATATATATATATATATATCACGCTACCGATTAACACTTATTATTTTACCATGGCATGGTTTGAGGCATATATATATATATATATATATATGAGAGGGGTGATGCTGTTGACGTAATGGCGTATTGTCGTAATAACGTGAGCATAGTTTGAATGCTCATCACGCAGTTCCGATCTATGATTCGTTCTTCTCTTTCGTTCGTTTATCGTCCCCGTATATATACGTATCTGTACACTCAACATCTGAATAATAATCTGGTTGATAAACCTTCCATGATGCATATATATATATATATATATATATTTATTCATAGCTTAAGTGATCACCACATCGGCTCGACTTCCATCAGTTGAGTTTTATTTTCATGTTATATAGACACCAAGGAGTAAGCGAACGAAGAGGGGGTTTTTCCTTACAATCTACATCTGCGTAACGTATTGTTTGTCATGGTAAGCCGGACTTTATCATGGGTAAACACATTCAGTCGTCGTCGCTGCTCGAGCTCGACTCGCTGCTGCTGCTGCTTGGAGTGTCACATTCGACCGGCGTCTTAGAGCTTGCAGTGGGCTGCTTGCCATCGCTTGAATTTGACCCGCGATTGTGGCCGCTACCACCTGCTTTTGGCCGCTGGACATCGTGTATTCGCATGAGATCTATAAGCCTCTCGGCACTCGAGCCGCTGGCATAGTGAAGAACGTCAACTGGCAGCGAGTACTGTCGATAGTTGCTCGGCCGAATACTAAAGCTATCAACGTGGAAGCGGAACTCCGGCCGACCACCACGCACCTGCTGGCCAACAGACATAGAGAGACAGAGAGAGAAAAAGATTTCCGGGAAGGAAGAATCAGTTATCCTGCCGTTCGTAGGAAAATCGACGATTTTTTTTCTGGTCTTAGAAGGGAACGGTTAACGTTGCCTCTTGAACACCAGCGGCTTTTTCCAGCAACGCATTCGACAGGATTATGTACTGATATGCTGCAAATTGATTAGGCTATTTACAAGAGAATAGCCTACAATTGTTATGGCAATTTCTATGATCAATCGCTTCGATAGAAAGCGCATACAGTTCGCTTAGTTTTAAGCATATAATTTGCCTACTGTATGGAAATCCGATTTGAGCTGCCCTTGTTCGTTCGTAACAACGTTTTGTTGAAGGGTAAAAATCTAGTCTGGTCATCCTCCCGCAACGGCTTGTACCTCGCAACGGGCCGATTGACAAGAATCCTTATCGAATCTCATTGTCAATAAGTGTATATTGTTGCTTGCCTGCAATGTATCGTGGAGTTCATCCCATTCGAACAGTAGTCCATCCGTCTGAGGGCAGAAGATGTTAAAATCGATAAGGCGAACGTAGTCCTTGCGCGAACGGTACACGTCAAACGTGTAGTTCTCGAGAGGGAAACGATCTTTGATATATTCCTTAAAGAAAGAGATGATGTCACCCACGATCTGGTCCTGTTGTTCTACGATATACCTGCAGAAATCGGTTAGCAACGAGATCGCGTTCAATTTTTATATCTTGTCAAAGCCGGATCGCCATCGAACCGAACACAGCTAATCAGTGACTGTTGACTTCTTATCGAAGTGCGCTATATCTAATTCGGTTTCAATATCGTTTAACATGGATCCATTAGCAACTGACAGATCGAAGCCCGCTGTGCTTCGATGAATCCAATTTACTGAGTGAATACTATCATAATAGTAACTACACAAGTAACTCACCCGTAATACTGGCTGATCTCCCTCTGCGAGATGGCTATCAGGCGACGGTTACGTACGAAGCAACGGAACTCGAACGACGGCTCTATCTCTACCCATTTCCGTAGTATGAGATGGTGGGCAGAGAACGGGGTAGATTCCGTTGCAGGAGAGCCGAGTTGACAATGCCGAACTAGCTGAGGCAGCGTCATGGCGCGAGTATCTTCACAAGAACAATGAAGCACACAATATATCGCGATTACTAACTGGGCCATGACAACGGCCGTATCATGTCCCCAGAACAATTTACGTAATGGTAAACATTTAATCTCCTTATGTCAGATATGTACCGGGGTATGTGGCGTTCGTGTCTGTGGTGATCATTGTGGAGGGTTGTTCATTGTTCTCAACGGGGGCTAACGTGTACCTGTAGGATGACCTTCAGCTTCCTCATCGTCACCGAAGAGGTTTTCCCACTTTATTCCTCGATCGCAATATTCGAACGGATTTGTCAGATCGTGGATAACAAATGATGAGCTCTTTAACAGGAGGCATATATCGACGAAGGTGCTACAGCTTAGCGAATTGTTGAGGCCTATCCAGGATGCATCCTGAAATGAGTACAGGACAAGTGGCAAACATGGGATCAGTTTTAGCAGGGAGTATTCGAAGTCTTGCAGCACGTGCTCACGATATATTTGTTTGCCTGCACAAGGTTAATCAAGGAAGTAGAAGAAGCACTTTTATACCGAATTTTTAGTTTCGAAAGTATATTCTCAGCCCTGTAGACTCTTGGCTCCCTAAGTTCGCTGACCGCTCAACATTATATATATATATATATATATATATATTGATCTATAACTGTATCTATGTATATGGCTGTTTATTTACCTTGGGGCAGCTCCAATCCAGCTTCGGGAAGCAACGGCCTCCTAATTTGCGAATTTTTTTTGCTACGCAGCGCGACAGCTTCTCAAAGGCGGGCACCTGCGTATATACGATCATCATCATTATCAAGTTAAGAAAACAGTGACTATAAGAGAATTCATAGAAATGATATAAAAATCAGATATCTATATATATATATATATATATATATATGTATATAACAAATGTAAATGTATAATTAATTTAATTTATACATATATATTTAATTTGGTGTTTTATTTATTAGTTACATCGCAGCTACATGGGCGTCATATAGCAGTTGTCTTTGTGGCGTATTCAAGTTTGACCAGCGCGCAGAATTTTTTTCGGCTATAAATCGATCCCCCGCGCTCCCTCCCCGATATTCATATAATACATTATGTGGAATGGGCGTCTGGTTGCTGCTCACAGAAAATATGTTTCATTATACATTCGCTAGTTCAACTCGCCCAAGGACAGATACTGTGAGGATCGAATTGCAAAAAATAAGATAATTTCAACATGCGAAGAGACTGCTACCGCAACCTTAGTTAGGCTTCCATCGAGCTTCCTCGGTTGATCAATTCGACCATGATAGCTGTCCGGTCTGTCAGTTAAGTGCCGAATTTTGCCTTATGACTTACATCGGTTGCACCCTCTCCAAGTTCATCCTCGTCGTCGACGTCTGACCAGGACACGTCCGAATCATCGTCATTATCCTCGTCGTCACCTTCCAGCAGTGATTCCTTTTTCCATCGATATGGCTTACCGGGCAATCGGAGAGTGTCATCCGACAGTAAATAATTCACAAACTCTATTGGAAGTGGTACGATGAACGACAGAGGTGTCACCTTCTCGAATTTATGATACCTGACCAATTGGACAAACCAACAGCGTCGCTAAGGATTTGAATCAATCACTGACACTATATTGCGTTAGCGCGCATTTTGCAATTGTTCACTGTGTGTCATCATATGCAGAGTAACTAATATGAAGTAAAAAAAAACGTGAATAGATCGAAGGCGAGTCTGTGAGAAAGCACACTAGGAAGACGTCTGTTACTATAAGAACGATAAATGATTTAACTACTAGATAGCGGGTTAATTGGGGGGGATTATAAATAATGCATGATATGGACGGCATTGGCGATGTACATTCCTATGAATAGTTTCGCCATAAATCATTTGTGTATAGTGAATTACTGACTGAAATACTGCGATTGTCGAGCTAATAAATACTGTGATATGCATATGGCTTTTCGCGTCTAAATGAATCTCATCCATTCGGCGGCGGCGACGTACCATTTGCTGAAGCTGCACTGTATGATATCGTTGGAACTGACTCGAAAACGGTAGCGGCTCACGTCGACGTCTCCTAACTCGTCCATTTCCATACACGCTCGTGGAGATTCGCGAACCGCAGCTGATTGAACTGCCAGTTGAAACTTGACAATCGGCAACTAATTATGGTAATTAGCAGGGCTGCGCTGGTTGACGTTGTATGGCAGCCATGTTTTCCATTTGTTCTTATCGCTGTTGCTTCGGTTGCGTTTATACGAAAGGACAAGAATCGGCGAAATGAGCTTTTCAATGAAGAAATCAACAGTAAATTATGGAGTGATTTCGACGGGATCGCTGATGTCTCGTGCAAAGACGACCGACCAACGACAGCAACAACCTCCTCTCCAGCCTCTGCTGCAGGGCCAATGCTTTTACGGCTGGCATTGATGACGATGGCCGTTTTGATGCGGCTGACTCACTCAGAGAGGCGAGTGGCGCGAGTGCCGAAAAGTGAACGAGCACAGGGGTGAAGTGGCACCTGTTAAGTATCTCGTAGCATTTATAGGCCAAATGTCAAAGTGAGGGATACAATTATGATTAGGCTTAATTCTGATCCATGCTATTATTTATTTTTGTTATGAGGAGATGTGGTCGTTTGTTGAGGTGATCGGGCGAGCTTTCAGGTGAAGAGGCTGTTGTTGACACGCCCTGTGCGCGTAATCTCACAAGGGAACTTGTGTGGTTCTGCCGAGAGCCGGCGTAGGCTATTAGAAATTGCTCTCAGTGATATTAATCTTCTCCAATTTTACTAGATATTTATAGATTAGCTGCCTCGTATGGTCTACTTATTAGGGTTAATATAATCAGCTCCTATGATTATTCGGACGAATGTGGGAAAGTGCAGCCACCAAATGCTTTTACGAATAAAGAAGCACAATGAACATATTTCACAGCGACATTCACTAATTAGGAATTATTTTTAGGGATTATTTTGGGGGTTAGTCTCATCCCACATCCTATATATATATATATATATATATATATATATAAAATTCATATTATACATTTGTACGTGATCTTACTACAATCTATGGAACCGAACTGAATGTGACATCGCCTATATCGTACTTACACAACGTGTGTGAAATAAAAAAAAAACCTATTAAGTTAGTTCATAATGAGGAACCGCTATTTTCGTTCAGAATAACATTCTACGCTCACGCTACTGTATGTTTGAATAAATCTATTTTATAAATGGTTCTACGCCCATATTATGGTTTGAAAAAATGGTGATTTTCGACATCTTGCCCGCCATCCGCAAAGCAAAAATGTTTCGTATATATAGCATTGTTTCGATTAACTTCACAATAAAATCAACCACCCGCATCCGTGCAGAAACTGAGTGGGAAACGAATAATACACATTTGTAATACATGTATTTCTGCTACATTTTTATTAGATTTATTAAGTAAGATCTTAAAAACGTCAACAATTTCAGCGGCTGAAGCGTATAGGGCATAGAACACCGTGGAGGAGGAACTGACTCCTGAGAGGGAAGATGAAACAGCCTAGTGTTTTTCTTGATTAGAAAACAATATTATTATACAAATGAAGATGAGATGGCTTAAATTGTTCGATGGTTATTTCATGATTCATTGATTCACCACATAATGAGCAGTTAGTTAGTGAAAATTCTAAATGCTGATGTCTTCGATGATTTTTCTTCATTCAGGAAAGGCAATTTGGAGTCGCTGAAGATCCTGTTAGCGCACAATCCCTCTCTTTCGAGGACAAAAAGCAACAATGGAAGGACACCCCTGCATACAGCAGGTAAATTTTTGAATTTCCCGTGTGGCGAAATAATTATCAATACGGCCAACCTCACATGAATCAAAAGCGATGGTGTATATATTACTTCGGAAGTTGTGTAGTCGCGAATACTAAATGAGGCGGAGTACACGGTCCTATAATAGTTGAACAATGTAATTGGTCATTAACCAAATGAGGTTTCAATGGCTAGCGACCTTCGAATAATCTCCGCCGTTCGTAACTTTTATGGGTTTGCTAAAGGAAGGTGTAAGAGGTTTTTAAAGGCTCATTGCAGCATGTGCGTTTACTTAAGGGAAAATCATAGCATCATTTTGTTTTGCTTGTGTCACAGGCTCTGGGTTAAAAGTTCAGACATGGTTGGCTTGAGCTTCTCGACGAGACATATTCATTTGCAATTGAGACACGTGTTCTTAAAAAATGTTGCATTTTTCAAATTTATTCTTCGCCTATCCTAACTCTGTTCCAGGTTGTCAAAGGCGTACCCCGTCTCTCGAAGACGATGTGCCATGATCTCAGTTTCTGCCGTTCGAATGATTGAGGCAATTTGGCATGGGTCTTATCATATAAATGGGACCCTTTGCAGGCAATTAGCTGTTGTTTGATTGTTAACTCCAGCGTTTTTTACCACGACTATTCGGAGTACATTGACAGACAAAAGTCCCTGGTCGATCTTAGCTAATATGTTCGACATTACGTGCCTTTTTTTTCATTTTCAGCTGTCCATGGCCATACAACGGTAGTGTCATTTCTTTTATCGACATCATCGGACCCCGAAGGAGTAGACGTTCAGGATTCATGCGGTAGCACACCCCTTATGGATGCGGCCCGTTTCAATTCGGTCGATTGCTGCAAGATGCTTATCCACCATGGAGCAACAATCGATAAACGAGATGGGGTTGGACGAAATGCGCTTCATGTCGCTGCTCAGGCGGGATCTACCGAGGTCGTTCAGTTCCTGCTGGGTGCAATGGACTCTGCGACTTGCAGGGTCATTTCGATAGGTCTTGAGCTGGACGGCGACGACGAGCTTTCGACTGACTCAGCTCACAGGCGTCATAATACGGGGGATGTGGCTACTGCAAACTGGCGGACGGATAATGGGCAGACCGCTCTGCATCTTGCAGCACGGGTTCGTATTCGTAAGCCATAGCAAGATTTTCTCTTAATCTCGTTGAACGCGCCTAGGTTTAGCTCTGAGCCGATATCACATGGTGACGGCATAAACTGTAAAGGATACAGTCGTATTCCACTTCAAAATTGGTCACTAATTAGAATGGAAGGTACATATGATATTAAATCAGGCCATTTTCAGGAGGGTCACGTTGCCACTGTAAAATATTTACTCTCTGTTGGAGCGAATATCGAAGCAACGGATCGCGATGGATGCACAGGTAAGCCTTGTTTCAGTTGTGGTTCATATTTATAAGATTTGTTTAGCTATATCCCGAGGCCGCACTGGACAAGTTTGCCGTTCTCATTTGGAGTAAGGCTATAGTATAGATTAGGCGGTTGGGAAAGTTGTGTCGATTTATGACCCCTAGGTTGCACCGTTCGTCGAGCTCCCGGGCGGCGGCCTGGTGGTGCAGTCGTGTGCGTCTTGCAATAGGAGGAGACACGTAGGTGCCGGACACGTGCTAGATCTCCCACTGTTGCAAATTTGCTGCTTAAAGGGTCCGTCTTATGAAGCAATTCCGAAAGCAGTTGTCCCGTGGACTGAGTTAAATGTTGGCTGAGCGTCAAAATTTACTAGCGTATACCGTGCGTAGCTGAATCATTTCGGTTATCTTAATCATCGGACGAGTTTCTATCGCTTGCGACGGCCTTGTTCCAATGTTCTATTTCGAAATTATTGTGTGCTTTAATATATACACAGTAATTAGTGACGAAGTTCGGGGCACGGTGTGAGGTTGGGGCGGTCATGGCCGTCACCGAGGGAGGCGTTCCTAATGCCAAGGGACGTGTTTTGACCAATTTGTCTCGAACGCAAGTTGCGCATAGTACAGAGTCATGTTATTACTCTTCTCTCTTTGTTAGAGAAACTCAAAGTAGTCGAAGAATATCCCCAACATATGTTGTTGGTGGCAGCCACCTACAGAGCTTAGTATTTATTTTCCAAATTTGTATAACGCTGAATGGACGCATGCTAAAGTTAAAGTCGTCACTCTCAATGACTTCTGCGAGTTCTCGAATGGTAATCATCGACGTGTCGTGATTTTTGTCACGGAGAATGTCGTCGTCTACCAGAGAAGGCCTTCTAGATCTTGCAGATCTGCGCCGTCCAGGTTGGAATCTCCCTGATGAAATTTCCAACCATCTCTAGCACGGCCCAAAAGCATCCCCGCCTTACAAACGGGTGACATTTTGAAACGTTTTCGCGGCAATTTTACATTTTTTCGAAACTCATACAACAAAAGATGGCAAATGTACAATTTTCCACTGCTCATTTCGACACAGTCGTTGAGGCCAAACGAAGCGTTGTCGAAATGTAACTGGCCGTTCCAAACGACTTATGACGATTTGCTTTGTGTACAAGCTGACCTCTCTCTCTCAAATGATCTTGCCTGGTAGGGCTCTGCGGGCGCTCTGTTGAGTAGCGGTGAATAATCGACATTACTTTCCGAACAAACGAATAATTACTCGGATATGAGGAGATTTCATTTATAACTATACGTAGCTATACGTATCATATAATCGGTTCAAAACTAGACTTCGATTACGCCTATGCGTTTTTAACTTGAATAACTTTTTCTAAGTGTATATGTCAATGAGTGGGGATTGAGCTAAGGCGCCGCCGAAGTTTATGCTATGACTTTTTAAATTGGCATACAGCACCATTTCACGGTTATTTGCACATATGACGAAGCTATTTCAAGCTATTTCGAACTTATAATCCGCCACTTATTCTTTCAGCTATTGACATCGCCGGGAAGTATCAAAGTGATCATACAATTGAAATACTCAAGGGTCATCGTGATGAATCACTCGAATTAAGTACGAATGAAACTAAATAAATAGACAGATCTTTCTAATCCAAGTACGTGCACTTATTTATTATAATCGAATATATCGACAACATATTAGCAGATGATTTGTTCACTTGCACGCTAGCTGAACGTTAGTTGTACTAGCGGCGGATTCTTAATCATATCCCATATGAGATTTGTCAACACACACGAAACAAAGAACCAAACATATCGTCATCAACAGCAACGGGTAAGATCAATTGATCCATAGGATTTAAGCAACAATTGTACCCCGTGAATAAAGCGTCATTAACAACAATAGGTAGCCGGCGGGTATTTCTTTCAATCGGCGCAATCTTTCCTTTGAGGGGGGCATTGCGCAGCATGGTGTACTGTGTGCATAAGGTTCGTTGTTAATATTCCCGACTAACTTCGCTAGCTCCGTTGCAACGTGTTGTGCTGGTGGTGCCCCTACGAGATGTCCTGCTGGATTCCGCGTTCGTACTATATACACTGCTATTCAATTTGTCTCATGTCATCGCGGTGCCGGGGCTGTTGTGTCCATTCTGCTGTCACCTGTCGTAAATCTCGTTGTTAGACCATTACGTGGACTCACAATAGCTTCATTTTGATATTCGTTCTTGCGAACGCTGTATTCTGAATTTCATTTGTGCTACTACGGTGTACATTCGCTGTCGCCGGGCGATTGGGAAGGACCAAATAGGACGGACAGCCTGAACGTAATCAGGCTCGGTGAATGAGCAGTTGGGACGAAAGGGTAGGTACGTTCCCTGCTAGGACAAATAGTAGGTCTATGGGCATTCAACAGCATATACCTCAATGGTGAACATGACGTTGCTTCGTTCGTCACCAGCGCTTTTCGTTCGTCTATTTTTCGAACCTGGAGGTGTTGCTACTTGGGTCAAGGCGCGGAAGTACTCTCGCGTTACTTCAAACCATATGCGTCCTGCGGGATTCGAACCGAGCGACCCTGGGGTTTCAAGTCCTCGGCCCTGACCATCGTTTTTCCTCGCCCTTACGTCGTTTTTCCTCGCGTTCCTTCGCCTATATTAGCCAGACATCAAGCGGTCGTTAGATGTTTGCTTCCGAAGGCACTTCGCATTTATTTCAACGGCGGCGACCTGAAGTGACTCAAGCGCGAGTTTTGCAACCGTGAGGGTCGAGGGTCTCACGACTTCCGGGTGAAGTTCATTTATTTTTTAGCTTGTTTGAGTTTCTCAGCACTGATTCGTTTGGCTGAAAGGTCTACATGTTCCTTCGTAGGAGAATCGAACCTGCATAGGAAAATTTACCTAAATTGAACGAAATTTTCGAGGTCAAATTACGCGTTCGGCATATTAGACTTAGTAGATTTCCCTTTTATGTAAAAAAAAAAACAACCCGACAGTTCCAGCGACTAAAGTAAATTTCCAGTCTGACAATTCACCGTCGACATTTAACTCAGTCCACGGTACAACTGCTTTCTGCACTTCTTCATATGACGGAAAACCCCCTCTAAATGCAAATGTGCAACGGTGGGAATCGAACCCTCCCCGCTCCTGTGTATCGCCTGCGGTTGCAAGGCGCACACGGATGCACCACCAGGCCACCGGGGTCCTCGACAATTCTAGCGACTGGCGTCCCTAATCCGTGCCTCCCCGTAGCAGAGCACTGCGACTATGTTTCGCAGTCGTCTTTGATCAGGTCGAAATAAAACGAATCGGAAGTTTCCTAAAAGTGTTTATTATGTGGTGACTTTTCTAAGCAGATGAAAACACCCACCTGTTTTAAGAAAATACCAGCTGAAGTACCTTCCATTTTCCTTATATAAGGAAGAACCATGTCATATAGAATTGCATTTGTTCCATGTTTATTAGTTAGTTTCTCCTTCACAGAATTTAACGACATGTATCCAGGAGAGGTTTTTCTAATACTACTTGTCAATAAGCTGATATCATATACTAGACCCACTAACGAATCGACGAACGGCTCACTCATGAGGGTCTTTAATGACCTGTTTTTCTTGATATTTTTCTTTCTGCTGCTTAAATACATGCCATTGTGCATACTGTTTTGGCCATTTCAATTCGGTTTACTCAACGTCCTCTGATTGTGATGAAGGTATTTTCTCCACTTGGGTGTCCTCCACCTCAGGCCCTACCCTAGGCAGAGGCTGGTTATCCGAGTACTCCCATTAACATAACGACGTTCTAAATTCGATTCCAGGCGATTCAAGGCGTCGAGGGTCTCTTTTATGTGGTTCGTGTTCTTAAATAAACAGGTCCCCTTCTCGTAAAACGTTTATCTGTTCCTTCACTGACCGATGCTGATGAGAACATTATCCGATATGAGGGTACCATATATTTAAACAACACTTGATCGAATTTGCATTTGAACATATTATACGAAGAGGTTGTCCGACTTGATGCCTATGGAGTCGGCCGCTTTAAATGCCACCGCATTTTGCTTTCATGTACATATCATACAAACGTATATAGTACAATGTACTTACTCAATTTTGCTATGAGCCTATGGTGTGAAAGAAAACATATGCCTGGATTCGCATGTCAATCCACATTGTCTATTTTTGGGTACGGCGCAATAGTTCTTGGTCTCTACTGTGCTGTCATCATATGACGACAAAATAGTAGAGATTATTCTCCTTCCATTGCACAAGGCGGACCCTGGTGTGATGTGTTCTCTCTGTGTGTACAGTTTGTTGTACGTTATACAGCACTAGGACTTGGTGATGTCCAAGTGCAAAGGAAGTAACAATTAGAACGATATTCATCTCTCTCTCTCTCTCTTCCCCCGGAAAGCTCATTGGGTCCAACAGTGACTGTGCCAGCTCGACACAGCAGAACAATAATCATAATGTTCCTTAGCGGCTTCGTCACCTTGGCATACGTTGGCACGAAGTGCGCGATGGTAGAAAGACGATACGGGTGCAATTGGGCAGTCACGCCGCCCGCTCAGGTATACGATAATGCGTCAATTGTCCCAAGAACTCGTTCGGCGGGGAGGTGCGTGTTGACGTGCTGGCACCTCTCCTGACGTGTCGATGTGTCTTACGGGATTCGTGCACAAAGTTTGCGTGTGGTACGTAGGTCTATGTTATAGGTACGTGATGTGTTTACGGTCGGTGCTTAACTTTAGGGAGGGGGAACCTATCCCGAGATTTGACAAGAGTGCCACAATAAGTTCTTCGCGATCTCCATGTGTCCAGTGTCTGGCCAGTGTAAGGTTTAGAAGAATAGGTACTCTATCGTTTTCACGAATAACTCAAAAGGTTATTTCTGTAACGCACATGCTATCAGCATGTATTTAAATACATCCTTTGCGTGGGAGAGCCCTAACGCTCTGTATTGGAGAGAATGCAATTTTTACAGAAACACTCGCCGATCAGCCTCTCCTTCACGGGGCCACATCAGGCTACTTTAATCTAACAGAGGCTAAATCGATGCTCGCTAGAGCTTGCACTTCAACGGATTTTTTATGGTCGGCTTCCGTGAACTGTTAAAACTTACGGGCCTGCTGTATAGCTAGTTGTAATGACAGGTGCCCAATTCCGTCTTGACTGAGAGGTAATAGCAGTGTCCTAAAAAAATCAAGTGGCCTGATACAATAAATTGTATTCTATGTAGGTCGTGCTCAGGACATGCAAGTGATTTCAGAAATAATTATGTAACGGGAGTCGTGGATACATGACGTTTATCCATAGATTACACTGGTTTTCTAACAAGCCTTAAGTTGCGTTGTCGTCGTAACTTTCAACTTTCGTCGAATTGGAATAATATCATTAACTTCTCAAATTAAGTTCATACACATGTAGAACAGGTGACATTGTAAAGAAACATTTCCATATTACGAACCCGATATCGAGATCAAGCGGATATTTGCCAAATTTACTACGAGTTCTCTCGACAGGGAAGCGGTTTTCGGTTGGGGCTATAGCTTCGATTTGTATATGCCCAATGGACGATACAGGTTAATTTACACCAATTAGAAATATGCTATCCTCAGACGTCTCGTCGGATACGTGTGCCACAGGGAACACATACAATTTTGGAATAGTTTGAAATGAGTCGTACCGGACCCCTGCCAAGGCGAACTCGGTGGTTTTCAATGTAGACCGGCTGCTCTGACTATTGATGCTGCCCTCATCATCACATATTCAAACTCAAATCTATATTTCGAATTACACAGAGGAGCGTTCACCGACAGAGATAGAGTTGGTGTGTTTTGGATGATCTTGTGAAAACGCATCTTGTGTGAAAAAATCGAATACTTGCCGATCACTTTGTAGAAGTCCTACCTTACACGCGCTTGAAGCGTTCTCTCACAGAGTTCCGTTTCATTGAATCGATCGGATTTCGTCGAACCTATTTGTATTTGTCAGATAGTCATAACCTAAATCTACGAAGGAAATTTAGCTGAATCTTTTACCGTTCACATTCAACACAAACAGCCGTAGCAAAGATAAGATACGAACGTTGTAGGCATCATTAAGCATTTGTGGTTCGAACACTCCGTTGACTTCTCTAGGTATTAATGGCCAATCGCAGTTTCCGCGTTCTACTTCTTTGGCGGAGGGGGCAGGTAACTAATACTTGGAACCCATTAATTTCCATACGTGGCCGGCTTAGCGCGAAGATGCACAAGGGGGTCTGGTGCGAATACGGACCACACTTGCATATAAATAGTGCTTAGCGATGTCTTTGTCTATGTCGACAAAAGCGATATTCGTTCACCTTTAAATCGGTTCAGCGAAGAGTTCGCTTCGGTCACCTTGATTCAGTGGCCATAGTGGGTGAGCACCGCCTGCTACATGTCACTAATTTTTATTCAGTGGTGTTCAACCTTTTTAATGTGATTGGCGTACTCTATTCGGTTACATTTGAAATGTTCGTTCCTCCGACAGGAGGATATATAGATAGCATTCGGTTTCCGGTCCGCTGCAACCTTATACGAAGAACGTCTCCGATCGACGAATTTGCCCAATGCGTCTGTTCTGATTCGTCTGATCTATGCAGAGGTCGATGGTGGTAGGTGTTGTGTTAATAATAATAATTGTTTTTTTCGAACTGACCCTCAGCTGTTCCTCTACCTGACAGACCTCAGCTCTTAGCCTTAGGTATTACTATGAGGACCTGTCGGGGCCACCTTTGCTTAATCTCTTCGTTCCTCGTACCTGGCGAGAACCTGGTGATGCTGTTGTGTTATGCTGTGCAACAACGTAGCGAGCATCACTGATCCGACGAATCAGAGCAGCGTCTCGATCAGGAAATCTGATCTCTCTTTTGCATTCTCTTCTTCTGATGCTGCCATTTGTACGTGGACATACACCAGATGGAGTTGCTCCGAGATGTTCACGGATATCGTGGTTTGGTCCACCGCGGTGTTCGCCTTCTAACCCCTTAGTGTTTTGCTGGGTTTCGCTTCTGCTGCCTCGATTGCTATTGCTGAACGATTTTCCACTCCGATTATTATTATTATTAGTATTACGATTCTCATTATTGGTATGTGTATGTGCATATAGGTGCCTAACGTGTGCGCGTGAGTGAATGCATGCAATTCCCTCCGCCGTATTTACTCCTCCAGGGACTCTCAGGATCGGCTCCTCGCAGAGTGCGCAGGTTTGAAGCCCGGGTACTGCTTCAGCCGTCATACTTCGACCTCGTTCCTTCCAGCTGATACCGCCGCGGCCGTGGCGCTTCCGCCGCTGGTGCTTATTACAGACTCTATCTCTCTCTCTCTCTCTTCCTACGCTATCTCATCTGTTTATATGAACGCGGCTGCCGGTCATTTGTCGCTTCTCGACAACGACGACGTCGTGGAAGTTTGGTGATGGCCGGGCAGATCTAGACGACGACAAGGCTGAGGATGACGCGATGACTGATTGTGTTGGAGGTGGGTGTCGGAACCCCAGGTATCGGAAAGCAGAATCTACTGGGCTTGCAGTTTGGCCGGCACGCCGTTGCCCCTGATGTTCCTAACCTGTAATAGCACAATGCCGACACAACGATCCGAAAGAAAACAACCAACAAACCTAAGTACTTGCGACCAGCAACGTGCTGGATAGGAAGAACCAGTGGTGAAACACGCCGCAATAGGAGGGATAAGCAGGACATAGGCTATAGGCATCATGTAGTTTGATCTCCTCATTAGGGGACAAGGAGACTGAAATGACCTAGTCACCTATGCTGCACGGAGACAAGACGATACTCGATGTCATGCAAGTTATCTAAAGTGTCGAGGCTGTCTCAAGGGCATTCCATGTTAAACGAAGTTGATACCCCGGGACATTGATTGGCACAATTAATTGCGCAAAGCAGGCAACGTAAAGGGGAAGGTTATATTGGTATATTAAAGGAACTGCAGCTTTGCAATGTTTAACTTGTCTATTTTATGTCACCAGGTTGCGGGTCTCGGAACCTAAGGCCTCCTGCAGGACATAGTAGATGAATTTATTTTGTCACGAGAACGTAGCGAATTATTGAATAGGTCAGTCTGCATTGGTTTAAAGGCGACATGACGGATATATAACAGCCGGTAGCGCTATTTGACAAAGGTGTCATTTATGTATTATAACTGGGCTACGGATGTGTCACTCACACGGTCAGTGGGTATCTTTGCCTGGAAAGGCAAAGATCAGCGAAGAATCATGGCATAACGCGTTAGAATTTTGGAACAGGAGAATCGCTGTACGATTGCCATAAGACTGTAGCAAGATGTGAAGTAGTACCACATCTGATAAGCGAGATGAATCAGAAAATACAAAACGATGATTTGTAATAGTGGCCCGAACCGCAGCGGTTCGGGTGAAGGCGAAGGCGAATCTGACATTCGTGAGAGAATTCGAAAACTCATCACAGGAGAATTCAGAAAAACCGATGTGAGACTATACTAGGATTTCTCTTAACCCTATGGGGCGTCTCTGTGACGTAGCCTTTTCTGGAATCGAATTAATGCGGAGAGAACAGATGGCAAGAGTAAACAAAGCACTGCGCTCAAATTGTCCTGGTAGAAGGTAGGAGTCAGCTTCCGGTCGGTTTAGGGGTCCGTCCTACGAAGCAATGCCAAAAGCAGTTGTACCTTGGACGTTAAATGTTGGCTGAGAGTAGTCAGCCCGAAAAGCTTAGCTCTCGGTCGGTTGAAGCAACGATTGCGGCACTAACGGGTTCTCTTCCTTGTGAATTAAGGTGAATTTAATAGCACTCTTAAATTCTAAATGGGTAAACGCAAGCGGACAATGATTAAGCCAATGTAAAAGCAATGGTAAAATATAGAATGTTCATACGGATTTCTGGCACTTTTTAGGGGAATCGTCGTCGTTGTCGTCGTCGCTCGTCTATGGTCAACTTTACTCTAAGCACTAAGATGAATTATCTGCATTAGACGTATAGCGGTGATAGAGAAGGGATATGATAAAGGTCCAGCAGGCAAACAGTTTTCACCTGTCAGAAAAGCGCGAAAGAGGAACTAGCTGAAACAGTTACTAGCACATATATCCCTAAAGGTAAAGGTTTTATCGGCAGAGTGATAATTCCCTAAGTGCGTGAGTATGCAGCCTATAGCCTCATTAAACTTAGCAGACGAGTAAGCCGTTCGGTCTTTTCTAACAGCCAATCGATAATTCAGAAGTAACAGGTAGTAATTATCATTTTCTGTTTGAGTCGGCAAATGCAAACATCTTGAGGCTATACGGTTCCCTAGGCTTTGCGGTAAAATCAGGGCTCCACTGCAGGCGTTGGTGTTTAGCAGGCTTCTGGAAAGTGTTGTATAATAAGCGTCCGAAATAGGGAAGACGAAGTCTGAGGGCAGAGTATTGGGGTCAGGGTATGCGGAGACTATTATTTGACATTCGTTGGGGAATGACTACAGTGGTGTGCATAAACTTAAGCCACCCCTATATTTTAACAAATCGTTACAAAGAATACACATTTGAGGCATTTATTCTGTATCAGATTAATGTACGTGTCAAATAACATACATACCACAAAGAACAGCGCATATGACGCCGCAAACAGCCCTCTAGTACAATAAAATATGGATATTTTTCGGGTGTGCAAAATGATAAGTCACTCTCAGTTATCCGAGTGTTTTTGCTGAGTTTATCCAGTTTGTTTTGAGCATTCACGGTGGACTGTAGTCATAGGACACGCTTCAAGCCTTACTGATACGGAGAAAGCAGTCATTACTGCTTTACACCGAGCAGGAAAGATTCAGGCTGCAAATGCCAGAGAAATTGGCGGAAGTCGTTGCGTGGTGCTAAATTATTTACGCATTCCGTCGACGTATGGTACTGATGAGTCCAAAGGCCGTCCAGGAAAGGTCAGCTAGCGAACTGCCATGCACATTTGTCGGGCTGGCCTCGAATTCGACCATAACGTGCGAAGCAGGTAGGCAAGAGTTGAACCTTCAGTTTCATAGATTAGCGGTTTAAAGGACAATTGAGCGTTATCCGCATATCATACGGGCGCAAAAAACAGGAATACATTAAAACAATATCTTGTCTTCAACAACGCCACACGACTGTCCAAAGAAACTTCGCTCGCAACAACTTGGACAGATTTGCAACAATCTGGACATTGTTGAATATTGGGGCCACGTTTTTTAAATAGCACCCTGAGGGTCCACATCTATCTAAAAGGTGCTATGTTGTTTCTGATCACCTTCAGTGACGAGAAGAGGTTAAATTTGAATGTGCTAGATTGATTTAACGGTTATTGGCATGATGTACGTAAAGAGTCGCAGTACTTCTTGAAGCGCAATTTCGGCAGAGCGTGCTTTATGGTTTGGGGAGCTTGGCGAACTCACACTCGCTTTCGTCTCCGAATCTTTAACGTTATAATTACCAAGGGCGAGCCACACGGTACTAATTAGGACAAGAAAGCGAGAATCAACCCAACGAAAACACTCGATAGCTGAGGGTGCGTTATCATTTTGCACACCCGAAAAAATGACACATTTCATTGTACTAGAGGGCTGTTTGCGGCGTCATATGCGCTGTTCTTTGTGGTATGTATGTTATTTGACACGTACATTAATCTGATACCGAATAAATGCCTCAAATGTGTATTCTTTGTAACGATTTGTTCAAATATAGGGTTGTCTTAAGTTTATGCACACCACTGAACTGTCATAATTGTTTTGATGTTAATCTTGTTATTGCTCGTTTACTAGGATCAAGTATATTCGTACATCTGCACGTAGAAGACATCCGCACCAATTCATAATTCCAAGCCCATGACGTCACGCCTTCTGGACATGCAGGCGAAACCAGGTAATTCAACCCTGAAAGCGGCTCTAGAGCTGAAATATCACGGAAACAGGACATGACGAAATGTTCTTCGGGGCTATACACGAACGAGAGATCTATCCGTGCGTACATGCCTACACAGATATATATATATATATACATATTCCACATGTCCTACTCTGTGTTTGCTGTGTACCTGCGAAAGGACCATGGTCTCCATCTCCGCCATGCGCTGGTCACTGAAACCGCTTCGCTTTTCAACGTCTTCGACGTTAACAGCTCCTGTATTCTGCTTACGGCTGCTGCTGCTGCTACCTTTATTTTTACTACCGTTTAGGTCGCTGATGCTGTTTTCGCGTTGGATGATGTCGAGCAAAGCAGCGATATCCCCGGTCGTCCAGGCCGTCAAAATGCCAATGTGAGCCGGACCCCGAAGCGGGTGACCAACAACTCCAGCTCGTGTTCCAAACGTCCATGCGAGGCCACGTGGGCCGATCGTCAATGCTGGAGCAAAGCGAGAAGGACAGCTGCTGATCAGCTTCAGGATGTCACTTGGTCTGGCCCGTTGGATCCCATCGTTAAAGGGGACTTGGGCATTCTCGATGACGTCGACATGTCCGGTCATAGCATTGACACTGTTGTCGTGTGCGGCTGGATGATGATGATGATCACGACTACGAAATTGTAATATGTAATAGTGTTAATAATTAACATCATAAATGTAATGAGCGTCAGATGAGTCCGTCATATATAATAAGACTATCGTTAAATGATTATTGTTTCCACACTTCAGACTAATCCTATCGTACGTTGAAACTAATGCGGACCACGAACCGAAAATGTACTACCGTAGAAAAATTTGCACCAACGTATTAATTCCATCTCGTCGTTCGTACGATTGCTATTATATTGCTAATGAATTCAAATATGTTAATTCGCTTTCTAAGATTTGTGCCAGATTGCCACTATTATATTCGCTTATATTATATTATATTCGCTGGCGTCAGTCGTCTTGGAACGTACAGAATTTCTTTCACGTTCCAACACGTAACCTCTGTAACCTGTCGGCCTGTTTTAAGTTGAGTATATATATATGTATACTATTTTTGTTATTGTTATAATGATTTCATTGATTTTTACATACTACGCGTGAAAGGCTATCAAAACGTATGCTATACACAAATTTTGTATGTCTGTAGATGCAGTGTTCACATTTAAGATCATTTTAATTGAGTCGTCAATGATTTATCAGACCCTTGTCATAAAGGCTCATGTATTCAGGGCGAGTCAAATATTAGCTTTTCGTAATACGAAAGAGGGGTAGAACTACCGTGATCATTTATGCTAAGTGCAAACATACAGTGTAACGCTATCGTATATATTTAGTAATAATAATCATTTGTATAAGCGCTCGATGGGTTGCACAGTACAGGGTAGAGTTAAAGCCACTTAGCAAAATAGCTGGTGGGTTTCAGCGCCCACCCTTGTGATTGTATATTTGATACATCAGACTATGCTAATTATACTTATATACTATTAATTATTATATTTGATACATCATATTTACTAATTATACTTGGCATGATATGTCTAATACAGCCCTGTACGCATTTTATACATCTATTGACATATAATGACACTGATGTAATCTCAGTATCAGCGGTGATTATGCGAGAGTAAAATGGCACACAGATATGGAACAGGACACAGGATCCTACTTACAGTTGTGACCTCATCTGAGATGAGATGAAGAGACGAGAAAGGTGGTTTGAGCGAGACGGCGTGCTGACGAAAGACTGAAGTTCATAGAAGGTCACCGAAGAGTACCGAACAAGATAGAATGGGTCGAGAAGCAGAAAGTCTACGTATAGAAGAAGGTTGTAGGTTGTGAAGAAGGTATAGCTGATGAACAGACGGAAAGGAGACCGCAGGGAGGAGGAAGTCCTTCAAAGGATTTTTAACGAGAAGTGTCAAAACGAATTGTTCAGTGTTTTCATTGTCCTTTTCATTGCCCTTTTCTTCGCAGTGTTTAGGTTCATCGTTCGAGATGAGGTGAATTGCTCACGTGTGTGTATGTATGTGGGTAGGGCTATGCGCGACTTCAACAGCCAGAACGGCTACTCGAACCGCATTGTGGTTAGCTCAGAGGCCCATACAGTGAAGGTGTAGATTTCTTGTTTGACATTAATCTTCTCTAATGTAAAGGGGTGTCACGTGAGCTATGGGTGGCCAAAAGTTGAACATTTGACTGGTAGCTGTTTGGTTTTTTGTCGTGGGGAATTTCTGACGGGTTGGAAGACAGGGGTATTTTTGGGGAGACAAAATTGATTCGATTAAATGCAGAGTGGGTCTAGTGATTTGTTTGTGATGTGTTCGCAAACGAATGAAAGCCGCAGTCACATGGCCGCTTGAAATGCACAGCATAGGGAGACAGATGTTTGAGGGACAGCCTTTCTGTGAGCATCTTCGGAGAGTTCAACCGACAGAAAGCAATCTGACGCTGGACGTTTTCGGCTATTTTTTGTTTGGCGTTCAACAGACATCTATTCCCATAGTGGGTTTATTTAATTTACTTGTTTTCAACTTGTCATTGCAATTGAGAACAAGTTTGCCTCATGAATGCAAGATAAATTATGTAAATATGTAAATAGATGATTATTACTATTATAATTAGTAGGATGATGTAGATATTATTTAGACGCATTTAGACTTGTCATTCATCTTCCTGTTCAGTTCTTCGCTTGCCGTCACGGTATGCTTGTTCATGAATGTGTGACGACATTATTATGTCTTCTACTGTCTGTCTCTACTTACCTGTTTATCAGGAAATAGGAGAAGGGGATTAGAAAGATTGACAAGTTAGTGGAGAAATACCTTTCTTTAGCACAATAGGGTGAATCAGGATCAGGTGAAAGCTGAAATAGGCTGAGATGTCCACCCTCCTCAATCGATAGAGAAGCTCATTCGAATAACTAGGAGGGTAACATATGAAGATATCGGCGCAAGGGGCGCTGGAAAGCCGCAATACTCTCATACAAGATCAGTATAGATCGCTACACATATAGATATAATATATATAGATGGATGATAGAGAGAGATAGTACGAGTACGAGATTGCTCAAGGGAATAGCTGTTCACAGGTTTCGAAACATTTTCGATGGAAGTGGCCATGCACAAAGGTCGACTTTTGCCGCAGTCGCCCGCGTCGTGACTCGATCCTCTCCGGCGCTGAGTTACAGATACGATAAATATTGACTGTGATGAATTGGACAGAGAGAAAGAGAGCGAGAGAGAGAGAGAGAAATGCAACACGATGGGTGCAACAATATATTGCAAGACTATGCAACACTATGTGAAAAAGATAGTCAGGAAGAGGATCTTGCACATGTTGACATATTGTGCACAGTCGATTAAGCGAAAGAATTGACGTGGGAACAGATAGTGGTGGTCTATTGAGAGGTGGACAGCGCGAAGTAGGGGGCTTCATACATGAATGTAATTATTAATTAATTAATTAATATATGCTGAATGATTGACGATGCAAAGTGACAGTGAAAGCAGATGAAAGTAACAAGTCAATGAGATTTTCATGCACTTGGGCGCGTGCAATTGCAATCTTCTACATTTATTATTGTTATTATCGTTATAATAATAATAATATAAGATTATTATTATTATTACCATCAACATCGTTATCAGCATCATGTTTGTATTTGTTCATTTTGTTTTGGAAGTCATTAAGAACAATTTCATTGTTTGTATGTACGGTTTTCGTCGTCCGTTATCTTTTGTGTGCTTCGAGTGAATTCGAATGGTCAACTCGGGTTCGGCAATTGGATGATCGACTTTACTCGGAGGTTGGTGTGTTTGACACAATACGTAGATCGACAATGAATGCGAAGCGTACGTAACACGCTTTTCTCATCAATGCATCGTCGAATATTGATCGATTGACTGGCTGATTGATAGAGCCCGCCGGGTTCGTGTGTATGATCGATCGACAGCAGGCCCCTTCATGTGTTTTGAATGTATTATTATTATCAACCTGTGGATAGATATTACTATCCTGCCAATGTCGCTAGTGCAGCAACCCTGTGCGACACCTTTATCGGTACTGGAAGATTGATCCGCACAGGTGATTCTCAATCATCATCACCATCATCATTTGATTGATCGCCGTTAGATGGTACATGTATGTGAGGATGTTCGTTTGTATAATTAGAGAGCAACGAGAGATAGCTGTCAGCTGAGTCTGTCGGAAATCATCAGAGCTGAGTGGGCACTGAGTCGTCACTGAACGTATGAACGCTGTGGGGTGACACGGGAAAATCGTTATAATCTATTATGGTGATTTAACAAAAGAAAATACAACACTGAGGATCTGACCAAAGCTTGCAGGCGGGACTGAATGACTGATGGAGATCCAGATAAGAATAATTCGTCAGCCTCCCTCCCCCAATGAGTATTAAGGACCAGAACGAAATGATCAACCACATTGTTTGTGGAGTGTTTCGCACTGGAGATATATATATATATATATATATATATATATATATATATATAACACAAACAAGCATCTGATGAAATTGTCGTACACGGAATTTTCCGTATTTTAACGGAAAATTATTCTATCTATGAAGTTGACGATGTGGAGATAACCCTATCGGAAGCTTGGATTTGTTTCACCGTAATGATCGTTGTTCTCTGACCTTTCCGTTACTTGATGTCATTGTTTGTTTGTTGTGAATAGTTCGGCGAGCGTTACCAGTCGTTTAGGACAGCCAATAAAAGCGGCATTGTCGTTGATAACTTCCCATTCCACAAATTAACTCCCAGTTGAAGGGTGCAAGCAAGATTTTATTGTTGTGGTCATTGGGTTAATAGACGCTGAGGAGGGAATCTCGTATCATGAAACGTAGTTGACAAACTCAGTAGCCACCGTCGTCATCAGCAGTGATCGTCATTAATTATCATCCATGTGGACGTCGTCGTCACCGTAATCGAGTGCACTGCAAAAGCTGTCGGTAGTCAGTTGTAATAGTAGTGGTAGCATTGTAGACGTTACGGGTTACCGTTCAGTGTTTGCTGCACATTGGCCCAAGCAGTCCCGAGTTATCGAGACAGACACGTTTCGCTGCTGAGCCGTTCCTATCATTTCTCTACTAATTAGTGTTATTACTATTTCTATTCGTATTATATCTAGTATCGATAACTATCTTTGGCAGCGTTGCCACGGCGATCGTACGCTACTCAGCACCTATGCACTAAATATATGTATATATATAAATAGGCAAATGATTTATTCAAACATACAGTAGTTAGGAATTATTTCTAGGGATTATGGCGGGGGGGGGCTGAGGTCGACAATGTCCCGAGGAAGGCGATGGCATTGCCCCTCTGCACGGCGAGGGACAGGCGCTGCAGAAGGAAAGAACCTGCGCGCTATATATATAAATATATATATATATATGTAGATTATTTTTATGGGAAGAGAAGGTTCGTATACAGGGTGTGTAGGTCGTGAGGACGACAATTCTGCTACGATTGACGATTACAGCTACAACCCAGCACTAATTTTCACCGATCTCTATATCTCGTCTCCACCCCGTTGATGAATAAAGCGCTATTATATCTGAATGGGAGGGGGGTCAATGAGTCGCGCGGGTTGACATAATCGGACGCACTTTTCAAATAGAGAAAATATAATGTAATAACAAATGCTCATTGCCTGTGTTCGCCTGCTGTTTGTTCTGTTGATGCGATGCATTCGTGTTTGGTAAAAGCTCGCCATTGTTATCATGATTTTATCGCTGACACCCTACAAATGGTAACTTCCAGTCGGCAGATGTAATGGCCCTGCTCGTTCGTTCGTTGTTGCCATCAGCATTTGTTTCGAACGCCGACCACACTTTGCTTCGGTATCATCAGAGACCTGTTAATGTGCTAATGTTTCGTTGTTAGTCCATGCTAGCGATAGTGTTCACCGCTTACGCTAGGTTACACCATCGTCACCAGATACGATTGTCCCCGTTGGACAGTTAACCACACGAATTTGGTTGACCCGTACACAGATGCAGCTTCACACGCATGATATCTTTGGATTGGCTCAGCGTGTGAAGGCTGGCGCTGGGTTCACTCGAGCATACGTCGGGATCGCGATGCTGCGATACACTGCACCGCCTCAAGGATCTAACGTCACGTCTCAAATCATGCATTTGCACAGTGTTAATATGATTGTTCATATGGTCGTTGTTCATGAGAGTTCATCTATCAATGATCGTTGTTTGTATGTTCATTTTGGTTGGCGACATCTTTCAAGTTGACGCTGATTAGCCCGCGGAGATCGGAGGCTCGACGACTTAGCTAAGAGGTTGTTGTCCATCGTTGCGCGGAGAGATTGCCCAGATTGCGGCCTGCTTAATCGCTATGACGAAAGGGAACGGATTGGTGTTATGTACTCGGCTCGTTGCTCTATTGGTTTACCTCGACTGCTCGCTGGCGGTGAGGGCCCGCTGCGCTGGCCTTTTCATCGAGTTCATCAGCATGGCCTCCATCTCTGCGATTCGCTGGTCCGAAAATCCACTGCGTCGCACTCTGCAAACGTAAACGAGTAGCACATTTGGTGACGACGCTCGAGCACACGTTTCGAACATGTTGCTCAGGTTTGTCGGAGGCAACTGAACTTGTGGATCATAATAATGGGTATGTACACAATGGCTAAGTCGTAGCCTCGAAACTTTGGGGGAATTGCGGCTGAAGTGACAGGCTAGCGTAGTAGACCCTGGCTAAGTGTCTGGGACTTATCTAGTTGCCGAATTTATTAATTAACTAATTAATCGAATTATTCGAAACCAACGCTCGGCTGATGAGTTATTTTCTTGAATTTGACTCGATCGGTGACTTGAGGATCGTGCTAAATGTTACATGGTTCACCGCATGGATGTGGCCGATGTTTCTGATCAGGGATCGTAATGGTCAGTGCCAATTAAACTGGATGTAGGCCAGAGCCCGAGAGGGTTGTCGCGTTAAAAATAAATTGTGAAACCGTCATTTGTCATAATCAGAGCAAATGGTCATCATTTACTGGCGGTGCATTTTGTATATATTCTATATGTGTGCACACTTACATATATATATATATATATATATTACATTATGTTCAAAATCTATATCCAGGTACGAGGATTGCCGGACTCCTCTGCGATTATATTTTTGTTCATTTATTGGGAACTGAGAAAGTAACACATAATTAATCTATGGTCTATTTTAATGCATACAGAATGTAAATACCATTATCATTAGTTTCATCTAAACTCATCTTCCCTGGCACCTGATGCCGTTAGATATTCAGACCAGTGTAGGTTCGCTCGCCTTCGCGGCGAATGGCCAATGAATTAACACAGTGAAAATAAATCACTAGATCCAAATTAGAAGATCGGCCTCCTGAACGAGGTCTGCTATCTTCATTTCGTTGGTCTGATGTCGGACTAAGCATGTGACAGCCACAAATAAACGAGAATTGACCTTGGCCGTATTTGAAAACAGAAGCTTTATGCCAACCTAGGTGTCACGATGTTGTTCGAACATCGAGCTGTCGACTAAACCTGAGAACTTCAACTGTACATAACGCACGAGCAGAACATATGCCTCTCGCATTACCACCCTTGTTTTCTTTCGGGCTGACTACCCTCTGCCAACATTTCACGTACAACGAGTCGCATCTTGATAGCTGGTGCTGACTTCGACCGGGTGGCCGAGTTGCAGATTGTCTCGACGTTTCGACATTCGTCGGCTTCATGCCACCATACTGGAAACCTGCCTAGAAATGTCTATTCGATACATGAAGCGTTGGGAACCCTTCAGCCGCGAATGAATGTCCTAGGCTAATCTCGGGTTGCGCATTAATGCCATTGCATACGTGAACTGAATGTAGGGGTTGCGTGTGAAATTTAGGTAAATTACGTTTATCTCGACGTGAATTACGTTTATCTCGCATGTTCCCTTTGGGTGCCTGTGTGCATCAAAGATCCGACCTTGAACCGCATACTGCACTGTTGCTCCTCGTGCCTAGTGGCGTCAGTCCTACGTAGCCTATCTATTATTGGATCTAGTATAGAACGCAAAAGCCACCAAAGTGCATTTGATATGATGCAGACCACAGTGTGTATGTATATACATATATATATACATATAGAAAAACAAAGGCAATTCCTGTCTCGAGCATAAGCTGTTCGGAAAAGATGAGATGCAATAGTAGCTGACCATGAACTGTGCAGTCGGTTTCAGAGTAGGGCATACATACATATGAAAAAATGCGACTTTTGCAGCTTAAGACAAAGCTAATAAAATACATAGGATATATTATTTTACACTGTATCACTATATCAGGCTATATTAGGCTTGTCTGCCTCTTGGCAACCACAATCGTATACACCCTGGCTATACTGGGAGTTAGTTGTAAACATCTGATTATCCCATATGCTCTTGTTCGAGCTTCTATGGCAAATGTGGATATTATACGCGTGAGCCGCCGTAATCAATTTGGCTAAAACGGACATTTAGCACGTTGTATGAGAAATAGTCGAAGGACTTAAAACACCTCGAGGAGACCTATTCCAGAGTTCCCTTCTCGAGACGTTAATGTTTACAATTTGACGGGTTCAAGAATAGTCGTTAGGCTATTAGTTAACGACAAGCGTTGAAACAGCTTGTGTGGGCCTGTTTGAATGTCTACGAAGCACCAGACATGAATATCTATTCGATTAATTAATCACCATAATTAGGCGTGACAATTACAGTGCATTCAGGCTGTCACAGTGAATTATGAAGCGGAGAAGCAAAAAGAAGAGGGGACCCGATGGAAAGAAAAGTATTCGTTGAAAAACATTTACCTGAACGGAGGATAACCATAATAAGAGAAAGTCAAATGCATTGAAGAAGGCAGCTAGGGTGGCGGTAACGGCGTCATGGCCCCACATTATTTTTATGATTATTTTCTTTTATTACAGGCAGAAGTAGCTGAATGCTGCAATTTCATTGGCCGTTACCAAGAGGCTAATGGCATAATCATTGACAATGAGTATATGCGCGCGAGTATATTCTCTAATTAGCTTTCTAATGGAGATGCACGCTATGTGTTTGACTCGAGGGTAGTTATGCTTCCTGGCTGTGCCACTTTCACCGAGAATAAAGCCTGATTCAAGGTTGAACAAAGGCTAACCATGGCTATAGCTGCAGTTAACAGCGTTTTCCCGAATCGTCGGCGATTTGGAGTCTACAAACGCCCTTGGAAGATACCAATCGAAAGGCGACCCGTACGAAGTACGAGCTACCTATAGCTAGATAGCGGTACACTTAAACTTCATAAATCAAGTTGTTAATGGCTTTGCACGGCATTTCGTTTTGAATATCAACCCGCGAAACATAGGCACACAAGCTGGCTTCGGCTAAAATCACAAAATGCTCACTGATAAACCCGAATGCATGCCACTTGTGTCTGCACAGATGCCCGTATATATATATATATATATATATATATACGGGTATCGACCCATGTAAAGGTGCTTGCTACGCGTGCAACCCATTCCTAAAGCAGCAGCATATTCATACAAATATAGATAGATATTCAAAACGGTGTATAAGTAAATCTTGCCAGGCTGACTACTCACAGCCCACAAACATTTAACTTAGTCCACGGTACCACTGCGTTCGGTACTGCATCGTACGACGGACACCCCCTTTAAGTATTGCAAACGTGCCAACGTGGGAGGCGAACCTATGCGTGTACCCACGTCCTCGGATTGCCGAAGCACGAGCACACGAATACACCAAACGATGTCTGCCACTAGAACAAAAAAACTTTACTACTCGATGCGTGTATCTGTGTAAGGAAACATGCCTGCTCTACTATTAGAACTGGGGATAACAGAAGCTTGTGATTCATCGGGGGGGGGGGGGTATCTCCTCGTCTGTCTCAGATCTCTACAGGATCTGTGAACGAATGTCTGCAACTCCTCTGCTATTTGATTATTCTACAGATCGGCAAATATGTCGATCTTTACTCAGGGCGCATAACACACCGGCGTTGAGAGCGCATGACTGCGAACGGTGCTGCTCTTTGTGTTTGTTTCGAGAAGGTCAACTACTTAACATCTGAGCCATGTTTTCATTGGATGGACGGGGTGGCAGTATGGCATACTCGCTAAAGGTTGCGACGTTCAAACGGATGGCGTCAGTACACGATAGGGCGAGAGTCCTCCTACACTAGAGGACTATGTGTCATTGGGTAGCTATTGCTGAAGGCGCGTACACAAATGCTTAAACAAACACTGTCATGGGCATTATCCCAAGGCACAAGTCGTCCCGAGTCTGCGGAGGGAGAGCTGAAATAAACCATCGCGCCTGTACCGTGTCGTCCCGTTGACGCGGTTACTGTGAGACAAATGCAACCTTGCGTGTTGAACGTGTCAGACCGTGTTTCTGATTATTCTACGGGTGTTCTACAGGTTATTGAGAACACTTGAACGTCTTGCTAGCAGGTTCAAGGGGCTACAGTTTCAAGGGGTAACACTTCGGCGCTCATTGAGGACCCCGTACTTCACTTCAGCTTATAGTTTTTCCATCGAAAACCTCTCTCATTCACGTGTGTCAATGTTGGAACCGCTAGCCGGTGATAATTTGAGCGAGATAAAAAGACAAAGGTGATTATCAGAGTCGACTTCAACAAGGCCACACGATTCGCTGCTGCAGCCTCGGATGCCGTAGATATTAAAGTGGAACATATTTCGTAAGCGGGCTGCTAGGCGAGGTTGGCGAGGAATCAATAAATCAATCTGTATTCCCGAAAGTCTTCGGCGGTCTGATGCCACGCTGGAAAAAGGCGAATTTTCAAGCGCGTTACACGTTATGTACGTTATGCATATCATGCCTGTCATTCATCCTTACTTGTTGCCGTTGAACAATGATGCTTCTATCTCGGCGAGACGCTGATCGGAGAAACCACTTTTCCTGATGCTGCCCTCGACGATCGACGAAACAGCAAATCAACAATGGGATAGAATACGTGGTAAAGGGAGAGAGATGATGACTTAGTGGGTTTTCGATTTCGAACATCGTCGTTATTATTATTATCTACTATGCATTTTATTAAATAAATAGCCTAGCAAACGTTTCCGGGCCAAGTCATAGCCAATAGTTGACGTTCACGGCGACGATTTACTACGTAACGTCAAAAGGTAGCTCTAACAGTGAGGAGCGAATCAGCGCTGAATGAGCTGACTAATTGTAAGCATAATCTTTTTATGCTTGCAAGGGCGGATCTGTCAAGGGTTGATAATTAACCCTAAATGATTAGACTGTCGCTTTAAGTGCGCTCGCGAAAAAAAATGTCTACGACACACAGATGCCAAGGGTAATCCTCAATACTAAGGGTTTCATAGATACGCGATCTCAGCCTCGCAGTTTAACTGATGCAGCTTAAGACGGTGCTGGAAGGGGTTGCAATCCTGATGTTTCGGGGGCTATGATCTCTAGCTGACAGTTTGATTTTTGAAAAAGTAATCTTTGAAATCAATTAAATCGTTAGAAGGAGACCATCGTGCAGTTACGTCTTGGTCAATGAAGAAATCTTCTCAACATTCTCGTCGTAAAATCATATATTCGAACTGCATCGTGCGAAACAACTCTGCAGTGAGCGTATTGGCACCTAGCGGTTTTTCTGCCCGTACAGTAATTAGTCCACTGCCATATGAGGCTCACTTAAACGAAAGGCCTATCATCGTTACGAGCTATTAAATATATTGGCAAAAGCAGCTGCGTACTTTGGAAAAAAACAGAAAACAAAATAAAATTAGGTTGGCGTAGTTGCTCAGAACGGGAACAACAGCACTTTTCGTAAGTGCAAACACGCGCTATATACTCACTTACGTGATTATTAAATCACCATACACCAGCTCAAGTCCAATAACACCCTACCTGCCAGCGTGGCATAGAAGAACGGCCGCCGAAACCGGGATTGCATCAACAGCTCAGATGCAATTACTCTCACGGCATGTCTCAATTCGATAACGTGTTTTGATACTGAAGTGATGCGAACGCATTCCCGTCAACTGGCACGTGTTAAGAGTCTGAGGGGAGCTTGCCGGTTCACTGGCACACTTGGGGATTTCAGTGGCCAGAGGCTGGTTTTTTTTATCACAAATGAGCCAAACCCAGCCCGACAACGACAGGATTTACATCCTGGCAGTAACCGTTCGCTAAAGAAAAAAAATGAAAAACATACACCCCCCCTCCCTCGATTATTAAAAAATCACTGCGTCTTCTGATTCATTAAACTTGTTGTCGTCGTCGGCACTGTACGAAATCTGCTTCAAGGGTGGCCTGAGTTTTCCCAGAGAGGTCAATGGCCCTCAACATCAATACCAAGTGTGCCTTTTGGTCTAAAGGTAGTGACAAGTGAGACATGGCTGATGCTCAAACCAAGAGAAAACCGTTACTATGCTTTGAAATAAACATTACACTGACTTTGAGCAATGACACACGCGGGCATGTTATAGAGCATATATTTTAGATATGGAATCTTTTTCTCGAAATATCCCAGGTACGATGCGAGTTGCACAGCGACCGAATGAGCGAGCGACGGTAAGTGAGCCCCCCGTTCGCTAGATCGTTCACGCGATGCTGGTTATGGCACATCCATAAGCAGATGCTGGTTATCATCTTTAGGAGAGTCGCTAGCCGGATCACACGGAGATGCAGTTCTGATTGAGACACACAGTCCGGCAACCTATTATGAAGGGTGAAGCTCGACGAGAGCAAATAGTGTCCTGTTTTGACGGGAATTCATGTTTCCATTTATATATATACCTCACAGCGTATATATATATATATATATATCTCACAGCGTCACTGCCGACGATCAGTCACGCCTGTGAGGAAATCACTTCGGGCTTCGATAACTTCTACGTATAACTAGGCAGAGTAGGCACATCACATGGCACCGTGGAGTCAACCACATATAAATTACAAATCACTGAGCATTATTTCAATTATTGTCATCATTCACTGGTGTCGATTAAATAACAGCGTATACAGGGTTAGATGCAGTCGAATGATTAAGTTTGCCGTCGACCGTGAGGGGTGACTTTGGGGCATATTTTAGGGGTGACTTTGGGAAATATATATATATCTATACATTTTGGTACTGTCCATTTTACAGCCATATGACATCGTCTCAGGGTTTCCAGTTTCGTGTCAACGTTGGTGAAGTGCAGCCTAAACACCGCTTTAATTTGTTATTTAATAAGCTATCGTACAGGTTTTTCATTCTCCCTGCACGGATTCATCAGCACAAAGCACAAGACAGGCTTCGGGTATGTCGTGGAATTATTTCCATATTAGGAGACTCCCTTATTCCACTTTACCTCCGAGGTTAGTATTTCGATAAGGCTGTCCTGATCCAGGCATGCTTTCCGATCTTTACCTCCTGGGTGGCGCTGCACTGAGGAACCATGTGGGCCACATCATATGTTCCGTTCTTACTGAGTACACATATGTCTACCTGCCTGTCTCGATCCACGCCATGTAAGTTTGTAATTGGCCATGATTTGCAAGAATCTGAGTTGCATGATAAGACCAATATCCTGCCCTGGCGCACCACCCCCGGTTGACCTCTGGGATCAAGTACTTGGTCCACCTTCTCCTGTCCCGGGATATGTCCCACTCATACTGCCGTCCCTTCATCGTACTCACCCGAGTCTTGGCCAGGTCTAAATCTCTGTTGAGAGCCCTTTCCTCACGTCCGCCGGCTATTAGATCCCATGGTGCCGTATTCACCAAAACCAGGACCACACCCGTTGAAACGGTTGGATAGCCCCTGGGTATGCTAACCCCAATAGTCCATTGGCCTGCTTCTTAGTGCCATGTCTATCCAGATTGGCGCATCGGCCACAGATACCAGAAGGCACTTCCGGCTGGCCCCTAACTTTCGGCACTCACCTCACCAAATTGTGTGCTTCGTTTACTGCTCGTCCCAGTCGTGCAGCATAGTGGACATACGGGGTACCAGTCAGTCCTACGTCTAAGAGAATCCCCAAATACTTGACCTTTCTCTAAATGTCCGTATCTGTTCCCCCAGGATTAGCCTGACCTTCTTGCACGCCTTCTTACCCGTGGGGTATAAGACTTCGCTTCTCTCGGGCAGCATCTACAGGCTGTGGCTCCTCATCCAGGCCTCCAGGAACTCTATTGCCTCGTTGGCCCTGAATTAGAGGGCACTCTCGTCTCTTGTCGTGACAATCAGAGCAAGCTCATGCGCGTATGCTACGCACTACACACCTTGTTACGGAAGTTTCAGCACGACGTCATACGCCAGATTCCAGAGGATTGGATCCAGCAAGACAGCCATCTGCCGCTGAAGTTTGAGGTAATTATCTTCCTCAATCAGGGCCAAGCGGCCACCTCTTTAGAATGATCTTCACCGCTCCTGGTGGTACTTCGGGATCGGAGTACCACCAGGAGCGGTGAAAGCTTTGTCTTTCCCGTCGCAAGCTTTGTCCTAAATTCCCGCTGCGCAACCGCCACCTAAATTCGGGCGACGTCCGGCGAGACAGTCAAAATGGCAATGGGACCACGTACACATTAAAATTGCCGCAATTACCACAACGATTTACATAAATAAATCCATAGACCCCTATCCCTAATACACACCGGCCACTCCCATGACTTTAACGACTTGAATGTCTATAGTGATCCCGGCTCGGAATAGAGACATAGGTGTCGAATGCTCGAGATGAACTAGGAGTAAGCTGGGCTATTTCAGTTCTCATGGCTACTCGACATCTTATGGCTACGTGCTTAGTGTCTAGCTCACAGTGATATATACTCTTGTTGTATATTACATTTACTGTTAGGCGAAGAAGATGTGAAAAAAAATTCTTCTCAACTTCCTCGACTGTAAACCTGTGCAGTGGCCCTGTCACGCAGAGTAGCTCAGGAGGCATGTATTTATAATCGATACATCTAATAGAATAGTGCTATATTAGTCAATTCGATTTGCCGCCCGAATGTACAACTCCATTTAGAAGTTTTATTTCATCTGAAATTTTGTGCTCAACCAATTTACAGTCGAAGGATTTATACGGCGTTTAAGCTTTAGCTACCACCTTATCTAACATCAGGGCGCTACATGCTTCTCAATAGCTTCTGTGAACTCTCTTAGTGAACTCTACCAGGTTGACTGGCTCTGAGCACCTTCATATTGCTAAATTGTTTCGACTTCAAACGTGCACTTTTCAAGGAAAAACTCACTTTTCGGCCATAATAAAGCTGAAAGACATACGCGTTTCATGGGCCAAATTTATCGCAGTCCCTCATACAACAATCGAACGTAGACGATTGTGGACGAAATATACTTTTTTCTTGGGGCAATTGTTCGACTCATATGCTTCGTTTTTAGCAAATTAGCTTATAAACAATTACGGCACAATATTTGTGTTCAGCAAACTCACCGATTGTTCATCAACATTCCTTCAAGTTCGGCAATTCGCTGATCGGAGAATCCGCTCTTCTTCGACCTAGAAGATGAACACGATTTTGAAGGCATATTGCAGATCACTACACTCGTTCTACACTACACTTCGATTTCATAAAATAGCGACTGTGTTTCGAATCTTACGTACGAGAAACAAATGGGGCCACAAGCTACAATAAAAAATTTTCACGTAGTGTTTTTATACAAGGTCAATCTGTTCCCAGGAAATCATTGGCATTTAGTAAACGCTTGAAATGCATCTGTCCCACGCGAACGCACGATGCAACGTTACCCCGAGCTTACAGATGTAGGGTAAAGGTAAGGGTAAAGCTTTATTGGTTTATCAAAGGAGCTGCAATTTGCCAATGCTTAAGCTCTCCTATATGTCATCACGCAGCGGGGCTCGAACCTACGGCCTCTGGCTTCTGATAGCCAGAGACTTAGCCGCGGGACTTTGAAGGGATGTTGGATAGCAAATAGTGTTGGGTCGAAAACCTCACTCTTGATTCAATAACGTAGGATGAGTGGAACAAAACTTCGGATTAAACTGGAGCTTGGATCTGGATCGTCAACCGTGATCGAGAGTCACAATTTTGGCTGTACACAGAGAGAACTAAATTTGTGAATTGAAAATCATTGCGAAACTGCGTGAGTGCTAGCTGACACTTTTCGGATATTGAGCGGGAGTAGGTCTAATCCTACCCTTTACAATCTTTGATACCATTGATTTAGTTCACAGCTCCAACTTTTGAACTCAACCGATGGAATCAAAGATTGTGAAGCGTTTGAAGGAGCTGTTTGAAAGGGTGCACGTTTGATTGGACCGGCTATATCATGAACTTTAGTAGATGTTAAGGAAACAATCCGTCCTGGACACCGGCTTAGCCACGTTAGTGTGAGACTCCCGCACAATAATAGCCTTGTATGTGATCTTCGAGACCTTCTGTAACATCTGGGTCCCCGTTTCTGGGGTTTGCCCTTGCTTTATACTGTTGTTGAATATTGAGATCGCTGGTTCGAGCGTCAGTTCGATACGAAGAAGAGCACACCCCTAAATGTGTACGTTTTTAAACCCGCTAAACACGCTCAGGGACAGTAGCACGTCACACCTGAAGTTGATCTCACCTTGATACGTCTGCTTCTGTCGCAAGAATAAGGGCATTTGTCTCGCATTGAGGGCAACGAATGATACGAATTGGTGTTTGTTGTATGACGACATCCCGATAGTTGAGGGGAACTCCAATTGAGGACAGTGGCACGGCGACAGCCACATCCGGGCCACTGAGTGACGCCAACGCAACTATTGAGCACCACAGAGCACCCCAGTGGGCAATCGGTGATGACCAGCGGCCGTTCAGGCGGGACGACATCATCTCTAGTGTTTGTGCGGTGCTGTGCAGGGATGGCACTGTAACACGGGTGTAGAACTGTTGAAGGGTCTTGCTGCCGGCTAGTGGGACCCTGGTCTGGTGATGGGAAGACGAAGGTGTGATGTGAGGCGGAGTGGTACAAGATTCTGATTTGGC
Source organism: Stratiolaelaps scimitus (assembly GCA_019614645.1). Taxonomy (NCBI): domain Eukaryota; kingdom Metazoa; phylum Arthropoda; class Arachnida; order Mesostigmata; family Laelapidae; genus Stratiolaelaps; species Stratiolaelaps scimitus. The sequence goes on along the minus strand of JABWDB010000031.1, from coordinate 762,024 downwards.
CTGAAAGAGCAAAGATATCCATTGAGTGTGTGGTCACCGATGAGACTGATACAAGAATAGAGCATCTATCTGCTACACAATACGTTTTGTTGTAATGTGTTTATTTCGCTGACCCGCGCTGATCATCCTTCTGGTGTCACACTCGATCTGCGACATTGTATTTTTTTAATTTCAAACGTCAGTTATATATTCTTGAATCGGACATTTTACAAATGTTTTTGTGCGGTAGCGAGCAAATAAGTAAACAAATAATCCTGGTGATGAGCACCGTCGAAGGTCTAGGGCTCTACTCAACTAGGCGTTCTCGTATCATAGACAGTTAATGCAGCGATGTATCTAAATACACTAGAGAAATTAGGTTAACTCTTGAACGTTTTTGCTAATCGCCAGCAAATTGCCGGTGGACGATACGAGGAATCTAGATCTTAAGAAGTTAAGGCCACAGTCTCAACGAGTTAATGCAATATCATACTGTAATAGGTTGACAATTGTTCATGTACCATGATGCGAACACAATTACTATTGAATATATCCCCTTACGATGTTTGGATTAGCGCAAATTGGTTGAACGGTTCCGTTCCTCGTTCCCGTGTGCGGCGCTCAGTTACCTACGAACTGCGGTTCGGAGTCAACTCCAGAGAATAGCCGCGCTTCTATATTTATACAGGTAAACATTCGGCGGGAAGCAGAACTCCCCTAGGGATTTATCAGACCGTTAATATGTGCGAGCCTATAGCAGTTAATCACTTTCTTGGGAACTTTTACGGTTGGAAAGTTAGCTGAGCAACGGAATACACGGGGCCGGATACACATCGAGTATTATCCGCAAACGTCTCTCAGAACAGTCGCCTAACACAGACGATACGGCGTTCGTTTTGCTTCGACCCGATAGTTCCATTTTACGATCAACAATTTCATCGATTGACAGACAGAGACATGAACAGTGCATAAAAACGTGTGATCACCAGCACGCAAAGCGGCTCGACAAAGCGGACAACAGCTACATGAAACAGGCTATCAGCTTCTAACCGGACGACATGAGGTGTCCGTTGCAGATATGTACATACGAGTGTTAAAAATGATCTTCACGTTAATAATCCCTTTAAGGCCACTTGTTTCATTCTGCATGTATGACTAATCCTATAACCATGCACGCTTAGAAACGTGTTTTTGTTTAAGACTACTGCATAGTTAGAGACTTACAGCTATGAAACGGAGCGGATGAGGGATCCGATGCTACCGGGTGCAGAACTGAGGACGACTTGAAGGAAACAAGGTCTCTTTATAGTGCCAAGGGGGGTCGCAGTCATCGAGATCTGCTGCTATGCTTCCATCCTTAGGGGAGTTTCTTATTACTCACAAAAAAATAGCCATAGTAACCCTCCTCCTCCTTCTTCGGTGTTATCGCTGTGTTCCGAGCGATCTCAAGTGAATCCATTTATCCAAAGATTAACTTCTGTTCTGATATGTTGATGCTGAGGATCAACTCGATTGTGGGGAACACTGATGTTTCGCCATGGTGGAATATCTAACCAAGCGCGCGAAGCTGATTGCTACTGAGTAGGCTCACTTAGTGTTCGCGATAGTGCTTTAGTAGATCTCGGACTTCTAAATCTGCTATATATATATATATATATATTGTAGCAGATTGCTATATGTATCGCCGATGGTTGTAATCCTCGTTAGTATAGTGGTCAGTATCCCCGCCTGTCACGCGGGAGACCGGGGTTCAATTCCCCGACGGGGAGGACTTTTTTTGCACTCGATTTCATTCGCATAGGTTCCACAATACGTATATCTTCCGTTACGCTGCGCCATGAGCAGTTGTTAACTTATGGACGTCTCTGTTTCATACAAATTGATGTGATATATATATATATATATATATATATAATGTCTGCATGGCATGGTGGCCATTTCACATTTGCATTGCAGTTGTCCGTCGTATGAAGGGCAATGCCGAAAGTACTACCGTGGACGTTAAATGTTGGCTGTGAGTCAGCCCGAAAAATTTATCATGGCATGGTGGAATAAATCGAATGTCAAAAAAAGTCCTCCCCGTCGGGGAATTGAACCCCGGTCTCCCGCGTGACAGGCGGGGATACTGACCACTATACTAACGAGGATTACAACCATCGGCGGTGCTGCGGTGCTCCTTGAACATATGGGATAATACAGCTTCAATTGCAGTGACTTCGCTTGGCTATATATTTCAAATGTATAAGGTCTGAGAACTTATATATATTATACATATACATTCATTCCTTCAAATTGAGACATATTCATGGAACTGCGGCTTTTACACTGCCTAAGTTCTCACACCTTACATATTTGAAATATATAGCGAATCAGAGTCACTGCAATATATATATATCTGAAATCCGGGCCTGTGTCCAACGTAAAACCAATGGAGTTATTCCATTTTGCATGGAAGCAGGTATTAGAGAAAAATGTTTGACCGTGCCTTGTATGGTTGTCCGATTCAATGCGTTAACCACTGTAATGGAGGCGGAGGTTAATATGCGTCTTCGCGTTGCGCTTATCCATACAGACGCTTCAAGCTTTGCATCTTGAACATTGTTCTTCAAGAATGGCGTACTAGTTTAAGGGGCCCTTGACCATGAGGCGGACCGAATGTGAGTCCAAACTGAGTAAGAGACACTTCCATATTGGGCGAGTATTTTACTTACGTGCAAACAGCACAAAGTCTACACTAAAGTCTATTTATAAACCTGTTTATTGCCTTTAATGAGCCGTTTCAGCACGTTTACTAATTGCATTGATGCTTCTCTTAGTGAACAATGCGTAAGGGGATATGTATGCGCTTGTAGGGCACCGCTCTTGCCCAGTTTTTTACGACTTGAACCTCGACTAGTCCCATCTAAAGGATCCGGCAACTTCGTCCAATGCCGTGTATCGTGGAACGATGGCAAACCATAGCTGATGAAGTAAATTGCGACAGAGTTTGATAAGCGAAGCTCGCTCGCTGTTGTTGAGGAACTCGTTTCGTGCGAGACAAGTGTTAACGCACTCTAGTGAAAGCATATGGATAATAAGAAGTGGGAGAAGTGTTAACTTCACAGGTACAATCAGATGAAGGTGTTCTATGAGATCGTGGGACCTTCGACCTAAATTGCCTGTCTCTGCCACAAGGGATATGTTCTTGGTGCATGGCCTTCTTAGTTTAGGAAAGGAATTATTTTTGAAAAGGCTGAAACCTCTCAGCACCAATAGGACACTATAGATACTTCAACGTTGCTGGCGTGGTGGAGGCTGATTTGATTAAATTTCTGGCATATGAGCTGCCCAACCTCAAAGCATTGTATTTTTGTATACAAGGGCATCCATACAAGAGTACGCCAAGTTTTGGCAAGCAGGTCGCTGACTCGCAGACAAAGGCCATATTACGAACATCGGTAGAGAATGCCGTTTCAGATTGGCAGTAAATTCGAAGGTCGGGTTTATCGATCTCTACACAGAGAATGTGTTCTAGATAATTTTAGCATGAACACTTAGTAAGCGTAACTAAGGCCACAGGACGTTTCTCTTTGGGGTTTTCCAACTGAACAGCAAGGCCAGCACGAAGCACCCAGCTAGAATTAACGGGCCAGCTGAACAGGAATATCCGACATTACATTCCCTCCCTTCCGGAATACTTATGTACAAACAAAGCAGTCGAAAATTGTTTGCCGACTTTCAACTATGGATCCTATATTTATTAGGAGTCTAGTTCTATTTCTACTGAAGTTTACTGCGCCATTATGAATTGTCAAAGTGGCAATACAACTAGAGTGGTACCAAAATATCTTTCGCAGTGCCTAGAAATGAATTTGAGCCAACATTTCTAGTCTCAAGGGAATCCTTTATCCCGAACATTAATGCTATATAGTGCCCACTAAAAGATTACTTTTATATAAATAAAGCATTTCCGTTGGCCGCCCAACGGCGCGAGCTGTGAAAGTCATAAAGGATGTTAATGTTTTGTATGGACCACGCATTTCAACCGCGTACCCATTGTCGCCAATCTCGAGAGTGGACCTTCCATCGCTCGCTATTCGCGCTCCTTGCGTGCCGAGTGAAATAAATTCCTGCGAGCAAAAACCGCGCAATGTATGTACGTATATATATATCTATGTGATACACTTATTCATATGAACTCAGGTAACGCATTGACGCGGCTGAGCAGGAATGCCGCTGGCTGTCGAGTGGCCATGGTCTTGTATTATGCATATTTATTTAGATGGCAAAACGATCAGCGCCCATATTATGACATCGAAGCGTTCCGATATTCAATTCGCAATGCTTGATCTAATTGCAACTCGTTTAATTAACCAAGAAACCTTCACCTTCGACTCATGACCGCTTCGAAAGCTCAACATTGACAATGAGCAAGCGATTCAACCAATGAGATTCGTTGTCGACGTCGTAGAACCCCTTGTTCGCACTGGCACATTGCATCTCATCCAAGCCACATGAGGACATCGTTTAATACCGAGGCGGTTGTGTTATCTAGATTGCGCTGTGTTTCGTTCCTGAACCATCTCGGACGCTTGCCAGACGATAAATATGCTACCTTCGCCAGCTCCGAAGATCGCGAGCACAGAGCAGAACCTCGGTACCTGGCTTCGCATCTATGCACCGTGGCGGCGAATGGCCGTCACTGCTCTCGGTACATTCTCTGTATATAAACCTACAGCCATAACGCGAGCGCTGGGGGAGGCGAGGCTCTTAGCATAACAATAGCATTTGCATATGTAACAGTGTTCGACAAACATGGAAGTTCTGCTTGACTAGCTCTTCTCGGACTCGGGTCGGCATTCTCACTTAGTTTCGTGTTCATATTTTCTATTCATGTTCTGGAACCGTGGGTACGCCTTCACCAGCTGCAAATGCCATAGTTTATATATATATATATATATATATATATATATATATATAGCTATGGCTATAGTTTATATATATATATGTATAATACATAAAACATGATTTGGATTTTTTTCAAATCGTACGTGTTCCTTCACTTGGAGAGCATATTTACCGTGATGTAAGTCCTGCGGCAACACCGCAATTATTAGTGATTTACTGTTTTTCGAGCTGATCCTCAGCCATTCCCCTATCTGACAGACCTCAGCTCTTCATCTTATAGGTATTACGATGAACACCTGTCGGGGCCACCTTTGCTTAGTTATCAGTGCCTAGTTATTAGTGATTTGTTACGATATTTGTATGTGACTAATTCACATTTGCGCAGACTTCATGCCGGGTTACATCACAGCATACATATAACAGGTTCTAATTTGGGCTTGAGAGCGCATCTTCGATTTAACGTAAATATTCCTTCTGATCTTCCCTAATAAACTACGTGGCTGCGAAGAGTGAAGACTAATTTCTTGTTGCGACACCCCCCCGCTTGACCTTCGACGAAGGGTTGCAGTTATATAGTGACCAGATATATAGTTCACACTGTTCATATATATAATATATAGCTCAGACTGTTCAAAGCCGACTAATAGTACAATGATGTTGCTGTGCTCAACGAAATAGACATATTACTATTAACGCGCACCGATAGGACCTTGCAGGAGAATACATTCAGCACTCAGACTAAAATCGTTGCAGATAATGACTGTTGTACGACCAAAATACTAATATACATCGAATGATATCCTAGCTCGTGCTGATTTTATCATGGCCAACCTGCATGTTTGGCCGTGGGGGCCACCCTCTGCGCCGGATCCTGAAGGCCGCCGATTGAAATCCTGCAGTGGGAGTCTTCGTCGGTATTGGACTACAACTTTGTTTAAGGCCAAGTCTGTGCTTCCGATGACAAAAGTCGCGGGTTCAAATCCCGTGACGGCTACAATGTTTCGTCTGAACGTCGGATCTGACGGCGCAAAACAGTACCTGTTGAACACTCGAATCACGAGTCAAATTATCCAGTGCGATAGTTTGAGCACACAACGCCGTGAAGATATACATATCTATAATACAAACTGACAATGATCAATAACCTCGTGAATTGGGTCCATTTGGGGCTGGTTGCATAGCGTATAAGCTTAGGCCGTGTAACCTCCGTCAGAGAAGGCTGATCCAGCATTTCAGACGTATCATCATGATCCGCTCATTAATCATGATTGTTTTTTAATCGAAATCTTAATACAATAATAAATTATTATTATTTGTGTCTATAAACAAGCGTCCATTTTCACCATATGCATTTTTGTTTGTGATGAAAATAACATATCGTATCAGTAGCAAGGATTTGTGACAGCTTAGCATCTATCATCACAAGGTCTCCGTAAGTTTCTGAGTATGAAATCCTGAATAGTTCCGGAAGATTAAATCATTAAGAAGCAATTCACTTGGCCGGAATCAGCAATTACGCGTAGCGCCGTGTCGCAAACTAATCTGCAACAAACACTTCACTCGCACGATCCGCCACACTATATGCCACCACACATGATCAAAAATGGATGAGCAGTGATTGGTGATAATTAATAGTAATAATAATCACTAGTCATAAACGACGTTATGAAGTCGCGATTTCTGCTCGGAGCAGAAATTAAACCACTTGGATGGTTTATCCGTTAATCTACTTCCCAGTGGCCACTCGAACGCTTTCGTGTCCTGTGTTAGCGAGAACCTAACAAATCCCCAGGGGCCAGGTGTCGGCGACCAGTATACACAGATCAGAATGTGTCCTGGAATTGTGGTGTTCAATTATGGAGGGTTGAGCTGATATCGAGGTGTCTACACGGTCCATCATAGCTGGCGTATTGCTGCCAGACAGCCACGAACGCTGTAGGTGGTCTGGGAGAAGGCTGCCTGTTTAACTTGAATTTGGCTAATGTTCAATCTCCAGAATAACAATCATAAGAATAATATATAGGACATATAATAATACGGACAAGCATATCCCTTTTTACAAAGATATGGTTTGTCCCTAATCTCGTTGAGAACAATTTCAGTTCCGCAGATGTCCCGAAGAGACCGGTCTGACTATGTCGTAGGTGTGCTTGCCATTTATGAATAGATACCGATGCGGGCGAGGCCTATACACATATATACATATATGTATAAATCGTATCTACCATCTACATGACAGTCACTTTTCAAACAGGCACTTTCCCATATATATATATATATATATATATATATATATAGTATTTCCACGCTAATTCTGGCAACGAATTTTCATGATGTCACTCATCTGTCCACCGGAGTGCGGGTGTGGCTAACGCTCAGATAGAGAAGATGGTGGTATGGAAATTCCGGCATAACTCCAGTTTTTTCTCCGAACGAGCACACTTGATCGTTGTGTGTACGTTGTGATCGTTGCGGGTGTTCGCTACGATGTCCGTTGTTTGTGTACGTTGTTTGCAGCACAATGATATGTCCTGTATAACCCGCATGCGAAAAATCGATTTAAGCTGCTCGCTGACGTCTGCGGAGCTCTCATATAGTTCCTCATCATCTTCAAATCTAATATATCGTCCATGGATGGATCTCGAGGTATATAGTCTGCACAAAACTGAACCAATGTTCACCAATGTTCAGTTGGGTCTCATCTTACAGGGGCGGTAATCACAGCATGATATGGCTCCGCAATGGACCAACAAGTGCTAACAATCGATACGAAAAAATTCGTTACTTCCCTGAGAATATTGCCTTTGAATGAAGGAACATTCGCATACTGTCAATTCGCGCTAATTGTTGTAAAAGTAATTATAATATTATTGTTTCAAAATGGTAATAATAAATTAAAGGAGTTTAAAAATTCCAACTAAAATTTTTCACCTCGTTCCTGGCCTGAATCCAGTGACTTGACTGTGTCTAACCTTCCTGTACGAACCAATTGTAACTTAGAACATTTTGATGATCATTGGGGATTCATGAAAATATTTCGAAACTGTAAACACTTAGTTCTTACATCAGTTTTACACATATATATATATATACATATATGTATTACAAACATTATACATAACCTGTTCGGAAAAGCTGAGATGCAATAATAGCTGAGCATGAACTGTGCAGTCGGTTTCAGAGACTATATATATATATATATACTATTCATCAAGGTTGAACGTATTTATGTCGTCGTACGCGCCGACTTCGCAATGAGATGCTTGAAGTCCAGTCTGAGAGTAACGCCCATCATCGAGTCCCCCACCTCGGTGGAGCACCAGCTTTATTCCCAAAACAGCATCGCTGGGATTAGCAGTAAAAGATAGAGTGCGAAACGCTATTGTCCGTACAGAAACTCCGTTTATCCCATTCGCATAGAGGCCCTTAAATATGAAGGCTGAAAGCAAGCGAGGAAGAGTGCAGTTCATGCGGTTTGTGTTGACGGCCAGAACGACAACTATCTGACTGGCTGACCCCGGCTCAGTCGGTCTCAGTGAGCCAACCGTGGCGACGCCGGTTCGACTTGAGTGAGGCAGATACTTCAAGGCTGAACTGCGTGTTATGATGATGGGCTGTTTACATTATGAGCAATCCTGCTTAGCGCTCACTCGAGCGGTTGCAGTGTGCCTGACCTCACCCAACCCCCCGGGGTCATTCGGACCGGTAATGCGGCACTGCTCCCCCGAAAGGCTCCGAGCAGATCTACGAGGACCCTGAACTAGGCTCATACATCCGCTTGCCGGGATTGCGTCGTTATGACTGTGAATTTCACACGTAGGCACGCGGTTGACGTTGAACTTAAGTTGAGATGGAGATGAAAGATGGGTGGTAGAGGGGGGGGGGGGTGCCCGCACCGCAGCATTCAGGTGGCTTGATCGACGTGTCGAAAATAAAGCGCACAGGTTGGTGCTAAAGCTGCAGTTCGACTTTAACAAAACGCCAAGCCGTTGCCGATTCCGTGCAAAACTCTCTCTCTTTCTCTCTCTCTTTGTCAGCTCTGAAGGTCCAATGAAGGTCCCATTAAGGTCCAAGACAAATATTGAGAAGGATAAATCAGTAGATGCCATTCATCAACCCATGGTTTGAAACACTAACGAGATACTTAGAACGGACAATTTGCCCTGATTTCATAAATCTTTCCCAGTATCACACACCACCAACATTTTAGCCTCTGTTAGAGCTAATTAGTTTAGCCTTCATCAGCGTTCCGGTATCGTTAGGAAGATCACGTGGTCAGATGCTCGACGAACATTCGTCTATTATTAATTGTTAACTGATTACTGCGGCTGATCCGTCACAGGTTATCACAGATAGTTGTCGGCATTTATTTATCTTTACTATGGGCATATTTATATGAGAAGTGTCGGAAACACAAATCCACGCCTCCCTGAGACAAGCCACGGCATGATTTGAATCTACGATATCCGGCCTTAGCTATCCAAGCTGGGTCCGTAAGGACCGCCAACGATACCGCCCAGGCCATCACGGGTAGACCTTAATGTTTCGAAATCGCCCCAAGCCTAGCTTTCAGAAATACCTTCCTAAAAGTATTCCGCCGCTGAAGGCTGTATGTATCATTTGCCTTCTCGAGTAGTTGACTGTTATGTGAGTATGCATTCATAATAAAAAGGGCGATACCCGGTATATGTCCCTCCTCTTTGGCCGACATCCTCTTCTTCCGATCAGCCCTATTAAGCGAGCATTGGGAACGATACGGTGACTTTCTCAGACGTCGAGTATTTTTGTCTGTGAGATCCTAAGCGTGAGAGAATTTCGAAATTATCCTCCCCGTCCCCCCATGTGCTGGGCGTACTTTCTGTCTCGAAAGCGTGACTTCTGTCCATCCTAGTCCAAATAGCGTGGAGACGCCATAGAGGTACGTGATCAACATCCCAACTGAGTTACTTAACGTCGAGCTAATCAAGAGCAACGAAATGGTCAGATAGTCTGCCATATATAACAGGGCATTTACTGATTTCGTCAGCATTTGCAGCAACTATAGGGGAGCCACCCGTGACTCTTTCTTACACGGAGCATTTAGCTGGGATACTCACTTATAGATGCGCATGCTATGTAGTGAATGCACCCATAGATGATTTGTACACGAACGAATGAATGCTTTCAGCTTGATGCTTAGAACAATGAACAGAAGAAGTATTTAATTCGGCAAGTGCTAATTCGAGTTTCAAGCAGATACGCTTCGTACGATTCTCTAGCTTATATTAGCATGAAGAACGTGCGGGACGCGGTATTCATGACTTGGCCTTGTTTGTGGGAGTGTACTTTTAAATTGATCGTGTTGACATTTGCAGCCGAGGCGCTGTCTAGTTCTGTGTTGCATTCATGGTGATGGGCGGGTGGTGGTCGCAGCCGCCGCCGCCACTTTCAGGGAAGTGCTCTCTAAAATATCGACGATCAGATGGAGCGTGGTATTCTGTACGCATCTGCAATATAGAAAATAACAGACGAAACAGCCACAAAGCGGAAGGACCTCTTCGAAGTCGTTTACTTATGCAGCAGTGCTATGCAGCAGGTTACGATGAAAGTACGTCTGCATGATCTGGATGGCTAACTAATAGCGCTGTTTTTGCGATGCGGTGGCCTTGAACCGAGCAGACACCAAGAGCAGCATCACCAGCTTGGCGAGCGATATTAGCTCTGAGCCTCTGAAAGCGTCAATTTTCGGATATGCTTGAAATTGCTCTGGCACAGGTCATAGGTCTGCTGTCGGAAGCTCGGATACGTCCAGCAGGTATGACATTTCGGAGAGCAATTCTGGAGGAAGTAATGAGGACAACAAGCCTGATCAAAGTAGTAGGATCTGGCCAAGGAATAAAAACGACAAAATCAAACACGTGACTGCTGTTTGAACGGCGGAACAGCGGAAACATTATAAGCATTGTGTAAAGTTGCAAGGTATAATGGTGGGACGCCATCAACAACAGTTGACAGTTAATCGTCGCAAGCATCATCAGCGATACTGATAACCGGTCGCCGAATAAACATTTGTTTCAGAAATTGAAATTATTTTTGTAGAAACGTCGATTCCTCACTTTTGTAGCCATAGAAAATGTTGGAAAGAAGAAAGCATTGGTGTAAAGGAACTCGCAAACAGCCAGACCAGATGATTGCGCCCCAGGTAGTTCAACCGCCTTCTGAGCCAACCGCTTTTTATTGTAATATGCCACTTTGGCAATGTCTGTCTTCAACCTAACTCCAAGACCAGCAATATGCTTCGCGTGAAGAAAAACACCCATCTCTCTCCCGTCAGCGCGGTGGCCTGGACGGCTAAGTGTCTGGCTGAAAAACGCCGGAAGCCGTTGGTTCGAGCCTCGCGACGTAATGACATAAGCAAGAGAACTTACTTAAGCACTGTGAAATTGCAGTTCCCATGATAAACCCTTACCTTACCCTACCCCCAGAGCCTATCGGCTAAGATTTACACGCCGCAAATGAGAGTTTCATTAGCTCAATGAGCTTCTTGCCTCTGACCGCAAGCCATTTGCACAGCATTTATATGCACATGGAAAGAGGCTTGGTTGTTGTCCTAATGAACAGATATTCGCTCCCCTACCTACGCGTATATTGCTGCTGCTTCACATTCGCCCAGCTCTACTGAATTGAGCCCATAGGAAGTACAGTCGGCTTGATGGTACTCCTCGGGTGTTCTGCGATCAGAAAACTGGTGTAAATTGTTACGCGGGTACAGGGTTCAAGCAGAAATCGTCCACAACCATTCGACCCTACTTCGTAAGCCAAACGATATGCATATCTCAGCCGTGCGACATTTTCATTTCTTCATAGTCGAGTGGTCGCGTCCAGCAGATGGAGGGAACTGGACCAAGCTCGACCCGAGATGTCAGAGATCAATGGATGTTTGTTGACGGACTAGGACTCATCTTTGTGTGCCTATTTAACGTTACTTGCGCATATATCTGATGAGAACGGCGCAACTGTTAAGCGCTGGCATTCGCTGACATCTAATTAGGTGGACAATGTAATAACATTGGAATCCCACTTCTGAGCACTCATGTCAGAATCGGTATAATGGTGTTTGCAATCTGTGATGCATATGTTTTGTCATTCTTTTCTATTTATGCGCCTGTGCTCATTGTCGACAATAGGTTTCCCTGGAACTCTGTGCGGTGCATTCGTCTTACACATATAGGTGAGTTCTTCAAAATGTATTGATTAATTTATAAAATAAATACTTCATTGTTCAAAGTAACATTTGATGGAAGATTCTCGTTTGACGGCAGATATTTTGAGCAGTGTCTGTGCATCGGTTATTTTCGGACGGCGAAGTGATACTTAAATCAGTGATGAGTGGTAGGTGTTGTATGTCGCTTGCGAATACGAAGAGGCCCTAAATTAGCTAAGCTGATTTCTACGGCCTGAAAAATAGGAAAAGTTTACTGCCGAAACCAGGGATCGAACCAGGGACCTTTAGATCTTCAGTCTAACGCTCTCCCAACTGAGCTATTTCGGCGACGCTTTGTTCTTATACTGAGTTAGAGGTGTCTAAATATTAAAATATTGCTTTTGTTGAAATTAAAAGAAAACCGTATAGCAGGGTACCCTTGACTACGACGATGAAATCAAATACAATCTAAGCTAGTGTTAACGTATCCAAAACCACGGGCCAATGTCTGCGCCCGTTAGAACGGTTGAGATGTGGATCAAATCATTTAATGTCTGTGATTATGACCTCAAAGATGCCCCCCATGTCGGGAGGATCCACTGAGATTGACAAAGACAGGGTAAAGTGCTAACAAGCGGAAGATCCGGCGAAGTTTTGTAGAAGCAAAGTTATGAACATCTTGGTTTTGCCTTAAAATCATAATTCAAATTCAGGTTTGTTCATTGAACTGCGGTTTTTATACTGCTAAGTTCTTAGACCTTAAATATGTGAAATACATAGCCAAGCGAGGTCACTGCAATTGAAACTGTAGCATCTCATATGCTTAAGGAGCACCGCAGCACAGCCGATGGTTGTAATCCTCGTTAGTATAGTGGTCAGTATCCCCGCCTGTCACGCGGGAGACCGGGGTTCAATTCCCCGACGGGGAGGGCTTTTTTTTACACTCGATTTATTCCACCATGCCATGAGGACATATATGTATATATATTTGTATGAAACGGAGACGTCCATGAGTAATCACTGCTCATGGCGCATCGTAACGGAAGATATACGGATTGTGGACGCTATGCGAATGAAATCGAGTGCAAAAAAAAACTCCTCCCCGTCGGGGAATTGAACCCCGGTCTCCCGCGTGACAGGCGGGGATACTGACCACTATACTAACGAGGATTACAACCATCGGCCGTGCCGCGGTGCTCCTTAAGCATACAAGATAATACAGTTTCAATTGCAGTGACTTCGCTTGGCTCTGTATTTCAAATGTATCGATTTGTATGTGCCCAATGGACTGGGAGAATAAGCAAAGGTGGCCCCGACAGGTCCTAATAGTAATACCTAAAAGGTTAAGAGCTGAGGCCTGTCAGATAAGGGAACAGCTGAGAGTCAGCTCGAAAAACAGTTTTTGTATTTTAAATGTATAAGTGTTTGAATAAGACGATATTTTAGTTGCTTTAATTAATGTCGATATATTTAACATACAAGAATTATCGAAGCAGTTAGGGATAGCAGGTTGTCAGGCCGAAGACGTCACGACCATTCCCGTTTTCGTCTCTGTTCAGCGAGGGAAAGGCGCCGCAGAAGTTGCGCTAAATATTTAAAATAATTAACATTCGTCGACATTTTATGACAGAAATATTCCCTTACTTCTTAATGCGCTGGATACCCGTCGGTATTGCGGACATTAATTTTCGACCCATTATTCAACTATCGCATGGATGACGCCGACCGTGATGTCTCGATTTCGATGTCCAGCCAAGACAGAGTGATTTACAGTAACCGTGTGCTTAAGAACTACAGTGGCCGATCCGTTGACTTTTTGGTTTACCATAACCGAATCCATGTGGCACTAATTGATTACAAAAGCGTATTCCGTGAACAGAACGAAATCCTATTATCGACGTCTCAGCGAGGTGTGGACACTTTTCCACCCGACATTGGAAAAATAAAAAAAAAAGTAAGAAAAGCAACCACACCGTGATACGGATAGAAAATGCCCGAGAAATGTCTGATAGGAGAAAAGAGGTTGGGAGGGCCCTTAGTCGTGAGCTAAATTCGATTTCAGGGACTACTTAGGTGACTCGTGAAGCTGTCAAAACATATCGATACAAATTCGAACTTCCACCTAAGTGAGTCCTAATGACCTATGCTGCGAGGGAGCAGAAAATAGACGTTCAAACCTACATGGCCTAACCCGCGACACGATCTTGGCTTCCACCGTTTGCTCTGCCAAACCGCCACTTACCCAACCCTTGAGATGGCTAGCCTGGGTACAAGGTTTCAAGGATTATGCCCTCAGTATCATCCTGCTTGGCATTGCCCATCTGTTACAGATATCTTTAACAATTCAACACACTCATAGCTTTCATTCCACTCTGCAGCACAAACGAGTCATGCATTGATGTGTATAGTTATTTGGTAGCAATGTGAAGAAAAGGTTATGAATCTACATCGAGTTTGTCTGAATTGACCTGACGAATTTTCGACTCAATATAACTGTACTAATGTGACACTAGTTGATTAGAAATGTGTACTTCCATAAAGTGATCTATTGAACACCAATCCAATGACTTAAACCCTCCGTGGTCTTATGTTTGGGTTTATTGCGGCCAATTTGGGTAGGGGGGGGGGGGGTACTAAGCCTAGAGCTGGAGCTATCGCGAAAGAGTTTCTTCGATCTGTTTTAGCAGCACAACCCTGGGTGTGTCGCATCGCTACATTCGGTTTGGCTTAAAAGTCGGATCTGTCGTTCTGTGTCGTATCCGTCCCAGTATAACTAGTACGAAAGACTTACTCTGTTCGATTCTGAAATGACGTTGTTCCCAACATCGGTAAACCTTTACTGTGTTGATAAAACAGCCTAAATAGGATTACTCTTATTGTACCGTTAACATATAAACACACACACACACATCGAACATTGAGATTCTAATGCAATCTCTATCTTCGATGACCCCTTTGTTCACAATATATATATATATATCATTGTACCACAGTGTATGATCATCATTCGGGTCGTCGTTCGAACAGAATTCAGTAACGCACAAAAAGGCGCCCGACACCTTATCATTACCCCTCTACAGAACGATGTATAACAAGACAATACAGCCTGATAAGTGACATTGTTAACATGCGCGATGCTCTTCCATGTATCGAGTTGTATCGCAGACCTGCTTATGGTATGCCTCCACGAGTGCCACATTGAAGGCTCCGGTCCTCTGGCAAAATGCAAATACGCAGAGCGCATTATCATCGAACTTTATCATCGGGTTCGCTCACAACAGCGACGACATTTGTATATGAATGTCGCAGCTCTTAGTATATATATATATATATATATATATACACTCCTATTCTGCTCACGTTACGGCGCAGTGAGACACAGTGGTCTAGCGAACGGGGCCAGCTGGTTTAAACATGCCTCCCCCAGCATTCGCCTCGTGTATAATACATATGCCAATATCGAGATTCATCACTATCGAGTAAAGAAACTCACCAGCAAAAGCATCACCTCAAGCTACCAGCCGTACGAACCGACCCTCGAACACACGTAACATTGTCACGCCTCGAATGTGGCAAGCGACGTCACGATCATGCTACAGTTAGTACGGCAACAATGCAGGGCGTGGGACCCCCGATGGAGGAAAAATTGTGGTAGACGAGGCGCCTTGGCAAAAACCGGCGCTGCCGATTCAGTTTCCGGCCCCACAGCTGCTCTGGACGAAATCTAATTGCAACGTATATATATATGATGCAAATTTGGCAGAGACGATATCGATAAGCATACTTTGCATATATATAGCGAGTTTAGCTATATCACAGAAGACATGGAGAAATCATTCTGTATGTGTGTGTGTGTGTTGCGCTCTGGTTGGAGACAGCATATGTCAAAATGCATAGCATTTGCTTTGGATCTGCTCAAAGTCAGTATGATCGTTCTTAGCACTTTTGTGATGGGTTTCTATGGAAATTGCGGAAACAGAGAGATACTGCGGCTTATCACTCTGTGGAGATTTGCACCACCAGCTCGGTTAGTGTTTCACACATATGGCCAGCAAAAGTTGAGCTAAGTTCAACAGTGCTTGAACGTTTGACCCGACAACCCTTGGCAGAGTTCGGTAGACGAACGCCACGTGGATTGTTTCCGCAGCTTCCCAGAGCTACTCTCTATGTCGCGCCAATGAGAAATGATATTTAATTAATGCTGTCTAATTATTGCAGCATTTTCTTCAACTAACAATAAAAGCACTCTCAAAGAGATAAGATTTGATTAGGATTGACTCTTTCAATCTTTGTTGATCTCCTGAACATCAGAACAGTATTTCGTATTTATTATCAAGCTATTGAACTGCTCATCCTAATAACAGCATGAACATCTCCATGACATGCCAAGTCAGTCAGCCACTGACATCGTACCAGCGACTAAGGAACGCCGAAGCGATCTGTTACTGTATGTAATTATTTTATCGAAAATCAGTTCCAGTTGTATTTGGCTGTTGGACGTTCGTTAGCGGCTACCGCGTCACTGGTTCACCTTCCTAAATGAGGCATTTCTCCACAACCTAAGCGACCTTATGGTGGCATTATGCGAACATTACACGGAACGGCCACCCCTTCCCACACGTGAGGCCAGCCACGAAAGGATTTAACTAGTGTATAATTCGAAGTACAACTAGACTTTCGACTTTCGCTCGACTTTCTGTCGCCAAAGTATAATTAATTCATTCGAAATATCTAAATAAAACTTTGTCGGGCTGAGTCTGCGCTAAGATTTGACGTCGACGAAACTGGTTCGGCAAACTATCCACAGGGCTGTCGTTTGTTGATGACGTAGCCGGTTAGTTAACTCTCACAAGATAACGAAACAAGTATACCTGCTTGCTAAGTCTCGGAGGTCTTGCTTGTTAATTCAGCCACGAAGGTCTATGGGGCTAAATACCTTGCTTATCGAAATAAGCGAACACATTTTAAACACGTTTCGAGACCTAAACACATTTCACAGCGAATAGTCGGAGGTGGGCGCGGTTCAATATTTTATTTCTGCACAAAAATATACACTAATTTCCCGAGGATCGCATACGTAAACCAACCCAATATTTTATTATGGATTGATACCAGTAGTAGCATGCTCGCGGGTTGCCATTATGTGAATAATGAGATACATTGGGCATAATGTTGGGCGCAATAACACATTGGGCATAATGTTGGGCATAATAATACATTGGGCATAATGTTGGGCGCAATAAAACATTGGGCATAATACAAATTCAGGTCCTTTTGTAGACTACGGAGGTGCAGCTTGACAAACACTGCGAACATCATAGACCTTCTTCCCCATTATCGCCTCGTTAGGGTACTATTCGTAGGCATCGGTCACACATGTGAGGTCGTCGATCCAAATCTATCTGAGGCATAACTGTTAGCCATATTAAGGGAACGCGAAGTTCTTCCCAAGCTGGAAAAGGGGCGAATGTGGAGGCAGTTGTTCTCCATTCTGGATTGCCTAATAACTATCCCTTGGCCACAGACGTAAATGTAATGAAATGACTCAAGGATGACTTTCGGTGTCTAACTTAACTCAGATTTGTGCTTCGCAGACCTGCCGTGACCTCAGAGAGGTGTGCATCTCCCGCGTGTATTTTTCGCAGTAATGCCATACAAAATCGAGAATTGTCTGATCAACTGCAAATCAATATGGAGAGGTCCTTCTTGCCGTTATACGCAGCTAATTAGAAACAATGCTGTATCAACGATTGGATGCGTTAATTTTTTGTTTTCTGTTTATCTATATTATTAACCTTTTGCAAACAAGAAACAACTATAGAGCCTGTTGCTCAAGCCGTTGCATTGTTGTACGAGCGGCATCTGCGATTAGGTCAATGGAATCTGCGTTGCGACTACTTTTAAGTAAAAGAGGCTTATTTTTCTTGATCAAAAGGAGATTTTCTAGAAATCCTTTACTTGGTTTTCGCTCACAACCTACTTTTGACATGAGAGACATGACAACTAAAGTACCAAATTGCTTTTTTTCTAATTACGTCATTATAATATGCTTCGCAGAACCCCAACAGGAGAGATGACTCCAAGCGGGCTGTCAGAGTATGACAGTCCCACCAACGAAACATATGTATTTGGGTTGACCAGTCGATTCTTGACACGTTCCAGCACTTCGTTTATATTGCACCTTCGCTTGCCATAAAGGGCAACTCATCAGAGAGCACTTCTACGAGTCCAAGTCTCTCACTGGGTAACTGCCACAGTAGTTCGAGCCTGTTCATTACCTCAACATTAATTGCGCACCACTCAACAGAACTCACCTTGCGGAACACCGAGGTGACGCGATGAGATCGATGGGTTTCTGTAGATCAGTGAGCGTGGGCGTATGTCGCGATGACAGTCGTTGAGGTTCTGTTCCTTGCGGTCGTCGTTGTCAGTAGTTTCCTCTAAGTGTGTGTCCTCAGTGTCTCCTATCTAGCGGTCCGTCGTTCTTCTTCTTCTATGCTGTTTGTCTACTGCTTCACTTAATGGAACTGTGCCGAATCTTTCTTTTCGTGGTGCGTGTGTGAGTGTCTGTGTATGTCTCACTGTCTGTGTGTTCGTGTTGCACCGAGTCCGATTAGGTGAACTGGGGACGTTCGTTCCTCGGACGCGATCGCTGCTTCAACTCCGGTGGGCAATGAGCCGCGCGCGCTTTTAAACCACCTCCACACAGGCAGGCTAGCCGTACAGCACGGGCCAGAGCAGCGTCACCCCTGACGGCGGCCGTTTTCCGCCCACCCGAAGCGGCCCCCCGATACAGGGGGCGGCACTCTGGCCCCGTGCAGAAGGTTTCCCTCGAATATGGCGCCCCCCCCCTAGCCCAGGCCGCGGTTCTCCCTAACCCTCAGGTCCCCTTCAGGACAGTAGCCTCGAGTTGAACTGTGGCCGAGCTGTGGCATAGCCTCAACCGCCTTGGAAAGTTGGGGTCTCTAGTTGAGAGGGAGGGAGTGTTGTGGGCGGGGCCTCTGAGGCAACTACTAGAAGCTCAGAAGATGAGGGCTGGCTGGATCGGAATAGCGCTAGAGTGCTGTACGGTGTACAGCCACAGCGGGCCTGGCCAGGCCGCCAGACCGCCAACATCCTGGCCACCAACTATTATAGTAGTCGTGCCAACACCATACGCACACCAAACACCTCGCCCTCATACAGTATAGCGGATACTGAAACTACTGCGACTCCTGTACAAGACAGCGGTGGTGCGTATGCACGCACAGCCGCCGCTGCGGCCGCCGCCGCGGCTGCTACCGTTGTCGTCGTCAATTCCGCTGACGCAGACCATCGCGCCGCTAGCGTCCTCCAGCGGCACCACGTCCACCGTTCCCGCGCCCGCCTCCCTGACTAACCACCAGCAGCAGTCGTAGCAGCCACAGGTTATCCCAAACGCGTAGGTCCAGAGTAAATACCAGCATTTCGTACACTCGGACACGTGTACACATACACACAGTGGGAGAGACAGTGAGAGAGAGAGAGAGAGAGAGATACATACTAGTCGTATCGTAGTACACCACCTATAAGAATATCCTTTAGGCGTCGTGGTTGCAGTAGGTAGACCCTCCAGTCGCCTGCAACCATGTCAATTATGATTAGAGCCATTGACGTAGTTGTAGGTTTGGCGGGCGGTGGGCAGTGCAGCGGCATCAAGCATGTGCAGGTACATAGATCTTCGAAGGTATCAGCGAATGGCGGTAGCAGAAACAGGTCTAGTGATTGATCTCGGATCGACCATGAGCTCAGGCGCGGGATTAAAAATCAGGCTAAAGCCAGCTTTCGGCCTGACGTTGGGCCTGTGACTCAGTCAGAGGGACGTACAAGGAACAGCAGACAAGAAGGAATAAAATAAGGCCCGACAAAATATTCAGCGAAAAGTGAAATTCTATTGCCCATGTTTTGGTGCCTCACAAAATGTTATACCGACGTTGACACCCGAGGATTTGGTAGTATTATTCGAAAGGGTAGGCACAATGACTATTATTATTCATAGTAGTTAAGCAAGATTATTTGCGGAGTGACTTCTGATTTAGCCGTTGGAGGCAGCGACTGAAAATATTGTTATCCGTTCCTTTGTTTGGTCTCCTTATGGCCTGCCGTATCCATGAACACGGTTCCCCAATTGTATGATGTTACACCTCCCCCGCCCGTTGCCCTCTCTATAAGGGTACTGTTTACATTTGTCTGGATGACAATGATATACAATATAAGAGACGTCGCAGATACTTGTGTTCCAAATAGGAGAGACAAGGTAATTCCGGCAAAGTACGGAACGGCTGGTGGTTGAAGCTGTAGCTGGAGACTTGTAGCCACGAGGGAATCCTAGAAAGGTCTTTAGTGTTCTGTTGAGTGGGGCTGTTTGTATTTGCCACGACGCATATGCATGCGATGCCAATGGCCGATGCTCAAGTGAGTTGTTTGGGCCGAATACGGCAAGCAATGGCGCGAAACCGGCGCGGAACTCACCTGACACACACACACATTTGTCCTTCGAGTTTATTTTGGTGCTTCGTGCAGAAGCTTCGATTTGAGGGACAAGCGAAAAAAAAAAAAATATATATATATATATATGTATATATTGGCCTGGGGTAAAACTAAGTCCGGCAAAAATAGGCTAACAGTTCGAAAGGAACTGAACGCTCAATGAGCGAACAATACGTTGCAGATTAGAACTAAATTGAGAAGAAAATTTAACCTAAATCAAAGCAGCTTCTAATTTGCTCTATTGTAAACCGTACAGTTTGAATCCTATTGCGCCTACGTCGCTCGTCAATTGTTCGTAAAAATCAAGCGGTCATGTATATTTTTTTCTATTTTATCATTATCTTACTACGAAATGAATTGCCCGGATATAATTGTATATGTACCAATGAGTTCAATGCCTGTGAATATTGCCTGTTAATCGCATCAGTTTACTGTCACACAATGCAAACACTTAATGCACTCCGTTTCTATTAGTATTATTATTATTGATTATTATGGGTTCTCAGATTCACACACAGTTCTTCACATGTCGCTCCTCGCAGCACGAAACCATGATTGGCTCAAAGATTTCTCTAGTACAATTCCAAGCGGTCATTAACAACACACGTTCAACTCACTCTTTCGGGTGCAGACCTAAGCATAACACGCGTCGCGTCGCACGCCCTAAATAAGTGGTACGTGGATAACGGCACATCGGTGTAAGCGACCTTCAATTTCGATGTAGCTGGTGAGAGAGTTTGAATCTTCAGTCTTGTAAAATGAGCTCATTTCTCAACGGGGGTCAGGCCGCGTGTCCCGGACGAAAACGTATCCGTATCAATCGCAACACAGGGATGCAGGATACAACGGATAAATAGACGATTATGTTTTAAGAGGACTTCTACTACCCTCTGCAGCTCGTCACCCCGATCTACGGAATACCCGTATTAATTTCACTAACGTTACTCAGAACTTAGCTCAAAATCTCTCAACGTGCCTACGAACCGCCCGCCTAATTAGAATTATACCCAAAAACTTACAAGTAGCAGGTACTAATGAACCTATATTTCTGGACTGGCCTACTTGCTTTTGCTTATGTAACGTACCCTCTTGCAAGGTATACGAAACCTCAATTTCTCGAATGATTAGATTTAACCTCACTGCATCCGTGGGTTACTGATGTTTTCGTTACCAGGTATCTTCGAGGAAACGCTTCGATATTGGTGTAACTTTTCTAATTATTAATTAGAAAAGCGTTGCGGAAATTAACTTGATTTCCGCAACGCCTTTAACTCATTGCGTCATGACTTGATGCTTTGAACTGTCAGAGGTCGTGTGCCTGAAATGTTTTCAATTTGTGATCAAGCATATCACTACCCTTCTATTCTATTTCGTAGCGAAAATCAGTTATCTTCGGCTAACGTTATTAAATAGGTGACCTGCTGAGCCCTGGCCTATTTAGCTTTGCGGTAAGGTAAAGGTAATGGTTTATTGGTTCATTAAAGGAGCTGCAATTTTACAATGCTTAAGCTCTCCCATATGCCACACAGCGGAGCTCGAACCTCTGGCTTCTGACAGCCAGAGATGTAGCCGTCCAAGCCACCGCGCTGAAGTCTAAGCTGCGGTCAGGTCCTAGAGGATGTCGAATACGTTTTGACTATTCAGTCTCGCTCCAACTTATTCATCAACCCAGCCAAGGGTCAAGTATTCCCGATGACTTCGTATCCTTCAACTAAATTGTCGCTAACTCATGCAGCTGTTAGTTTGCTTCCCAGATGTAGAGAAGTTGGCAGAGACAACCTCGAACTCTTGGGATGGCCTTTGCTCACAGGTGGATTTCGTCCTCGTCCTAAAGGTACAATACGAAAAACGTTGGATTACGCTCGAACGATTGGCGTTCTTGGGAGCAACGAAACACATACATGATTCCGTTCCGCAATCTCTGGTAGATGTCAGCATCAAGCGATATCGGACATGCAAGTTTGAAGGCTCTCCACGAGGCGCAGGGGTGATGCATGGCTTAACGCCATCCCCTTCCTCCACCACACTTACTGGACGATCAGTGCATCCGTATTGCCGTTGGTAACTAAACTGGTCTCTGCCCACTGCTGTTGTTTCGGTGAAGATCCACTCGGATATCATCGCCTTTCACGTATAACAAGCGCGGGACGTGGTCCCAGACACTCACTTCTAAACGAAACCTTTACTGGAGCCCTCCGATATGCATCTATACCTTGTATCCACGAACCTGCGGATCTTTGCCTCTCCGATGGCAAATGTCCTGATGATGCTATGTGTTTGGTTCCCTTCTCCGTGGGGTAAAATCTGGGACTGCACCGAGACTGATACTTTAGCAGCGTCTCATGTCAGTCACGGATCAACAGAACCCGGCTATGCAGCCAACGCTGCCAAACTTTACAAAAATAGAAAATACCCTACATTAATGGAACAATATTACTTTACACCTGTAGCCTTCGAAACTCAAGAAGGAGGAGAAATTCGAACTTTCTATATTCATTTCGACAAGGATAATTCTCCGTTACAGGACAAATCTATAACATCCTAGTGAAGGAGAATTTCGAATGCAGGAATTTTTAGTAGATATTCAAAGAGGTAACGAAATCTCCATTTTGGGTCCGCTTAGATTTATAACTAATTATAATTAAATAAATTTAAATTTATATTTTACGCAAAGTGTTACATATTATATTTATCTTTTATATTATTTAATTAAAGTTAATGAACATATTTATTTTAGTTTTTATTTATACCTGTAGTAACGTATTATAGTCTATCAAACCTTGATTGAACTATATAATTATTTTTCCCCGCCTCTGAGAAAGTGGAGCGTCTTTCTAATAGGGATCTTTAATTTTAGTGAATGTCATACCCTTCTTGATTATTAATACCCATTCATGGACTACAGTTGTTGACCACATTATATGAATATCTATTGTACACTAAAAATAATGTATTAAATATATGTATATATATATATATATATATGAAATCGAAGATTCAAAGCTCCCCTTGTCTTCCATCGCTGTTTAACGATACCGTCAGCTCAGTGGCTTGGACGGCTAAGTCTCTGGCTATCGGAAGCCAAAGGCCGCAGGTTCGAGCCCTGCCGTGTGACATAAAAAGAGAGCTTAAGCATTGTAAAATTGCAGCTCCTTCAATAAACTAATAAACCCTTACCTTTACCTAAGTTGTCTATATGTGGCGTAATTTGCTTGGTCTTTCGATGGCTCGATCGCGAGACAGGCAAGGCTAGTAAGGTATCATGGGGCCAGAAAACACTCTAAAAGAGTTACTCGTCGGTTTTTCAGAGCGATCAAGTACCAATCTATACGATCAGTTGTTAAAATCCACTTTTCCGAAGAACAAGAAGAGCAACGGTCTTGCCCGAACTTCTTGACTTCACTATTTATATATCCCTTTCTGCTCGCAAAAATATAAAAACAACGCAGACGACAATGAAAACAAAATAGCGAAGCATCCCGTCAGTTTGAGACGGTTCCAAAATCCCAATAATCTTAAATGTGTTAAGGAGTGAAGAAACATATTGGGCAATGATGGTTAGGGACTACTATGAATTCCCGCTGAATCGGGGCTGTCTCGTAACTCCTCAATCTTGCACGTGCGGTTTCTAGTGTTCCATGTTTGCCCTGCAAAAGAACTTCCCAAAATGGCGAGCTGGACCTGAAGGAATATCCCGTCGGGCCATCTCAATCATCCGCAATGATGCCCTGAGAACCGTGGAGGCTCGGTTGATAATTCATACACATCTAGACAACTGCTCTCCGTGGACAAGTTATACACCGTGTGCGTTGTCCTGTCCGCTGTTGGGATGTCACCAAGAATAATAGTATTCAGTCCGAGATGTTATTATTCAGCTCACTGCCGTTGTCAGCCGCTTTGATCGTTGGCGCGGCCACAGTTCAGATTCCGTTTCCCTACAAACGAGTCCAGTAAATATGCTCTCCTATCATAGCCTGCCGAATTCTATCAGTCCTGAGTTCACACCCTTCCGAAATTCGACCACGAACCTGCGTAAAAGCATTTTTGCGCGACATAATAAGACATATAGTAGTAGGATGTAGATACGGAGGTGTATTTATATGAAAGTGTAAGCAATCAGATGAGTACACTCCACTGTGTTCATGTGAATACAATGATTATAGAATTATAATGATATCGGAAAGACATCCCATTTACGATGTGTAAATGGATACCATTACCTTTCGAGGGAGTTAAGCCTTGCCATAAAACAGCAGCTCTGTTGGATGGACCCCATAGTGGTTGAGCAGTACCAGTTTTTGTGTTCATATTTTAGTTAAATCTCCTACAATATTGCGTGTAGCTTGTGTTAATGTCTTGTGCCGATCCCCGCAGCGGCTGTGCTATCAGGTTTAAAACATCGCATTTGCTAGATATAAAAATGCGTTCAATTTGCATACATTTGATGTTCAAACGAAATCATCAAGTCTGCACTCAGTCCTCCACTAGAGTTTTAACATTAAAAAAACTTGTTTTTCCTATTATTCCTTGAGCATAATGGTTGCGCTTCGCGCCGATTGCGAGCCCATTGCACTGAATTTGAAGCATGCTATTACTGCTTGAAGGTCGTTTTTTTTAACATAATTGTCATTGTTCTATGTAACTCTACTAATAACGTGAGAATAATTGTAATAATAATGAACATTAAACCTAAAGAAATGGCAACAAAAGCCCGTATGAACAACGTCTTTGTTCGTCCCTCATGCCCCTTTGTCGAGACCGCCACTCAGGTACGCAAGGCATCGCCTCTTCTTTTCGACTTTGTTTGTTGTGTCAAATAATGTATATTGTATTGTAATCGTAAAACGATTATAATACATTTAGTACTTCTACAATTCGCAAATAAAGGAGGCATTTCACTTCCATTTAGAATAATGGAAGGTACAATTGCCATCCAACCATATGATGAATACACATGTTCTCGCTTATTGAAATCGACTTATTAAAGGGTCTCCGATAACTGCCAGAAATGCTTTGCTCTACCCAATGCTTCATATGCTAATGGACAAATAAATATCATGGAGAGTATCATTCTCTGTCAGCTTGTTCTTCTCTGCTGAAAAAGTAGTGATAAATCCGCTGTATTACACTGTCGGGCGTGCAGCGCCGCCTGGCGATAGCGCCACCCGTAGGCTCATACTTAAGTGCATATTCTGCGTCATATAGGAAACACGTGGAAACTGGTGGAATTTGCCGGGATTTGTCTTCGCCTTGTCGTGAGGTTCGCCGAAGTCCCCCTATAGGTCAATGTGTGCCTATGCAAAGAGGAGAAGACAGGGTTAGCCTTCGTCCGGTAGAAGAGCCCTGGCAGTCTCACTGGACGACATGAGTAAAGGTGAGTATTTGAGTAGACCTGTTTACAATCGGTAGAGCAATCGAGCCCAACGTTAGAGGTCAGACATCACGATCGTGATGTTCAACATCTAAATTTGGGACTTGGATCGTAATTCTAAACGCGTCTTGATTTGTGGTTGCAGCTTTGAGCAAACGAAATGCATTGCCAGACATCCACACCCTTCAGTAAAGGTAAACTCTTATTGATTTATTAAAGGAACTGCATACAATGCTTAAGTTTTCTTATATGTCATGCAACGGGATTTGAATCTGCGGTTAGTTGCTTCTTCCATCAATCTCTCGTAAAGTGTGTTCTCTTCAAGATTTCAATTTTCTACAAATATTGTTGGAATATTGTTGGAATTCGTAATCATTAGGCGGTCATTGCGTTGACCTCACTTACGCGTTAAGTAGCGACGTCACAACTGCTCAATGGATAGTTGAGGGTACCTACCACGTTTTGTCCAGCTGCATTCAAGCGTCCACCCAATGCACATTTTCCGTATGACCCATGTGGGCACAATGTTCAGCACTTACAAAACAATATGTTGCAGAGTTGTAATTTGTGCAATAGAATTTCTAGAAAATCTTCAGCATTATGTTGATTAACAAATATGGATAGAGCGATTTTCAATTTGAAAATCGGTGTTCAAGTTTACATAGGATTTGGTACCACGAAATTGATCCTGCCTATGAAACCATCCATCCCTGGTACTGTCTTCATCTCCTATTGTTAAGGTGTGAGTGATTCCACTACACCAACGGCGTTTTCATCTCGTGAGAGGTTTAAACCTACACCCTTTTAATAATCATAATCATTATCAAGATTCAATTTTGGTTGCTAAAAACCATGGTTAATCCTGTCGATCATGTTTATTGGATTTAAATGGTATATTATAGTTCAAAGGGCGAGTTTTAACCAGCTGCGTGATATGTACTGTAATTCATATTGATACTTTTGCTATGGATGACCTGGTATGTGAATTTTCACTTTTAACATAAACAATGGTGTGCATAAACTTAACACACCCCTATATTTCAACAAATCGTTACAAAGAATACACATTTGAGGCATTTAATCTGTATCAGATTAATGTACGTGTCAAATAACATACACACCACAAAGAACAGAGCAGATGACGTCGCTTGCAGGCTGCTACAATAAAATGTGTCATATTTCGGTTGTGCAAAATGATAACGCACACTCAGTTATCGAGTGTTCTCGCTAAATTAATCCAGTTTGTTTTGAGCCTTCACGTTATACTGTAGTCATGGGACACGCTTCAAGCCTTACTGATACGGAGAAAGCAGTCATTACTGCTTTACACCGAGCAGGAAAGATTCAGGCTGCAAATGCCAGAGAAATTGGCGGAAGTCGTCGCGTAGTGCAAAATTATTTACGCAGTCCGTCGACGTGTTGTACTAATAAGTCTAAAGGACGTCCACGAGATGCACATCTGTCAATTGGCCTCGAATTCGACCATGAGCTGTGAAGTAATCAGGCAAGAGTTAAACTTTCAAGTTTATAGATCAACAGTTTTAAGGACAATTAAGCGTTATCCGCATATCATACGGGCACAAATGAAAACAAGACCTCGTCTTCAATAACGCCACATGACTGCCCGGCTAAACTTCGTCCGCAACAATATGGCTAGACACTGGAAATTGGTGAGTATTGGGGCAACGTTTTTTAAAGAATATCTTGTGGGTGCACATCTATCTAAAAGGTACTGTGTTGCTTCAGATCATCTTCAGTGACGAAAATAAGTTCAATTTGGATAGGCTAGATGTATTTGATGGTTATTGGCATGATGTAAGTGAAGAGCCGCGGTACTTCTCAAAGCGCAACTTCGGTGGCCGAACCGTTATGGTTTGGGGAGCTTTCACCTGTCTTGGCAAACTCCCACTCGCTTTCATCTCATCTCGAATGAATAGCGAGGACTATCAGCAGATGTTGACCAACAACGTACTACCGTTAAGGAGTAGATTTCATAGACTGCCAATTGTTTTCCAACAAGATAACGCTTCAAATTACGTCAGTGCTAGTACACGTGCGTGGTTTGGACGGCATGACATGAAACCCTAAAGTGGTCAGCATGTTCTTCTTATCTCAACCCGATGGAGAACCTCTGGGGCATTCTTGTCCGACGAGTATATGCGTCGAATCGACAGTATACATCGCGGAAGCACTAAAAGAGGCGTTGTTGGAGGCCTGGGGAAGTGCCAGCGACCAGATCCTGCTAAATCTCGTAGATAGTATACTAAACCGAGTCTTTGACGTTATAATTAGGAAGGGCGGGACCACACGGTACTGATTAGCATAAGAAAAAGACAATCAATTCAGCGAGAACAATCGATAATTGACGGACTGTGTAAATAATTTTGCATTACGCGACGACTTCCGTCAATTTCTCTGGCATTTGCAGCCTGAATCTTTCCTGCTCGGTGTAAAGCAGTAATGACTGCTTTCTCCGTATCAGTAAGGCTTGAAGCGTGTCCCATGACTACAGTATAGCGTGAAGGCTCATAACAAACTGGATTAATTTAGCGAGAACACTCGATAACTGAGGGTGCGTTATCATTTTGCACAACGGAAATATGACACATTTTATTGTAGCAGGCTGCCGGCGACGTCATTTGCTCTGTTCTTTGTGATGTGTATGTTATTTGACACGTACATTAATCTGATACAGATTAAATGCCTCAAATGTGTATTCTTAGTAACGATTTGTTGAAATGCAGGGGTGTGTTAAGTTTATGCACACTACTGTATATATATATATTTCCAAATTCAGTCAAACAAACGCATTGTTGACACAGCGAGACAGTCTATACAAGGTATACATAGTTGAGAATAGCTGCTATGATACTAGTGGCTGTTTTCGACTCGATCGTTCATTCCCAGCCACGGTGGTTGTCACCTGACAAGTTCGCTGTGTAACTCATTTATAAGACAAAAAGTAAAAGAGAAATACAACTAATTCGCAAACACATAACAGTATCTATATGGTTTAGTTAGTAGTGAGTCGCTGGCTTCGATGCTGACGACTGCTTATAAGGCTGGATAGCTGAATGATCTTTTCTTAAAACGACAATTGTATCTGCCGACAGCGTTTGATACCTATCAACAAACGCTCAACGAGAGAAACCAGTCGCTTGCTCGGCCAAGTTTATAGACACTCGGTGCAACAAAATGTTCGACAGCCACTATCGACAGAAGTTGAGTTGCGAAAATTCTTCTGGCAACATTGATATTATACCAACGGGGTGAAGCTGCCAGCTGTTCCTCTACTCTTAAAACTCGACAGTAATAACGAGACGCGGCGGTGCGCATTCGAAAACAGACAGATCAGTGGAAACATAGGGGAATCACTCGAAATCTATTGATTTGCACGACAACACCTCCAATGTGTCTTCTAGAGTTTGCTATAGTTGGCGGCCGCGCTTGCAACTCGTAGTGGAATCAGCAATCACAGACGGACCCTGTTTGTGTACAATATAGATGAGATGCGGGCGACCTCGAACACCCATATGACGAGTGACGCACTGGTGTCTACAAAACAAACAACTAAGCGAACCAGAAGCTCCTTCCCGGAGCGTCAAACGTATTCTCTGAACGCTCTACTGATCGACCATGCTTGTGAGGGATGGTTTGCACGGACTTAGTAAGTATAACGCCACATTTTTGGAATTTGTGCTACGTTAGCTTCTATATCGATGGTTGGTAGTTATGAAACCAGATGTGTGCGCGTATTTGCGGTGAGAAGCGAGCCTGATAGATATATGTTATCAAAGCAACATTACCTCATGGGGCGTTCGAAATCCACGAACATGCTGTACGTTCTCTTAGATAGTTCCCGTAAACAAGTTTCAAGTTTCAAAAATCAGGTTTATTTTCGGAACTGCAAGATAATACGCTTTAGTTCTCGATAAAATAAAAAATAAATAAAATGCCCATGAACGGACAGCATCACGGACAGCAAACGATGCCCATGAACGGAAGATTAAGGGTTTGGGTAATTTGTTGAGCGAAGTGACAAAACTGCTTCAACATTAAGGTCCACTCTATTCTGCCGCCTCGCCCCACTCAGAGGGGCATGATACGAATGAGTAAACATTTTCAATCTGGAACGGCCTTCTCTTCCAGGTATTAGGTGCGCCTACCCCTAGAAGTCATATAGTATAAACAAGTAGACGACGAATCCCTAGAAATTCCGAACTACTGTATGTTTGAATAAATATTGAATAATAGTAGACGACAAAAATCTCTTTAGAACGTAGGTACTACGAGTATGTACTTTGAAAAGCAGGCTTCCGGAGAGTCTTCCCACACAGCAAGGACCTATTTATGTTGGTCATACTGGACTTATCTGGGCTTTCTGCATAGACCTATGTGACGGCAAGGCAATAGAAACAATGTTCTTGTTTCCCTGTTTATGTCGTAAGGTACCCTTCGTAACATAGGCCATTGAAAGGCGTCGTTCACGACGCCCATTGTAGTGATACCTGGTGAACCTGGTGGACCTAACAATACCTGGTGGTCAAAGAAAACTTTAGCCGTGCTTATTAGCAATATTTTGTTTTGTTCGGAGCGCAAGTCAACATCCTGGTGAAGCCGTGGAGGGCTAGACAGACGCAATGAAGTTGGAAGGCAAGCAAGATGTCAGTCAGCAGGTTTTTCCAAGGCAATATTGCACTTTTTAGAACTGATTAATATGCCTTTGATAAAAAGGAGACCACAACTAGAATGGAC
Organism: Stratiolaelaps scimitus; assembly: GCA_019614645.1. NCBI lineage: Eukaryota > Metazoa > Arthropoda > Arachnida > Mesostigmata > Laelapidae > Stratiolaelaps > Stratiolaelaps scimitus. The sequence continues at coordinate 731,341 of JABWDB010000031.1, read as the reverse complement.
AGTCATTCAGTGGGCTAAAGTAATACCAATGTTGTCCCGTCCATTGGCATGTGTTAGGAAAGGCGAGTTTACAGGTTTAGTCAAAAAAAAACTGGGCAGATAAGGGTGTTTTTCCGTTCACAGTCAACCAGCCTCACATAGTCGGGCCCGCTACAAGAGGATTTACACAATTGGCGGTAACTATTCGTGTGAAAAACGTAGCCCACCTCCCATCTCAAATATTAACATCATGGATGGCCAGTTAGCGCAGTGTTTCAAGGGCGGCAACGGGAATCTCGAAGTGCGAGCTCTCGGGTTCAGATCTGCAAATCATTGTTTTCGCGCGTTTATTAATAGTGTTGGTTTTGTTGCCCTTTTTATGCCAATCTCAGTGGCGTTGTATAGCCTTAGACATATAAGATGCTGGATGTTGCAGAATAAAGGCACACAAAACGATATTGCATATCCGGAAGGCTGGAAGTTTCGATGAAGTGTTGATCAGTTAAGACTGACACGGATTTTGTCGATGAAACGTTAATTAGAGGTAGATTGACGTCGACTGATTTTAGATCACGATTATATCAATTATAGTAGAACGGCTACTAATATTGTACGAATGACCTTATCAACTCAACGCCGCTGACTTTAAGGAAGAACGACATTACCCCTGCGATTATGGCAGGATAGAGTAAATGGCCTAGTGGTTTGCGTCTTGGATTGAGTGACAGGAGGGACGTAGGGTTTGGGTTCAAATCCCGCTGCCAGACGATTTGGAGAATCTTTGGATTTCATTATCGTCTTTCTTTGCCATCTGTGGATTCTTGTTGCCAGCTACTACTTTTTCAAAATGGGTGTCCGCCGTCGAGGGACTTTCATAAACATAACGAGTACCGAAAATGTAAATGCGTCCGACTGTATTGTCGTAGCCTGCCAGTTTATTGATTGTGAACTCTTGAAACAATGACCTCCATTTCAAGTTCAGAGCTACCTTATAATCCGTATACAGTCTGTGTACAGCCAACTTCGCGTGGCGTGTTGACGCACAAAAATATCAAACGCACCAATCATTTATCTCTACATATATAGGACGATTCGAATACTGGCTGCACTGAAAGTTAAGTGCGTGCGTCTTTTGGGTAACAAGAAAAAAATGGCTCCAGTGTTCACGTCAGTCCGCCGACACGATCCTGTGGGAGCAGCCGGCGTCTCCGCGACGTGATAAACCTTGATGAGATGCTGCATACGAAATGCGACCACCTCTGTAGCGAGCGAAGAACGAACAAAAGTTCCAGATGCTTCCGTTGTATCATACGAACGAACATTCGACAGGTTGCACCCCGCGGTGAACTCTCTTCAGACGAGGGAAGGAACTGTAGGGTGGCGAAAGTGTTGTTCAAAGAACGGAGTACACAGAGAATGAGAACGGCCGACTGTCTTCTAGTCAAATGTGTTGGAATAAAGCATAAGTCGGTGGCTCACAAAAGGCGCGATGACTATATTGAGCTGAGTATTCGAACTATGGTGGAAAATAGCGATCGCCTTCAAGGAAACGCCGACAATATAAATTAGTGGAATTTTGGTGTGAATTTCGACTAATTTTTATATGGCTATTCTGGACATGTCTGACACACATCATATTGGGTGTGGACGACCACAGCAGCTTCTCAGTGAGTCCATATTTGTGAACGACGATGCGGCGAACGGCATTGGCGGGTTGGTTACCTGACCAGGACAGAAGAGCTGGAGCAGCAACTCAACAAAACAACCAGATCTGCCTAGAAGAGTTCAATATGAAGACAAATGCTGAGCAGAGAATGTCAGCGGGCAGGATCCGGCATGGTGTCGTCACGGTAGAGGATTTTCAAACAAAGCGTCCATTCGTTGGAGGGTATGGACAACGCACGGGAACAAAGGATTCGAATGAAGACTGAACAGTGGATTATGTAGAGGGGTGGAAGAGACAAGTGGGACAGAGGGAGCGCACTAGCCGAAAGGATCCTCCTGGAGAAGGATAGGCTAGAACGGGCGCGGATAGCAGAGTTGGTCCGAAGGGAAAATGCCCGGAACCCACCCGTGAGGTCTGGTGTCCATGTAGGATTTACCTTTTACATTTAAAAAAATATATATATATTAGGGGTGGAAATATGTTTTGTCACTATACTAAGGGAAAACGAGAATATTCATGATTTTACTTCTACAGGACTTCGGCGGATTTTCCTCGAATTCGCTCTCCATCCTATCATTGTCAATCTCAGTGGGTCTTCCCGACTTGGGCGCGTCTTTGAGGTCAAATTCACCGGCACGAATGGTTTTGAATCACCTCTCAACCATACTAACTGAGACATATAATGGTCTAAAAGCCTCAGAAAAGTCGCCAGCAGTATTTGCACCCGTGTCTCCGAGTTTGAACTTGAGTGACGCGAAGACAGCTCAATTTTATCTCTTCAAGAAAAATGTTTTAAACCAACATAGTGGATCAAAACATATTTCCACCCCTCTATATTTCCATGAATGTCATGTGGGTTATACAATCGACCGACCTTTGTAAATAGAATACAAACAATCGTGTTTTTTTTCTATGAAGTTAGCATAATCACATGGGCGTTCCTCTCGGCAGTATTAATTATAATCCTAGATTATACATGTTTAAATAAGTATTCATTGATTTAAATAAATAAATATATGTTTAAATATTTATTTAGTTATTCGCCATAAATTCGGTCTACTCCCATCTGGAAATCAGATAACTTCTTCCCAAAATTGGTTTGGTTTTGAGGCAAAAATGTTTTCCAGTCATGATTTGTGAGAGGTCATCTTCATGGGCGAAGCCCGCGTCTTGCAAATGATTTTCCAAGGAACTGTAAAGGTGATTGATTATCTGTTGGCGCAAGGTTCGGTGAATGCGGCGGTTGTGTAAAAGAATTTCCCAGTCACGGTTGTTTAGGGTCGCTTACACGAATATTGTAATGTGGGATTATTTTTTTTGGGATTACGGGAATGCCTGATGCAAACATCCGCTAAACGGCCCAACTATAGACCAGCTCTAGTGTTGAACTCTCAAGCCCACTAAACCCACTACCGTCCACGCCCATATGACTCGGAAAGTTCAGGACATTACTTCGACTGTTCCATTTGATAGATCATACAATCCTCGTCTTAGTCACTGGATGAAAGCGTCGAGTACAGCAGAGCCAGACCCCGATTTATGATCTAGACTAATCGTGCAGGAGGGTCATCTGCTTGCATTTATCGGGTCTTTTCTCTTCAATTGTGCGGTAAATGCGATGCTGATTTTATCGTCCAATTGTTTTCCAGCCTTTCTCAGCAAATCATGGTGACCTTTAGAGTACCGCCAGACACTAATCATGAGCTTTGTTTGGGTGCAAATCCTGCTCCGCTCAGGGTTTCGGGAGTCACCTAACTGGAGTCACCTAGCCACTCGGTCTGTGTCTCATGTTGGTTACATACGGAAGCACCACTGAGAAAACTCTCCTCATCCAGTTAGATGGCCGACAAGATATCTCCCTGGCTGCTGCCGCTGCCTTTTGGCCGCGGCAAATGGCATAGCAGAGCACGTGGCGAAAATGCACCTTTTTTTTCGATTCGAAGCGTCCATGCTTCGGGCGTTCGTGAAAAGGCCATTGGAAGGGCCTTCGATAAAACAAAACCGGAACGGATGTAGCAACTTATTATAATATGTGCGAACATACACCAGCAAAATTACACTGATGTCTATAACCGGTAAGGCTGCTCAATGGAAAGTTCGTTTTCACTCGAAACTCGGACTTGGTTTTGCCTTCATCTTATTACTAGCCCTTGGTGCCTAAGATATTGCTCGGTTACTTAGCAATACTTATCCGTATTGCTACGGAAATGTAAGGATTAAAAATCTACACCTCCCTGAGACCAGCTACGACTGGGATCCAGAATGAGGCTTGGATACTACCCACAACAGCAGGTCATACAGGTTCTACACGGTAGGGGTCAAGAGTTACCGTGAACAAGTTTACTAGGAATAAACGCGCCAGGCCTCTGGCGATTCTGAAGAAACTGGCTAGAAATATGACATCTTCCAGGGCGGGGAGTTCCCATCGTTGCTCATAAGCTAAACGGGTTTAAACGCGTCTTTGAATTGCGCTGAAAATGAGCCAAGCAGCAAGCAGAATATGTTGCTCAAATCCAACACCATAAATCGCTCAATCTCTAATCATAATTTAAACTTCACAATTTAAACTTCAATAAGAGAGTTTGCATAGATATCGAACGGCGGGATTCAAAAAGCCGAATTCAAGATGTTTTGGCAACGAAGTCATATTACGGGTTCAAAGGGTGTCACTTGCAAATCACACAGGTCTCGAACTACTTACTCGTACCTGACAAGAGTAAGTAGTTCGAGACTAAGCAAAGTTGGCCCCGACAGGTCCTCATAGTAATACCTAAAGGTTAAGATCTGAGGCCTGTCAGATAGGGGAACAGCTGAGGGTCAGCTCGAAAAACTGTTAGGTCTCGGACTACTAAACTTCCTTGCACATTTATACTGCCTTGAGGCTCTCCGAAAATTCAAATTCTTTACCCTTATCTGAACTATGTGGACAATGTTACTGTTCGCGATCAACGGTACGAGCAGCCTCCAAATAGTTTGTCATGCTCATGACACAGATCCACCGTCCGGATAAGGCGACAATAGGAAACAGGCGAGGAATAATCCCTGCGTCTGGGCAAACACTACAATTGCTCTCGCGAGAGAGCCCTCTCCTGACAGATCCTTGAAGCAATACTGCTTCCCCGCGGCACCGAGACCCTCCTGCCGTCGAAGGAACAGGAGACAGCCGCTACGCGTCGACTATCGCAATAGTATAGGCCACAGCAGTGAACAATCACCCGCTATAAGTCCTCGGGTTCGAGCAGCAAATTGTACCAATTAGTTAGTCTTGTAACGTAATACAACAAATTATCCAGAGGTAGAGCATATGTCAAGGCAAGGAAAACGGAGATCACCCTTTCAGTGTGCTCGTGTACAATAGATGTAACCTTACTTGGTATCTTTTCACAATAGCAACCGAATCAGCAGCAGCAATAGCTGTAGTAGTGGTGAATTTGTTGACGGGAACGCTTATACACAGCAATGAAGGCTTCTGAAGGCCCTCGTCGTAACTCGCAAGAGGGGCCAATCTGCTAATTGACAACTTCTCTAATCTCATAAGCTGACTGACCCTCGATCTTAAGGCGAATCGTTCTACCGCCACTTGACTGCCCGCCTTCCGCGTGTATATATATATATATATATATATATATATATATATATATGCATACTTGTACGCATGTGTGTGTACTCGGCTTCATTAGAATCGCTCCGCCAACGCATGCGGACGTGGTCTGGTTTTGATGACCGCTGCGCTCGTTTGCCCTTCACTGATTGTTAGTTGGAAGTTATTTAAACTTTGCCAAGAACAGACGCGTCCACTGCATCCTCTGTCTTGTGATGTATTTAGGGTTCGCCCGGACGAATCCCGCGACCTTCGGACAATCGGGCATACTACAGGGATAGCATTGTATAAAGTGGATCAAATTAGTCGACTGCTGTCTGTCGACTGGCCACCATTTTCGAAAATGCTTCCTAGCCCATGGGAGTACCTTTACTGTTATTGCTGCAACGACATAGTGCCAAAGGTCTATATACAATATTATCAAATGTGCGGGAAGGCGTAGAATTCCGTAGTGTCAGTTCGCGTAGGTAATCACGCTTGTGTGTTGCGAAAAGGAGAATTGAAGTTCGGCGCACTTTAGGTTTTTGGGCTGCGTATACTTTTTGCAATTCAACCTCGTCAACCCCTCGGTCCAGCACAGACAACGGTGGTTATAGGTGACCTTTCCTTATGGGTGAGCAGGAAGAAACGATGCGAACCCAACAGCTGAGCCTATCCAGCGATTTCTTGTGCATGATCTGAGTGTAAGAAAAAAGCTCGCTCGATGCGGTGAGGGATTCTCATACGAGTTGATTACCTATGTGAGTGCTCAGAACACGTGGACGTAATTATTTTTGCCATATTCGACATTAAGATAAATGATACGCTGTCCACAACGTCGTGCTGTAAGTCACTCAGACGTTCAGCCAGCTAGTCAGCCACCTGAACGAGTTCTACAGTTGCGTCTTCAAGAGACAACATTGCTCTTTGAGACTTTGGTCGTAAAACTTGCGACGTCATTATCAGCCTCATTTAAATAATCATCACATTATTATCATCAGAGTCCCTGCATAATTTTCCCATCATTATTCTGTAACCGCGGCCGATGTTTACCGTCCAATGACAGGTATGGTACAAATCGAGCTACACGCATATCACTGACAACTCTTGCTACGTGTCGCCGTCCTCGCCGTTACAATTTCGCCCAACTTTAGCCCTGACAGAAGTTATATAAGAGGAGTGCACAATATCACAGCCGAGAACGAGGATGCTGCTTCGACCGATAGATTCGATTGTGGAACTTCGGTTGTTCAACAATTTCTCGATGCGATATGGCTTCAACCCTTCAGCTCCTTCGACTATTCTTGCTGTTCGCCAGTTTCACGTCAATAGCGGCGGCCGCCGCCAAAGTAATGGACAACTTTGATTTTGAAAAGGTCGGTACAATTAACGAGAAAGAGAGAGAGAGAGAGAGCCCAGCCTTGTTACAATCGCGTGTGTTACGCGTATGTAGTTAGCGCGTTGTGCGAATGTCACAACATCGGAGTGTCATCGTTCCTCGGCCGTTCGTCTTCTAACCTGTGCATCCAATTTAGTGCATTTGGTGACAAGTTGACCGAGCTAGACATGTGAGGACCGTTGGAATACGGATTGGAATACAGCAATGAGTTAATTTAGTAGTAAATTGCCAGTTAGACTGTGTTGAGGAAAAGACACCTGAGGTGTAAATAACAAAAATGACAAAACTGACCTCTCAGTACTGCTTGATTACTGCTGCTGCACAGATTTCAACTCCTATTTTAATGTGCCCTTTCTGCGAACTACAATACACACTTTTCCTCAATCTCAAAGGGTGAATGATACTGACTTTGCGCTAATTACTGGTACTGCTATTAGTACTACTTAGTAACACCCCTCATTCGTACGCGTAATGAGCATGACGTATGACTGCAAACACATACGCGGTATTGTGAATGTCTTCGACAGCAAATTGTCATCTCAATGGTAAATTCTAGCCAGGATATAGGTGTCGTACGAGAGATGACGAACTCAACGCGGGATTTAAGTTTGGATGGACAATTGTCTGTTGCGTTCTCGATGGGCGACCATCGAAACGAGCATGAACGAATGTCTTCGAAGAAATATCATTCGCCTGCTCTAAGTTGCCTAACAGTTCTCGCAAGCTGACCAAATAGTTTTTTTCCTCGTTTACGACCGGCCAAACCGAATCACCTTTTTGTTGTAGCGCCGTACAACAGCTGTCAAAGGTCTTACCCGTAGCTACCCGAATTTCCTCTGGCCGACCATTCTTAGCTGAACCTCTTCCATTGAAGTGGATTCTAACTCGACACGACTATTACGACTACTACTACTGCTGTCATTAAGTTATCATTGTTAACTTACGATTTTTATAATAGCAAAAGAAAAAATCACCTTCTTCAGTTTCCCTTGCTGGAGCCGTCCCTTTTTCCTTAATCGTATAAATCCTCTTGGATGTGTGGTGCTTTCTACTTCCATCCGGTCTTCTCACTTGAATTTTGTAAACGTGTTTTTCATGTTTCATCAACTTGTCTTCGCCTAGTTCACCAGCAAACAGTGGTGGGTGACACATCGAGGAATCAAGTACCACCGGTTCGATCGATGTATGCGGGTCTCGTTCGGTAGAAGATTCAAAAATCGTGGAGTCCATACCGAGATCGACCATGTCAATTCTGGGTGCGTTATATACTTTCGTATGCAGGCTTACCTACCTGTCACAGTATTTGACTAATCTATGAATTCACGTAGGTGAGCCTATATATATATATATATGAGGTAGCATAACAGTAGGTTTGATTGCGGATGCGTTCATGAGATTCAACCTCGCGGCATCTCGAGTAAAACATTATATACATAATTACGAGCAAGCACTTCACGATTAGTCTACGCGGTGCCTACCTCTGCGGCCATTGCCTGAATGGTCGTTGTCGTCCTCCGAAACATTGGCAAAACAGTTCGACCATGGTCTATTTGGGCAGCGAACATCAGCATTTCGGAGCAGCTGATCAATGTGAAATATTTATTAACGCTCAGAGGTAAGAACACGGCCGCGAACTAATCTTTCCTGTTTGCTATGTAACGACGACAACAGCAGTAACATCTGAAGTCTCAACTGAGCCGGGACTTGCATCGACTGAATCATCATCACACTGAGATTTCAAATTAATTCGCCGAGTGCGTCTTGGCTACGATCCTAAAAGGAACGAATACGCGTAAATCTTCCTAGGATTATTAATAATACTATAATTATTATATAATAGTTGGCATGACAATAATTCATTATAGTAATATATATATATATGCAATTGCTAATATGGTTCGTCTACATTTCAGGGCGATTGATAAATCCTACTATCCCATCACTCCGACGAAAACAGGCTACCATTTAATGCTTCAAGGTAATCTTCAATTTGGGACCCAGATCGATGAAACAATACTTTATCTTCAAGCGAGCTGACTGACTCCCTGCACGTTTACTGTTGATTGTCTTCACTGTTGTACGATTTTTCCAGGTGCCTAGGTATATGCATAACACGATACTTTTGTGAATAGGTGATGAAGTTCTACTAAATGTCCGAAGTGTACGATAGCAAAGCAAAACCGTTTTTTGAAATTGAGAAGAAATTATGACTAATGACTATGCATTGGTTAAACTAGCTACGGCTACATTTTTGCCTATTTGCCTTCGTACATCTATGAACTAGAAGCTAGGAGTGATAAGATTGCTTAGGAAAATTTTGCGTTGGCGACCTTGGTCCGATTGGTGACTCCCTCTAATTTTGTTGGCCACTACACAGACGGCTCTCTGAAGTACGCCTCTCTCGAAAATGTCTCATTGCAAACGTTTGCTTTTCTGGCTTAGGCTGTTTGACACGAACATCTGATCAGGTAAACAGAAAGAACAGGAGTCCGACACGGGGGGGTGTGGATAGAGTTTCGAAATCGATTGTGTCAATTATGTTATTATCGTTCACCTATTTTAGGGGCTGGGACAGCCGATTGATTTTTGTCAAATGTGGCTTTAACCTAAGCATTCGTTCCATGATTAGATGGTGTTGAGGCGGACATAAACTTCTTGGACACCGATTACGAGACGTACGGCATCTTGAAGGTGACACTTATTGAAGGCGATAATAGTAAGTTTCGTTCATGCTTTATTTTATTTCGGTTATTCCTCATCGCTGAAGTTCTATGACCGGCCTCTGTACCGCTGCGTGGCAGCATTGCTTCAAGAACCTATCATATGTTGGTCATACTAGGATTATTAGAGATTTTCCCAACAGACCTATGTGTTGGCAGGAAAATATTGACTGTATTCCAGCCAAATCACTGGCTATCGAACCGGAGATCCCAAATCAAGGTGCTGCTACTCTCCGTGCTTCCATGGCAATCACACCGAAAGAGATGCCCATTAGCTACCTAGGCCACCCAGGACACGTGTCCTTCATCTAACAAAGGTAGCCCGCCCCTCTGAGTTACTGAAACGGAACCATACCAACAACGTGAGCAGAGAGAACTTGTCCAATAACGATAATACTATTCCCCATGTGGATCAATTCGGTAAATCCTAGGTGCCGATCACCTCTGCATCGTCAGTGATAGCCCTTCGCTCGCGGACGGCCTGACCAGCACTGTCAGCGATTTAATGCAGGAACTCGGCGGCCAATCGCTATCGGAAATTGAGCAGATCAACAACGAAGATTGCCCGATCGATAGCAAGACGTCACAAGCAGTCTAGCCAGCGACATGTGCACCGGTGGGAAATCTACGGAAATTTCACGGATGGACATCGAACAGTGATCCACATGTTACGTTAACAAGTTCCAACTTTGTACGGAAGTTGAAGGAGAAGTTGTTGGCAGAGATGAACAGCGATTAATTCAATACATGAGCTTGAAAGTAAACACTTATAATAGCGCCGACCACATGTGTTGACGTTGACAAAGGTGAAAAAAACGAGTCTCGTAATGAGTTGCGGTTATGCTAACTGTTGATTGACAACTATGTATCGAAAGTTTTAATTGCACTTTGAAGAAAAATCCAATTATTTTGTCGGATTTATGAATAAACCTGGGAACACTGTTCCGTAGCAATGCAGCAGTAATTTGTGTGAAATTCAAATGATGTTGTAGTGCCAGCTCCACTTGGATACCCACCATGTATACTACTGAAGCGATTCTTGGCGAGCTTTATTAATTGGATGGCTACGGCGGATTGGACTTCTGCATCTCTGGCTGCATCATGTAAATCCGGAGGTCGTGTGTTCGAGACCCGGTGGCATATCCCTTTGAATTAGAGGCTGTATTGTGTTGTATAGTTACGTGTCCCTGCTGACGTGCCGATGAGAGGTCCCAACGGTTAGGAAAATCAGTGAAACATGTTCTAGGATTGCTAGTTCGTACTATTGGGTCGTCCGGAGCTATTTTATACGTTGAAATCACTTTGATAACCTCCGAAGCAAGCGTTGTAGCCATGTGAAATTTGACCTGTTTATAGTTGAGTCTTCTTGCGTACTTCTTTCTGTAGGTCAGCTCTGCTACAGTTTCATGCAAGAAAATGTCCCCCCCCCCGCCTTCTGGAGCTGTTGACGATGTTGAGCAGCACAATGTGTACCGGCCCAGCCACGAGCATCACACATTCTCTCTCTCTTTCCAGGCTCCCTCTGTTGGACCTCTATCCGCTTCCCGTCTGTCAACGACTACTGTGGTCAATAGGGCGTCCGTAGAAAGCTCCGTGCATGTAAACACGCAGTGTTTATGACGCATACATGGGGGGTGGGTACGGTGCCTTCCTTTCTGCACAGTGGTATCTGTAGACCACATTAATTGCAACTCCTACCACTTTTTGAAATCTTATTGCAGAGGTACTGCCCATAAAAGCAAATATAGTTCCACTCGCATTTGAACCTCCGACTCTGAAAAACTCTCTTTGATACCAGCTCCCTTACCCTCCACGCTATAACCTCAGGCATGAATCTAGACGATGAAACATCGCTTAGTGCTGAAAATCAGCGTTTCGTGATCAAATTTTTGTCTCCTGAACGAACAAGCCCAAATTAAATTCCTTGAAAATTTATGAAGATAGGGAGGCCTTCACCCGGCGAAGCGTTTACTAATGTCATCTATTCAGGAGGGGTGACTGGACTGTTGAGGACCACAGAGAAGGACTTCACCTCAGGACATGTCACGAGCGAACCTCGATGTCAACGCAAAACCACACCGTACGGCCAGCTGCGTATAAGATCTGAACGGAGGTCAATAATATTCATGAATAGATTCAACCTGTATATAATATAATTGCTACTATTTATTCAAACATACAATAATTAGGAATTGTCCCTAGGGATTATTGGGGGCTGGAGGATTAGCTGTGACCAGGACTGAGGCCGACATCGTCCCGGGGAGGGCGATGGTATTGCCTCTCTGCACAGCGAGGGACAGGCGTTGCAGAAGGAAAGATCCTGCGCGCTTGGTCCCGGTAGCGCGGGTCAGGTTAGGATTATCAAAAACTAAATATTGCGACCGTTCCAGATGCCTCAATTTGCTCGAAGTGGCTGACATTGCTCCTTTCACTAACCGACGGTAACAACAACCGTTTCGCAGATCTCCACCCCCCACCACGCGCCAATGGGCTAACCACGTTCTTGAAGGTCGCCGTGTGCTTTCTGCTGTCTCAGTACTTTGCAATTGTCAGAGTCCATGTTGATGGGTTGTTCTTGAGACGTCCCCTCTGCAATGTGATTCGCCAGACATAACAAGTCAACTGTAACTGCGGCAGGCATATGCTAATCGTATGATGATGCACGATCTATTTTATTTTTACGCTCGATAATTAGCAGAACAGACTGTCCAAACATTGTGCAAACATGCCGATTACTGTTTTCATTATAATAATTATAATAATCATAATAATAATAATAATAATAAGATAACCACGTACACATCTTTCATTCTCTCTCTCCCTCTCCACGTCTTATGATTGACACGTCGAGACAGGAATCGCTCTTGCGCGAACTTACGCAAGAACCTCTGAATATCTGCAGTACTCCTCGATGCGCTCTTCCTTGAATATGATGATATCGTCGCCACACGATATCGTATCATAGGACGATTTGTAAATCAGAGAATTGGGTGTTCGCCTAGCGACAACAAGAGCTTAAAGGAAATCATATCTGCGATTGGCGTCATTGTTCTTAGCAGGCGGACGCTATTCATCATAGTCTACTGACTACGTATCGTTATCGAGGATCATTAAGAAGGCAGACATTACCGCGGCACCTCGCCGACGACCAGAAAGTCGCTAATGTAACATTCGTGTTACTCGTATAGTAATCATACTATTTCGAGTTGCATTCATTATTGTGGCGATCTCATATTTCTCGAGCGCTGCAAGAAGGTGCTGCAGGTGGCGAAAGTATTTGCTCCGCAGCTTCCCCGCGAAGCTAATATTTATAAGGGCAAAAATCGCTGGTAGACAGCCTACGAGGTAACAATAAATCCATCTCTGGTGAGCATCAGTGAGCATTCATTCATTGCCATGTTGTTTGTTTAAGATCGATTTTCTTCAGGAAGTGAAGTATTTGAATTTACGATGGCAGCTTCGCGTCGCTTGTACACTCTCGGTGTGGTTGCTACAGCATTCGTTGGTGTCCTCATTGTGAAAGATGCCGAGACCGCTCCAAGTTTCGATCTCATGAAGGACTTGGATGCCGAAAAGGTGCGTTGTTCTACACTAGCTCGACTCACAACTCCCCAGTGAGTCGGGGCCCCGGTGGCCTGGTGGTGCCGATTCGTGTGAGCCTATCCTGCAATCGGACGAGACGAACGTAGGTGCACCCACCCAGGGGGCCGATTCCCACCGTTGCACATTCGCATTAAAAACAGGGCCGGTTGTCCGTCTCATGAAGAAGCAATACAGAAAAGCAATTCCGTATACGCCGGCTGAGATTGATACCGACAACAATCAGGTCCTCGGTGACCCCAACGAAATGATGTATTGTCAGCTCGAAACGCTGCCACATATATATCTTCCCAATGAGTAGCGTCAGACTACTACAAAGATGCTCTTCTCTCCATAGTGTGCACGTGCTCATTGCGTGGTCATGGGCTACATCCTGAACAAGTATCTATATCCCTTGTCATATTCCAACGTGGCAGAGTTTTCAGAGCGACTTTGCGAGCGTCGTTGCGGGTTGCCGAGATCCCTTTCACTGGGAAACAGTTCTGACCAACATTTACAGTCGCTCGGTGGTTACCACCTCTCTGTACGCCCACCACAGTACACGTGAACAGAGTTCTACAGAGGTACAAGGGCTATGCGCGAGACTTACTAGGTTATAGCGGTGTTTGGTAATTCGGCTGCTTATCGACTGAACAATCCAGTTCCAGCAGAAGCGATGGTGGGTGACGCATCGGGCGCAACGACTTCGCAAAGGTCACCTTGATCGGTGTTTGGCGGTCACGTTCAGCCGGCGATTTAAGAATCATCAGCTTTATACCGAGATTGATCACGAAAATTCGGGGTAAGTCGCGAGTGATTAGTATTTGACTAAAGTTTGACGTTGCATGTGAATTGCCACCTGTTAGATTGAGCCCGCTCTTCTGTTCTCGTTTGAAGCGATGCTGCCTTTGGGCCGAGACGGATTATAAGCGAAGGCCAACTGAGGGTCAGCTTGGGAGAACGATTTTTTTTCTTGACGTGTTCCTAGTGGACGATCAAATTGTATGAGCATATCCCTATATCTCTGGGAAACCTATAGCTGCATTTATCGTTTGGAAAATTGACGAACTATCAATGGAGTAGCGTCTCGACGATCTCGAGGCAAAGAACAATGGAACGGACATGTATATACGCGAGACACCTATGATGAGAAAATATGTATGTGTAAATAACGCGAATTAATTGCCTGTTGAAATGCGCTTCATTTAGAGCTATCGATCAAGCCTATTATCCGACGAGTTTTGACGCAATGGGCTTTACATTCACCATGGAAGGTAAGTGAAGATTCCATTTATTAGTTCAAATCTTGTGCCATTTCGGCGAACATTAAGAGACCATTGCGGCTCCACGTGTGATACACAAGTCGATTTGTCTATGTATAACATATAGCAAACATTGCAGTCACATTGAAGTCAATCGAAATCATTGTAAAGAACAACAAAAGCTTAAACACTATATGGATATAGGAGATTAGACAATAATATTGGCTTGTCGAAGTTTCCCTATGACGATTGCATAATGAAAACGTTGTCCGAATGTCTGTTCAAAGGTTTTCCCATGAATTCAAAATACTCGATCTGCTGGTCGCTGAAGCCCAGAGGGCGAGGTGTACTCTACCATCCGCTCTCCACATGAAATCCAACGAGCTAGTTATTATTGAAGTTTTGAAAACAAATCTGTCTCTTCTGGGTGCATCCCTCATTCGAGTTTGATGGCGCCGCGAGATTTAGGTGCTATACCACTCGCAGCGCCCGGCGGTTGATTGAAATCGTCAGTACGTGAATTACCTTATTAACCGACCAAATAACTGGCTGTCCGCCTCATCAAGGGAACGATTACCATGCAACGCAGTTAAACTGATGAGCCTATATTTGTAGACAGACTGGTTAACTTAGACACGCAGATAGATGGCGCCGTCGAACATTCATAAAACGACATCTAAATTGTATTAGTAATTATTCCAGTTACTCGAAAGGTGAAACTTGAACCGCGTGTTAAGGTACTACGACAACGTGGTTCTGGGTTTGAGATCGATCGGGGTAGCTATCATAAGAAAGAAGTCAGTAAAGTTGCGTATCTGTTTTGTTTTTCTACTGTGATTCATGAACAGTAGCACAAACGAACCCCTGATGTGTGTTCAGTGTCGATGAGAACTGCAAACAACTTCGAGGTCATACGATTTGCGCGAATACCTTACACGCGAAGCTTGGTGTCTGTATGTTAGGCTAGCTCTTTATTTAGTATCTACACAACTTCAAACATACAATAGACACTTTCTCAGTAAAGTAAGTCTCTTACGAAGCAGTGCCGAAATCAGTTGTACCGTGGATGTTAATACGTTTCAAGCTGCGAGTAGGCAGCCCGGAAATATCTCCCTTACTTAGTGACACGTTAGATATACAACAGTCGAGATACACAATATACTCTATGCGTAATCAGGTGAAATCGGTTGATCTTTGACAGATGGCGAGAACGCTCGTGTCGACATTGTTGACACAGACTACGCGACCTATGCAATTTGTTATCTGTCCCTCGAGAAAAGAAGTGAGTGGATATTGTTACTATTCAAAACTTCCTTTAAACAAATATATTATAGACAACCAATGTGTTTTTTCTTTAATTTGATACCAAATACTTGACGCGTACTAATACAATTCCTTATGTTATTCATACAAAAATTAGGTTAGAGCTAATCATGCGATAATGTAACGTACACACATCGTTTAATAAGTAAAGGTGCCTTCTGTGTCTAATGCTGAATTATGACCATTGTTTTCAATACACCTATATGAACCTATACGACTGACAGAGAGAGAGAGAGAGTACAGTTTGTACTCAATGCTACGTAAGATTGGCTGATAAAGTAGAAGTGCTGTTGTCTTGCAGAGGCGGAATTTTTGTTTACATACTCTAGTGTACCTACACCCGATGGCGAGCTGCTAACAAAGATGTCACAACGTCTCTCGGACATCACCGGCATCGGGATGGACGCGCTTGAGCCTGTCGACAACAATGATTGTCCTTCACCTGAACGCTGATTTGAACTCGACCGATCGAAGAATCCGATGGGAATGACTAATGCGGATTTAGCGACAAGAGCTTTCAATCGTGTTGGAGACTATGGCACATTGGCATACGAGCTATAGGTTTATCGTGTTCATCACGTCGGTACACACGAACCTCCCTGGCAATTTTGATTGTCCCCCGGAGACTCGTCAAATGTTGTCTATGCATATTTATTGAACTGGGGACGAGTTCTACCTCTTTGAACTATAATTGTGTATTCTTCTAAAGTGCGATCTGCATCGACAAGCTGCACTATAATCCGAAGAAAATAAGGAATAAAGTGGAATTTTATTCAGTTTGTTTAATGTCCAGAGTTAGTTGACTTTTAATTTGTCGAGCAGCACAATACATAAAAGTACCATGCCGATCTACAGTTCTTGCTTCTTACAAGCAGTAGCGCACAACAGCGTGCTTTGAGTCGATCGACATCTTTCATCAGCGTCGCGGAAGTGCACGGTAGCCTTGAACGATTGCCTCAAGTTGTCCTCATTTATCATTACTAATTGATCAAATTGAAGGGCAAAACACACAGATATTGGGTCGATCGTCAAAGTCACTAGCAGATTCCATGTGATTGCGTTTCCGGCCCTATGAAATCTGGAGAGCTGGCGTCCCGGATTGTTTTTCCTAGTACGTACATAAACAATGAATATCTACTTCAGAAAAATCAAACCACTAAACCTACACCGTCAAATGAGGTAACCTCAACCAATAGTATGCAGCCTTTACTTTTTTTTAGGTCAATATAGTAGGCGTTTTAAGCCTCGCCTTCACTGGCTGCCGGACGCTTCCAACCCAGTGTAAATGGGCAAGTCTACCAAGCACTGGCTACATAGCATATACACAGCAACTCCGTCCTGCTATACAGAGCACCTCGATATTTTTCCTTTCCTTAGCAACTTAAGCCTAGAATTATTTCTCTTTGTGGTGTCGGTTTTGCACAACATTTCATTCACGACGTCCCATATACGTAAAAGACGTGAGCGTCGACAGCTGGCTAGACCCACGCATATACGCTATCGTCATATCGGTTCCTCTTAGACCTGCAGTGTTCCCGAAACCTTCCATAACAAGGAAAAAGATAACTGAACAACAATGTACTCCTCAACTTGGGCAGAGCATACAAAGATTTGCTTTTCGCCGGGAAAGAAACCTATGCATGCCGATACTTCGGTAGTCGAGCCAGGCGCGTGGGACCATGAAAACGAATGTAACATTTCAAGGAGAGATTATGTAATATCATTTCATTCAACGGATTCACAGAGCGAGCGGATAGAATATTGGAGCCAGCTAAATGGCCGTTAATGATTTCAGTTGCATATTGTATGGAAGTTTCTTGCTTAACGGGGCCTGCATTGTTCCAATCAGACCACCGTGGCATATCATACTCATATAAGAGAACTTAAGCACTGTAACAATATCAACTGCTTAGATATACCAATAAACATTTACCTTAAATTGCCGTTATTTCTGTCTATCATGCCAACGCTTGCACATACTGGGTATAATGTTAAGCTAACGGTTTCACCGCAACTACGTTGTCGTTGATCGAATCGTCTACTTGTCACCCTTGCCGTTCGCGTCCCTCTTAGAAGCAGGTGCGTTTTTTGTAGGGAGACAACGCTGATGGGGAACCTGAGAGGAATCGCGCCTATCGTGGACCCCTTAAAACAGAAAGGTCATAGCATGTAAATGGCTGCGTGCAGGCGTCCGCGCCAAACGAGGTTGGGTTGAAACGGCCCAGAAATGTAGAAGGTGAAATGCTGGTTTAGTTCTGAACCCCCCCCCCGGACCCCCATAAACAAAAAAACACGCTACGTAAAGGAACGGCGCCTGATTTTGATAGCACCCAAAGTTAAGGAGAAGGGGC
This sequence comes from Stratiolaelaps scimitus, assembly GCA_019614645.1. Taxonomy (NCBI): domain Eukaryota; kingdom Metazoa; phylum Arthropoda; class Arachnida; order Mesostigmata; family Laelapidae; genus Stratiolaelaps; species Stratiolaelaps scimitus. The sequence goes on along the minus strand of JABWDB010000031.1, from coordinate 713,482 downwards.
GGAGGCAGAGAGGGAAGCCAGTTCAGAGTGTTGAACTATGACGAGGACACCAATCAAGTCAATGAGTGCAGTGTAGAGCCAGACGCAACCAGATAAAACGATGTGAGACGCCAGGACGACTGCCATCTATACTAAAGGCTGGCCCTTTGTACTGGAGAACCTTTGAACCTGAGGAAGCTTTGTACTTAGGAATAAACCCTTATCGATTGTATAATCGTATCGAATGCCGGAAAAAGAAATGTCATATATAACCTCATATCGGCAGCGCTAGATCATCACATACGCGCATCAAAGCTCGTAAGAATGTTGAAGCTTCTACACACCTTTCGTCATGAGCACCAAGTACGGAACTGCTAGCACCTTATAGTTTAGTGTGCACTAATCTTATAAAATTTATGCCTATTGTAGGCGTTCACCCGGTAGATGAATTCGAAATCGATATCATGGCAGCGTCGCGGAGGATGAAATGATAAGGTTTTTTTTTGAAAAATCACATTGGATCGTCCAAAAGAACTTGTTTCAATGCACAACATTAGACGAGCCGCATAAAGCCGTATTTTCTTTGTCGGGTCGGGTAGAGACCCCATCACGGGACAATAACGTAGCTGATAATTACCACTTCGCATAATTAGATTCGATTGATAACATTAGATAATACGCTGCACCATAAATGTTGAACCGTTGTCACAGAATGTAATTAGGAACTAGCAAATTTGCTTATGTACTATTTTCTAGCAGATGACATGTATTCACTAACAAGCTAAAATTACCTTGAGTCGCGGTCATCTGCAAAGATAGAAGATAGATTTCTCTACAAATCTACGTAGAGGATAATCTGGACCACGAGTCTTCAAATTGCCCCTATCGCCAAGCTAGTCAACGGCATATAAGGATAGCAATCTTCAAGCTGTTCGCATGGATACATCGGTCGAGTTATTTTAGATGCATTAATACATATATATATATATATATATATTAGGCTGACCCAAAACAAAATACATATATATTTCAAATATCGGCTAAACAAGAGAGTTCAAACAAAGATTTTTTTAGTATGAGTTAGAGGTATGCACCTCTTTTATTTATACACTGGTCCCAGAGTTCTGGCAGCTTTCTGGCGGCTAGGTATGCACCATTGGATGTTAAACGTTGGCTGAGAGTTAGCCTGAAAAAGTTTAGGTATGCACCATTTCTATTCCCATTTATAACTTCGTTATTTAAGGCCTCTCGGAGCAAGTCGATGTTTGCATACCTTTGGCCACCTATATTGCCCTCTTTAATTGATGGAAGCAACCATTGTCACACGAGCTTAAATCGGGAGAATGGGGGGGGGGGGTGACGCCGCCGCTCAATCTTGTTGGCCTTAAGCCAGGAATTAATTTCATCGCTACGATGCGCCCTGGCATTGTCATCGAGCAGCCACACTCGCTGCTTCCTATTGCCATGCCAATTATTCATGAGTCCCTCCAAGAACCCGGGATATCGAGCCGAGTCCATTTTTCCCTTAGGCTCAAGATCTCGTAGTAGCAAATTCTGTTAAAATCTATGGCAAATGCTACCATTACTTTAGGCTCGAAGAAATTTGCTACTGCTACCGCCATTGCCTGTTCACCTGGTCGTAGTCACTGTTTCACTTGATCTTTTTCCGGTCCCTATACAGGCTGACCCTGTCTCATCCACTGCAACAGTATGCTCTAAGAGACTTTTTGCTGCCTATATATCTTCAAATTGTCTCGCGAACACTCCTCACGCATTTACAGTCGGCTAGAACATTTCTGAACATTTCTTCTCTTAAAACATAAACCTGAGGGACCCGGTCCGCCGGTTGCTATTTCGAACGCCCAACGAAAGCCGAATGCTAGCGGCTTTCGGGCCGCCTGCTTGCTAACTGTTGTGTCTCACTACCCGCCAAATTTGAATTCAAACAGGCCAATAATAAGAATACGGCGCAAGACGATAGGAGTCTCATTTTTTTAGGTCAGCCTAATATATATAATAATTCTAATTTTGATGGCGGGACCATACGTTGTCAAACATCAATGTATATTCGACTCATCAGTTGATTTAGTCCACACTCATTCCATATTCTCGAAGATGGAAACAGCAAAATTGGGCATGGGAGGGCGGCCCCTTTGTTGAGCCGTCCAACAAGACACCCGTTCATTGTCAATTGCAGCTAACGTAAAGGAAAGTTATTAACTTAGAAGCATAATACCATATTTTTATTCAGCTAATAATCTGATACTGCTCCAAAGACGCCAGCACATTTGCCTGCTCCGAAGCGAGTTCGCGACAGATAGAGGTTTTCTGAGTGGAGCCATGCAAATTCAAATGAAGCACATCCCGTACATGATTAATGATATCACTCGCCTACACAGTCAGCAATTATTCTAATTCTGCCGTGCCGCTCTCCATCGGAGAGATTTTGATGGGGGTACCCACCGTCGTGTTTCACATTCGATAGATTGCCTCAACAGAAGACGGACCGTCATCAGCTTCGTCCAGTCTTTGGATGGCCGTTTTGATCTGTGTTGAATTTCTATATTGCTAAGTATGATGGTGAGTGCAAACATGTTCTCGTCCGGCGTGGGAGTTATCTTCGCCACAACTGTTGCGGCTTTGCTGTTAACACCTGCTGAGGCTGAGCCCAGCTTTAAACTCATGGACGATTTTGATGCGGAAAAGGTGAGTTTTCTTACATATTGAGTATTCACACGTAAATGAAAGCGGACACGGTTCTTTTTTACTCCCCTCGTCACACGTATAATCTGGGCGACTCTGAAACGATAAGAATTCTGAAAATTCGCTTCGCAGTACCCTGCGACCGAATTGGTGGCATCATTGTATAATGTTCGATATAATTACAGACCCCTTTTTTTTGTTTGTTCCTTATGCACCTTATAGTTCCAGAAACTAAAGTGGTGGGTGGCTCATAGAGCCCAGCGGCTCCGTCGAGGTCATTTAGATCGTTGCCTGGGGGTGACCTTCAGCAGGCCTTTTAAGGACAATCAACTTTATATTGAAATCGACCACGAGAACTCAGGGTTAGTAGTACTACTTCATACGCTGATGAGTAAAAGCTTCTTCGACAATCGTTATAATGTCATTGAGTGAGTGAGCCCCTTCATTGCGGGTTTTGTTGTTGTTCATTTTAATGCACCTACGGTGCCCTTGTGAGATATAGCGGTTCTGAAATGAATGTATTAGCTTAGTTAGTGCGATATTGTCACTAACGGCATACAAAATTAAACACATATGTTGTCGTGAATGTAGGATTTCGCCATTACACCAATCGCCTATATCTCTTAGATGTTGGTTTGCCGGCGGAGTGAGGTCGGGATCGGCGTAACATATATCTATATATACCATCAATGAGTTTACTTCGCAAATATCGACGCTATTTCAGTGCCATCGATCAGACCTACTACCCCGCCGACTTCGATTCTCAGGGATTTCTCTTCAAAATGGACGGTAGTATTTCTCTAGAGCTAGTTTTATTTCGGTGTTACTATACTACCAGCATTCGGGGATTTAGAATGTTATCGATTATGATGTTCCGATGAGGTTGTTGTCGAGGCTGGCGTGGAAAGACCACTCAACTATTTCCTGCTTACCACAACAAGCGATTTGCAGTGCAGCTGTCCAAGTGACTGGTAAAAGCCTCAACAAGAAAAGAACAATCCTTCAAGTAGGTCAGATAAATGAACACCGATACAACAACGACTAAAATACGATAACCTAAGTCTCGTTTGCGCCTTTCGTCAGATGGTGAGGTCGCCCGGGTTGATATCATTGATACGGACTATCGCAGCTATTTTATCGGATACATGAGCTTCGAAAAGCGACGTGAGTGTGTTACTCTGCTGCCTTTGACATTATATATATATATATATATATATAATTTATATCTTCTTCTATAGATAAGCTAAGTGACACTCGATCTCAGGGCGAATCGGTCCATCCCCACTTGACTGCCTGCCTTCCGCCTATAAATATATATATATATTTCCTTAACAAGCCATATATCGCATTCTAGTCATAAGGCTACGATCAATTTCGTCGCGTCACTCTCTAAGGACTGAGTAAGCTAAAATGATGTAAAAGGTGCTTCGGCGGAAACGTCGACAGAGACAACTTGGGCAGAACGAAAAATGGTGTTTAGCCAAAAACGGCCAACACTAACAAAAGCAAATAGAAAAATGTAAGCCCCTAATAAGTAGAGTAGCTATCGAACTGATCAAACGACTGTGATTGAGTAAGGTAAGGTAACCTATTATATATTGGTTTATTAAATTATCAAAAATAAAAAAAACTTGTAATCAAAATCCAATATTCGCTTCCGATGCACTGCCATTGCGGTGTGTGCAGCAAAAGTCTACACGTAGCCATAGATATCTATGATGCATGCGGACGTATCTGATCTAATGATTACGACCTCGTTCATTACAGAGGATGAGTTCCTGTTCACGTGGGCCAATGTGCCTAAGCCCGAGGGGGCCCTCTTGTCAAAGATATCCGAGCGTCTCTCCGCGATAACTGGCATAGGAATGGATGCTCTCGAACCTGTTGATAATGACGATTGCCCAACACCCGAGAGCTGATGAATCAACCGGCGATAAATGCGCACGATCTTGTTCGCCGAAACCTGGACTGGAGCAGACCTCTATTGACTTTATTGCGTTGTCGTTACGCACCGATCTATTCTGTAATACTTATCAGCTCTCTGCCGATAACGTCGTTCATATGGCGCTAGCGTGTGATGTATGATGGAAGACGGACCTAAGAAACAAATGAAAAAAAGTGAATTTTAATTTTTAAAAAAAATAATAATTCCGGGTCGAAATTTCCCAAAGGGCGGATGGTCACTACACTCAATTCAGGCGTCATTTTAAGAGATTCGAAATGATTTTACCATACTAACAGTATGACGATGACTACTCACACGGAGTACACCATTTACGGGATTCAATCGAAAAAAGCGGAGGCTCGGAAAACAGACAGGCTCGTATAATGATGATGTTATTATTGCTTCCGCTCTATTGTAGTGGACGATAGAGGAAATACGCGAATCTTGATCATACTGGGAGACTCAAATACCTTGCACTTTGCCACATTATTGAACCGCAATATGAATTAATTAATTAACTGTTCTTTATTATCACCACGGTGTAGTACAGATTCTCAAAATAAAAATAAATAATAAAATGCAGCAAAAGAAAGGCGCCTCTTTGGTGCTTTCGGTGGTAACATATATACACATTCGAAGGATTTGCACCACTGATATATAGTGGAGTCATAGTATCATCGTCAAATTATAATCGCCGTCACCATATAAACATCATCTCGTCATATTATGTACAGTTTCTTGCGATAGGCTGTTCAGTGACACTATTGATCGGCAAATGAGTTTTGCTTCCAGGTGACACTCCCCAGCTTGTTGAGGAGCTTATGCGTCGCCTCAACCTTCCACTGATGAGAGCCTACGTACAGTTCATTAACACTTGGGAAAGAACGTCGGCAGATATTGACCGCCACGTTTATAATCACGGGTACGACGACAAATGATACCTTGAAGGGGGTAAAGAAAGTAACGAAGCGACGTCTAGTGACACGATTTGCAGTACACGTGTATCACCACAACCCATGCAGAACAACAGGCTTTCACGCCCGCGACACCTCATGTGTCTGTTCAGGGTGTGGGAAAATGTGCCCCCGATATCATGGGACGATATGCCGAACCGCAATATTGAGCTGACAATCGTACACGATTCGAAACACGCCTACATATGGTGTCTCTGAATCCCTCAGCCGACGAAGTAAACGTGCGATATTGCGTGAACCGAATCACCTTTTATAATGGTCCTTGTTCATCATATCAGGCCTATCAGGATTTTGAACTGTATTGAGTTAACAGATCGCAGGGGTAAACCCGGAGAAGTGTTCCACCAGTTTAAAAATGACATGCAATCAGCTCGGCTCCGATTTCGTGAGGACCTCTCTCCAGTTCATTATTATCTGTAAATTGATATCGCGTGCATTATAGTACATGTGTAATCGATATATATATATATATATCCAGTGCTGTACATAAGCTTAACGCACCCCCTATATTTCAACAAATCGTTACAAAGAATACACATTTGAGACATTTATTTTGTATCAGATTAATGTACGTGTCTAATAACATACACACCACAAAGAACAGTGCATATGACGGCGCACACAGCTTGCTACAATGAAATGTGTCATTTGTCGGTTGTGCAAAAGGTTAACGCACCCACAGTTATCGAGTGTTCTCACTCAATAATTCTCGTTTTCTTGTGCTAATCAGTACCTACCTCTACCTTTAGTGTCAGGGGTGTGCAGTTTACGATATCTTTCACGTACAATGCGTAGCACGTATTCTTATAACTATACCTACGTAATTGCCATTCTCATCATTCGCTCAATCTATTTTACTAATTTTTCCATCATTTTTCTGCATAGTCTTCATGTTGTCCCCTCGTATGTGTGTGTATGTGCATACTCGAAATCACCAGCCGTTTTCTACTGAACCAAGAAAACATAGCCCTCCCCTGCTGTCGTGTACCCCCGAGTCTTCATCTCATTTCCGAATAACACCATTTCTAATGGTTTAATGAGATTTGTTCTTCGAGCGGCTAATGGTTTGCATCTAAATCTTAGTTTGTTTGTTCTTCCTCGTTGCACAAATCGCATCGTGGACCATTGTTATTGGTGGTATTCTACTTCGACATGAGAGCCTCAGTTTCTAATTCTGTTCTTCGGCCGACAATTAGTCGTGATGTGCTCCTTTCTAGGCTACCGTATGCAGGTAAGATACCGATAAGATTTAGTCAAGCAACATCTCGCTACGGACTTGTCTTTGGCCACCGCAGCTGTGGCCGATTGAATTTGTTACGAAGTTGTGTGAAAATTGAGAAAAATCCACACGGCATATATTATATAAATATCGATTTCGTGTATTGGCATTGAATTTGTATGAACTTCGTTGCGAGAGCGATATCTCTGCGCGATCGCTATCACTGCTGCTGCAGAGGCGAGCCTGCAAAATTTTGTGCAGCTACCAGTGTGATCAATTTCGCGGTGTGTCGACGTGACTTTACGGTGTAGGTGTTTTAGCTGCGCAGTTGAACAATAGCGGACAATCAGCTATGGTATATCAGAATGGAAAATCACAGATTTGGGTTCGAAGACAGTGGCGGGTGCCGTCATCGTTATTGCTTGGGAAAAATAGCCAACGGTGGAGGTCGCACGTCCGTAGGCCACTGTTTGGTAGGTATATTCGTGATGAGCTGGGTCAGCTAGATTCACCTTGTGTACGCTGTTCCTCGCCATCGAGATTTCTTGCGCAACAACCGCGGGCCACTCGCGAATCGCCGTTGATACCGAGAGCCACCGTTCGTGTCGTGAGGTCGAGGAGATTTTCAGACTACGAAAGAGGACTGATCGAAAATCGTCACCGATCTGCACGATCACAGTCAGCATCACGGTGGGAGCGTCTTCAACGTCTCCATGCTATATTACGAACGTCATTGGATTTCGGTGCCGACGATGTTCGTAGGTACTTGTTATACAAACTAATGGGAGGTGGTCCGCCGAACTCAGTTAATAATGATAACTGGAAGCAATTGCGAGATAGCTCGCGCCCATTGCGATCCCGTCGAAACGAGTTGTCTACCAGCAGTGATGACAGCGAATGGGACTCCGACGATTCCGATGTGTCAACGGATATATCATCGTCATCGGAAACGGATATGATATGGATACCGAGAGAACTCTGGGGTCTGTTAGCGTCCTCCGACGAGGATCTATACACGTCACGTCCTCGAAGGCGTCCAGCGCATCGGACAAATGCACAGACCAGCCGGCGAGCAAGGAACAAAATTCGAGCACCCAATAAGCGTATGCCGTCAAGAGGCTGGCGGCGTCCTTCGGCAGAAGGTCGTGACCGATTAGTCATAAGTAGGACGTCACACCCACGTAGGCAACAGGATGCATTCGATAGCACCGTAACAGAACCTCGAGCTACGAATGTCCAGAGCACGGGTCAAACGGGTGACCTAATGCTTGGAGATAGAGACTCGCCGAGCACAGAAACTTTTGGTCTATCGGAAAGCCTCATGAATTTGACAGAATTGTCGACCTCGGCAGATGTCGAGAACGCATTAGAGACTGTGCCAGATTCAGTGTTGAGCAGTATGAGCGACACGAATTTATCAACGCTTACGGATGAAGTGTCAGGACACGAATCTGCACCACGGAGGCGATCATTTTCTTGCGAAACGACTTCGGCTGATGGCTGCAGTGAGCCAAACCGCACGGTTCGGGCCTTCGAAGGACATTCATTCGGAGACTTGGGGCCTACATGTGAATTAGACGCGTCACATACCCAGCGTCGTCCTTCGCTTGTTGACGCAGAATCTAGCTACGAGACAAATCCAGCATCGCTTCTAGTCCCGCAAGCCAGGCAAGGCCAGTTAGAGGGGCACTGTGACCTAATGCAAGTGACGTCAACCAGCGACAATCAACACAGCAGCAGCGAGTTGGGCACGCGGCCAGTTGTCGTCGACAACACACCTCCAATCGCCGAGGTTGCTGAGATTTGGCGCCGACGAAGCGACGCTGCTGATCGAGAGCCCCGTGATGACCCCCAGCGGATGTCACCGACGGTTGATTATGAAGAGCAACTTCCTGCGGTCGACGAAGAGGGCCGCAGACCGTCGGTGATTGATACTATAGGCGATATAGTGGCATTCGGTGCCCATGGCCGTGATGAACCAAACTCGGCGACGTTTAGCGGGGGAGAAGTAATGGAGGAACGAGATGAAGGTTGCGAAGGACTATTAACCGATACTTCTGTACTGTCCGATGCCTCTGTGGAGCCCGAGCCTAATTTCGAGGCTCCTCAACCTATTCAAGGTCAATCGTGTGTTCCGGATGGGGTTCTAGGCGCCGACTCGGCAGCTGATTCGGAACAAATCTCTTGTCCTCGGACTGCAACAGATCAAGGTGCTCCTCCATCACAATCACCAACGCTTGATCAACAGGTACCTACTTTTGTACCGATCACTGCAGATCTGGACGCTCCTCCAATATCAGCGTCTAGTAATGGCCGAGAAGTTGTTGAATTAGTAAGTACCGATTCCAATCAGGACGGAGTCCCTTCGAAAACTAGCCATCATCAAGAGGAAATTTCGGCAGCAACCGGTGGCGGTCCAGAGACGCTTTCATCAAGAACTTCATCTAGTCAAGGCTGTGCACGTAGAACCACCAATGAGGGAGAGTCCGCGATTGATTTAGAACAAAATTCGACGGTCAACCGCCGTAGTAAGCAGGAAGGAACTATTACGTCGACCACCAGCTATGCCCACGTTCCGACTGCGCCTCCGGACAGAACGACCTCAACGACAAGCTACGAGTATCCGCAAGTCGCTAGTCAGGAGGCGAGTCAAGGAGACCAGCAGCCCAGTATTTATGTTCCGACACTATCATCGGCCACCGGTTATGACAGTGATGTGCCCACTTGCTATACACTCACACGAACGACGGGGTATGATCCAGAGGTTATATCACCAAAAGTAACCCCCATAGCTGCCCCATCAGTGATGGAAGACACCGGTGAAGCGGTACCCGCGACGTCCAGTTCCGAGCAAGCAGCTGTACTATCGGAAAGACCGTTAGGTTGTCAAGAGACTGCGAGTTGCGGCGAGAGGTCTTCATCAGCCGCCACACAAAGGGAAATGGCGGCCTTTGATACGAAAGATGAAGCATTGCCGACGATCGATAATACTGAAGACCCTACAACTAGCCCCGATATGGATTGCATATCGTCGACGACGCTCAACGCAGAAACTCCGCTCGACGATTCGACTGTAGCAGCGATCGAAATCCCTGATCTGGCGGCAGTGGATTCGTGCAACGAAGTGGTGTTGCCGAGAAGCCACGCTGGACGAAGAGCGTCCCAGGAGCGCCTTTCCGGAACTGGTGTAGCTTCAAGGGTAGACTCTCCTCCTCAAGCAGTTGAAACGTCGACAGACAACGAAACGCAAATCGCCGGACCGGATTCGATATCGAACGATGACCAGGGGTGCCGTTTAGAGATGCACCCGACACCAATTGATTCTGACCGCACAGGAGATGACGCGAGCATTAATTCGCCCTTGATCGGTTGCGCTAGCCCAGGGGACGATGAGAGGATTGTTGGCTTCACCGAGACGGCAAAGAGCTCACCGGGTCAATCTGCAGGCGCAGATAACAAAGTTGCCGCCGAGTCATCGATAGATGAGCCGGACGCGCCAGCCGGCGATTCGTTCAGTGTTCCGAGTCGTTTTGATCATGAGGCTGTATCAACACAGCCGGCAACTTCGGCTGCTTCGGATCAAGTGCCCACCTCAGCGGGGTCAGCTGCCAGGACTGACGCTAGACAACCTGCGAGACTACCTGCGAAAGATACTACTGCTACTGATCAGGAACGATCGTACCTCGCCTATTATCGGGTGGCCGACGGCGAGGAGCCATTCAGAATGAGGATCAATGAAAAAAAGATAACGATATTGTAAGCATTTTTACCAAAGCCACCGGTCGCAATTAGGTGGAGTGACTCACTAATTAAATATTAACAAAGGTTTTTTTTTCTGATCTAAACTGATTCTGGACAACTGTTTGTTTCTTTATTGTTGCAAAATCTTAATTCAAATATTACAATTGCAATATATTATATACTACTTTTTTTTTTTTTTTTTTTAAAGGGGGGGTGTTGGCATGCTAATGCATGCCAACACCATGGCCGCCCCCCCTATGGAACTGTTGACGATGTTCAACAGCACCACCCTTCCCGGTATCGCTTATCGCATTACTTCAGTAAAGGGTGGTGAGATGTGTACAAGCCCAGCCACGAGCACCGCACATCCTCCTCACCGTACGAACATGACGTGGTTAGCTGACTCTCAGCTGCTTCCCTTCTCTCCCAATCTCTCAAGACCTCTGTGCACTTCCCGTCTGTGAACAACTACTGTGATCAATAGGGTGTCTGTAGAAAGCCCCGTGTATGTAAACATGCAGTATTTATGACGCATACAGGGGGTGTACGGTGCCTCCTTTCTGCACAGTGGTAGCTATGCCGCAGACCACATTAGTTGCCACTACTACTTAACAAATCTTATTGCGGAGATACTGCCCATAAAAGTAAATATGACTCCACTCATGTTTGAACCTCAGACTCCACAAAACTCCCTTTTTGGTACTGCCTACCTTGTCCACCACGCCATGCCCGCAGGCATATTATATACTACTATGGGTATGTAGGTGACACGCCTATACCATCATGATAGTGGCTGGAGTCTGCCCGGAGCAGCTCTAAGTAACCGGAACTCTATGCGACTCCCCGGATTGGAAGGCACTTGCATATTTCAAGCACTATCGTGGTCCGCATCCACTTAGCTGAGACGGATGGCACTGATACATAGATCACATAGCAAAAGTGTGTCCAGTCGACGGAGGTCCGTCGATTTGCGTCGCTGTGATTTGGTTCGAGCAGAAATCTAATTAATAAATCTGAATCGAATACTCTGTTCCATAATTCGAGATTATGGCTCAGTTGCTAAAAGAAAACAACAAAAAAAGGTTTGAAGATAAGGGATATTTGACGAGATATTGTATCACTAGCTGATTGTGTATGACTATAATCAAGCGATGTCGTTCTATGAGGGAAAGACGGCTCTGTTCAATCGAATTAGTAAAATAAATCAAATTAGTGAATCTAATTAGTCACTTTACTCATTCTTGGCTTAGCAACTTAAAAAAAAATTACTGAGCAGTCTAGCGATTGGGTGGGAACCACTTAGCTAAAGTCAGTTGTTTCACGGTTAATTTCGGTAATGATCTTCTGAGCAGTTAGCGATGCATTCAGTGATTTCTCTCCCGAACGACTTTGGGTGGACACCGAGAAGTGTTTTAGCTAAGAATTACGAATCGTATGTCGACCTTGGATAGCCTAGCACAATTCTGTCTATTGCTCACCGGTTATGCAATAGAGCGGCGCGTGGACAATGCAAACGATTACGGTTATTGGATCGGGCATCAATACAACAGCATCGGGGCCCTCACATGTTCAACGAGTGAGGGAGCGATGATCTGATGAAGAAGAGGTTCGATTCTATGACTTTTCTTAGGCGAGGGTCACCAAAATCGGTGAGGGATCAAGTCGCGCCAAAGTACCTACTTCGACCGTCAGCGGAATCTATTCTACACGGTAAGTATGTCAAGGAGGCTATGCGAAAAGCTAGCTGTTCAGCACGGTATTATATATATATATATATATATATATATATCAGAGGAGCGTATATTTGATATTGATTATTGTAGAACATTTTTTTTACACATCTCCTTTCCTTGAGTGCTAACTTGGATGTGTGTGTGTGTGTGCATCTATGCTATTAGCCGTCTGCTCGGAGCTGGTGTGGCTTCTATACCGGCCTAGTATTTCGCACGTCAGATCAAAAGTGTTCCCGGCAATGACAACGACAGCTCTGCTGTTAGTCACTGGGCATAATTGACACGAATCGAATTTTATGCGGCTAGACGTATTGATGCCGCCAACGTCAACCAGCAGATGAACTATATAAATACGAAGAGTGAAACAGATCGGGCATTTGACTGGCACGGTTGAGCAACTCACAACATGAAAGCTCATTTGCAATTTTAAAGGTTCGATTCTGTCGAGTTGGTGTTTGGGAGTATCAAATCTACTTCTTGTTCTTCTTCTTTTATTTTTTTGTGAAATTAATCGAGCGCAAAGAAAGCACCTTGTTGAGACAGTTTATTAAAGATGGGTATATAAAAAAAAAAAAAAAAAAAAACTTCCTGCAAATGAGTGCACATGAATGTACCCATACTGACGCTGGCTTCCTGAAACACTTGATGCCTGTATCGATGATGGTAAAATCGCCGGCTTGGAAATCCCCGTCATAATCATAATTCTCGGGACCGCAAATATGACATTTTACAGACAATTATGCCCCCTTTAATTATGCAAATAGCTAATGACAGATCCGTACTCCACTCACGCGAACTGCTCATTCTATTTTAGAGAGCATTTTTGCTCGGGAGCTACATATGACCTAATAGTCGTTCACTTCGCAAATTGTTCATGTTCGAGGCCCAGCCAAAGCCGGCACGCAAATCACTGACGAGCTGACTAACACTGTCATCAAGACTTTAGTAAAATTAGTCCTCTGCAGTAATTCTCCCTCGATCAGACACCATGCATCTTCTATGGGCAGATCATATTCTCGTGATCAAATTCTCGTGTGAGAAATTCGTGGCCAAGTGTTGGGCGGGTGATCAACCGCAGCATTTCGGCAATCTTTTTTTTTCTACACAGCGGCTATAAATGCAGCGGTTTATTTTTCAGTTTACCTTATCATCACACGATCGACCTTTCCATTGAGTATCATGATGCCATCGTGAAGTGTCCAAGCGGAAGCGGAATGAACATTCGATATTAACCATCAAACAAGCACAAGCGTGGCTGTACATGAAGGGTTGAACACACACACAATAGGCAGAACTTCAGTGTAAGCTATGGAATTAATCGTTTGTGCAAAAGGGCCCATTACCTATTGACAGGTTATGGACAAAATGTATATACCAGCTAAGCATGAACCGGCTGTAATGAATCCATCACGGGAAGCGAAGGCTTTCCAGTCACTATCGCTCGCCTGGGGTCCTGTAAGTGTATTGTAATATAACTAACTGAATCATAGCGGAGATCTCAATCTATTCTACGGTTTGTGTCGTACAATATATATAATATATATATATATATATATATATATATATATATATATATATATATATATATATATATATATATATATATATGTAATGTGTATATATATATATACATATACACAAAAATAGTCGATATATGCGCGCGTCCAGTTGACACGCACACGGATACTTATTATCAATTGATGTTATCATTACCTGTATTACTTTTGCTATCGGCTATTCGCCTATTGCAAATGCAAATATTTCGTCAACTTATCAACGGCAAGCGGTCATAATAACACGAGTTTCAGCAGCAGCAGCAGCAGTGCAAGCGTCGTCCGTCCATCCGTCCATGCGTGTATGCGTCTACCACTTCGTGTCTGTGTTGGTCGATCCACCTTTCTTCGGTGGGCGCCGCTGCGCTGAGACGAATGCCCGCCACCATCTCGCTCTGTCCAAAACCCCGACTGTATTCTCCTACAGATACGGTGATGATATAAATAATAATAATAATAATAACCGTCGTCGTCTTGTGGTAAACACAAGGCTCAACTTGGAATAAAAGGGACACATCGAGGGAGAGAGAGAGAGAGAGAAAGAGAGAGATTGAGAGAGAGAGAGAGAGAGAGTATGCGTAGGAAATGGCGAGAGAGAGCCCGTACAATCTATTTGGGATTGTCACTATTCAAGCTGTGCCCAATGTTGTTGCTGCTGCTGCTGCTCCTGCTGTTGTTGTTATTGTTGTTGGTGCTAGTGCTGGTGTTGTTGTTGTTGTTGTTCGTATTGTTGTGTGATATTAATAGGAATAACAAAACAAGGGTTGCTTCTCTCTCTCTCTCTCTCTCCTACCTGCTGCGGCTGTTGTTATTGTTTCTTAATCCAACATCCAATTACGATAGTATACGACAGCAGCCAACGAAGCATCTAGCGAACAGCGGCATCACGCGAAGCCGCTGACCGAAACTGCTGCTGCTGCTGGAGCCGGATGTCGTCTTCTTACGCTGCTCTTGTTGTTGTTGCTGCCACTTCGCGCATTGCGCTGCGATATGATGTGCTGCCGATGCAGCTGCTGCCGCTACTGTTGTTGTTGTTGTTGTTGTTGAGCTGCGTCATACGTTTGCTCCCTCTGAAGACGTCGCCTCGAACGCGGCCTCGGTCACTTTATTTATTTATTACGAGGAGCATAGTGGGCTGGGTAACGGGGCCAGCGGCTGCTGATATTCCCAACGAATTGCAACTAGTACGATTTGTTAGTTACGTGAGGCAACCAGCCGTTGGATTCTAAACAACAATAGCAACAACAACGACAATGCGTTTAGTGGATGAACAACACAATTACCATGCTTCATGTCTGGTGGGCGGTGGTTGCATCATAAATATGTATGCATATATTTGTCCTTGAAGCGAACAGACACAAATGACTCTACGCCAACTTAACTGCCACTGAAGTTCAATATAAACACGACACAGGGGTTTGAGGTCGATGATGATAACGACTCCTATTAGAAGAAGAAGAACAACAACAGCTACCACTACGACTACTACCAAACTTCAGCATGATGAAGAATAATCACTCATTCTAAAGCACCTCAGCTTATGTTTCTTCATGGGAATACGCTGATAGCACACGTTATATACGTGTCGGAAATAATCACGTCAGGCTACGTTTGGTTGAACTCTGCAAGCTAGCGTATCAGCTTGTTAAACTGAGCGAAATATTAGCACTGATATTCACTTCGCCTCATTCGTGAGCCGACCATCGAAAGACACACCGTCTGTATATGTTAGATGACTGCCAAAAAAAAAAAGCCGAACACGTCTTGCGTGATTGCATAACGCCCCCGCAGCATGTTGGCGTCGTGACAGTGTTTAAAGCACCAAGAATAAAATCGACACTTGCACGAATCGATTATAAACGATATTCGCAAGGCCATAGACATCATGCGTAAGCCGAGGTTACCTACCCTCAGAGGAATGATACCATTCGACACATTAGAAAACAATAAACATCGAGTTCATAAAAAAAATATATATATATATAATATACTCAATGCTTCCTTCAGGGGACCAGAGCCACCAGGGGGTGTGCACTTCTGAACGTTAGACATATTCTTCCTTCGCATTATTGTTGTCCATGCAACAACAGCAGCATCTGCAATGGGGGTACGGCGCCCTGTGTGGCTCTCGTGAAATCCATTATGAACGCATGGCCGAATCACGGGCACGCAACCGCTGAATGCACGTAAAAAAAAATATATATATACACGATACCGATATTGCAACAGGTCCATTGAGAAACCAATGAAGGTGGTCAAGTGTTTGGAATACGGATGAGAATTTCGATTCGTGAGCAGCTGTTAGCGGCTTTGATCATATGAAGGGGCATATTAAGAGCGGCTATTAAGGGGCACACTTGTTCGCCAATGATGGCGAATATTATTGGCGTTTTATTTTGACAAATAAGATATTTACTACGTATATCATTGTTAGTATATATATATATATATATATATATATATATATATATATATATAAGGCTGCTTTGTTAGAGTAAAAATTGATCAGGAATAATCCTGATCAGTGTTTTTTTTATAGACAGAGAGATGGAATAAGCGATCTACTGTTCACGGCTGGTGGATTGATTGCATTGCGTCTGGCGAATACATCGCTTGTCAGATTAGGTTATGCTTGCTTGTTAAATCTCATAATTTCGAAGGTAGTGCTATGTAACGGCTGGTTATAGATTAAGTAATCGAGAATAAATGTCATATGCTTTTAGTTGTAACTAAGTAACGGTAACGAAGTAAATATGTCCATAGTCTCAAAGGATTTGAAACTATGCGCCTACTTACTTTAGTTACTGATTTATTTGAATCTCTCTCCCATTTTTTTTTGTTTACTTATCTCTGCTTGTCGTATTATCTAGTGATCTGAGTATGTCCACTCATAGTGAATTACACACAATTATGGCATTGTCAATTATCAAAAGATATACGTTATTGGTATCGTTACTCAAAACAGAACCGGATGTGAATACATGCGGGAAATATTTCCTCCACAGAAAATAAAGCGTTCAACCTGAATGTTCGGCTAAGTCAGCGGAGCTTACTGGCCCAGTCTAGGCTTTCCAGGATCATTTTAATTTCCGTTCCCTGTATCTACAGGTTAGGTCTCCAATTGGGAGTGTTGTAAGTAGCATCATTTTCAGGCAGTTCAAGTGAATCAAGCTTCGAACTCGAATCCAAATGAATAAAACAGAACATAAAGGCCCTACGCGTAACGCTTTAACTGAGTGTGATCTCCTCTAGTCGCCACCATTGCGTACGACCCATTTACAATCTTCTATTGTATAGTAGACTACGAGCGTTTTTACGGGCGCCTTTTCTGATCATGACTACCACGTGTTCCGGCTAATGCAGACGCGGACGTCTTTTTTGAACAAAATTACGTGAATGGCGAGTGAACTGCTTGAGATGTCTCAGCAAAGAAATCACACCTCTGACCACCGCGTTCGCGGGGGGACCGTTATGAAACTATGCATTGTTTCGCCATAAAATTGAACGCTCTTAGAGGGTAGCTAGGCTGGAAAGGAAGATCACTCGATTACTTGTGATAAGCTCGGCAGATATTCTTCTCACGCACAGGCCATAGTCGAGTAGAGTCGAAAGAGCGAATCTGCTGAACATGTTCATAATAAATAATAACAAAACGTATATTTGCGATCAAGTCCAATTTGCACGGACCCATACGCTTGTGATGGCGCATTACCCTCAGATAACGTTTGAACGAACGGGTGTAGAAACCTGCGGAAATGTTGTTCCGTTGTTCAATTCTGTTCGCTTGATTCACTGGCGTAAAAAAATACGCCCAACTAAAAAGCCACAAAAAGTTACACCACATACACTACTACTACTACTACTACTACGAAGTGCTCTAAAGCAATTAGCCCGCGTATTTGTTAATTAGCCAGCGTATTTGGCAATTAAACCTGATACTGGCGGGGTACACATTGTAATATCAGCAGCAACGGGCTAGTGCTGGCCATCGTTGTTTTTCAATAAGTGTATTGACAACTCTGCAACTAAGGACCGCATCGATTTCTTCATGCCCTGCGCGATTGGAACCGAGGACCGCCATGGTTCCATGTCCCCAGCGACCATTCTCCCTACGCCATCCCGGTAGATGCGAACCTGTAATTCGCGTGGTACTGCCCGTTTAGGCCGGCGAGTTTGCAACGCTCGGCGTCATGAACAGTGACGAACTATGTTCGATACTTGTCGCTCGTTGTTCTGTGCCTGCTCCTTAGGCACCGGCTGGCGTAAGCAGCCCTGTAGTGAATGGAGGAACATATGAATCACATATGAAGCAAGCGTCCCACCTCAAGGGGCAAAAATATTGTGCGCACATCGGAACATTCGAACTCCTCAGCTTTGCCGTAGTTCTCGATATATATATATATATATATATATATATATATATATATTACATAATCATATAGCAGTTATACTGATAGCATTGTTTCCAGCCAAAGATAGATGCTGGCCCAAATGATTCCGCATTTTTCACATTTAATATTTGCTTCAGCAAATATGTTGTTCTACTCTCGTTAATTACAACACGATTAAGACTATTCGTCCAGCGGCTTAACCCGGACCCTCAATACAATGCCATGTATACAATAGTATAGTCTACGTCCTAGAGATATAGGATATACGCCCCTGCCAATGGTTTTTATGGGCAGCGCTCGTATGTGTTCTCGCCATCCATGAGGACAATGAGCCGATATTTTGCATTAGGTTTCCAACTGCAATCAACGCAATGATATCTACAACCACCACCGTTGTCATCTGCTAAGTGAGGCCGACCGCTGTCACTACCATGATTGTGCTCACTTTCCTTGTCGTTATCGTTGTTGTTGTTGTCTCTGCTGCAGTCGTTACCAATGTGACGCCAGTGCCTCCGTCTGCCTGTCTGTCTGTTTGTTTGGGGACATCTGCTATACCAGCTGCAGCTGGATGACGCCTCCTGTCCAGCAGATGCAGATGCGGCGGCCGGCGGCGGCAGCATCAGCAGCCGTGTTTTGCCTCAGCCCAATTCGTTCAGTCCGTCGGTCCCCTTTCGACGACGCGCGTTTCAGCATTTCATATTATTAGTAAGCTTTCTCCCGCTGGCTCCCTGTTTCTCTTCCAGTATTACGCTAGGCTATGGCGACGTCAGCGGTAGCCGTACGAACAGCAGTCGAGGTAGACGAAGTCGTAGTGGCGACGACGCTGCCGGCGGTTCTGCCTCGTGGCTGCTGACGATAACGCCTATCGCTCGTAGGCGCACAAAAGCGGCTCCGGTCAGCAACCAGATCTTCAGCAGCTGCAGTTGCTGGCCAAGCCAAGCCAAAGCAGGACAGGCCTACGGGCCGGCCGACCCCTAACCACTCTACCGACCACCACCAGTGCCGCAGCAGCAGCAGCAGGATCGCCATCGTCACCGCCGGCACTGGCGTCACAATGACGACAATGATCATGATGATGATGGTGCCTACGTCAAATGTTGGTCACAGCCAACACGGCGTCAGCCGTCAGCATAAACACGATGCAGCAGCAGCAGCAGTTTGCTACAGTTCTATCAGACCAATGCTCAATGAACGAGAAACAACTGGTCTCACGTCGGCAGCAGGGGGAGCAGAAGGAGGGAGGCCTATTAGCTTGAGCGGGCTTCTGCAGAACATCGCCCTGTCGTCTCACTGTCGATTGCTTCGCTGTCATCATTTTTCTTCATCGTTTTCGACGTTCCTTTGCTTATTGTCGATCGATGACTATTGACCGACGACGGTGGACGACCACGCGGCCACCGCCGCCGCCACCACCACCGCAGGCCGCTGCCAAGCGACAACAATCTTTTGCCTCTCATTGCGGCTGCTAGAACCAGCCCCCCCCTCCACCCAACCCCCCCGGCCTATTACCCGCTGTTGTGGGCTGAATGGACCGTGCTTGGCCATTGCTGTGGTGCTTGCCACAGAACACAAAAGCTTGCCGGTCACACTGCCCCAGTGCGTGCTTGTGTGCGAACGCCTTTCGTATGTATAATACAATGTGGACATGACGACCCGGCGGTCGATCCCTCCTCTCGTCGATGTCTTCTCGTCGTTTTCTTTTTTGTTCGCGCGCACACCTCGCTCCTTCTCGATTTCCCATCCGATCGCAGTCATCTAGCGTTCAACCAGTCAGACCAGACCCCCGATAGTCCCCACAGACGGCAACCCCCAGGCCGCGATCTGTTTCTTGCGTCGCCATCTGGTGTCAGCGGCGGCGGTGGTGGTGGCGATGATGGTGGTGGAGCCGTTTGTTGGTGCAGTTCTCGCTGGCTGCTTTCACTATTGCGATTGCTGCTGCTGCTGCTGCTGATGCTGCTGCTCCTCCTGCGGACGCGATCTGGGCCGGCTAACACCGCTGTGGTAACAGTTGCCGGCACAACTGGTGCCGTCCAATGGTAGCGATCTGGGGCTCGACAGCTCCCAGCGTGGCCAAGCCCGGTGTTTGCTGTCCGGGCCTCGGCGCCCGCCGCTGCTGCTGTTGTTGTTGTTGTTGCTGTTGCAGATGCTGGTCCGCCGTCACAGTCGCCGCCACCCGACGTCATCTCCCTGACCGTGCCGGCGAGGGGCTTGTAGGGACTCCTGTTGTGTTCGCTGCCTTCTGCATCAGCGATGTATCCTATCGTTCGTTGTGCCCGCGGTAGATGGTATATAAGCTGACCCGCTGGCCGGCTATGGACATCAGCTGCTTCTGCCCTGACAAGTCAAGTACGACAGTCTACCAACCAACTCAAACGACAAAATGAACGCTCTCCAGATTGCCCTCTTTGCTGCCGTCGCCGCTGTGGCCTTCGCTCAGTTCGACGGAGCCGACTTCTCCTCGTTTGGACAGCAAGGTCAGTGTGAACTCGCGATCATCTGACGACATAGTCATAATAGTAACGTGGTGTGAACGAGCTCCACGCTAAGGAGATTCTCCATTGAACAGCCAGCCCAAATCTGTATCAGCTAACTAGGCTGGCTCGCAACGGTGATATAATCGAATATTTTCGTTAACAACTTCTTTCCTTACTTGCACACTTAGCACACCCCCTGGGAGCTGAGCCGCTTCTCCTTGCGAGTCAGACAGCCTAGCTTGTTACGATGTTTCTGCTGCTGATACTACTCCCTCTGATATTTGTATCTAACGGCTGCCAATGCGTTTGACGTAGCTGCAGCGTAGTGCCAACCTGCATCGAGGACGGTTTGCGACTCGAATGGATATCGAAGGAATATTGTCGTGCCTCGTGAGGTTGATGGATACGTACCATTTTCGGAGATGTCGAACAAAGGCACATCCTCCTTTAAGACTGGCTCACTATGCTTCACATTGTGCATCGTATAGCTCGCACGGTCGCCGGCTGAAAAAATTAGGTTGAGTGTACCCTGAGCTTTAGATCATATCTTTCGATAATTATCATTCATTCATCTCTAACGCTGTCCTCTATCCACTCTCAATCTTACTGCTGTTCGTGTCCTATAGCTGCTGGTGGAGACGCACCTCAATTCGATTCGTCGGCGTTTGGCGGTGATGCCGGAGCGGCCTTTGGAGCTCAGGGCGCTGCAGGCGCTCAGGACTTCCAGGGATTCCAGGGCTTCGAAGCCGCCGGAGGCCAGGGCGGCCAGGTTCAGGGAGTTCAGGCCGGAGCAGGACAGCAGTTTGATGCCTCGGCCTTCGCTGGCGCTTTCGGAGGTGACGCCGATGGCGCCCAGTTCCAGTAACTTGCATCAGTGGAACCAAAGAGATCTGTGATACTTACCACTAAATGTCCTGGATTGACATATCAACATTGACAACACCCTCTCCCAACGATCCTGCAGTGGAGTGCATTAGACGAATATGAAGGACGAGCTGATAATGATGAAGGAATGACCGTTGTGTCCCGGAGCCACAATGGAGCACACATTACACGAACGTGTGCGTTTGTCCGGCCTTTCGGAGGACGGTGCGTGGTCTTGGCGAAAAGTGTTAAAAAACAACCGCTTCCAGCACGGCGTTCTTCCGGGAAAGCCGGATACTTCTGTTCATAGTTGGTATTTGTTAGAATCGACGGAACACCCTTCGGCTATAAAGTAGACGTTTCTGTAAGTTTGGTAGCAGCCAATTGCGAAAATTGTGAGACCAAATTGTATATATGTTGTGTATATAAAACAAAAAACAACCAAAAACGCCAAATAAATAAGCTGTAGATTGAATGTGACCGAATTTCGCTGTGTCTTGAATTAAATACCCATTGAATCTCAAAAAGGTTGTAGAACCTCGTAGGGTAGGTGGACAGCATTAGGGATTTAGCTTTAAAATGGTTGCGGGAAGAGACTAGTGAATTTCGGTGAGATCAGCTCTTGCCTCGCAGCTATGCAAGATTGACCCTTTACTGAAGCTTCTGAGCTGAGCAAGAAATCCCTCTTAGATCAACTAGTACTATTAGGCTGATTAAAGCAAAGACTCAGGATTTTGTTTTTAAATAAAAAAAAAGTTATTCATATTTGTGAAAGATGTTTAGTGTGTTATAACTAAGATCTCTGGAATTGATTACACGTTTCTATTTCTTGTATTTTATTTTGAGAGGAGGAAATTTTCTTCAAACGCACGCGCACCACCGGAGACATTCCAATTTCCATAACAGTGGGCCGATCCGGTGCAGGGTTGACATCGATGACAAAACGTTTTTGCCTGCTACACGTTGCGATCCGGTCGCCAGCTCTGGCACGCCCTTCATATGACCTCCGGTAGACTATCTCTCTGAGTGTTTACTCGAAATTGTTCCAATTCGATTGGTTGGTAGCTCTCAGTCTCTTCGTCAATCGATCAAACGAACAGAGGTCTGGCGGGCTTACTTCGGAGGTTGGAGCCGATAGAGAGCCACTCTGTCGAAGGCCATGGCTATAATCAGCATCCTTTTGACAGCCGCGAATCTGTTCACACACTCCCGGATCAGCTGCTTCATCTGGGTCAGAACATTGGCGACGCTGGCTCCTGTCGGGCTGCATGTGCAATTTGACAAATGTCTCGTCAAGCGTGATGAGAGTACGTTTCAGGATCGCCTTCGTCCTAGAATAATTAGGGCAAGTTGTGCTGACAAACAAATAACACGAAAACCTCTCTCTATACCGGCCGCAATCAGCGTGACACCCATTTGGCCAGAATCTTCCTCATGCTAAGATCGTCCCGGACGATGCGATGGAGCACAACAGTTCTCTGTGGCTCGCAAGCGAACGCAGTTCGCTTACGTCGCTGTTGTTGGACATCGGATCACCGACAGTGGCACTTATGTCTCTCGTCTCTCCTGTGTTAAGCTTCGCACACCGTTCCCCGTTCGCCTCTCGCGGACAGGGCCTCCCGATCTAATAACGTTACTAAACATAAGTGAATTAGACCAGCGATGCGGGCCTTGCAGAGCGCAAAATTTGATAAAACATTCTAGCTCATCGAACTGTGACCCACTCGGTAGCTTTGAAGACTATGCAGCCATTACTGCAGAACCATTTTTGACAGTCCGGCGGATTTGCTTGAATCAACCCCATAACTTCAGACATTGTCGGCCGGCGACGAATTGACTCCGGAATATCAGAAAATTTTGCAATTCTGTCACAAAGTTTCTTCATAAACGGGAGCACCGCACACCGTGGGTGTGTTTGAGTCCAGACCTATAGATGGTGGTTGTCCATCGCATTGTCCATCGGGTGAGCTAATGTTTTGGATCTTGGAGTAGACCAGACATCTATATTGATGCCCGTCCATCACAATGAATGACTTACAGAAATTTTCATGTGTAATAGGCTATTCTACACGATTCGGTGAATGAGTTTTGAGGAAGAGATAATAGGGAATTCCGTTCGAACTTGCCGCTCTTTAAATGCCAATAACTTTTGAACTAAATAAATTAGAGCAAAGATCTTCTGGTATGAGTTAGAGGTACTCTGCGCCGCGCTCTGAAGCGGTTTTGGGATGGCCAAATATTTACCATTCGCATTTCCATTTATTATTTCATTATCTATTGCTTTGTGAGTAAGTCGACGCTTGCATACGGAACCCCACCTATTGCCATTTTTAATGCATTGAAACAACCATAATCACATGCGTTTAAATCAATATTGTTCCCCTCCATCAAGGCCGTAATTTCAGCAGTGCGGTGAGGTCTTGCATTAGTAACCATACTCGGTGCTGTTGATCCCACGCCATTTGTTCATCAATGTCTTCAAGAAGTTGAGATATCGGGGACCATTGACTATTTTGCGGGTAATATTTCGTAATAGCAAATGCCCTTGATATCCAGGGCGAGTATCATCATCACCTTTCGTCTGAATCTATCTGGCACTGCCACAGACGCTGCTGCTTCACCTTATCGGAGGCACTGTTTTGCTTGGTCCTTTTCAGGAGGTCTATGCAGGCCAACCCATGTCTCGTCTATCGACACGGTGTGTTCTAAGCGACTGCTTTGTTGCGTATAAGTCTTCAAATCAGATGTCGCACGCTCCGTTCATCTGCTCAGCACTCAGTGTATGGGGAACCCTTTCTGATTTGATTTTCTTCATCTTCAGTATATTGGTGATAATTCTATGACACGTCACCTGAGGAATCTCAGTTTCAGTCGACAAAGACTCCATGGACCAAGCTCTAGTTTGCTCAAAAGCTGCCTTAATTCTGTCTATCCGTTTATCCCTTGTCGCACCTGATTGCTGATTCCCGCCTCGATGGTCATCGGTGTCCAAATTTCCACTGCTAAATCGCTCGCACCAACGTCGCACCGTTCGCAGGCATAAGGCAGACCTACCGTACGCGTTTACTAATTGTCGATGGATTTCAGGTGGAGGGTGCCCTTGGAGAAACAAAAACTTGAGGATTTCCCGTTGATTTTTGGGGGAATTTGCACTTTTTGCTGCAGTGTCCATCTTTCTGATCGTATCGAAACCACTCAGTGTTCGAAAGGAAGCCACGTCCTTGCCGCGCGCACGCACTCCAAGTATGAACGCATCGCGTCGCGTA
This sequence comes from Stratiolaelaps scimitus, assembly GCA_019614645.1. Taxonomy (NCBI): domain Eukaryota; kingdom Metazoa; phylum Arthropoda; class Arachnida; order Mesostigmata; family Laelapidae; genus Stratiolaelaps; species Stratiolaelaps scimitus. Next base: position 688,640 of record JABWDB010000031.1, on the reverse strand, counting down.
GTTCGGGCTGTGTGCCATTCGATTGAGCGGGACAATTCGCTTGAAATGTCCTAATATATTAGTCTCCTATATTAACCAGCTCCTGCTCACTCAACATGGTGCTCCCTCGAATTTTCAACGGCTAGAAAGCCTTCGCGACAGCTCAACGTGACACACTTTTCATGAAAATCAGTACTAAGCGGCTCCGGATGAAACTGAATGAGATCATGCTTAGGCTTTATGGATTGTGCAATTGGCTTGAACAGAAGAGCGGAGACCTCGGGAGGAGATCTCCTTGGCTGCATGAACTGGGGGCCTGTGCCCGTTTGTATTCTATTGTACCATACGTTAGAACGGTTTGAGCCCTAGTGATACAACGTGACAATATTTAAGTGCCCCGTAAACCTGTAAGACAAAGGATCTCTATAATGATTAGGGTTGGCGCTATTAGAAGGCACCAATCTTGTCGACGGATATAATTAAAAAAAAAATCATTATATGCCAAAATCTAATTTTGCACTACTTCTGTTAGAACCCTCTTAGCCACAGTTGTGTTGCCGGAGCGGCTGAATACGATCCCAAGTCTAGCATCGTTAGACCTGAACCTCCCTAATTCATATCCGAGCTCTGTTTCATGGTTTCTATGTAGGTCTTTCAAAATTAGGACCAAGTCGCTTTGTAATATATATATATATATATATATATATCTCGAGTTTAAGGTGAACGATAAGCTTAGATTACTCGGGAAAGGCCCATCGGAAGCTCCGCAAGAATCCTGGGTGGATCCTCTCCTTATCTGTGTTTTTAGTCTTGACATCATCAATGTGATTTCTTTCTACAGGTATGGTTCCGAAACGTACGCGGATGATTTCAAATTATATGGTCGTAGAGATGGTCGTGACGGCAAAGATCTATCAGAATCTTCAATTGATACTGTATTAAAGTGGTGTGAAAGCAAGGGCAGTTTAATATCTGTACCTGGTGTGCAGTAGTAGTGTCGTACCGTCGCCATGACTTTGTATACATTTTCAATAGCTCTCCCATCCCCAGAGTGCAGACAATCCTGGGTGATCCAGATGTTGTTCTAAGTCCGTTACTAAACTTTGACCAAACACATTGCCTAGTCTACCTGGTCATGACGACCCCAATCAATACACTATTTCTTGTTGCTTTGTTTTTTTTTTGTTATTAAGGAAGTAGAATTCTACGCCACACTGTCAAATACCTAGTATGTACCGAACTGTTTAGAGATATGGTGATCATAGTTTAAAAAAGACACCGATGAACCGAACCTGGTGCAGAACGAGCCTGTTTGTAAGACTCGTTATAGATCTGGTGGCTCCAAGAAGTCGATATAAGAACACTGACAAGTGAGGTGTGCAAGGCAGCGGATCTTCGAATGTCCCGAAAAAATTGGAGAAGCTTAACATGACAGACGAATTTCTAACCTTCCTAGATCACGAGATTCTTAGTATCAGAACAGAGAAAGCACTAAGGCTGAAAACCTTAATACCGCTTAAAAAAAACCTAACCCGCGCTGAGTACCTGAAAACCTTAATATCGTCCCTCGCCTTCAACTTCATTTAGAAGATACCTATACTAAATGTCAGGCCCTTGGCTGAAAATGGAAGAGTCTTCGAATTTGTTGCATTGAATTCGTATTCCTGTATATTGTGTTGGGAGCAAGGATACGCTTTTCGTTTTAACCTCGAAGCAAAGTGTGGGATCATATTTTCATTACAAGTAACATATTGACAATTTTTAAGAGGGGTCGATTTCAGTGACTGATTTCCAGCCTTAAGAATAACTCTAGTAATTTTCTTCGTGATTTTTTGCTTGGTTTTGAGCCGTCCAAGAAGCGAATGGTTAAAGCTTTTGCTCAAACTATGACTACACAGAGTCGGCCGTCAAATCACCGCCAATGTCGAAACATATCCCCCGGGTTTTAGTATGATCAAAAATGTGTAGAGAATTTTCTTATTTATAAAAATCTCGCTTGGTCGTTCGCTGACTGAGTCATCGCCGCACAATTTTTTTTCTAAACATTTCGTGCATATTTCGTGGAAATTTCTAAATAACATTATACAATTATATTTTATAATTTTCACAATGAGGCCGAATCGTCTTCAGCTTCAGTCGAATGAGAACATCTAAGATGTTGTGTTCTCACTATCTGCGATACCTTAGACGCAAACCTTCTTCGGTTAACAACCACGGAAAACTCTGCGTACCGATGGAGCGTTGGGCAACGGCATTACGACGCTATATTACGTCCGTCGAATGTAACCGCGCCGCCTTTGCGATCTAAGGGGGGTGCAGCCAAACTTCGGATGGCTCAGAAGAATGTAAAAGACTAATGAGGTTAAAAGGTGACCAGTAAATTCGTCAGAAAAAGGTTCTCCAAGTGGGAGGTTAGCCCGCCGCCTCAGAAGCGTTGACGTAACGTGTGCTTCATGTAACCGAGCGTGACCAAGCGAGTCCGAGGCAACTCCAGTCGTAGTGAAGGCCCAGGTGACAGATTTTGAAGCTTACACCGAGTTTAACTAACTGGCAGGATACGGTTCGGGTCGCTTCGGGCAACCGATCGAGACTGTGTGTGCGACTGGAGACAGGACTTTGAAAAATAACGAAGTAGACAAAATGACTCACAACGATTAGTAAGTTATGGAAATTTCTTTTGTGGTAACTTAAGCCGCTTGACTAGTAAACTATTGTCTATTAGTGCATTATTTGCATTATTAGATGCTGATCGGTTGATTGTCAGAGGACCCAGAGTCGAATCCAACCTTGAAAAGACCTGATCAAGTTAAACGCCAATTTTTTTTCTGTCAAAGACCAGGTCATTGGCCTACGGCCTATGCATAGTGTGTGTGTCGAATAAATCAATACTAATGTATTATATATTTTATATGAGTCGACTTAGTCGATTTCGGCCAGGTTTATCGAGGAGATCCTACCTTGCTTTGAACATTATGATATTTATAATAAATCTTAAGTATTAAATATAATGAAAGCAAATATCGGGAGACTTCTGTCGGGCACCGGGCCCCGGTCGGGTAGAATATGTGGAAGGTATCTATATTTAGATACTCAATGATGCAAATGATCGATGACCCATGCAAATTCCAGGTCAAAATTAGCTTTGTTAATCAACTATACGTAGAGTATGTCAGTTGCTTATTATGACATATGTCCACTGGAATGGGTAAGAGAGACGCCGGAGTATCCATATCAGGAAAGGGTCTCCGGTCAGATTTCCACAGTTCACAAAGGAATAAAGATTTTTTTTAGCTCAGTTCCAATGAACGTGACCACTTTCAGATCACGCCCAAAAATCATACACAACGGAATTATAGGGGTTACGCGCGCCTGTCGTCCGGTCGATTTCAGAGTGCCAGTCCCCGGCGTCGCTGCATTAGCCATCGCTGAACTCCATCTGCCTCAACTTGGGGCGGATTCCCAGCCAACATTTAACGCCGACAATCCGTTTTTTTTAAAGGGGGGATGTTGGCATGACATAATGTATGACAACACCGTGACCGCCCTCAACTACTGGAAGGGTAGACGATGTTCTTTAGCACCGCCTCTGCACGTCGCTAGTTGTCGCTTGACTATGTGCATTTTGCGATACCTGCAGTGTTCGGCGATTCACTCAGGCGAATTTATCCGCGGAAGCTCCCAACAATAAGTGCGAATCTGTCTGTGCGAAAATCGAAGACGGATCTAGGAGTTACAAACGCTCAAGCTGTCCTCGGCGTCCGACGTTCTTCGAGAGAGGCTTCTTCGCCAACTCAAACTATTATGACAATGATGCAGGTGAAACTGGTCTTACATGAAAGATCGGGCGAAAATATCTAGCAGGTTGTAATTGCTACCCCGAGCTCCCTCGCCGACGTAACCCCAACGTAACGCATTGCACATGTCTTTGCCGGCGCCACTAGGGTACGACCTAGTGGCGTACCGCCATCCCCGACCGTGAGGTCGTCTGCTCGGTGTCTGCACAAGGGCAGGCCGACCAGCCATCTCATTTAGAGATTCTGTGACAACGGATCAGAGATACCTAAATAGGTGTGACGCTGCACTATTTCGCCAGATTTTCCATTCCCTCGACACCCGAGTCTCTCTCTAGTTCCATCTCTGAAACTTGAGTTGCCTCCTCCGTTTGACTCGATGTCTGCCTATCAAATGTGTCCTTCTAGCTATCCTTCTTCATCCGTTCGCTCGTTTGTCCGGTTTTCTTTTTTTTTCAAGCTACCTATATAATAATTGTTTTTCGAGCTGACTCTCAGCTCCCCTTTTATCTGACCTAGGCCTCAGCTGGTAATCTACTATGAGGAGCTGTTGGGGCCACATTTGCTTAAACCCTTTCCACTCGTACCTGGCGAGAATCTTCTTTCATGTTACCTGCTGAGGGCCATCTGCTCTCCAGGCGGTTGTTCTACCCGGCAGGGTACTTCTGTGGCTGGCGCGTCCCGTCCAACAACAGAAATTGTGAGCGCCGTTCAACCTCCGGCGGTTTCGTGCTATACGCCACTCTGCTAGATCAACCGCCCGCCAGTCCGCCAGACTCGCCGACCGATTGACCGTCTGAACGTTCGCTGGTCGCCATCTCCTTCCCTCGCTCCGTTCGCCGTCGTCTCCCGGCGTCGTCGCGCGGCGCTGCCGCAGCTACGGCAGCCTTGACGTCACGAACGCGACGGCAACAGCAGCAGCGGCCGCCGCCGCGGCCGCCGGACGATCGGTCGACGGGCAGCGCGCCGACGGCAACCAGTGGACAGACGGGAGCTGCTGTACTAGCAGCAGCAGCCACAGCCACTGCATCGCCAATACAACCGTCACCATCACCAGCGCCGACGCGGACGCCACCACCAACGGTAGCAGCTGCAGCGGCAGCAGAACGCTTGTTGTTGTTGTTGTTAGTGTTGTCGTCGTCGTCGTCGTTGTTGTTACCGTGAGACGGCGTCACGGCGGCAGTCCGCGACAACGAACGGCTGTTGAGAGAACGGACCAAACTGGATCGGACCGATGCAGAGTGACCGACCGTAGATCGGTGCCAATAGTTGCCTACAGGACGACGACAACAACGACGACAGCAGCAGCAGCAGCAGCGGCGGCGGCAGCGGCGGCAGCAGCTACCAACACCAGCAGCACCGCCACAAGCACCACAACCGTTGACGATGAGGACAAAGCCGATGAACGCCACTTGTACTACGATTCGCCTCCAGTAGTCATATGGCTGACCGACTGGAAGGCAGACCACCCCTTCGCTCATCTCAGCCGCGTCGTTTCTGCACCCGAATCGTACTCCGTGAGTGGCCGTTGCTGGCGTGTTGTAGATGACCAGTACCAGCAGCAGCAGCTGCAGCAGCAACAACAGCAGCAAATGTGTCTGTGCGCAGAAGTAGAGAAAATTGCCAGGGGAAATTGTTTCCATTGAAGCAACAACGATAGGATAACAGGCTACTCTCGTTACGTCTTGTGTCTTTGATCGTTGTGGACTCTGCCGTCCTCGGGCTGTTTCACGGGTCCACCAGCCAGTCGATCGTGGTGCCGAAGTGGCCTATTGTGATCCATTGCATAATACCATAGCAGGCTGGCGCTCTCGAAGGCTGGCCGTGCACGCGCTAAGCGCGTTGGCGACTATGTGAGCCCGTAGACACGAGGACACTATCTGGCGACATTCAACAAACTTGCATCGTCCGACGTTTCGAAGGGGCTTGCCAATCAGTTAGTGCTGCTGGTTGTCGTTGTCGTCGTCGTCGTCAAGTCACTTAGTGCTCTAGTCACCAGTGATAGTCAGTCAGCAATTCGATGAGTGAAAAAGGTGAACCGTGGCCCTCAATTCTAGTCAAGAGGTTAGCTTAAGTTGGGTTCGTTGATGAGTGCGTGGGTTCCCTTGTCTCCGTGTGCTCGCCGCCTCTGTGTGTGTGGATGTGTGGAGGGTCAAGCGTGACCGGGAGAACTTTCACGGCAGGAAGGATGCAGCAAACGATTTGTGCCTTCTGGAGCACTCCACCCGGAGTGCCAGCATTTGCGATATACTGCCATCATCGGCAGTTGCCGTGAACAGTTGCCGTGAACAGTTGCCGGAGAAAGAGAGAGAGAGAGAGAGAGAGAGAGAGAGAGAGAGACACCTTTTCGGCGGACTAGCGCGACTAGCAGGTGGTTGCGAGAGACAACGATACCAAGTGGTTACTCTTTGCACGGAAAAGCTCTGGTGGCATTCACCGAGCCAAGTGCAACGGGATGGAACGATATCATCAGCAACAACAGCAGCCTGTGGTGCAGTACGATCAGGACTTCCTCTTCAAGGTACCCCCTGTTTATAATAATGGGGTTTGTTACTCTGGTTGGCGGGGAGGCGCGTCAATGGCTGCTTTTTTTTTGCTTTTTAGCCCAGAAGTTGTTGGTCGCTTGGACCCGATCCAGATTCGAGAGTGAGAGAGGTGCAGGTAGATGGTGCTCATTTGGCTCACACCCCTCCCCCCCTACGAACCGATTTCATCGAATAATCACCACGATGGCTTGATAACACTTAAGTGTTAATAGGACTTGATAATAATAATAATACTAATGCTTCGAACCATTTATGAACCACTCGAATCAATCTTCACATATAATCCAACAGCATACATATATGTGTGCACGGTATGGTTCATATTTGTCAATCAGCCTGGTGATCAGCTGAGAGCGAACGAGTTTTGTTCCCTCTAATTAGTCATGGAATATATATATATATAAATATATATATATATATATATATATATACATATAAAAACAATAAAAGATTCCAGCCTTCCCGCATGAGTGGCATTGTTCACCTGTGCACGAAGACACCGATGTTGGAATTGGCCCCGGCTGGTGGTAGTACCCTACGTAGTGTCGCTACTAGATAAACAATTACGTTATAGACGGCGTTCACCTTCTCGGCGTCAATTCATTTCCGGTGCAGTGCACCCACATCTCTAATTGTCGCTCAACAAACAACGGTCAACATTCAACTGTCAAAGAGAGCAGCGTTTCTAAAGCACGATGCTCGTGCTTGACCTTGATTTTGTCCATGATTCTAGACTCGAGCATCATTCAATCAAAAATAAGAGCAAACATATCAACAAACGTAACAAATGATTCAGCTTGTATATTTAATAATTGACCTTGTTGTTCATTGTGATTGTAACTGTAACGCGGAAAAGTTTCACTTCATTCTTGCTGCTGTTGCTGCTGCTGCTCCTGCAGGTTCTCGTTGTCGGTGATTTCGGCGTTGGAAAAACCGCGATCGTCCGTCGTTACACGGATGGAGTGTTCTCGCAGAACTACAAGATCACCATTGGCGTTGACTTCCTCATCAAACGGCTTCGATGGCATCCCAACAAGCAGATCACCCTGCAGCTGTGGGATATTGCCGGACATGAGCGATTCGGTTCGCTGACGCGAGTCTACTACAAGTATGCCACAGCCGCCGTCCTCGTCTACGATTTGACTCGACCGGCAACGCTCGAGTCGATTGTCAAATGGAGCGAGGATCTCCGAGAGAAGACCGATGACAGGACATCGCTGCCGACCGTTCTCCTGGCGAATAAATGCGATATCTCGCAGGATTGGCCTGATCTGGAACGATTCTGCAGGCAGAATAACATTGACGCCTGGTTTCCTACGTCGGCCAAGGAGGATGTCAACGTTGACGAGGCGCTCAACTTCCTCGTTGAAAGAATACTCGATGGAGGCGTGAGTCCAGGAAGTTCGAACTCTGCCAGCGCTCAAGTTGACGACGGGATTTTCCTCGAAGATCGGCCAACCTCGAACGCCTGTCAGTGTTAACTCGTGAAATCACACTCCCAGCGTTAGCAGCGCCGGCCGAGTGAATTGTGCCGCGTGCGCATGACGACGGCTGCCGCGAAATCATTCACCCAAAGTTAGACCAGTACAGTCTACGGAGAGGCGGGGATCGATCTCACATATCATGTTGGGCTGCCCTCGGCATCGACTCATCAGCGTATTACGTCGATTCGAGACAACGCCTCGTCGTCGACAGCTGTTGCCGCATCTGAGTACAGCATATACCCTATGATGTGGCTCGCTCTGCAAGCGATCAAGGAGAAAATATCATCCCCCAGAAGGAGCTCGCATGTGCGCCCGCCAAGGCTGCTCATACGGGGACAGTAGTCGTTTGAGGAAATCATAGCTTCTATCATCATCTTCTTCTCCGAATGCACCATTCGTGAGCAGGTAAGTTGAGAGTTGAAAAGGACGACTATATATCAGATACAATGTCAGATAATAACACACAATATATGAAAGAAAAAGAAAAACGCACACGTATCAATCAACCATACGAAGCGTTGCGATTACGTGGTGATCGTATTCGGGTGATGCAGTTGCTCGAATTTCATCGTCCTGCTAAGCAGATTAGGGACATGGCAGAACGCTACGTACAATTGTCGCACGAGCCCCAGGCCGTCACAGATTTATTTGTTCGAGTGTCAGTTTTGAATATTTGCCAGATTAGACATTTCGAGACATCATTCATCATACCCGGCCTATGATAAGAGTCCAAACATTTAGCTCAGCCGAGAGATATTATTAGATTCGATTAAAATTAAGGATTTCGTATCTTTTGACAAACTGAACCCGAACCTTTACCAGACAGTTTCTTCTCGGGGCTCGCTGGCTGCACAGAATGTATTAGGTTGAGGTTAGGTTGACCTAGCCAAACGTTGAGCATACTTTTAGATACCCCCCAATCTCAGAAGTGGGAGATATCGGTCGAAGATGACGTTGGCTAAAGCGATTAATTCATGAGTCCCTTTACCCGAATATATATATATATATATATATATATATTTATAAATATATATACACCGATGCTAAGATGACATGCAAGACAACGATTGTACGCAAAGTTTCTTGGCCCAATGGCTCACTATTCTATATGAGCTACGTAGTCAGCACCGCCGTTGTTGTTATCATCATAAACAGCAGCAGCAGCAGCGGGAGCGGGAGCAGCACCTCGATTCGAGGCTGTAGCATTAATCACCAACGGGTCAACCGACATGTGGTCCTGTCACCACGCTGTCGTCTGACTCACACCCTGCTTCGTCATATGTATTTTTTGATAAAGTAGCATCATCCCCTTTGAGCGTTTTATCATCTCGTTGTATTCGAAGTGACGCACGTGGAGGCAGCCGCTTCGATGAGTCAACGATGTTGTGTTGGTGCCGATGCTGCTTGTGGAACCGGCTGTGTGTTTCTGCCACCGCCGCCGCCGCCGCCACCGATGCGCGCGCGAGCCGGCGGACGCTCTCTGTTCGGCGCCAGTGTTCCAGGTACTATACGAACTGCTGCAGTGTGTACCGCCTTCGGGTATTCCAATCCGGTGAGGGCACTCGTACCGAGCAGCAGCAGCAGCAGCAACAACAACAACGGAACAACAACAAGTCGTACGACAACGGCAGCAACAACCGTTGACGAAGCGGCCGAACGAAACACGCTGTCGCGCCTCGACGACAGCCCCGATGGCTGAGTCGTCTGGAGACGTCACAATCCACTGATATTCCGACACTGTTGCTTCTGCTGCTGCTGCTGTTGTTGTCGGCTTGTCCCTTGTCTCTGACTCATGAGCGCGCGCATGATGCGAGATTATGGCAGACTAACGTACCGGGACATTATGGCACACTGAAGACGAACTGGTGAGTCCGATCAATGTGGTGCTACTGCTGCTGCTGCTGTTGGCGCTAGGGTGTCATGAGGGGTGATTTTGGGTCATGTGGAAAGAGGACAGGGGGGTTTGTTTGACATGATCGCTGGTTCGAGGAGGCTAATTGTCACAGTTCGAAACCTATGACGTTATGATTCCGTTTGCTCAGTTTGTACCGTAGGATTTATTAGCGAAACTTGGCTGCCTTGTGTGCAAGCCAGTGGGCAGTTTCATTGAGGCAAACGTGTTTCGAACAGTCTTAATTATAATACGTAAGATGACGTCTCTTGAACTGACATGAGCCTGTGGCAAAAGGGGCCACCCCCTAGGGGTCGAACAATTCTGGGTAGTGCGCTTGCGTAGTGCACTAACCTCGGGGGTGGGTTCACGACAAACGACCAATGTTCAAAACTTTAAGCTTCGAAGATTCACAAAAGTCAGGCAGACTTTTTTGCCGTTTAGCTGCAACGGGAAGCCAATGTAGGAGTTCCACAAGGTTCCATGAAAACTTAGAGATTGGTGCTTTCCCTTTCAAGTGTTGGAACAAGTATTTGTTTTGTATTAATTAGCTTGATAAATGTCTAGATTAGAATTTCACTTGTTTATATTTGATACGTTCTGCAAAAAACTACCAATGACCTCCTATAGGCTAACAAATTCACATGCTTCACCCAGTAAAAGTCGGGTATATGTATATATATATATGCATATGCTTAATTCAACACTTCGATAATCAAAGCAGTATAGCTCTATCTGCTTCCCCCGCTAGAAAATCACTCATAAAACAGATTTAGCATTTTCGAGTTGTTTGATTTTGTTAGACCTTTGAATCCGGATATATCATATAGAGGCGTGTATTTTTGATCTTGTTCGGGTAGTACTAGGCGAAACGCAACAATAATCCCTGCTAGTGAGCTAGTGATCTTATTCGGCCACAAATTATCCCTGGGATTCATTAACAAATGAGTATATTTTTAACTGTAAAATCATTTCAGGCCACCTGCATTGACAACGTCCGCAATGCACGCTGATGGCACCGTGATATCTTCGGTGATTCCGCCAACTTGCGAGATCAACAAGGTGTGAAGCAGTCGTTAATCTCTACAATGGCATTGTTCGCTCGAAACTTTTCTTCTATTTTTTCTAGTTGGCCTCTGTTGATTTTTTATTGATCAACTTTTCGGAGATGAGCAACACACTCAACCGACATCGAACTCCCAATGCCTCCGTTGCCTGAGAGCGAGCGCGAAAAGGTCGCTTCGACGCGGCATGTTTGCATCGATCGACGTCTTCAATATACGTAAATCATTCTGTGAAGGGCGACTCGAGGATACGATATTAATCGATAGCGTCCTTCGACAGATATCAATGGACTGACCAGTTTGGCACCAAATTAAAGGTCCATAAGCATGAGCTCCCACCAAACAATCTACACAAATCAAACGGTACTTAGCCTACGTGTCCCGAGGGGTCTATAGGGGGTGCAGATGATTGCAAGAGGAACAAGGTATCATTACGTGTGTGTGTTATCATCGGTCTGATTGTCGCCTATTCGCTGATGGCTGTGAGTTCATGCTGCTCAGAACGCTCGCTGGAGCCCGGCGAAACAAAACACGAACGATAGCCCATACAGAAGAGCATTGTGGATGTCCTTCAGAGACACGTGAAGACACATGTTGACAAGTGGAGTTATAAATAGGAACTCAAAAAGATGTTGTCTAGCATGTCGAATGCGCTAGGGCCCCTTCGATTGAAATCAAGAGGACACAGGGGAAAGAGAGAGAGAGGAGAGATGAGAGACGAAGGTGATTGTTAGTTAGAGTAATTATGGTGGAGGAAATTTCATTGGATCCGTTTCGTTCCTAATTCGACGAAAATGACTAAATATTAAAATACAATACAGCTATAACGCATAATCTGATAACGGGATACAGGAATGAAGAGATTGCTCAGTTTTTATCAAAGAATAATTAAGTGAAGCAGCTACGTAAACGAGTGACACTGTTCGCTCGGTTATGATTGATATTATTTGGGAAGGTATTATGACAATATTTATTCAGACATGACAGGTGTTGTACATTGCTAGATTGTAAAGTCGCTATTTATTTACAATGGAAACTGTTCTGTAAATAAAGTCGTTTAAAGAGTCGTTCGTATTGTAAACGCATGATTGTGTCTTGTTCATTGTATCGTCTATCGAGTAGACATCGCCTGCTGTTTGTTGTAGCACCTCGCGATGACCCGTCGCGGATAATGATTTGATTTTTGAACCTGAAAGCTCACGACTCTCGGGCACCATCGTTGGTTAAATCGTTCGGGTTAACCACGACATACGTAATCAACACCTCCATTGACGATATGATTAACTAATAGTTAATGTAACTAAATGAATTAATGTAGCTAGCTGCATAGATAGATGAGAAGAGGGAGTATTCAAATGTTTGCCCGCTAGAGTTGTGGGACGGGTTCAGTGTAGGCCGTCTACTCGGTCTCTAATGGGCTGACTGGTATTAATAGCTGTATCGGATGTTGAAACGCATTTCTACACGAAGCTCGTCTTCTTTTTTTTCTTCTTAGTTTCTACTTAAGGTTAACAACGGGGTGGCTGTGCTGCTGTTTATTTCGATTTCATTCAGAGGTTTCAAAGGGAGATGCAACCGACTTCCCAGGTCAACAGTTGTGGGGGTTCAGCCTCTTCTCCTTTCGAATGTTCGTCAATGAGAACTATGCTGCCGTAGTTGTATATATTTCCATTTAGAGTGAGCGTCTCGAGTCCGCATTGTTTCTGGCGCCAGACTTCAAGGCTGCGATGAGACACTATAGCTTATAAATATCCTTATATATACAATTGTATTTGGTTTTATTCAAAACGGTTTCGAAGCGTCCCCTAGTGATATTGTGTTAGCCTTTGCGAGCTAGATCTGAATAGGTGTTTAACCCACGATTCACTGTCATTTCGAGTGACTTTGGTGTGTTTTCTGTTTTTATGGACTTGACCCTAAATTATCTCTCCGACCGGGAGTCTAAGCAACGGTTGCCACTTTGGCGTTTAGTCCTCCCAAATGATGACTTTCAACTTTTTTTTTGCAAGCTTTCATAGCAGTGCGTTTACGGTTCAGTAAATCGCGATTCGCGAAACGGTAGCGACTGCTATTGCATATATGAGCCACAGTTACCTATGGTCCACGAATGGAACAGACCACACTCGCCGTCGAGGCTAGACGCAAGCCATTGTTTCGGTTCAGGTTTAGCTCTGAGGTGTTTGCCTAAAATTCTTCATCAGTTTACAGAGTCATAATAAAATATACAGCAGTTGTATATTCCACCTTACGAAGGCGGCAAATCGAATTTCTACCAATCAGTCAGGTGCAAATCAGCCAAGAGCCAATTGAAGCTGGTTGACGTAAGTTTTAGTTGGTTCAGTGCACTGCACAAAATGGGCCTGTCTACGTAAAAATGGCGTAAATGATCGTATACATACAGGGTCTAGAGTTACGCAGTATTCACTATCTGGGCTATGTTAAGCCTGTTCCCAACAAAACGATATGATCTCTTTCGTTAGTGTCGATTACGAAGGTACCTTGTACCTTCACAGCTGCAAGCCTAAATGATGCCTATATAGGACCACACAATCTGCATCTACTAGGCAGGCCGAGATTGAGTTTACTTAGACGCGTTGGGCTCTTGCAACGCGTGACCTCGACAGGTGTCATGATTCCCATTGGTCAATCGGTAAGAGCCAAGTACTCAGTGCCACTATGTCTGGTCCATGTGATAGTGTCGAGTAAATGCTGGAAGAATCGTTGGGAAAATACAATTTTTTTGTATAATGTTACATATAATAAATTGTACAGAACTTATACAAAATCTTATAAATAAGGGAGGACGTTTTACTGTACGACCCCCGGATAGCATCGACTACTCACCGAATAGGCGAGTCTCGAGGTCACCGAACTTTTTCGTGCACTCATGGTTGTACAAGTCTATGCTGTCATATGTCTCTCACGCGGGGACGACTATCCGAAGCATAGTATATATATAAATAGAAAGTGAAAGCAAAAACTAAATTACGAAAAACCCGAGTACATTCACACGGTGAGGACAAAATTCACCAGTACGAGATCAGTATAAGGACGAAATGCATCGCTATGGTGAAGCATCCAGAATAGCGTACGTGGTCAGTGTTGCACTAGGGTAACGACAAGCTAACGGACGGCGGCTGGACAAATCGATAAGAGCTCAGATCGTCGTGGAGTCTGGGAAAGAGCCATGTGCTGGTGAGAGCCCCTCGCGTAAGACGCCCCACAGGGATCAGCGGCTGGCCAGGCCGTTAGTGATGAGGCCATTCCAGAAATCGTGCTACCTGAACACGTCAGGACCGTTTGGCCTATTGCGGAGCAAATAATGATGGGTAACAGAAACAGAACGTTTCCCGTAACGTGGCTCCTGCTGGTCCTCCTATTGATTCATACGCAACTGGGTGAGCTATTTCTCGTGTACAAATCCTATCACTTGTATCGAATTTATGCCAAGAAATGTTTTCCAGATCCAGTTGATTGCCAGTTGTATCCGTGCAACGTTTTGTTCTACCATAACTCGAACACATATGGGAAGATCTTTACAAGACCGTAGACTCCCGTAAAGGATTGCAATATGCTAAGTGGATAGCTGGGCCACGCTTCTTGTCTAGCCAAAATCTTTCGCACGTATACTGATACCTTCTCTGTCGATTTATGAGTTTAGGTTCCGCCAACGGGAGAGCTCAGGTAAGCAAGACAAGTATCTGTTTTACATGTAATAATCATAATACTCGCTAATATGTGAATTTTTTTTTTATGAATTCGTCGCCGTGTTTATAATACGCATAGTAGCTAAACGCGCTTTAGACGACTGTTCAAAGAACGCTTTCCTCATTTAGAGAACTGTTTAAAGAACGCTATTCTCGACATTTTCATTAGCCATTATTTTCTTAAGGTGCGACTTTCCACTTACATGAATAATGTAGATCCTAGATAATATATTATCATAATATAATATGAAACTGGCTGCTATCTAATTGAAACATTGGAATAAAGAAATGTGGAAGAGTGAGGGAATATTAATGACAACAAAATCGGTGCTTACAATTCGGAAGAGACACTCATTCTCAGGAAAGAGAAACTCATTCTCGGAAGAGACACTCGACATTGACAGGCAAAACATGCCGACATACTGTAGTGACAATTATGATGACAACAATGACAAGAATAGTAATTTGTGAACGACATCATCCAATGAGCGCTCATGATTCAAACGCTATTCTGTAAATAAAAAAAAAATATATATATATATATGTTACATATAGATATGTAATTAATAATTGTTTATTATTCGCTGGAATATGCTCAGCAGTTGGCATTTCACCATGTGTTTGTAATATGAAATACAGCAACAAACCAATTCATATGTACCTATAATAGCCAATCATACTGTTTCTTTCACAAAGGGTGGTCGTGCAAAAGCTAAGCACAGAGTGACTCCAGGGTATCCCCTGAACGATGTCGACGCACCAAAGGTTGCACCGAATGAGGAGACAGCATTGTCTTCAACGGCGGAATCGGCAACATTCGAGAACGTGACTATTTCCAGCACCACGGAGGATGGTAATGGCAATTCTACAACCAGCGACGACACCGGCACAACTGAAGGCGGGGGTTTCCTCGGCGTCAAGGATGAAAAGGTAAACTGGCCGAAATGTGCATCCCCATTAGCAGAGTTGGTGTGGTAGCGTAGCGTGGTCTACCATCGCGGATATAATTAAAATCGCGCGCTGACCAGCCGACGTGGCGTTGGTCATTAATAGGCATTAATGCGGAAGTTAGGATGCTAATTATATTAGGCATGGATCGAATTTGTTCTAATCTAAACGGCGAGCAAAATGAGACCCTGCAATATTCCTCTTATGCTTGCTCGTTCGCCTTAATTAAAGGGTAACATTAGCCTCCTCGTGTATGACCGTTCGCTTAAAAAATTACGAACGATTTCTTGAAAGAGTTGGAAATATCGTGACGCGGTGTCCGGCAGGGTAAAAATCGAAAGTATTCCTTAGCCATTGGCTTTCGAATTCAGAGTTTCTATACGCGGGGCTCAGGTTAAATCAGGTTAGCTGCTTATTTGTACGTTGCAAGGAAGTTACGACTACGAGAATTCATTTTATTATTGGTCACCTTATTATAATTGGCCTCAACAGCCACCCTCGTCAAAATCGGGAACCAACACAGAATTGTGAGTGTTGTTCCTCCACTGTTGACAACATTTTTGCAAAAAAAATCTCCGATATAACGCCGACGCTAAATGTTTATGTATATAACTTCAACATTGTGATGCACGGGCACCGCTTGCGACTTCAGTGAGCTTCGTTTGTGCCGTCTATGGCGTACGTCATCTTCTGAATCATGAACCGATTTTATAAGGTTGCTTTTGCGTACCAAAGTCATTAAGAGACTGATTAAATAGAAACTAAACGCATGTCCTTACGTGATTCTGATCGATGACATTGCTATTGAGAGACGATCCATCCCCTTTGCCGAACTATCCATCGTTCCACCCATGAATGCTAGATAAGGGGCTTTGAGGGCAACGCCTTGCTTTGTCAGAAAAAGTTAATCCAAGGTAATTGCATGCCATGGGAGACAATCGTACGTGGCTCTGTCCATTCTATCAGGAAATCTAACCCTGTATAGCTATTTTGTTATATACAGTAACCGAAGTAGGAGATTCACGAAGCTTTTTATATTTTCGGCTTCACGACTGCTCTTCTGACGGGATGGACAGGCTTCGAGATAACCGCCGAGGAGAGATAGAGTCAGTTTAACCCACAACAGGGCAGAATTACTGACTTCTTCTATATATATTCGTATCGGCTCAGTCGTCAGTTACACAATTTTGAACGTTCATTAGGCGCTTCATCCGCGACACATTCTAATTATTTCCCATCGCGCCATGGATGTCCTAGTTTAACAGACCGTTAGGTATTTATTTAACGATTTAGCGATGTCTCAGCCCGTGCACGACCTCCTTGGTTTCGGGCCGACTCTCAACTTTAAACATTCAACGTCCACGATACTGCTTTTAGCTTTGCTTCGTAATACGGACAACCCCTTTAAATGCAAATATGCAACGGTTGGGGAATCCGTGCACCTACGTGTCTCTCCTCCGATTGCAAGGCGCACACGAGTGCGCCACCACGCCACCGGGCTCTCAGCCCATACAAGAAGTGCCCCATGGTACAATGTATTGTAGAAAAAACGAAGATCCAATTCAGAAGTGCACAATACATATGCCATAAGGAAATTTTCTGCTGATGACGAAAATTGCCCATGCTACCAATGTTAAACGTCCGTTGCTTTTCAGATGTTCCTGCTGATCGCGCTCTCGATTATCGGGGGCGTCGCTATTCTCTGCCTGATCGTCATCGTTGTGGCTCGTAAGCGAAGTGCCAGAAAAGCTTAACAGAATCAATCAAATCATCCTCGAATAAACTGCTACATTTTCAACTCAAACAAACGCCATGCGACATAAGGCAAATAATAGGAGCATTTCGCAATTCTTTTTTAAGCTCAGTTTGCTCTGAATATTATTATTGTTATTACTAAAGTTCTACGGAGTGCTACCTGAGGCGCTATGACTCACTTGAGAGAAAGGATAGAGTCACTTCCATATGCCGTTCCTCTGCAGCGGTAATTATTAGCGTATTAAGCAATTATTGCGTGAACCTTTACGATGGCTAGCATTATTATTATTATTAAATTATTATCATATTATCATCAATTCCAGTAACACATACGCATAGCTTTTGATAGAACTACGATTTGATTCGAAAGTGTGGATTGTCGACGTGCGTTATCATGTAAAACATTACTCGATATCAACACCTTTGAAAATGGAAAACAGACTCAAAACAAGTTTCGGCTACCTAAATGTAGAATAGTAGACAAACAACGTACTCTACAAGAAAAAAAACTGACGTGATACTTTGATTTAAATTACAACTCTTTATTATTTACCACCTAGTCGCATGCCGCCACAGCAAATGCCGCCAACGCAGAGAGATCGTTGGCGATGCGATTCGACTCGAACTCGACCACTGTTGCTGTCTTTGCTGCCGGCTCTGCCCACGATACGTGACGTATCAAATAATGCAAATCCAATTCCAGCCTTTTTCGAGTACTCCGCTCAATTCACCACGTTCTTACATCGTCTTCACGTGATCTTTGCCAGGTTGTGTATATATAGCGGGGCACATATTCAAATCTAATGCTACTTGGCACACTCACGTCGGACGTGACCAGTCACCTCACGGTTATTATCGTCATTGATAATGATGGACAACCTTAGTCGGAGGATGGGGGTGCCCACACGCACACCGACCGCGTTGCCTCGTGTTGAATTCATGGGACTAAATACCACCCGCCCAGCATAAGACAGTACCACAAGTTCCATATGTTTGCCATTGGGCCACGATAGAACCATTCTTGATAGTGAACTGTGCCAGTCACAATGGACCATCGGTCAGTGGTACCCGACAATGATGAAGGTCTTGTCTGGCCACACCGATGTCAGTCCTCCATGAAGCACCTCTTCCTACTCAACTATTTTGGCTGACACTGTTAGATAAGCCGTTCTTCAAAGAAAGAAAAAAACCTACAGTTAATAAATCGATCCATATCATCCAAACAGTACTTTTATCTGCAACACAGTCTCTCTCTCTCTCTCTCCTTCGCGCACACAGACACACACAGCCGTATATCGTACGCCTTCACATATACACTCGCTAACTGGCCGTACTCAGACCACCCACAGTAATCATCACATATCGTCCGGGTGAAGAACTCCCATGGAGCGTACCGAACATTGATCAACACCTCCTCAATTTGTTGGCAAACCTAGTCCATTGTGTTTCGATTCATGATGATCTTCACATCCGAGAGCAGGCTTACAATTATATTCGTTCACACCCCGGCAGGCCTGATCACTCCACCCAATAATATTCACTCATCAAACGATTGCAATGGTACGAGACTGAATTCGAACGAATGCATTTACTCCATGAACAGCGAACACCCGCCCTCGCCTCCGCTTGAACTATCCACCCGTTTTGTTGCCGGAACTTCTGAACTGTTGAGAGCTCAACCGACACACAAATATTGTACGCAAAACAACCATCGCTAATAGTTCGTCCATTTATTATATATTATTACTACACAGCATGACACTCGATGAACTGTCTAAGATACCCCAAACTAAGTCGCAGTTCTAGCTGCTAGCTATATATACTCGCAGTGTTTGCACTTGACTTCTATATCCGGACTAAATCATTCCACTGTATCGCTATCACGAACGGAACGCATTGTGCACTAGTCGACTCGAGAATAATCGTCTACTCGGAACGTTCTCGAAGCGAGAGAATTGACCAAGAGAAGCATACGAAGATGGCACAGGCAGCAAACGTAGTCGATCAAAAACAAACGCTAGATTTACAGCGACCAGCGGTAGCCGCATCATATCCAGCAATCGGCGATGTCGATTATGAGAGTCTAATCTAAGGTTGGGACGACACCCGACTTCGTCCTGGATCCCCCATCGACTCCACCGTCGTCTCGCGGCATCCTGGCTCCATTTCGAGATAGCATTATATATTATTTGTAGAGGTACTGTTATTTATGATTATTGGTGATCAACACGATGTTGTCAATGTTGTCCAGTTTGTTTGTCGCCAATTTCATATTGATGTTGGATACAATGACGTTGTACGGACTCGCCCCATCGTTGACACTTGCTCCGGGTAACTTTGGTTGTCGCTGGGATCAGGTGAGGCGCAGCAGCGGGAAGTACAGATGGTGACCACGATCGAACGAAATTTTAGCGTCGGGCAGATGGCCGCTAGCGAGGAGATTCACGACTACGAGGTTGTGCTTCGCCAACCGCAGTAGAGATTGCTGTTCTGCAGTTAGTATATCACCGCTGGACTCTAGCAGAAGCTGAAATACCGATAGAGATATTGAAGACGGAAGGGTTAGCTAGGTGTCCTCGATGACAAGTGACTGTGTGTGTATGTAAGCATGTTGATCATACGACTTCGAATTGTGCCGCCAAAAAGTGTGTTCATTCGCTCCGTTGTGATGAGTGGTACGTAACGGGCGTATGGGGATCTACTGTCGTTTTCTTGATAAACCCTATAGACAGTTCTCTATCTCGGGTGACAGTTCTCCCGAGCTGAGATGGCTCATCGAATTTTCATCACGAAAAATAATCGTATTAGCTTTCTAATGTCCTCAAAACAGAAAAAGCTAAATCGAAAGAAGATTCGATTTCTTAGGTGGTGGCAAACTTCGCGTTAAATTACAGCAAGCTCTAAATTAGTTACTTCCTTCATTTTCTCGTTGAAATTACCAGTCTTGTTTGAAAAACTGTCGCGAGTTATTGCCCAAAATATACTGTTCCCTATTGACCAAGGTATATATATATATATATGTATATATATATAACTACCCCAACTAATTTCATCCTTCAATCGTTGAGAAAAAAACTTGGCAAATCTAAATGCCACCACATTTCTAACCCTTCTGAGTTTTAAAAGTGTTGAACCTTTGACAGGCAAAGCTCATTTTTAAAAGCAACGTTCCCCCGTTAGAATAAAATCACTTCTCGTCCAGCTTCTTCTAATAAACCAATAAAACCTTTAGCCTTCTCTCATACAACCTGTTCCATTTTCTCGGTGTGTCATTACATAACATGGTGCGAATAGCGGTAGCAATGATAGCAAAATTGTCTGGCAATTGTGTCCGGTAGAGGGTGAACGATCTATGCCCCAACAAACACAGACACACACACACACACCTTTGTCTGTGTGAAGCATCGGGATGCAGCAGCATAGACATCCCTCGAAGTGAGCTTGTTAGCTCCCACTTGAGCGTTTTTCTTATTGGACCCGTTGCTTGGCTCGACGTCGCTCTGCTGACCTTCGCGCTGACCACCGAGACGAGTGAGGTCGTTGAGGTCGCGATACTGTTCGTAACTGACAACCGGTGGAGTTGCCACGGCGCGAAACGCGGCAAATCGATGCTCGAAACGAGTCTTCAAGGAGCCAAAGGCGAAAACGCACGATAAGCACACGTGAGTTGGTTGACTTTTGCTAATTAGCATTCGCATTTCATAAATTACCATAACTATTCGACAAAATGATTGGATATTTTCGAGAAATTAATTTGCAACCTTCTAACTTTCTAACAGAAGAAGACAAACAAGCTTACTCTCTCAGTGTCGAATTCCTGGTGAGGCTGCTGAAACTTCCCATCCATACGAAGACCGAGCATGGTCTTATACAGACCGCCGCAAACATTCTGCACCGCCTGATGTTGAATGAGGCGATGATCCAATCATGAGAGGTGAACGTTGAAATCGACAATTTATAAGATCAGCTTATTATTGCGACCATTCAGCTTCTAACTAAGATACACTAATTACAAAATTAGTCCTCACGTATTAACCACGCAGTGATTGAAACTGATGACGTATACGCCGCAACTAATTAATATCACCGTTTATCACGTTATATTGCCACTACAAAAATCACGTCTAGTAACATCACGTCTAGCAGGTATAATCATTTTAACTGTTCTAACACTCTTCCAAGGCAGGAGGTTGCACCCTACCTTTAGTTGACACACGAGAATCAAATTAAAGCTGACCCCCCACGAGGCAAATGCTCGTATATAATCGTAATTGTATGTTTTTTCTACAGCAAACCCCACTCATCCTTCATCCGCAGCTTGAGTAACTAGTTGATTCGTTTGTAAATACGTATTTACCTGATGTGCTACCAATTCCTTGTGATGATATCCTTGACCTTTGTTGGCCGGCTTCTTAATCTTCGTTTGGGAGCGTGGATCCTTTTTGAGCTTGCGTTTGAGCCTTCGATCACAGTCGGCCAAATAGTGATCGGCCTGAGACACAACTGTCACCAGAAAGCGGTACAAATACTCGTGCAGGTACCTGATGCCGACGCATCAACGATGAAATGGACAAAACCGTCAACAATGAAGAAGATTCAAGTGTGTTCAATGATGGGTCAAACCGCAACACGGCACCCGCATATATCTTGCCGAGAATCTACTTAACTGAGCTCGTCTACTTTCGCGAGGCGTGTAGCCACTTGCAGGCGATATGTATGCTTGACGTTGAATGATTAGTTCGCAGTCTGTATACATATGCTTTGGCAGACGTGGTAGCGAATGGTTTGAACTCAAACAAACAATTCCACAATAAAGTTTATAGAAACAAGCATTTTCTACAAGCGAACTTCATGTTAAAAGCACCATGCAATGAAGTGATTTCTACTAAACACATTGTTGCGAGTCCGCTCGATTACTAATCAGGTGTTATACCAACCAGAAGATGTATCCATATTCATGGACGGCGTACAGCTCCAGCTCGAATCCTGCAAGCAGATATCGTATTTGCGTTCGTAGGACATGCGCCATTAGCCACATTGTGAACCATTGGAAGGCTGGCGCCTGCGGGTCCACGTCGCGTTGCGATGCCACAAGTCGTGAGTCGACAAGTTCAGCCTCCTCCTGCACCAATGAAAGGTCTTCCAAGATCCGGGCCGCCTTCTCCCGCTGTCGTGCCCTGTTATGACCTGTCGCCTGAGACAAGACGACAAAGCACAGAGTCAGTCAAAGGGGGGTTGAGGACTCGCTCGCGATTTGTATAGCATTTCCTTTTAGAGGTGATAAGGACGCGCAAACTTTGCAGAAATTAACGCCTTGATTGATCGAGTGGAAGTCGAAATCCATCAGATATGGAACGTAGACGATATCGAACGAGCTTCACCATTGGTTGCGCTTCAACGTTGAATGTAATGACTGACTTAAAAGATGAATTTCATGGAGATGCATCATACGATAAGCAGAGCGAGAGCTGTACGTATTGTAAAAGGCTACAGCTCCGTTCATGAATTAAAACGTCCGCATTGTATTGTGTGTTGGGAGATTATTATACTTAAAGCAAAAAAAAACGTTCACATACACAATTTGAATCGATACAAATATAAGAGAAAATGATTCACCCACCTGTAACAATCCGAATAATGGATGGACGCAGCGAAGCAACAAGCCGTCAACCCAGTCTCTGCACTCAGCAATCTGAGATAGTGGCGTTTTTGCTAACAACACCTGAAAATTATTCATACGAATACGCGCAACGGTCACTATTAAATTGTTGTTAGAAATAAAATGATTGGCAATAAAGAAACATTATAACTATAAGCTAATCGACGTACGGGCAGTGAAGTGATTTCGAAAATTAGAAGTCCCACTAGACCGAATAGGAACTTGGATTCGTGTTAGTCAGGGTACTTGGGCAGAGATATACCGAGATAAATGAACAGCACAATTGTTGCTATTCGATTTGACGTTGCATACGTACTGAGATAGGACTTAACGCGCATATGCACGCGTTGACTGCAGAAAATACCAAGAAGGCCAGATCGGCCCCTCGGAAGGTTCGGAACCGCAATATCAACTTACGGGCGGTCGGCAGAAGGCTCTGATAGCGTCCTTTAGTACATCAGTAGTTTTCATCACCCCAAGTACGAGACCGGGCTGAGGGATGTACACGAGTTGGCCGATGCAGCGCGACAGTACACAGGGTGCCTTTTTTGAAAACTCCTCAAAAAAATCAAGCACCTGAAAGTAGATTAGATTACAATCATGATAAATCAGTGAGCCGCTTAAATGTCCTTCCCAAATAGACTTCAACTTATCTCTGTCGAATTGTGACGAAATCGGCAGTCCCCTCCCATGGAAATAACGTGGGAATCCTACCAAGCAATACGCACTGAGAACTTCCATATCCTAGTAGTAATGCCTAATCAGTGTTCCGAGCCGATGTCTGTTATATCTCTAAGCGAAACATCTGAAAATCAAGCAGGGGCGAAGGCCACAAAAAAGCAGTGAGAACCCAAGACAACTTGACTCACCTGATTATAACTGCACAGATTGACGACCTGCATCGCTTCGAGCATCCGGTCAACCATCCTCGTCAGGGATTCATATGCCTGTCGACAGCTTGCAACCTTCGTATGTCGTGGAAATGTAGACGGAAGAAGCCTGCAATTACATAGAAAAATAAAGTAAATAAACAGATTAACAATCGCTTAATTCACATTCGAAGTCATTAGCATAAGGGTTTTAAAAGTTATTAGTTCACCGGGAAGTTGACTCATTATCGTTATCTCGAGTTGATACTTTAGCGACAATCAAATACATTGTAAGCATTTATATATGTCTGAATCAACTCGACGCACGAAGAGACATCCTTGCTGGTGTGGTGGACAATGGAACGAATCACAATTTCCATCAAAGCAGGCCGTATTCATTAAAAATTAGCGTTAATTGTTACCGTTGATTGAGTGTCGCGTCGAAGCCCGGCGTCGTTGGGAAGCTGTCATCGTCGTCGCCGTCATTGTCACCCTCCTTCGAAGCAACACTGTGCGTCTCCTGGATACTTTTCAGCGTTTCGGCCGCAGCCTGAAGGGCCTTTCGAGCCTCGCCAAATCCGCTAGCCATGCCCTGCCGGCCTTCTAACGCGCATAGACTTTGAAAGAGCAGCCGCATGAAGCGTAATCTGATTTGCAAAGCCAAAATGCTCTCTAATGAATCTTCAGCCGCTGCGGCCTCTTCAACGTCGGCTGCTTCCCGTGGTCGGTGATTTTCGCTGCTGTCCCCTTCAGACGTTCGATGGCTTCCAGTTGATTTGGCATCATCGGCCTGCCGGGCGACTCGCTTAGCACGCTTCTGCAAATCGTCCTCACACTAGAAGAGAAGGAGATAATGAAACAACTGATTATCGATGGATGCTGTATTTACCTATAAATATTCGATGGGTCACCCACTAGAAATATATGCACAAAGCATGTGCTTTGTTTCAAACCTGTGATAGGAGCTCAACATATACGTGCCACACTGTTACGCGACAGCAACGTCCGTTCAAAGTAAGACAGTTTCCACTTGAATGGCATTTTCAAAACGGAAGCTTCCCTAGGCGGAAGCGTTTTCTTTTCTCAAGAGAGCAACATGTTCAGCTTGAGATAACCCTCGGTGCTTTTTGCAGTATGGCTCTGTGGTGAATGGAGGAACTATCTGAGAGAGTGAACATAGACCCTATTTACGTGAAGCTCTTCTTCATTGCAAGAGATAACTTACCAATGGTCGCGATGCAGTGTATAAATCGTTTGTCAAGCTCGCACTGCTAACTGATGTGAAAGCGAGACTAGGTGAGTTCGCCAACAATGACAACGTAAAGAATATCATTTACGGCACAATGGGCAAAATCTAGACAAAGGTAATTTACTCATAGAGATTTCGACCTCGGGGCTCTTTGATACAGCTTCCACTGGTTCTATTTCTTTACCTCTTTAAGCAGTGAGTACGCCTTGGCGTCTGGCACGTCTAGTGCGAGGTAAAAATTGTACACCACTTCGTGGAAGTCCTCCTCCTCAAATGCTCCAATGCGGTATACGATAGCCTGAAAGAGACAAATTTGTATCCATCGAAAAAATACAATGTCTTGCACTAAAGTCGACTCGCAACATGTTGTTGATTCGATTCGAATCCGAATGTTCCCAAATATGACAATACGAATCAAATCATTGGGAGTTAATCGATCTTCATGGTCAGGTGTTAACGAGGTCACAAAAGAGGCGTCATTTTTCATTTGTCCTATAGCCGACAATTGTCCAGGCTGACCCACAGCCAACATTAACGCCCACGGTACCACTGCTTTCGGCATTGCTCCATAAGACGGATAGCTCCTTTAAATGTCGAGCCAGGTGGTGGCCTGATGGTGCATTCGTGTGCGTCCGCCTTGCAATCGGAGAACACGGACACTTAGGTGCACGGGTTCGATCCCCACCGTTGCACATTTCCATTCAAAGGGGTTGTCCGTCCCATTAAGCAATAGTGGGCGTTAAATGTTCGTTGTGGGTCAGCCCGGAAAATTTAGTTATAGCCAACAGTTGCTTCCACTCGAAAACAAAAATGTGTCAATATACAAGAGGCGAGTGGAAATAGAACGCAAGTGGTAAGTGTCCTGTTTAGACATAAATAAATAGACGTATAGTCCGAAGAAAAACAATGGGTTTGCAGTGAACAGACGCACTTCTCCAGCTGTAAAGCTACTACTATTTTCTTAATTGTTTTCCCCAACTAATTAACTGAGGTCTAGCTGTATTGCATGTCTATCTTGCATCAGACCCCCAAAACTCCCGCCCTTAGCCCATTACGCATTTGACATAGCACTAAGCCTATGTCGGTGCCGCTAATGTGATGGCGTGTCACATATTTTTTGGGTCGTATTTTGTCGAATGCAGCATCTTACTCGAATGGTAACGACGAGTTTTATTGTGGCGAGAGCGACCGCTCGAAGGGTTCTGTCCTCGATGACAGTTAATGGATTTAGGTGCAGGTAGAGGTTCGTGAAGACCGTCTGCGCGAGGCAATGACCTTCAAGCCAGCTGGCGAGCAGACGGAGCGATGAATCTAGAATCTCTCGGATTTCCGACGCACTCAAATCGGCAACCTGCACGACGACACAAAATTCGTTTTGTTAGACTCACGTTAAGAAGTATATTTCAATATCCACCGTTGATTTGCTGCTAGACGATGACGCAATACAATAGAGCTATTTGTTATCTTGCGATATTTCACATCGTTTTCTGGCTTGCTTTCTCGATTCATCTTACTATGGTTCCGGTTATGACTGTTGACGGTTGGCAGACAACGTCGCATAGGCGAATAAATTAACGCTAGTCCAATGTTCGTCTACGAGCTTACTTATTAAGCCGACACCTTTGAAATGAAAAGGAGAAATTGGCTATAATTTCGAAAAAAAAAGAGAAAAAAATACAGCTCTACCTTAAGACGACCATCCGCGACAGCTTCCTCAGCGGCTCCACTCCCACCCTGTTTCGACCTCTTCGATAGCAATGCCTGGCTACTATCCACAGGTCGAGCATCGCCATAACTTCGTTGAGAAGATTTCGTGCTGTTTCCGCTGCTGTTGCTGTTTGCTGCGTTGCACATGCCGGCGTCCATTTTTGGATCCATCATCTCGATCGCGGACATCGCCTCCAGTAAAGTGAAGTCTCCTGCAATCGAATCCAGATAAGGAAACCATTAACACAAATAAACATTGATTCAAACATACAATAATTACGAATCATTAGGCGGGGGGGTTCTAAATTCATTCACATGTGTGTATTCCTATCTTCATTTCAACGCAAAATTGTGACCAATGCGACGACGAGGATCCTTCCTTCCAAACTTAATACGCTCAATACTGACTAAAACCAATACCGGCAAAAAAACCCAGAGAGAATCAAGAATGGATCGATAGGTCCTCATGCAACAGATGCTCTTAGCTGGAAATGTATATCGCTTTTCATTTGAGCTAGCTCCGGTGGATGAATTTTTTTCGACCAGACCACACGGGGACCATGTGGATTCACCATCGACAGGTGAGTACCAATAGTGAACGGCGATCGTTGTATTAATTTATGCTCGGAGTCGTTTTGGAAATGTCTATTAAGAGACTTACTGGCCGGTGGCTCAGTTGTTCATCGTTTGAACTCAATAGATATATAGCACTATGTAACTATATAAAAATCGCTCATATAACTCATATAGTTACACCAAAGGTACCAGTACTTTCAAACACATCAGTAAGCTCATGTTGTTGTTGTTGTTTCTATTTGAGTTGATGCGATCTGATCAATCCAGTGAGCGTTCACATGATGACGGAATGAAGAGGATTCGCTCAATGTAAACGTTTTCGGCCGAAGCTATTAACAGTGGCCACCTATCAGTAGCTATGAGTAACAGATGAAATATAGAACACAAATGACAAGAGAATGAGATGCTGATCAATCTCTCGACTGTTCTTAGCTGGAGTCTCCCGCGGCCACCCCGCGGACATCAAGGGGCTGCTGATGCATGTCGTACTCGACAGCAGCTCCGTGATGTCCGAGGATTGGACACTAAAGACACATGAACGCCAAATGACCACGGAAGTCACCACTGAGCTTCTACATCTAATTATCGGATGATGCTCAATTCTCGCTCGCTCGACACCCCCTCAATTACAGTGGCGGAGCGTTACGAACGAATATGTCGGTATCCATGTTGACATATTATCTAGCGATGTAAGTGGCAGTCAATGCAGGTAGAATAGCTCGGCGAAAAATCGCACGATCACGGCCAAAATCACAGCAGGCAGTTGCTAACAAGACAAATATAATATATATATATATATATATATATATATATGTCTATGCGTGTGTTATCCCACGCGGCAAACTTATAGTCTCAGCGGAAAAGTCTCCCCAAACATTTTTCGCGACGATGAGTTTACCGTGGCAATTGTTATGGGCAGGAATTATCTGGCATCCAGCACCCGTACATCAAGGGGCTGCTGATCCCGTTGAAGTTCGACAGCAGCTCCGTGATGTCCGAGCACTGGATGCTCTCGATTCCTCATCGTCCTCTGCTATAGAAATATTATAGCACAGTATTGACTTAGTAACGGGCTACTGGTGCTAATAAACACGTTTAGTAAATAACTGGAAATCCTGCGGTACCAAACGCGACTGGCTGAGGGGCTTTAAGTATCGGCTGCAGCTCGTTGCTCACAATGCGCGCAATCCGATCTGGTTCTTGCATCAGACGAACACATTTGTGTGATTGTCGCTATTTGCTTTGCTACTTTTCAAACTGGCGGTCAATGATATTCATTCAAGAGCAGCTGACTTAACTTGTGGACATCATATATTTAATAAATATATACATATATTTGTTTCAAATTAAACGAAATGTTATTTCTTGAAATAAAAAAAGAGCAACGCGTCAATGTAATAGCAGGAGCTTTTTTTATGCCTGCCGTTGTAGCTGAAAATGATACAGGCGGCTACAACTGTAAGCATAGAAAATACCTGCATTCTTCTATGTACAATGATATTTTCGAGGCGTAGCATTTCGTTTGATTTAAAGTACACACACACACACATATATATATATATATATATATATATATATTCTGGCCATACGAGGTTAGAATCGTTGACAGACAAACGCGCACTCAGTGAATCGAACGGGGGCGCTTAATCCGTCCCGTCGGGCTCAGCTATCCTACACTGCCGTCAAATCGATTTACTTCTACCTGGAGAGACCTTGCGGTCACGGGGACCCTGTTAGTCCCGTCGATGGACCTACTTGAATGGCACAAGTACGATATCCAAGGGGAGGCCGATGGCAAAATTCAACAGCCTACGCATCATTCACACGCTCATACAATGGTTAATTCATAATTGTTTTCACCAAAGAGTAAATAAATGAGTGTACTCTCCTTGTACTGGAAGAAGAAGGTAGAAAAAAAGGCAATTAATCCAATTTCTTTGATATGCATAGAGACTCTTCGAATTCGGCCACTCTTGCTCGTAATTAAACACCTTCTCAAACGAATGCTTCCAATAAAATTATTTAGAGATGGCTAGTTTACGACGGCTGGCAGGATTATCCACTCTGCACTATGTGACTCCCTTCAAAATGGGCTATGATCATTATCATTAGTAATAATACTCGTCTTAGGTGACTGTCGAAGTTTGTCAAAAGCAAACAGAGCATGTCAGTGATGGCATCTTTTTTCTTTTCGAATATAAAACTACCCCTGAAAAATACGAATCGCCGGAATCGATACAGAAATCCAGCGCCGGTAATAATTTGGATTTCTATCGTGATAACAAACTTTTTTTATCCTATATATATATATACATTGTATTAGACATTTATGGGGGGTAGCGTACGGCCACTAATTGTTCGTCTACTATACTGAATGTGATGTTCGAGAGACATAGTACATTATTCATTGCTGTCACACCAAATAGAGGATGATTATGAAGCATGATTTGTTACGGCAGTAATTACAGGCTCATTTGAACGTGAGTCAAATTGTTCTTGAACAAAAATCGATCTCTTGAAAATATGGAAACTACGAAAAAGTAACAACAATCTAGTTTCAATTTATTACGTTTCACTGACTAATCTAATAAGAGTAATAATGTATTCATGAATTACTAATTAATCAATTAGCAAAGTAGCACATAATGATGACGCACTGTCTCTGAAGAGTTCGCCAAGCGCGAGTGACTTCGCAGCATGGCAGAAGTCTTCCGTGATGTCGCGCCATTCGAACGCCACGGGTGGCAAGGCGAGCGGCGTTGAGGATTGAACAGCATCATCCATTGCGAAGACGCCGGCGAAGATCCCACACCCCGAGTAGCAACCCGGAGGGCAGCTCACACTCGTGAGCTACCAGATATCCTTCGTGCGTGCTGGAGAGGATAGGGTTACGTTTAGTTGCACGGTCAAACACCCACAGGCGGAGCGCGAAACACGGTCACACAGTTGATCAGGGGGCGAATGTATGAATCTCACTGTATCAATAAACAGTCGCTCTCGCTTGGCGCAGTGTGCGCTTGCTATTCACGCTCGATAGACTGGCACTCACGCACTGCTGAGCCCGGTGATACAGGGTACACGGCCCAGCGAGACACAAGATGACGACACCATCAACAGGATGAACAATCGAACGTCGCTATTTTTACTCTGTAAGATCATCATAATAACAGTGAATCTCTATGGTGGTGGTGGTGTTGTTGCTGCTGCTGCTGCTGATGGTGCTGGTGGGGTGGATAGCGCCCAGTGTGGGCGGCTGGATGTTTATTTTGGTTGAAAGCGAGCGATACCCGTTGCCCGTCGTCTGCTGATTACCGGGCCACCGGGCGACTTGGCCAAGGCGGGAGAGGGTAGACCGGAACAGGCGCGCTCAAGAAGCGACTACTACGACCGTTAAGTGAGAGAGAAACCCCATCGGCCTTGCGCGCGCGCGAACCCAATTTGAATTCGATCTGTCGGCACTGTTATTCGTTATATGTGATGAAGATTCTTCTTATGTATAAATATATATATATATATATATATATATATATATTTATACATATATATATATATATATGTATACATATATATATATATATATATATATGTATATATATATATATATATATATACATGTGTTAGTTAAGAAATAGTCAGCAACGGAAGCGAGAAAGCTGGACCGTGCTGTGCGTTTATTTAAATATTAGATAGGCGTCGCGAAATACGAACCAATAGTGTTTGAATGGAGAGGTGTAGCGTGCGAATAATATTAATAATAATAATAATAATACAATAAATATTGTTAATGCCTGTTGTCGTCGGTCTATATTATGGTTAGATTACGTGGGTCTCTATAGACGTCTCAACGTTGCCACAGGCAGCACGAAACAGCGCTGCGGTTGCAAATGTTTCGATCTGAAACTACGATATACAAACATTGACGTCCCCATAAAAGAAACGCGCCTGTCTGTCTGTCCATGCTTGCAACAATCCCGAAAGTGAAATATATACCAATGAAACTGGAGAAAGTTTCACGAACATGTGGAAAACATGTGGAAAATACATCAATATGTGGAAGATATCATCCATGTTGAAATTTTGTCGACGATCACGTTTCTGTTATGCTGATGATTGCCCATAAATATGACAGCGTCTAAATCTAAAAATAGCTGCAGACAATCATTTGCTTTTAGGTGGCGATGCCGTCAGTTTGTGAGCGTTAATGTTTCGTTATGACTGGACCCGTCACCTACTACTGATGGTTGAGACTAACAATAATCCTCTACAATTCCACGTGACACACGCTTGTCTGGGTGTTACATTAGCGCTCGCAAACTAACGGCATCACCACCTAGAAGCAAATGATTGTCTGCAGCTATTCTCGGATCATGCTGTCAGATTTATGGGCTGTCATCAGCATAACAGAAACGTAATCGTCGAGCGCGGGGAAAATTTCAGCATGAATGATACTTTCCACGTGTTGATGTACGCTTCGGGAAACTTTTTCCAGTTTCATTGGTGTATATTTCACTTTCGAGTTTATTGAAAGCATGGACAGACAAACAAGCGCGTTTCTTTTATGGCGACGTCAATGTTTGTTTATCGTATAATAGTTTCATATCGAAACATTTGCAACAGCAGCTCTGTGTGCAACAGCGTGCTAGCTGTGGCAACATTGAGACGTCTAGAGAGACCCACGTAATCTAACCATAATATAGACCGACGACAACAGGAATTAACAATATTTATTGTATTATTATTATATCATTCGCACGCTATACCTAGGGAGGTAGGATGTAAGGGCTGGTGGAGCAATTCTTTGGCAGTTTGATTGTTCTTGCTTTCAAACTATGGCATCATCAGCCTCAACTCTGAAAAACTCAAGTTTCAATTGAGCCTAGCCTTTAGTATGGATTTCAACATAACAACTCTCCACAGATAACGTGTATGCAATACACCCATTCCCGTAAAGCTTGCCCGAAAATCACGAGTAATTAAACAATACACTGCCCTGCAGGCTACTCCCCTCTTTAGGCTGCTTTAGGCTGTCCCGGTCCCCTCACGGCAAACCTACTCTTGGGGGCCTGTCACAGTCTGGTCCTCGCCACGGATATCAAGCGCTCAGGATCCTTCCTTCTGCAGGGCACTGTGTGTGCAGAGAGGCAAGGCCAGCTACCGTCTCCCTCGGGCGTAATCATGACCTCAGGCCTCGCACTCACCACTCTCACTCCAAGCGCGTAACTGATTCTTGATAATAAACATAATCAAAGAATTTCGTTCAAAATCGAAAGGATAGCTGCCAAAATTAGATTTCTTGCTTCTGACATAAAACAAAGCTAAATGTACCTCTTTAATGTGTATATTAAATATTGCACAAAAACAATAAAATTTTCTTAGTTTTAATAATGACCTTTAATGCTAATCTTTAAAATTTATTTTAATAGGTTCCGATTTTAACAATATGAACGCCGTAAAAAAAATCTAGTTATCTGACTGCTGATAACAGTTACATTACTGATCGACTGACACCAACGATCTGAGTTCCTGTGAAAAGCTTAGATTTCTAATCTAGGATTCGACGCGTCACATTGCATCAACGATATCATCACATACTTCGTCGCGTCCCATTGGCAGACTGAGGTGACACAGTTTGGACCCAGTGTGCTTATCTGGAGATGTCCTATAGCCACGAGCAGAGAGGAATAGCCGGCAGCGTAGTGCTCTCGTGGCCGTCATTATCATCAACAGCCCCAAAGGACGTCAGATCATCCGTCAGTGCGTCTGTCAGTCAGCAACTTGATGGCTACTGATAACGATGACCATTGGACGGGTACTCCTCTTTTGGTGTACGTTCTTCTCTCTCTCTCTCTCTCTCTCTCTCTCCCTATGTCTACCTGGGACCTTCTCGCTTTCTTGCACAACGAACGCTGCTCCACTGCTTAAGGTCAATCGTTCTCTTTCAGCCTGTCAGATATATCGAGAACTCGCTAAAATCACTACAAAGCGTTGTTTGCACCAATAACCTCGCCACACGAGTCACGAACCGGGTCCAGCTGGTGGGGAAGGTAGTGCGCGATCCCACCTTGTCGATTGGAAGGGGTTTACAGCCACTCCGTGTAGCAATCTTTAGTTTTCAAGTTCGCGGAAGCAACGTGCGCATTATCCAGGAGTGAACATAGTGGTGTCACCCACGTACGCGACTAGCTGGCTTGACACACCAGCTGATCGTTCGGTTGGTTGTGAGATAACTGGTGACTTTTTTGAGATTCAGATATATTGAGAAAAGGACACATTCAAGCTGTCTAAATATTATTGCCTACGAAGGTCTCAGAACGCTGAGTTGAGTGTTTCGCATGCTCTGTTACTATGGTAGATCTCTGCACAAGATGCGTCTCGGGGCAGGTTCAAAAAATGTTTGTCGAGAAATAGGCTGGTTCCACTTCTGAGCGAAAAGTTGTTGATTTGCCTCATCTTTGTGCACAACACGTGACCAACACAGTTGTGGTTCAAGGACGAATCGCTGTAACAGTTTGGAATACTGTGCTTTAATTGTATAGGCTTTGTTTTACTCTTGAAGTTTGAATGTGACAATTTGTTCGAGTTCCGAGGAGAAAAAACATCCTATACATTTCACCCTTCGGAATACACAGAGTGCGTGATGGATTTCGACGAGATTCTAACTTCGGTGGGGGAGATGGGGTCCTACCAGCGGCGTCTCTTCATTCTGATGTGCTTGCCAGCCAGCCTGCCGTCGGCGGTGGCGTTATTTAGTCATATATTTGTATCTGCAGTTCCGGAACACCACTGCCGACCTCCTGAGTTGCAGGAACACACTCAGCAGCGTCTGATAAACAGCCTTTCAGCAGTTGAGGTGGGTGCTACAGCTATAACGAATGGTGAAGAGAAAATTAATTGCTTTCAATTCAGGGATTCATCGACAGCTAAAGTTAAAATTAATTAAGATTACTCGTTAAGACGACATATTCTCAAAATATTATTTTGAGTGAATATACAACATTATCCTCATTGCAAATTATATATGTATGTATCTAATAATTAGACACTGAAATCTCATCAAAATATTCATCAACATTTCAATAAAGTAAAGCTGATAAGGGAGTGAGGTATGACAGTGGCGACATCTAGCGGATTGATGAGGAACTTCGAGTGGGTCCGATTTCCATCATCATCAATCGGTCTGATCACTCCCGAGTCAACCTTAGAGGCAAAAGGTCGTTTCAACCTTTCCCTGCGGGGTTCTTCATATCCTCTAAGTTGCCCTGTCTACACCTCCCAACATCTACCGATTCGACGGAGAATTATCTGTGTTCTTCTTGATGTAGATAGGAGTTTCGCGTAGCGATACGTAATAGACATTTCTTCGGGCGGGATCTATGTAATGCAAAAATCGAAAGACGAAAAGCACCAAAGCAAAGAGTGATTTGCCATAGGGACTGGGTGACCCGCCATCACACGACCGATAGCAAAGTAATTCTGCTGCAGAATGATAAACTTGTTACTGGAACAAAAGAACAGAGTAACTTAAACGGAGTAATCCTACAACTAGCGGCAGCTGGAACGATGCCGTCAATGTTAACTGAAATAAGGTGAATGAGATAGATTACAATGGGTCGACAAGGCTAACAGGTGGAGTCAAACCAGTAGAGCAGGCAGGTTGGTTAGTTGGATAATTTCAAGAAACCTACTAGAGAAGTTCAGCGGAATAACAACTGGAAGAGGGCAGGTGGGTTGTTTTTTTTTGGAACGTGTGTCGACGATGAGTACCGGGTCGAGAAAAGATGAAAAAATGATGGCGAGACTGTGTGTTCATCGCCGAAATGTGAGCGCCTGCGATGGAGAAAATGGATTCAGTGATGACAGCCACATATGTCTGCACTGTGATATAATTACAAAGATGTGTCTCGAACTTACGGTGGTACAATATGTTTATTATATAAATTGAGTTAAAATAAACAAAAAAAACGGTGCATGCGTATCACAACAGTAGGTCAACAATGATGATACAGTGGAGAGTCAACTCAACACCTCCCAGATACATTACCAAATGATAATAATAAAAATAATAAGACGGCCCTATTAATTATTACCCAACAACATATACGTTTTATCCACGCTGAGGCTGGGATCCCTTAAAACACAGTGATTATGTTACAGCCTACTGGTGCAGCAGTATGCAACTGGATAACTCGGTTGGGTCTCGAGGTGAAGTCTGCGCTGCACAGACCTATTAAAGTTTGAAGAAAATTTTCCCTTCTGAGAAGAAATAGAAAAAATACCTGTTAGAGATTCGCGGACTTCTTCTCCGAGTTGTACCCATATTTAACTCTCCAACATAATTATTAGGTAATTAATTATATATATATATATATATATATATATATATATATATATATATAATTATTAGGCGAGGTTAGATAGCTGTTGTATTTGCTGTCCATAAGGTGAAGCAAAGTTTAACTTAGAATTGAGTTAAATTGATTGGTATTTGCAGTTGACTCACGTTTTTCACGTGAATAGAGCCTGGTCTAGTTGCACATACAGTATTTGATGAATTTATGTTCATATAAATAATATGTCTTGTGCCGATCGGTCACTAAATCAACCAAGCACGTTAATGACAGCACCCAGGTGCTGATTGTAAGACTAATTAGACGCTGGACGTAGTTTGCATCTACTGACCGTAAAAATGCGACACAGGGGGGCTAGTTTTTCATGTATCAATCCCAACGCATGTTGGGATTGAAAAAGAGTCGATACTAATTGAAGTGATTACTTGATGAATGATATTCGTGTATTTTACAACATCGCTTCTATGACCTAATTACTGTTTGAAAACCATTGTGCTCATGCGAACTTGTTCTGATTGCGGCTATGATTATGGTTATAGTAGTACCAATACATTGCGTGCTTCTCTATGATAACAAGCAGTATCACACAAATACACATGCACCCGTTGCGTTCGTTGGTGTTATGGACATCCAGGCTGTATCCCATGTGCTATATTCCTTGCATAGTCTGCACCACCCAAAACGTTGTCCCTATACCGAACGTAAGCCAACCGGAGCGTTAGAGAGCGGGACTCTGGGGCTCCGGGTATGACTCCCAGCTGAAGCGCAGTGTTGTCTTGCTATATATACATTAATGATACATTAATTAGAATACATTAGAATCACCTTATGACTGCTATACTCGCATACTCCTTTAAATGCTTATTGTTCTATTCGCTGTTTAACATGCGGCCAGTTAACAAAAGCAGTTCGATGCTCGCAAACGCGAATTCTTACACAAGGGGAAGCTGTAAACAACCACCAAAATATGAAGAACTAATCGCCATTTGCGACAAGTGTAGATCATCGAGAAGCATCGACATAAATTATAATGAATTGAGGAACACTCCAGCGATCGTAGTGTCCTGATACAGATCTCTTCGAGTAGCCATGAACCTTTGACGGTAACGAACGATCGTGCAGTTGTTTTACAGCAGGGCTGTAATGTAATCATGCGTTTGTGGGTAGCGCGCTATTTATCATATTGCTGCTGTTTCTGTTACAGGAATATTCCGAGGTGCTCACGACATTGTTTGTGCCGTGGGACAGCGGAAGGGATGCCTTCGAACGGTGTCGCCAATATGACATCAACGTAAGCGAGGTCATTGAGCAGCTTAGCGCCGAGTCAGCGTTTGCAAACCACCCCCACCGGCAGGCTCTTCACAACTTGTCTACAATACAACATTTCGTTGCGGATCAGGACTGGCCGACCGTAAGCTGCCGGAACGGGTGGGCGTATGATGACTCGGTGTATACGGAGACACTCGTAACTAAGGTTAGTTGGCTCGCTGGCGGGAAAAACGTGCAGGCTATACAATTGATTATTGTACTGATGCCCTGCGGCGTCGTGCGACATTCGTGTACGTCTGCCTGGCGACCGGAGGGGACATGAGGGTGCTCGCACGAGTTGCATCGCCCGACATCGTTGCACATTTGTATTTAAACAGGGCTCTGTTTCATAGAGCAGGGCTCGAAGGCAGTACCGCGGACATCTCAATTTAGCTGAGAATCTGGCTAGGTATTCTTTTGATAATATTACTGAGTTGTCAAATTCGTCTCCGATTGGATAGTTCAGTAATAGTTCATATGAAACGCTCGAGGGAAACTGGAAAATGCTTAGTAAAAACCTTGTAGGCGGAGCTTATTGAAATCTCTCTCTCTCTCTCTTTCTCTCTATATATATATATATATATATATATATATATATATATATATCCAATGAATCTCTTTGAATGTCCATAAGCAATATACATTGACACGATCTTTGGAAATTTCTACACGCCGTGGGAATTCTAATTATCCTAGTCTTACTGCAGCCATACGTCCATATCTATTTGTTATAGTTTTGGGTTGAGATGCAAATGAGCTTCCCGTGATAACACTATGGCTATCAATGCTACTGCAAAACGGTAAACGACATCGTAAAGTACGGCACATGACAGGAAGATACATTATGGCTGCTATTTCTGCTGAGCAACATCGTCGGTGAGAGCTGAGAAGTACCTTTTTTTCAAGGAAACTTGCCCTTGTAGTCGCTCCTACGTAGGGTCTACTGTTATTGCTAAATGATAAGGTTTTATTCCCACCTAGTGTACGGATGGTTTCACTCCGTTTCATCGCCTCTATCTTTTTCGATCTTTACTGGTACCCACCAAAAGCTCATCACTTCTCATCATTTCATCTGCTCACACACTTGCTATGAGGGACAAGTCTTACTTGTGTGTTTAATCACCGAAAACTGAGAGACTCTAAGAACGATGATATGATGCACGCACGTATGCCGTGCCCGAGACCGCGATCAGATATATACAATTTTGTATGCTTCTATCTTCCCGTCTTCAGCAAACTGTAATAGACTAAAGACCACTCGTTCATTGCTTCGGAGTCTATCGGCGTGGGTTGTCACACTAACCCTGCACAAGTCATACGAATATTATCTCTGTATACCAATAACTCAACTATCTACTGTTTGGCTAAACGTCTTGTAGATCATTATTTTCGAAACTGCGAGGTTCGATTAGGGACGGTTTTTTATTTTAAAAAAAGCGTACGTATAACGCTATTTTCCTTGACTGAAAGAAGTTGTGCTGACAGATGACATGACACGTTTTCACATTGTGGACACTGAATGTGAAAATGCCGATCATGCCAGCCTACTGCCGCATATTGCAGAACATTGCAAATCATTGAGGGTGAATGCATAGCGTGACAAAATGAACACTTGAAATGAGGTCGGCATACTGTCAAGGGACATTTCTCTAGTCGTCCGTCTTCCGGCCTGAATAACGTCCATTTAAAAGTAAACGACGCTCGTGTTGGTTACA
The DNA here is from genome assembly GCA_019614645.1 of Stratiolaelaps scimitus. Classification (NCBI taxonomy): domain Eukaryota; kingdom Metazoa; phylum Arthropoda; class Arachnida; order Mesostigmata; family Laelapidae; genus Stratiolaelaps; species Stratiolaelaps scimitus. The sequence goes on along the minus strand of JABWDB010000031.1, from coordinate 650,044 downwards.
ATGACGAATGAGTTCTTTTCGACATTTAACATGTCAGTCAGAATCAGTAAATACGCTCAACGAATCTTTGGATAGAGGGCACGATACAGAATATTGCACGAATCAAAACACGGTCCATCTATAATAAACTAGGCCGAAACTCAGCCTGTCTCGCAGCTGAATCCACCTTTTGCTGTATTCGTCGTAGAAGAGAAGTGTCGAAAAGAAATAGTGTGATTTTTTGCTAATAAATCTTTCCTCCTGCCGTATTTACACGCGTCTTTAAACTTAACAATAAGCAGGCGCTTTTTTTTGAGGCGGCTCCTAGTACAAGTAGATCATGAAAAAAAAAATATATATATGTATATATATACAGTGCAATGTCTAACTGCAGCATGACTGATTTGTTTTTCTGACCACGTGACAGCTGGACGTGGTGTGTGATTACGAATGGCTAGTCTCATGTGCTCAGAGCGTGTTTTACGTTGGCGGTGTCCTGGGCAACGTCATCTTCGGCTGGCTGGCGGATGCGATCGGACGACGGCCCTCCTTCCTTTGGGTGAATACGTTAATGTTAATTTGCGGAGTAGCCGCAATTGCCCCGCCTACGTACGGGGTCTACATTGGCCTACGGTTCCTGATGGGGCTCGCGTTTCCGACGGTTTATCAGCTCGCCTTTCTTATCGGTAGGTGTCGAAACCCCCCCCCCATGACCACCCAACCCATTAATTTAATTATAAGCAACTATTATTGGTATTATTATTATTATGCTGTCCCTGGTTGTTGGGTTGGTATGGTGCGAGTTGTTGAGATTTTCCTCAAGTATGAGGACGATCTTTCAGCCAGCCTAAATGTCTAATTGACAATCTCAAATCCTGTGTACAGTAAGATAACGCGCGACGCGTCAAGTTTGTTGCTAAACAATGATGACTCGATACTATCATGAGCTGTAGTTATAGTAACCAATAGTTAAAGGAAGCAGTTAATACACGAGACCAAATATCTTACGGAGTTGATTCTAAAAACATGGAAATCGATTTATTCAGTACAACTTTCAGTGTTTTCTGTATATAAGTGAATATCATATTTACAAATCTACACTTTTGATGGGCTGTCCGATGTGGGCTCTCGGCGATGTCTTCGAGGTGCAAGCTGACCCGGATCATTCACTATATACAAACGCGCGTTGTAATGACACACACAATAATAATAAATATAGTAACAATATGATATTATCGTAGGTAGATGAGACTTTGCTGGTTGAGGCTATCTCGTGCATGGCACCATTGTACCGTATACTGAGTGGTTTTATCATAGCGATTTTGTCTCGCTCAGTATTTGTTATGGAAGGGACTGCCACCATATAGTTCATAGAGTGGGGCGAGGAGGCCTTCGATCCTCGTGTACGCAGCTCGAGAATCTGCACAGGCGAACCTCACAACGCAGACATTATGGGCTGTTAGCGAAGCGCAGAACAGGTTCTGTCGTTCAGGGGTCACTCCATAGTCCTCCCTTAAATATAGAAAAAAAAAAGGGTCATTGTTGTTATTTCTGTTGTTGTGTGACCGGCTGACTCTACGGTCCTAGTGAACTTCAAGGCAGTTGGCAAAATGGGAACACTACGAAGGGAATTATGCCTTTTCAGCTGGGGGGGTTGGAGCCAAGAGGTCAATCCTGGGGAAAGCTCGTCGTTACATCGAACTTCATGCGAATTTAGCATTGCTTTGAAATGATCCGCTTGCCTTTGTCAAATTGCCAGGTAGCCCATAACTGCACACATTCTATGGCTGAGATTGGATGGACAATATAAAATTGCAGTGTTCGAGATCGGTCCGTTGAGTAATTCAGCAAAGCCCCAAGGAAGGGGTGTAAACCTTGGGTACCTTGTCGACAGCTCAGTGAAGATCCTCTTCTGAAGATCAGTAACAACTTGTGAATTTCCAAATAGGACGAGAATCCCGTATACGTCAAACTGGTCCATGCGGTCAATGATGGTCAGATCGTCGACGTCCTCCAGGATGGTGGCCTCACGTAGAATCAGTTCGTCGCCGAGGTAGACCTTGAGAGTGGAGTGGAGGTAATCAAATTGCCATCGTTCTTGATTGGCAACTCTTCCCGATGAATACCAGTCGAGATAGATGAGGTTTGAATCCGCACTCTCGAGCTGGATTGTCTGCTCTTGTCTAGACGAAACAAACAGACAGAAAGGGGTCTGATTACCAATGATCAGCTTGTTATACCTAATATATAGCATGACAGAAAATGCGTATTACCAATGATTTATCTAACCAACTGGCTGAACGGCATATGCAAGATCCTCTCTCTCTCTCTATATAAACATGATCCAACGACACAAACTCACCTGTATCTTGCACCGGCGTAGCAAACCATAAAGTCAGGAAGAACGGAGAGGAGCGCCCCCTCATGAACCTCGAAATGACTCGTCTGGCACGTCACCTGGTTCGCTTTAACCTTATAAACCTGAAAACGGAAGATATCAGACCATCGAGATTCGACAGGTTCTCTGTTTAGCTGAACAGTTGTGCGTATCACGTCATGCATCGAGCTACTAAGCCGTTTGAATTCGTTCTGCAACGCCTGTCCCTCGCTGTGCAGAGAGGAAATGCCATCGCCTTCCTCGGGACAATGTCGGTCTTGGCCCTGTTTCCCAACTAATCTCCCCCGAATAATCCCTAAAAATAATCCCTAATTATTGTATGTTTGAATAAAAGTAATGACCTGTTCGTAATATAAGGTTAAAGGGTGTTGTATATTGTATACAATACATAAATGATGCCTGTACCTTATTAAACGCTTGAGATGTCACGATGACTGAGGTGGCTTTACCACAGGTTACACTGAGATTAAGGTTATCTCCGGATACTAATCCCCCGCCGTAAACAACAGGGTAAATCCAGCGAGTCGGGCTCGGGCTTCGTACCGCAGAGCGTGGCAGGAACAGCTGTTCAAGTACGTGAACATATGAATTGTTTGTTAATGAGCTAGAGGCGACAGAACGATTGAAGAGTTAGCACGGTTGTATATAATAGCTCAATGGTATTGCTTTCATTCGACTATTAATATTGTTCGAAGGGTTCGAAGGATTCGATCACCTCAGATGCAATGCCCACCTTATAAGGATAGGTAAAATACGTGTTGCTGGGCTCACTCCAGCGAAAGCCGTCTAAAGCGTTCCCTGGCGAAGTCCTGAAGGAAACCGAGGCAGAGCATGTTCTTGTTGCGGAATCCTTAAGGTCACATTTGTTTAAAGGGCCTCCTTCTTCGTCCGATGTTACATCTGCCGCTGAAGCTTCACATAGCGCCAGCATGTTGCTCTGACTTTGAAAAACTCCAAAACCAGTGGTGGACCTGTGCCGAACATCGATGTCTTTAAACGCAATGTGTCGCAATGGCTGAACTGCAAGCATCTTAGCGAGACTAAACGGACCATGACAAATATTGTAACGTACAGCAATTAGAAGACCATAGTCAAATATCAGTAGATATCTATTGTTTATTTAGACGATATTATCGAAGTTGCAAACAGTCCGTATCGTTCAACGTTATGAGGGGGAGGCATCCTAAATACGGATAAGTCACACGATATGAAAACAACACAACAACAACAACACCAATAGCAACGACAACCAACGGAAATTAATCACTCGTATTGATTAATGACTTATACCGAAATTGACTGGTATAATTACTAATATTAGAGTTGCAGTGCTACTTTGCGAGTCTCTACGGAGCTCTCTGTACCACCACGACGCTGGGACTCCGCGGGTGAAAACACTGCCACTAAGAACGCGGCCACTCAACAACGAAACAACACACTCGAGTTGTGAGCAGCACAGGTCAGATTATCGAGGACGGCTGTACAAAGTCGCTACCTGCACAGCGAACGTAGTGGAAACGCTACCACAGCTGTTCCCGACAGGTTTGCTCAACCTACCTTTTAGTATAGTAGAAGCTAATGGCTCTGCACCGAATGACTTTCTCTTAGCTCAGGAGGGGTAAAAGTGATATGGAGTGGCACGCCTCGCGCGGGCTTATATACTGAATTGCTGTGAGGTAAGGATAACCTTACGCTTTCTCAAGGCAAATCGCGTTTGTAAAGTGAGTTTATGACCGCTCCTTTCACCCGTGCGCGAACTGTCGCCCTGTGACGACACTGGTGACTCAACGAATAGGTGGCAGGGCCAGTCCGCCGAGAGGCCGACGGGACACTGTCCAAGATCAAACTTGCAGTTGTCGAACATAAGCATTCTCTCATCCCCTCTAGACTCAGTCATGGAAAGATACTTGGAACGCCAAGCGGACTTTTACCAGACGTCTATGACCGTGTTGTCACTCCCGTGTCCCGGTAACGGCGAAAACACGCCGACGTAGGCGTGATTTGTTTGTTTTCTTGGGCAGAACACGATTTGCGTTCTTGTCGCTGTTCACTTGGTTGAAGGAATGAAGATGGCGCAGGAACTCATATATATATATATATATATATATATATAATAAGGCGGTTAGCAAATGAAATTATGTAATTCCCTTCCATAAACAATACGCTGCACGGGCGGCGTATACATTGCTGGCTATTTAGTGCATAGTAATGACATGTTCTTCGAGACGTAGGATTCGTGGAAATCACGCAGAAGGAGGGATATTGTCCAGTTAAGAGTTGCTCCCATTAGGAATTGGCGTACAATTACCGGGACTATTCTGCGCTACAAGGAACAAACAAGAGCAGAACGAGCTGAGCAGATGGCCAGACTCAAACCTTTTGAAAAGGGATGCATGTACACCATATGAACAAGAATTCTTGACACGCGAACACATCTCGATAACAGCATGAGGAAACCTGCGAAAATCACACCAGTTTTTAACAGCATTACAGGCCATCGCTGTGGAAACCAATTGGCGAAACCTTCAGAGGGATGACACTTTAAACAGGAGAAAGCCAGGCAAAGATAATTTAACTCCCCAGGACAGAATGGTCAAATCGCAAAGTCTGAGGGGAGGAGGATAGAGAGGTTGCGGGGGGAGGTCTAGGCGCGGTCCGGCCCTGCTGAGTCTGACACCCTCACCCAGTGGCCAATAGAAGGATTGTATGACCCCTCCGGATGGAACAGTCGCAATAATACGCGCGTTTAGTGTGGCCTTTGTGAGTTCCACACGTATGTTGGTATGGACCGCCCAACACGTATGTGCATCATGCATTTCCGTAATCCCCCAAAAAAAAGGTTCATTCATCCTTGTCACAAATTAGCCTATGAGTATGGTTGTACGTGTTCTGCTTTTGAGAAAGGGGCACGTGTGACACATGTGGGTTTTGAAAAAATTCAGGTAAGGCATCACCTTGACGATGTTGCCCGCAAACCACCTCAGTCCGTACCAAATCGAAAAGGACTATCTTCTAGCTACCTCAATGGCTCACCAGCGAGTGGCGCAGATGCTGCTGCCAACGATTGTTATTGTTGATAAACGATTGCCATCGTTGACAGGTTAGGTTTCCTTGTACTGCTGTTGATAAAATAAAACAGCCATTCTTCGCTGAATCTCGTGGTTGTTTACGTAGCCAGGCTGACCCATCTCGGTCAACTCGTCTCATTTTAACCGTTATGCAAAGCGATTACAACGGTGTACTTTCTCCGAGGGACAATGACACTGGATATCATTTGCGCATTTGCGTCGTGGGAACCGCAGATAGCGGTGGACCCCTTCCGGCATCATTGTCACCTCACTTTCACAGACTGAATCTAACCTCCGACCATTAAAAATAGAGGACCGGCTTTCGCGTTCGCACATTCGTTCAAGCAAAAAATAGATAGTTGAAGTGAAATGTCGCTGAGTTGGAGCAGCCTAATGGCGACACTCACACAAAGACAACGTAAGGCAAATATAATCCCCGAAATAGCAAGTTTTCTACAATATGAAGAGGGAATTTTGTCCCAAACGACTTAAGGACCTAACGGGTCGGGGTTTTTCTTGGAGCAAAAACATCACCCTGGTCGAGGTAGTTAAGTCTTGCTTTGAAAAGTCGCTTAATCAATTTATCAAATATTTGTGCACCATATTTCTTTATGTGTAGATTCTTGCCAGGAACGACATGGTTGAAAAATGAAGTTAAGATGGCCCCGACATGTCTTCGTAATAATAATACCTAAATGAGCCGCGGCCTGTCTCATAACAAGGGGAACAGTGAGAGCGAGTCAGACCCAGAGTGGCTGTGTCTGTTACAAAAACCCTACTAATTACGGAACATAGGAATTTAATTGGACACCAAGTTTTATCCTGATTGTCAAGAGAACCTCTCGACAACGATGTTGCCGAGAAAGGACGAGTTCGGAAAAATGGAAAAACAAAGATTTGAGTCATGCCACACCGGCAATGACTGTGGACAGACTAGTGGATAAAAAACAGATCGGCCCTGATAGAGCGACCTTACGATAGGTCCCCGCAAGCCACCGCCTAACATGTTGCACTACGAAAATAGGCCCAGTCAGTGGCCTAAGTGAAATAGGTGAAGGGTTTTCATCAGTGTGACTAGTAGTACACAATACCAAGCAAATACAGCAGATGCGAGGCTTGGCCTGCGCTCAGGCCCTCTTAGCTTTCAACGTCAAAAAGCAAAGATGAGATCGATTAAGCGCGGGAAGGGGGTGTCCAAAGCCAGTGAATTGTCCCGCTGCGGTTTACAGATCAATAAGGAAACAAATTATTCGGATACATCGGTGCGCTGCAACATTTACAACTCCGTTGTGCTCCTTGCCTTCGCTAACAATGCATAACCAGGCCACTGATACCCTCTCACGGCTAACGTCTAGCGTACGAACCAGATTACGAGGAATATATGTATAGTCATCTTAGAACAAAGTGGCTTTTCCCTAGGAAGCTTAAAAACAGCAAAAGAACACCACTTCATCAAAACAAAGAATTGTGGATAAACGATCTTAGCTACTTAACGACTCAAGTATCATATCGTTACAATGATGAATTTCAAAGTAGACTATAGTATTTATGTCAATGTTTCAACTATATCTAACTTATTATAGACCACGTCAGAAGTCCTTTGTCCATGTGAATGGACCGCTAATTATCACAGTTTGCGCTTGTCAACGAGAGCAACTACTGATACTTAAATATCTAGACCAGCTGTATCTTTCCAATAACGCACACCTGTCTATATAAAGTATACATATATATACTTTATATATATATATATATATATATCTGTCTGAATATTCTCTGCTTTCAGTTGTGGAGATGATTGGGGTGTCGTATCGTACGGCATCAGCAATGTTCGTGGCGTTGTCCTTCTCGCTAGGCATGATGGTGTTTGCGGTGGTTGCAAGCTTTTTACCCCATTGGAGAGTCCTCCAAGCTGCATCGTGGACGCCGTGCCTCTTGCTCTTGGGCTATTATTGGTATGGAGTGAATTAGGCTTGATTTGTTTTTATTATGTTCTTTTGTTTGATGGTACGTGGTAACTGCTAATAATTAAATCGTTCTAGAATAGTAATGGAGGCTATTCTGGTGAGGGTAGAAATTTGCATTCGAGTTTTAATAAAGATTAAGGAGATTACGCTGTTGACGTTTAGAAGTATACAGGGAGATTTAATCATTTACAAAAATCTGCCATATTAGTAGGAACTTTATATGAGTGGGCAGATGTTCCACCTGATCGGTGACTGAGCATCTGTCAGAGTGGCCCGAGTGTGTTTCTCTGTCGTGATACCATCGAGAACAACCTGTTCGTAGCTAAACACATAAACGTGTCTGCCGTGAATTTGCCACGTGTTGTCTTCTCGTTCTCACCCCGTAGAAAAATCTGAAAATCTCTATCCCACTCTGTTGGATTATCAAATGCCGCACTGAGGCATCAATCGAATGTGTGCACGGTGGCGCGTTTGGTCGGACGGTTAAGTGTCCGGCTATAAATAGCCAGAGGCCGCAATATCATAAAAATGATCATACCTAACCAAAACTGAAGCTTCCCCCGAGTCGTGGCGTATGATGATGAGGCTCAATCAGATGCCCGTCACGGCTATATAAAGTTCGTTAGACGATAATGAACTGGTGGACCGCAGATATCATCATCCACTCGCGACACCAAGCGATAAAAATAAAACCAGCCTGAAGATATGGCAAGAGACGGTCAGAGTGAGTCATTCAGAGGATCGAGGAGTGACTAGATCACACAAGACAGTAGCGCGCAGCACTCGGGACAAAAAGTGTCAGATGTGTATCGTTCGAGTGATGTCATTCGACAGGACATCTCTCGGCGTATTGCTTCCTGTCGACATTCGGCTCAGCGAATGACCAAGCGGACTCCCGCGTCATCGGGGGAGCCGATTCAATGTATGGTAAAGCTTGGGTTACGTTGCACGGATATCTTGCAACGGTACGATCGCATTGATTAGATAGCACCTCTCTCGATAATCATCAATCTGATAAGGTTCAGATGATATCACAGCCCGTAACGCGATAACACTCCATGCGCGGCACTAAATATCAGCATTGTATATTACTTCGGGAAACGATAGGCTTGAATGAGATGAGATAACGAGATTATGGCCATGCGATTATATCACTCGTCATGCAGGTGGTACACACAATATATATATATATATATATAAATATATATATATATATATACATATATATACGAAGTGGGGATCAACACGGCTTTTTACGGGACAACGTCTACGCCGTCAGAGCGACAATGAAACGCAGATGGCCCTACCTCAAGTAAGGTCCATGATCAATGTTCCACGACCTCACGATATGAGCGCGACACGTTTACGATACGGAGCGATGACGGTTGAGACTCAAGTACGCCTTAGACTTCTCGTGTATGCATCTACATATTGCAACGAACGTCGCGAGATATATCGGACGGCGATGTCCGAACGAGCACTTATGCCGTTTCCTAACTACTTATGCGTCGTTTACACGTGGACAAAAGTCATTCGGGCTAGATATTAAACAAAAAAATGTCACAGGTATTAACAATCGGCGGCGAACCAAATTGTTGCGTGTGCTATTGAGTGAATACCAATTACGCATCGTATACAAACTCACTTGATGGCAATGCGCACACGTTCGTTCTAAAGGAGAATCACTAACAACGAAAGCAGTGATAAGGTAATAACAATGCCAACAACTGGGCAACTCGTGCAGGGATCATTCAAACGCTCCCGATCGGTTTACTCATATTTTTTATCTTTGAAAAATTTGAGGCTTTCTCTCTTCTAAACGAAATTCGCTCCTAGTGTAATTTAGGAGTTTTGAAGTCCGTTTGTATCGTACAATATATATATATATATATATATGTCTCTTGTTGTTTTGCCGTAATGATCATAATACTTATAGTAACGTTGTTAATGTAACGTAGTTGATGATGTATAAAGATGGGAGGTGTTGTCGGTTATATTAGATACTTAGAAGCAAGATTGAATGAAGAATCTGAGTTTGAATATGGTTCAGTGGTGAAAACAAGCAGTAACATCAATCTGCCATAGCGTGATCTCGATTATAGGCGAGTGTGTAAAACTGTAATAGTTGTTTATGGCTCTGTGCTGTACGCGACTGGTATAAATAACGTTTATTCAAACATACAATAATTAGGAACTATTTCTAGGGATTATTGCGGGTAGGATTAGCTGGGACCGGAGCTGAGGCCGACATTGTCCCGAGGAAAGCGATGGCATTGCGATGAGACTGGTATTGTTCCTTCATATACAACGACTTCAGATACTCAAACGAAACCACGGTGATTCCTCATTGCCTTGGCTCTCGGGCTCAAGGGAGAGGTCGTGGACTTGAGGAGTGCATGTCATCGACATTTGGACGTTCGTAACTTCCAAATGTCTCGTTGAGACATTTAATTCCATGCAATTCCATGCAATCATCCGCCATCTTAGATGGCCCGCCTCTTGAAATGCATCCTCTAGACGACATTGGGCGAGATGGATGCAGTGAGAGCGAGCATATATCCGTCACTTATCTCGTCGGCCGACCTTGATTCCTATTTCGGTTGCTGCGTGGATGTCGTTGGCGTGGCTGGAACTCGCGTCAATGGTTTTGCCATTGACGCGAGCCATCTACTCCGAAAACCTTGTACGAGCACCCTACTTGTCGGAGGTCGAACTTTGTCAGAACCATTGCTTAACAGCACCTTAAGAGGCATCCGCATATGATTGCATTAGACATGCACAGCTACGAACGTTTAGCGTGTAAGGCTGTCACTACACGAGTGTTTGGCGGCGCCAGTGGAAACTGGACATTGTAGTTAAGCCTACTGAGTTTTTATGGTTTGTATTCAAACGGCGATTAACATAGAGACTATGTCGAGGAGTGACAAACGTAACACTTCTGCTAAATGCTCGATAGAGATCATTGGTATTGATAACAATGATTTTACTGCTCTTTCATAGTCTGTTCACTGATGCTGACCTTGCACGTTAGCCTATGCATACATGCGTTGTAACTGCGCTCCCACTGCTACAGGTTGGTACCGGAATCACCGCGGTGGCTCATCTCGAAGGGCCGCATGGACGAAGCCGAAGAACTTGTCCAGAAGATGGCCAGGACTAATGGCAAGACGCTACCGAAAAATTTCCTCGTACACAAACTGGTGCGGACGCTCGACTTTGCTAGTTTTATGCTAGTAGAATATTTGCGCATGTTAGTGGACCAGAGTTGTCTTTGCGAGTAGGTAAAAATGAATAATGATTGTCGCAACAAACCCATGCTCTTAATGAATAATTCCTGTGTTATTATGAGTATACTAGCTCAACGATGTGCGTAGTTGGAGAAATGAGAAAGCAATATGAAAGCAATATAATGGACTATGATCTACGAGAAACGGTGAGAGTGGGAAAAAATGGTCGTAGACATTCAGCTGTTGCGCACGACAGAGAACAATAATGAACTAACAACAAAAAATAATATATATACATATTTCTTTTATTTCCTGTATGTATATATATATATATATACAATATAATATATATATATATATATATACAATATAATATATATATATATATATATATTTTTTTTAAATGATGATTCTTTGAGTTCAAGAACAAAACATATGTATCACTGTCCCTCTAGGAGCTTTCTGGTGTAGACGACACTGCAGAAATAAAGAAGAGGACCGAGAGTATGTGCAGCAAGGTAATCGACATGCCTCCATTTGCTCTCCGTGAAGTTCTGAATCATCCGCGGGTTATGCGTCGTATGGTCGCCATCGCTATCGTCTGGACGATCGTTGCTATGGTAATTACAATACTATAGTGTGGCCGCCTCGCCGAAGACTTTGAACATGGAGATTCGTTTTTTGCACCCTTAATCGGTTGTCGACATCCATCATTTTCGATTTCGTAGATGTCTTCTTTATTTTACGTGACATAAATCGGAATCCCTTGAAAATTTTATCTTCCTCAGCTGGGACATTGGTTGCAACACCAGCTACCCCCTTGATATTAATGAACGACAATAACAACGATGAAGTGATCCCAAATAAAGGACTTAGGTTAAAAACGAGAATAAGAAGAGTACGTGTGACTAAATTGCTCGCTAATGATGGATGGCGCTGTGGATGTTGATTAGTCAACTACTACTACTACTACTAAGTTGTTGAAGTAGATTAATTATACACACGAACATTTTAGCTGGCCATTTACACTTTCAATGTAGACAAGCGAAATTGACTTATACGTGGCTTATTAATGAATCAACTGATTCCAGGTTTATACCGGCATGAGTTTTGGGGTGCCTTCATTGGCATCGTCAGCCTACGTGGCGTTTTTCCTGTCAGGACTAGCGGAAGTACCGGGAATTTTGGCGGCCTGGATTGCCATGAATCGGTTGGGGCGACGAAATACGATGCTCATCTCCATGTTACTCGGCGGAGCATTGTCCCTTGGAACGGCGTTCATACCAAACGGTCAGAATATCACGTCAATCCCCTATGACGCCAATCACGATATCCAATTAGCATAAATGAAATTAGATGCCCCTGTCAACCGGCAGAGGAAACCCATCCGCGCTGATGCTACTTGTTCATTCTTTAAACAAGCTAACAACACAACGGCAACAACAACAACAACAACTAAAATGGAGATATTCGTATTTCCAGATGTGGCATGGCTGCGTGTAACAGTGCCATCTCTCGCAAAGGTGTCGATATCTAGCTCATTTACGGTTGTGTACATGTTTGCTGGTGAGCTGTTTCCCACCGACGTCCGGGGATTCGCTCTCGGCTTCGCCTCGACAGCCTCCGGGATGGGACTCGGCATCACACCCTACGTCCTCTTTCTCGTCAGTAGCATGAGTATATCGGCACTTCGCTCCGTCTCCATTCTCCGAAGATGATCTGTTCAAAATCAGCTAACACGGCCCAAGCGTCGGACTATTAATCATAAACTCATAGAAATAATCATAATATAACGTTCCACGCTATCGATGACAAGCAAGAGATGCGCTCAAGATATGATTCGTTTACAATTTAAAATCCGCAGAGGCAAAATCTCTCCCTCAGTATTCGTGGCGCGTCGAGTGACGCGGGCCAATTTGGATACATTACGCATCAATTAGTTAGAGTGAAGCTTTGCATGCTGGTATCACTGTGGGGCTGGCTGATCTCAGCGTATATAGTTTGCGAAAATACTTCAATGATACATATTCGATGGCTATAGCGAGTTGTAGCGTTGATGTTTGATTTATGCGTGGCTAGCAACTCATTTATGCGTAGCTAGAAACAATTAGTGTTTAAATTCTCGCCAGGAGAGCAAATACCGTTTGGCCCCTGGGTGAAAAGGGGGGGTCACAGCAGGTCGTTCGTCGTTTCCAAAACGCGTATCCTCACACAAAAGTTGTGCGAAATTAACCACCTTGGCCCTCATCGCCTCTTTATTAAACCTCCCCTAGTTGATTAGGCTTCGTTGATTAGGCTTGACTTGATGACCATTTGCTTTCTAAAACGTCCAGCTTAACTTAGCACCCCAAGCTTATTTAATACAATTTAGTGTCGTTCTAATTTAATTAGTCCTCCTGTCGGCGCTATATATTGCTAGACAATGGTACATTTCAATCTGGTATAACCAACAGGGTATAATCACAACATCGTGGCAATTCATCGGTATCATTAGTTTGACCATTCAGTAACAACCAGATTTTGTTCATATATGGTGGTTGGTCCTCTCAATCCTTCAGGGAACTCTTTATGGTGACACAGTCCCGTTCGTGATCTTCGGAATCCTGGCGGCCTTGGGAGCACTCCTATTATTGACACTGCCCGAAACGCTCAACGCTCGCCTTCCTGCCACTCTGTTCGAAGCGGAACACTTCAACAGGTTCTGTGCGGCCAACTCGAAATCGAAGGTGTCGTCAACGGTAGTCGCGAATGGTGACGGACGCTCGTCAGGTGACCCTCCCCGGTCTGGAGAAATTTTGGATCAGAGCGTGGAGAGGTTTTAGGCCACTCGACAATAGGCACGGCTGATTTTTGTTAACTGCTTAAGATAAGCACATCACACTAATTATAGGAAACTGTATGACCGGCTTAAGACAGACCATAGCTCAATCAAATACAAGTGGTGGTTAGCAACCGCAGCGTTTTTAGAAATCATATATATATATATATATATATATATTCTACTAACTAGGAAACCAAGTGCCTGAAACGCATAGTTTGTATTTCGTCTGTGTGGGGTCCTCGACCATTTCAATTATGTAGTATATTCATTAGAATGACCGCTTCCACGAGTTCGCACCGTAAGAATTTCCCACCTCGTAAAAGCAAAGCAAGGGTGATAACTAAGTGGCCAACTATAATCGAATTCGAGAGTGGCCCTGCGACGGGTCTCTATATCTGTTAGATCCTGTCCACTAATTATCCAACTAGTCAATCATTTATTATTATTATTATTATTATTATGTGGTACTTTGTCAATTTCTTATCAGTAAATATACTTTTACTGATTTGCTCAATAATGCCCGAAACGTGGGTATGCTTAGAATTATAGATGATTATTGCAATTCTCTATTCTGCTAGCTCTTTATGCCATGGTACGTCTGAACGTGGTATCACGAAGCAAATATCGTACATGGTCAGCTAGCTTATTTTTGTAATTATGATTTTATGGATAACAACAGATTATTTTGTGGAAAAATAATTCCTTCGTGATGTCATAAAGAGAGAGAGAGGGAGGGGGGGATGGTAAATGGTAAATGTAAATGGTAAATGTTTATTGGTTTATTAAAGGAGCTGCAATTTTACAATGCTTAAGCTCTCTTATATGTCACACAGCGGGGATGGATGGATATAGCTTCAGGACGTCTACAAATCACCTCAATCAAATGGAAACTTAGGCTTCGCAGCCGCAGAAAGCGGAGGTGTCAGACTCCCGGCAGATATTATATTTTAGAAAGGCCAGACACAGTCTCAGCGGAAGGGGAAGTCAGTGAAGAAAATGCGCTGTCGATTACCGATGTCCTGCGGTCCATGACGTCAGGTTTGGCGGCGGCGGCGACGACGGCGTGTCAAGACAAGGACAATCGAATGCATTATCGTATATATAAATAAAAGCAAAGTTTTCTCAGATCCCCGAAAGCAAACAGTTAACTAATTTTCACTTGTTTTAGTGAACCACTGAAGAAGTCTAATGGATAGAAGTATAATGAGGTATGGTGATCAACGTTGAAATATAATACGCCGAGCCAGAAAGCTGTGGTCATCACGAATATACAATAACACACTCAAACATAGATACGAAAAAAAATGACAGTCAATTTTCTGTTGGGCTCGAACGAAACGCAAGCCAAGAGTCAATTTATTAAATGCAAGTTTTACGAAATGCATCACAGATGGACGCCCCTAATAAACTTCACGATTCATCATTATCATCGTCATCATTATTTTTATTATTATTATTATTATTATTCATGTCATTATTCCCCTTCTCTCGTTCTTTCTTCGGATACCCGCGGTGTTTTTGCATCGTCGGCAATGTTTTCTAGAGGTATAAGTTTATTTTCATCGTTATTATTATTATTTATTGTAAGGAGAGCGACATTTAATGGGTTCTAGTTTATAGTCTGTGTACCATTTTATCATAGTAGTCTCAATATTGTCATGCATTAGCCAGCCAGCGTTTGTATTCGACAGACTTCTACTGTATATCATTGTGTAGCTGTAGTGGTAGCAGTAAACTTGTCATTATGGCCAATGTTCTTTGATGGCTTTCACGACATCAGGTTGGTCTCACGAAAGCTGACTCGAATAACCTCGAGTTAATAACACATTCATTTCATTGCGGTATCTTGTGGCTTTTTTTTTTACAGATTAAACTAGGGCGATGTTATGGTTCTTTCCTAGTGATGAACATGGCGGCTAATAATCACCTACGTGTAATAATGACAATAATAATCATAATAATAATAGGTGAACCTTTGGCTTCTGTGAACTCGTTGGGTTTGCATGTATGAATGAGAGAAATGTTATATGAAAAATGATTATAGCTGAGACAGGCCCGAACATGGGGATGAACGGCCCAATACCCTAAATGTTATAATTATTATCCCATTGGAAATAGGTCACGTTAAGAGTTCAGCACGTAGAAGATGTCCAGGCTTTCAAATAAGCGAAGCAATAATCATTTAAAGAACATTTAAATTTATCAACAATTAAAATCGAAAGTACAGTCCGTGTTCTCGAGCCATAGTTGCGAGGTAGAATTCTCAAGGTGCCAAACTGGGTCACACCTTGATTCCCGGTCGATAAAAGCTTAATCGCCGAGTAGGCGTTCACCCTACATCCACCTGTCAGCCAGTCGGCCAAATTTCTACATCATAATGGTGTTTACACTGCAGCGTATGATCCTGTTCAACCCATAAGATGTACGTCCGCCTATTTCTAATAAGAAAACAATATATATATATATATTGCCTTCATGCTTGGTATCATTATGTCGTAGACTTCACATTCTTCTTCACGTACCCATCTGGCTGGGCACACTACCTCAACTGTTCCTCAAAGTATCATTCTGCACGTCAACGTGTCATGTGCAACATCGTCGAGCGTTAACATCTTTGCTGTTCCGCTTGTTTCTGTCATATGTTATCGTCGATTAATGAGACAGGATTCGTTAGTGGACGATAATGCCGTATGATGCATGTTGGCATGCAGCACGTCCGAGGGGTGGCGGCGTCGCTCAAGCTATTATTCGATTGCTAACTGGCTCATGGAGCTTAGATGGCGACACGATTGCTTCGAACGAGACAGGCAGCAAGGAACTCCTCGACATAAATCAGTGTTCCCGTGCTCACTACCATAACAAGGTGTTCTACAAGATCTGGAAACATCGGATATAACGGATCCCATAAATTTCATTACATTTGTCTATATTCCCCCCTTCAAATGTTACTGATGTGGGAATGACTCGAATCAATCGCTTGCCGCCATTGCTCTGGCCGTATTATCAAATACTGTACACGCGCACTGCGAGAGCTAATGAGATGGGCCGACCGGCCGGCCGGCAGAGGATCATGCCTTGGTTGGTCGACACTGACAATACGATGTTCGTAATGAGCGAAATACAACTACGTTGCGTGGAAATGGGCATGGACCGTGAATCCGATAAACCACGCATAAGCGCCGCCGACTATGGAGGTTGAGATGAACAGTGGCAGAACTAAGAGATCGCTAGTCGATCACACAGTCAACGTAGTCCAATATGTGTATAGTACGTAGATACATGTAGCGTTGTTTGTTAGACTTCGTCCACAATGTGCTGTTGTATCATGGTCGGCGAGTTCCCCGCTCGCGGAGAGCGGCTGTCCTGTGAACCGACGAGGTTGTCTTGTGTAGCATCTAACCCTTATGCGTTCTACGTTAAAATGAGATCTGTGCTTGAAGCCGAATGATCCCTCCCCTTGAAGGGGGCTTCGATGAGAGCACCTCATATGGACGCCTTCATCTATTTTCATCTACTTCATCCTTCACACTGAAAACACCACCTCTCATCCAGAACGACTAACTCCAATAGAATATCGCGTTGGGAAGAAAGACGAAACCGCACTGGCTTCGGGGTGCCAAATATGAAATCGTCGTGTGTTTCTCGGATACTTGGGTTTTCAATGATCATATCACCAGCTTCTTTTAGATGACGTTGTAATATGTATTGGTGGCAATCTCGCATAATGAAGCCTCCTTCGTTTCGAGATATTGCCACCATCTGTCCTCGTTCGATAGATTCGAGAGATTGGTGTGTAACTCCAAAGCAAGCATCTCTCACGTGGGCTGGATACGACACTTTGTTTACGACACATCGATGTGCGAACGATTTCGCCCGACGCTCGCCCGACGCTGAATCACAGTGTTATCAACAGGGAGGCGTAGCCGCGTTCTATCGGATGAACTGAGGATAGGCATTTAGGTCTACTTTCCCTGTACGACCTGTATGAACTTTTTCAGTAGAGTCCAGTCGCCTTTGACGCCGATCTTTCCACCCATGTATCCTTTCAGCGGTGACATCTTGCCAAGAACGATGAGCGTTAGGTCATCCGAGGTCATCTCCAGAGTGACATCGGGCTTTATGCCGTCCACCTCCGCGGAACCAGATTTCACATCGACGTTACCTAAACAGCAGCATAATCCAAATTGAACATGGCGAATTAGAGCTATTATACAACACTATAGAGCAGACCAAAACGACAACCGTCGCATGGTGGAAGTAGTGGCTTATGTGAGATGTTATGACAACGTGACAAACATGACGGGGCGGGCCAATTAAATATCAGTTATTGCTGTGAAGATGTGCGACAATTATGTTACGCGGCCATTTTTCCACTTTACTGTTATTGTGTCAATGATACGTTGTCTGAGACCAAGATCTGGGGGCCAGCACAGCGACACTTTAATACGAACCCTTGTCAAATATCAGGCAGACCGGATAGACCCCCTTGACATTGCTTCCGGGGGTGCCGTGCAGCAGGAACTTATACGACGCAGCGACCCCACTGAGGGCCTCGTGTTTAGCCGCGTGTATAGCCAATTGTTGAAGTACCATCGTAAGCTGAGTAAATTGACCATCGTTGGGGACCGCAGGAACAATGTGCAACGCCCCAGCTGCAACGGACAAGCAAGAATATACATTAGATCGACTGCTAGCCCTTTTCATACGTAACAGTAGGCGAGTTCAGACGAACGTAAACAATATCAAGTATGATCATTACCGAGGAATAAGGATTTAATCGGAAATCAATGAATAATAATAATAAATATGATAATCTACATCTGTAGTGGATGTTGTAGTTAAAATCGACACATCGTGAATGACAAATTGATTGCCCTCGCTTATTGACAAAGGCCAGTATTACAAAGTATAGCAGTCCCGTAGCCGGATTGAATACTGTCAAAAGTAGATAACCACGCCCGAATTCAATGTGTACCTGACATCACGTCCATATATCTAGCTATCTCAAGAAAAGAAAAGATTCGAGCAAAAAAGTTAGGGATCTTGGGGTTTTCCCGATTGATTTCGTTTGTTGTGCCTGTATTATCTACATGTAGCTTATAAGAATAAGCTTCTCTTCCAAATCGTAGTCACCTAAATACAAATGCAATGGCATCAACGGGACAAAAGAAATCCAGCTCTACACCACAACACGGAAATCAATGACTGATTGATTATGGTCATTACCCTTTGGCGGCTTGCCATCGACGATTTTGCCAAGCAGCTTTGCGGGTTTATCTTCGTCGTCGTCGCCTCCTAGGCCAAGGGCACTCTTCAGGACCTTCACTAGGGGACTAATCGCGTTAATTGGTTCCGCCTCACGAACCACCTGATCCAGTTGACTGGGGGCAGAGAGTGAAAAAGAATCGATTTTTAGATTGAATTAATTGAAATTGTTCTATGAAATATTCGCATTTGCACAATGCAATCAACCGAGGGTCGAATGTGCTCCAGCTGCTACAGGGTTCATGGGGAGGAATGGTCTACATTGAGACGAAACGTAACAATGTACACATCCAAAGAAGTATATGTATATATATATATAATCATCACTTAATTCCAGCCGGAATATTCAAGACATATGCTTGCGTGACATTCAACTTTTGGCATAGTTCTCTTAGAGTCAGTTTCGGGTGGCTGTCAAACACGCTGTATCGATTGCCCTTAATATGGATGAGACATAATTGTGATATAAAATGAGACCACGAGCGTTATATTGTCACGGAAGCCTCTTATACATATTCGTGTTGATAAGGCGAAATTATACACCACCGTAGTTAGTATGTCCAGCAAAATGCTCGTTCGCTACTTGGTAGTGCTGGGGTTACTACTTACATGGTAACTCTGATCACCTCGAGACCCCACGGGATGATGCTGTCATTCAGCTTCGTCTAGAAAATCGGCAGAAAATCAGAAAAACAAAATCAGAAATAGCAGCACGCACACAGAAGCAGCGGCAGCAGCAGCAACAACAGCAACCGAATGATCAAGCCATAACGGTAGCAGCAACAGCAACAACAGCAATGAAATGTTGTAATGGGCGCTGATCGCACCATAGATTCTACTCCAATATATTGTCCTATGGTCGGCCAATGCTCGAGAACCTCGAACGACAGCAATTATATATCAGTCGACCGACTGAGCATCAATCTATGATCAGAGAAGTTCGGTTAGAAAAGTGCAGAGCATCCTGAGTGTGAACTCGCCAACAGCTCCGACCATCACCGATCGACAAAATGCTATCGAAGATAGCAGTCGTAGTGATAGTCAGAAGGGCAGAACTAATGTAATTACACCTTGATGCATCCGTTCGTAACTGACCCTGTATAGCAATTCCTCTCTCTCTCACTCTCCCCTATAATATAGTAATTGTCATCAGTGCGATGACTCTGAAGCTTGCAGAAAAGCTCATCCGAGTCAAGCTAGCGAATGAAGAACGTCGGTTTCATGAAGCGAGGGACCGGCACTCATAAAGGAAATGACGCTATGCTTTCCTTAAGAACTCAGTTGACATGGGGTTACTAATCATTGTCTTGTCCTCGAGGACTTGTGTGTCTCTCCCCTTTGAAGGGAGCACTCATCTGGTTTTCAGAAAAATCGAACAGTTTGACGGGATTCAACGTTTTACTGAATACGTTTGAAATGCTACCTAACTCTGAAGAGGTTACATTGAGTCTTAACCACAATACACGTCGTCTCTCTGGCGTGTTTCGAGAGTTCTGAAAGTCGCTCAGTTCCTTGGTGTCGCTCGGCCGGACGAATTTAAACACTCATATTTCTATGTTTTGTTCTTTTTTTTTTTTCATATTTCTCTTTGAACACTTTCAATCGGCATATCTATCTATGGTAGCTTGTTTGCGTGAGCTTCGTCAGCGCCTTAGTGGTGAATGACGCACCGCAAAACCCTGTTGTAAATACAGTGCGCATTTTCCGTACTAACGACGATTGTGGCTCGGCCGAATCCCTCACCGATTTCATGGTCAGGTCCAGTGGAGAACACTGAACACCCAATAGTTACACGCCGCTTCCACAACCCTTTCTAACGGCGACTACAAACACGGCCGTTGACGTATCAACCGCAATTTCGGCCAAAATGCGTCACGAAGGCAATACCACTTCATCTACCAAACTTACAAGTAAAGACGACTCTAGGCTGTCCTTTCGCCGCTCGAGATCTTCCTGTTCAGCCATGCCGACCACAGCTGAAAGACAATGCTGGCACAGTAGACGAACGGTGGCGTCAATTTCTCGAACACGCGTTACGTACTGGACCGAGTTG
Organism: Stratiolaelaps scimitus; assembly: GCA_019614645.1. Taxonomy (NCBI): domain Eukaryota; kingdom Metazoa; phylum Arthropoda; class Arachnida; order Mesostigmata; family Laelapidae; genus Stratiolaelaps; species Stratiolaelaps scimitus. The sequence continues at coordinate 629,266 of JABWDB010000031.1, read as the reverse complement.
ACAACCTGACAGGCTAATGAGCATGACAGCTCAACCACGGCGCCGTCTCCCAGTAGTATCTGTTAGCACGACAACAAGCACAATCAACGAATCAACAAATGCCCGAGCAAGCGACTTCGTCAGATGCCTCTCGCAACACTGCTAGCTAAGTTGGATCATATCAAACAGGTTTTCCGAATGTAGAAATGATACTTCGTATTTATATTTAAACAATTTACGAATTTTGTTGAAAACGAACGAATAATTCTACTCAATTGACGTCTATGGTTGAACCGCGCCCGGTAGACAATCATTATTTGTTACGATTAAAAGCAACCCTTAGCTTCGGTCAGTATTTTTGTTAGAAATGATCAAAACTCATTTCCACAACTCATCGGCGGGTGTAAGCAGATATACTTTGATAGACGGTGACACCATGAACCAAAGAAGATCTGAACTGAGTTCGGCTCTCTACCTACCTGTCGGGGCTCAATCTCGATAGTCCGTGGTCGCAAATCTATTTTACGATGATTGTCTACGCCGGGAAAGACGATAACGATCCCTGAAAACGTTCATTGACAATTAATTAATTAACAAAAATAGTGATAATATTTAGAATACATATCTGTGTGTATATATATATAGATGTATAGCTTCGTGGACGAAATCGAGCCAACGTGGCTCCATTTGGAGTTTCTACTGCCGCAAACCATACACCAACGTATATTGGTGTAAAGTTTACATTAGTAGAATTTTATACAATTGGATATTCCTGCTCGATAATCGGTAATCATTCGTCCTGTATTCCCTACAATTCCACAGCATCGGTGAATATCTACATATAAATAAGTGTGCTAATTCTATGTATTATGTACTGTCTGGATAGAAATTCAAATTTTGCCAGAAATAACAGCCAGCTTAAGTCTGCCACGTAGTGATTTGTCAACTCATTAGGTCAAATTTGTATATGAGAGTTTTTATTTGGTCTTCGATAAGTTAACTATTGATATACAATGAACGATATTATGATTCGTGGGAATGAGATAGCATGCTTGATAATATTTGCACAGTCCATTGTGTTAGCATTTGTACTGCTATGTATGGGATTCTACAATACATTGAACGACTGAAATAAAAGAATTCTACAAACAAGCAGATATATATATATATATATATTTATCTACAAGTAACTGAACGACCATAAATGAATTCTGAAAACTTACCAGGCCCTTGAACTGGCATAAGTTTTCCCAGACGGAATATCGCCATTCGCTCCAAAGCTGTCACCCTCTGTAATCGAAATCATCATCATCATTTCCCGTCGAAACTCTTCATACTCTCATCTATACACTTTTGCATATGACCGAACTAAATTTGATAATAAAATCAAGAGGTTATTCCACCATCAGTAGATATTCACTATTATATATATATATATATTTTTTTTTTTCATATATATATATATAAATATATATATTTTTTATATACATATATATAAATATATATATTTTTATATATATATATATATATATATATATATATACAATATTGCGTTCGTAGCAACGAGACAGGTGAGCACAACATGAAAACGAATGTGCCGAATAATTGGTAGCGACAGAAGCGATGTCGTCGCCGCCTGATCGAACAACAACAACTGCTAATAGAGCTAATTTACTTGATCAGTGAGAGACGGTAAAGAGTTATGTGTTGTTGCTGTTGTTGTCGTTGCTGTTGTTGACGGTGAAATTGTCATCCTCGCCTCGGCCGCTGTTGTTTGTGTCATTGGACGTTTCATGCGAATATCACGGGCTGCATTATGCACCGTCTCCTATATGAAACTAATGTGAATGTTTATGGGGATCATTTTGTTATTATTGATTTCTGAGGGTGACCACTGGCATGGGATTCGCCGCCCGGGGGGGAAGCTACAAGAGTAACATGTGTCAACCAATCTAATAAAGGATGTTTTCGATATTATTCATTTCCAAGCTGATTTGATCGGAAATCGGTCGAATAGATATCATCACCGGTATATACATATATGTGAATGCACTCCTGGGCTCAAAACGTCTAGCGACGGCTTGAGCAATTTTGGGAAATAAATAATGTATATATATATATATATGTGTGTGTGTGTGTATGTATAATACAAGGGAAAAGGAAGATCGAGTGTCTCGATGGTGATGAAAGCGATTCCATTGAAATTTCTTTAGCTCAAGAGGATCTGCCGGGTCGGTTGAAATACTTTTTACCACCACGTGGACTCGTCCACTTCAAGGCTAACACGAAAATCAAACCTACGAAAACCATCCTTCGGGGAACATACAATATACAAACATTATAACGAATTGCAGAAACTCAGGCTACCTCCGCCTGCTATGGTAGATGTGTTTGTTGTTGTTGTTGTTGGTGGTGGTGGCGTTGTTACCCTTGTGTCTGTTGTTGTTGCCGGTGTTATTGTTGTTGTTATTATTGTTATATCTGTTGTTGTTGTTCTTGTTGCTATTTGCCTAAATGATCCCAGGTAAGAGAACAAGGCTCACCTTGACACAGAGCCACCCAGTAACCGGGAACGTGGCGACGAGTACCACGTAGCATAGGACGGTGACGATCGCTCGAAGGACTGCGCTCTGCCAGGGTTCCTGTTCGCATTCTGGATTCAACAAGAACGGATCCAGATTCACCACGAGAATCAATCAGCGCAGCAGGCCGCAAAAAACGATGAACAGAGGACGATGTTCTGTTAATTGATTAGCTCTCATTGCTTCTCGGTGTGTTCGTGAACGAAATATAGGCGTAATTAGTTCTGCGTGATCCGTCAACAGGGAGACGTATAGCGGACATGAGAATCGATGTGATGACAATAACCGAGCGCACACGGTAGTGTTCACTTGAAGAGAGGAAGGATTCGATTTCTACCTACATCACGCTCTGGGGGACCATCATTCGTTCAGATGAATTATCGAAGCAGCTGTAATCGTACTGCCAGCGGAGACATTCGCAATGAGGAACGGTGTAAATTGATTTGAAACGATTTCTCTCGCTTCTCGATTTCAGCTTGTTTTTAATTACATAACGTTGATTCATATACGATGTACGTATTTGATTTATACTCTATTTGATTATGGAGTGTTTGTATTTATTATTTTCTGGTTTCCACGTTGGACATGCGCTTGCCCTTCGTATCGCCGCAACAAATGGAATGGATCTAGCTTGCAATGGCAATTTGGATAAATTCGCTATTAGTTATTCACTGGGCTGAACTTGTTCCTGTTGAACGCCATCCTGAAGTGGACTATTTGACCTGGCGCAGGTGTTGGTGGCTCGTATATGAAGGGTTTTTTCGTATAGGTCTAACATATCGACTAGTTTCGCTAGTATTAATTCTAACCGGTGACTGTAGATTGAAACAAAATTACTGCTGCGAACGAGTCCGACTGGTAGCCGCTTCGATCATGTCTAAGACATTCGTTGGGTCATGAACAGCATTAGACAGCTTGCACCTACCTGTAATGTCAACAACGTAATCCCGATCGTTGTACTTGAAAACAGTCTTGTGCTTTTTGTCACTGTTAAAGGTATGGGCCGATTTGAAGTCGAACGCCGATGTATAATCGAACACAAAATCATTATCCTGGGCCCCGCTGGATTTCGCCTTCGCACAGAAGAACTGAGTTAGTCGGACCATTGTGCAGCAGCCAGAGTTCGCCCCTGTTTCGACGTATCGGTCTGATTCCTGGCGAGTCGTCGATGAAAACCACGAAGCAGTCAACCCGCCGTCCTCTCTGTCGCCGGCAGTTCCGCGCACAGTCCTGCAGGGCAGTCCGCCCAGTCGAATCGAGATTGAAGCCGTCACGTATTATTATTATTATAGCCGCATGTAATTTGTAGTGCGGTGACTACTTTGTCTGTTTATCTGAACCGAGCTGCCGCTATCTGACCCTCGAGATTCGACCGATCCCATACATGAACACTGCTTAACGATGTAGATCCACTCCCACTAACGCACAACCGACGCGATTCGGGACCACTTCAAGCACCAGGAAGGTTGCCTGAGCGGTTAGACTGCCTAGCCATATACACACTAGCAGTGTCACACACACACACACGCGCACACATGCACAGCTTCGTTATGGTGTGGGGACCGGGCCCCAGACTCTCCCGGGATAGCCTGAGTGTGGTCGTCTGAGTCGAGGAAATAGGGAGCGCAAGAGAGGTGGCAAGATGGCCACTGCGGAGGAGAGCCGCTCATAGTGAACCCTATCGAGCGCAGGCCCTTCTCTACTGGGGCCTTCAATGATGAACTCTCCCTCCTACACAGACACCCTTTAACTCTCGCTCTCTCTCTCGCGAAGTGTCCACAGCTCTAACAAGAGCCAAAGGATTTCGACTGACGTTGTCTACCGCAACTCTGAACGCTATAACAATCCTACTATACTAATGAATTCAGTTAATCCCGGCCCTTGAGTATGCCAACAACATACGAACGAAATTATACTTCGAGGCCTGTCCATTTGCAAATACTACTATTTTTTCTTGTCTATTTAGCAATGTTTTTGAAGTTCTTGTTTTGCGGCTCTAACACAAATCAACGTGTAATATACCTTTTTGTAGCTTCTCTAATTATTGTATATTTAGAGTTTGCTTAACTACTACCTTTTCATGTAATCGAACAAGTTTATTCGAAAAAAATCCCACGGAGCAAACAATTCCGCTATTTATTACCCTTTCACAGACGTCGACAACGATTCGTCGTCGGCGCTCTACGAACTGGCAAGAGTTATTAGACAGACAACGCAAAATTGAACCTTTAACTTGATTTCATTTTGCATCGAAAGAAAAGTGCAAAAACAGAAACGAAGTATATACGAAATGCAGACTATTCTCAACATGTCGTCGTATAAATCCTTCACCACAAACGATGCCAGGCGCGATTCATCAATGTGTTAGCAGCCTAGGGTTCGGCTGTAACGCGCTGGGCAATTTCTCTTCTATTTCTAATATATCGATATCTATCATAGTAGAGAACTGATTTATGATTTACTCATGGGTATACACTACAATTTAGCCGACCTGTCTCGCTGTGACTAATTTCTATCCGCAGTAATTGAATTAAAAAAAAAACATTAAACACTATTGAGCACTTCGTACCGGAGAATAGCCAAGCAATAATAGCAAATACTGAATTTCTGAAATCTGTTGAAAGCCAGGGAAAAAAGGAATGGTATACCTGCATTTCACACGTGCGTCGGGTAAGGCGAAGAAAAACCTACTTTAACAGATGGTGTATTGGAACGATCACCTAAGGAAGCATTATTCGTGTGTGAGATTTGTCTGAGTAGAAGCAATACATACCCACTGAAGCAGGACATGTCTCTTTAGTTCTTATAGTTATCCGCGAATTAAAGCTTTGCATAAGCTTCTTTCTTCCCAAGGGAATAACGGACAGAGCTAGTCGACACTGTTCAACGAACGATTTTCAGAAGTTCAAGTGTTTAGCACCTGTTACAGCTTAATTACTCAAAGACATATATATATATATATATATATATATATATATATATATATATATGTGTGTTGTTATTACGCTACACTATCCGCATATATCATGCGACGCAAGAGCTGATAGGTAGGACAAAAACTAGTATTGAATGGCACTTGTTGTCAATTCGATGGCACCGGTCACAACAACAAACAACGTTCGTTCAGGTGTGTACTTCTGCAAAACCACTACCCACACTGCAGACTCATAGTCGGAACAATACAACTGTCGTGTTGTATGGTCTGGGCCCTCCCGCGGAAGTCGGACGATAGGAGACGCTGTTCGAGTATTGTCAGACAGAGGGAACAATTCCAATGGCAACAGCCGCACAAGCAAAGAAGCTCTTGCAATCAATCGTTGGTGTTCTCTCATGCATGAGAGGGGACCCAGCAAAGCGCTGGCGGTTCGCTGAGCGATATATATGTAATACCTACACCGGGACGCCTGGCACCGTCATCAGAGCATCGTATGGCTCAGTGTCGTGGCCCTCCCAGTAATATGCGTTATTTGTGCTCATTCGGAAGCTAGCTATTTTTAGATGAGGAGACCATAGTACCGTGGTATAATTTTCGAATAGAATTATCGGGATTATTTGTCTCATGTGAAAAATGCCTCTTCAAAAATAAGAAATAAATGTCACACAATAAATATTGTAATATCTCTGAAACGGCTTAGCAGGCAAGGGATGACACGAAATTTTAGGAATAAAGTTTCGGAGAGTTTATTCACGAAATCGATACATTTGCCAGTGAACTGACAAGCCACTATTTGTTAACATTACTATTCTACGTATATAAATAAGCTGCACGGATACCCAAAAGTGTGGGCTGAGAATCTGGTTGATGGTTGAAGATGCCGTTATGGTAGGCTACGTTCAGCGTGTTCCTCTATGTTCGCTTGAATTCTAGTAATAGCTGCATTTTGTCGTCGACCTCCGGTAACTGACACTACCCGTTGCTGTTTCGGTGCGGCAGTCTCACAAAACACCCGTTCACGAACTTTGACCGCTGCGTGCGAGGTGGCGTGCGAAGTCGTCGCTGGCGATCGCTTGAAAACGCACCGAGGTAGAGGATCAGCTCGAGGTGGTCGAGGTGGTTTCCGGTTGGTGGTTCGGTTGTATGCTAGGTCTAAAGTGCGTCTACTTTTTCTTGTTAATGATGTATGGAGATCCGGTGATGACTGAACCCACGGGAACGATTTGGACGGCTCCGCCTGGCGCCCCCCCGGACGCGACGACAGGAACGGCTCCAATGGGCAGAGCCCCGAAGCGTGACTCGTCCCAGGTTGGCGGGTACGGTGCCCATCCACCAGGGACACCGGCAGCCTGGAGCGCTGAGTGGATGTGGTTCCACTTCCACTTCTGACCGCGCACCCAGTACCAGGCGACGTTGGGGCTCACCTGATTGTGGAGGAAGCCTGAAACGCCGCTCGAAACATCTTCAGGCTTCACCTCGAAACGGACTGGCACGACGAATCCGCCCTGATAGCCGGGTTGGACGGCTTGATAGCTAGGCTGAACGGCCTGATAGCTAGATTGCATGGCCTGATAGCTAGGCTGCACGGCCTGATAGCTAGGCTGCACGGCCTGATAGCTAGGCTGCACGGCCTGATAGGTAACAGGAGCCTGATACACTGGCACAGCAGTGGCAGCGCCAGCTGATACCAGGACGCCGAGCAGCGCGAACCGCATCATCTTCACAGAAGCTTCGATTTCGTTCTTCAGGCGAGTGTTGTTGTCGCACGTCAGCTGCACCGTCGTGGACTCTGAGCCCAAGACGGTGACAGTCGCCTTTAAATAAGCGGAAGATGCACAGGATTGTCGTCGCCGTCGCCGCCGCCGCTACCGCCATCATCAGCGCCGTAAAGGAGCGCGTCTCGCACAGCGTGAACGGTCGGTCAGCCGCGGCTTCACCATGATGATGATGATGACAGTATCATCGCGTCGAGAGGAGGTAAGAAGAGGTGATCCGCGCGCGAGTTGCCTCTCCTTGTCCTTCTCTCTTCCAACAGTTCCAACCGCTCGCGGACAGCCGGAAAGTATCTGTTTGTTGGCCATGAGCCCGAGTACCGAGTACCTGTTCGGTGCTAAACGATAACATGAAGACAAAAGTAATGGAGCAAGCAGCAAACAGGCAGGTGAAGATGGAGAAACAAGCAGCCAGAGGAAGGGAGGGAGAGAGAGAGAGAAACTCGATGTTCGGTGTGGTGATGAAGATTCGGTCTTGACGGGTCTCGGCCGCGCGAACCGGCCGGCGTCAGAGTCCAGAGAAAGAACTGCGTATGTTCCTTGTGTTCGTGTAGGGCTTGCTTCATCGGCACGGGCCAGAGGCGAAAATACGGACAAGAAGAAGATATGAACGTGTAATGAATGTGGTTAATTTACCTATATATTAGACGCTGTCATTACCATCATCTTTAATTGTCGAGAGGAATGATAATGTCCGTCTGACGACGTGCACTTGAACGAAACAAACTAGCTCTTAATATTGGAGGATATCACTCAATTATGCCGTATTGAAAGTGGTGTCCAAGAAACGGTAGCATGTAACGGCCAAGTCTTACATCGTCTTTGAGAACTGGATACATCGGTAACAACTACTAGATTCATACTGAACTTCGAAGGCAGATATTCTGCCCGTACTACGTTTGTATGACCCTTCGATATGTGTGTTATCGCCCCCTGTGGTTTAACAGGGCGCAGCCTAGGCATTTTCGAAAGGTGAAGTATTGCCTAGATTGAATAAAATTCGAATATGAACTTCGCAAGCAACTGGCGTTTACGATCTCGCACAGGTAATTATGATGATTTGTTCACAAAAACACGATTTGTCTAGATTCTAATATATAACATATTCTACTATTCGTAACGCCATCGACACCCACCCGAAACGAGCGACATACTCAGAGGGTCTATATTATTATTATTATTATTATTTATTATTATTATTATTATTACTACAGCCGTTCCACTCAGTTCACTGATCAGAATCAGACTTAACTATGAGTTTGAGAACTTGCCACGTCTCGACGACGATGATTCGGTTCAACTATTGTCCTCGGTATTGTCCTCGTTGTCCCAGTACTTTAATTTCCAATCATCAAAATACCCACATGGTCACTGATGGCTGTGCTAGCCCGCAAACTGTGAGGAGACATGTAGGTCCACGGGTTCGATGCCCACCATTGCACAATTGCATTTTCAAGCGGTTCTCCGTCTTATGAAGCCTTATGCCGAACGCAGTTCTACCGTCGACTGAGTTAAATGTTGGCTGTGTATCAGCCGGGAGAATTTATTATTAAACTATGTACAAAACTGATATGAGACAACACTCACTGCATTCTCCCACATCGTATTAGATGGAGCGATGAAACCGCTCAAAAAGCCTATACAACCGCACAACACAACTTAATGATTGCCACGTTCAAATTTAGATAATTACACCGCGTGGAGCATCTCCATGACGTGAACGTCTCTAATCATCCTTTACGATGAATCATTCTTCCTCACAAAACAAGTAAGGCGTAAATGCGATACATCTACTCACTTTCTCTCTCTCTCTCTCTCTCTCTATAATCAACTCGGACAGAATTGAGCTCGTTTGAGTCAAGCTCTTGCCATCATCGCCGCGAAAAGTACCCATAATTAGAGGACTGTCCTTACCCTTCGAAATGTCACTCGTCTTAGTTCACCGTACGGGCATATGGATGTCCGGCCTGGTTACGGAGACCAGCCGACGGCCGATAGTAAAAAGGACACACATGTCCTAGTCGATTTAGTGTCGATTCTCTAGGATAAAGTTTTGACTAGATATGCAGGGGCAATGGCCGGCGGAGCGATTTCTCTCACGAACTTTTGGTGTTGTTTTAGCTGTCTCTCTCTCTCTCTCTCTCTCTCTCTCTACCTGGGCACAGTTTTTATTTTTGGCTCTTGGGACGGTTATGCGGTCATCCTGACGACCGTTGAGGGTAGCGAATTATGTTATTGTACATCTATTTTTCATCTTTATTTCGTTATTATTATTATTATTATTATTATTGTTGCTATGAATAATAAATTGATAATTGCTGAAATTGTGACGCGACCGTATTAGCCCATTTAAGCGGAAAACAAAATCAGAAGCTGTGTCCGAGATAATTAGCCGAGAGCGGCTCGCGTCCAACAAGAAAAAACGTGCTGTCGTTCGTAGTTCGGTAAAAGAGCTCAAATGCACGCCCGTGCACAGTGTATCCGCCACTCGACGTCGTGAGCATCAGGTGAAGATCGTTGAATGACGAATGATACTGATAAACGAATCTATAGTGGAGCTCTTGGTGCCACAACTTCGTGGGCGAACGAGTTGTCCTGATATATATATACCCGGCTGTCACCTGCTCGGACACGCAACGATAGATGTTATTTGCGGAGAAATCGACCCAGAACATGGCTAATCCACTTACGAAAATGACTGCATATAAACATTGCCGTTGATCAACAGATCATATCTAATGCATGGGCCGTTCGAGGGTGTTATCTCGTATTGCAGTCGACGTTCGTTCGTTGTAATTCAGATGTTCAATTTAATAACACATGGCGTAATGATCTGATACATGTACAACAGAGCAGGGCCTCCGATCGAGTATCCGAGGTATGGGGACATTGCCATGGCTTAACTGTACGTTGTACATGAGAGTGAGTCACCCATAATAATGTCCTGATGGGTGAACAGGAACGGTGCATAGTTGTTTTCTTTGCTGGTCCTCACGTCATGAGGCGCCAGCCTCCCTGGGCTTCTCGAAGCGCCAACCGACAAACAGTTCTATAAAAGTGACCACACCAAAGTATCTAGCGGCAACCATTGTTCGGAGATTACCTGAGGTTTCAAGTTAGCCTAACAAAGAATAGCAATGTCTCTTTGTCTCTTTTTGAACATACATTTTAACTTCATTATTATTTATTATTTATTACATCGAATGGATTTAACATGGCGTTTTTCCGATTTGGGCAATATATCATATCTTGTAGCCTACAGATGATTCGATTTTCGGCGGCACTCTAAAGATCAAAGAGGGGAGTGAGGGGAGAGATGGAGTTTTTTAATAGAGAGATTTCATCTGCTCTATGATATTCTGCCTCAGCCAGACCCTCGTGCGTGAGGTGGTTGAATTCAATCGATCCTAATTAGCATTGCTATCAATATTTGAATGTTTTGCACCGTTATAATTAATAGGAGCACTCGTCTGCGCAGCTCCTTGCTGCGCAATCATGATGATATTCGTATGGTTAATTAGCAAAAGATCGGACTTTGTACTTCCAAACTTAAGTGGTCTTCATATGAATATAGTAAACCTGTCATTGTACCATCTTTGGTTTAGATTTCGAGCTGTTTGTAGTTGGTGGCCGTAAACTCCGACATGGCTTCAATACTACTGAACTAGCATAAATAATCTGGATACTAGGCGTCTTCCTCGACTGTTGAGGAGGAGAGAGGATTTAATCTCAGTGCAGTGTATATATGTATATATCTACACTGTACTGTCGTATATATATATTATAAAATAACGACGACATAATAGCAATCACTGTGATAGCAACAAATAAAGAAATCCAATAATCAAACCACTGTGCCAGTTTGAAAGGGCTGTGTCCAACCCTGATATTGAGTGTAGGTTACACAATAGTTCTTCATTCAATACAATTGTACCAGGCCTTTCCGCCTTTGACCTTAAATAAATGTCTTCTTGAATTGAATTGAACACACACAAAGCCCGAATTTAGTGGTCCATTTTCTAGTCAACTGAGTTGTCAACAACAGCTCATCGCACGCTTGCGTTTGAGCAAAATAAAGATTAGCAAAAATCCATCGTATAACGGGAAACATTGCCCATTGCAAGGTACGGAGAGGTTTTCTACATCTAATAGATTTCAGCTCTGACAGAGGTAATGAGGCATACACTCATCGTGTCTCGCAACGTCGACGTAAACGCAACGCTCAAAGTTAACTAATACAGGCAATTCCATTCATTTGTATCTATTCGATCTGATTTGTATCGTTCAAAAGCCTGCAGCAGTTACCACCATTCTGGTTACGATTCATCAGCGAAAGTAGAATAAGGCTTCTTTTTAACTTATGATATTATTTTATAATAGTCGATTTACTGCTGCTATATTATTGTATACGTCTTCCTACTCAGTTAGTTTTGTCTAGCGCATACAACCACCATTAGCAGCCGTTGTGCGTGTGGCGTTGTCATTCGCCAGAAAGTGACTCCTGCCCGCCGCTTCGAGAGGTCATCATTTCTGTTGTTTTGCTATCGCCACCCGCCTCTCGACACATTTTGGGCTGAAGTGCCGTGAGGTCCTGGCGAAGATAGTTTAGAATTGTGCTTCACAGGAGTCCGGGCGTCGCGTTTCGGGTAGCTTTGGCTCACAAAACTTTTACTAAAGTCTTCACATATAATAGAAACGCTAGTCGGTTGCCGATTGATATGGATCCTTTGTACTTGTGCACGGATGCGAATCCGTATGTAGAAGGAGTTTCTCGTAAACCTGTTTGTACTGTAAGAACGATGGGAATTCAAGCGAGGTAATTAGTTAGGGAGATCGTTGTAAAAAGAAAACGCTTCCAAAAAGGCATGTATATATTGGGAAATATCTAGAGAGATATTTTGATATTTGGAGAAATAACGATGAACGTATCTGATATAATAAGATTACTTAATAATGTAGCAGCTGGTGAGTCCCAACGTCAGGTTAGACTGAGCTGATACCTTATATTGCCGTTAACAATAGCTGCAGAAAATGACCACGAACATAATCCAACCGTCTGAAAGGCTATCGGACGTCAATTGTGCGTGACCTGTCCCTGACACTCAGCGATGTCCGCATCAATCTACTCGTAACTAAGCGATTCGATACGGGTTTCCAATCATATCGACATGAAGCATTTTGTACGTATTTGGTTAGTAGTATAACTCTCTCCGGAGGTGTCCGTACGTTTGACGAAAATTTCCCCCTCTCAGAAAAAAAAAGTGTGACCTGAAGGGTCGACGCATGGTTGAAATCGTATCCCAAAATCCACAACTCACCACGCACGCGCGCGCACCCAGACACACACACACACACCACTATCAGTGGAGTGTCAGCGTCTTAAACCTGTTGATTTCCAGCATTTGCTTACGTTGTTGTCGTGTCGAAACGACTCAGAATCGAACAAATATATATATATATAATCGAGCATATGAACAATCATTCATTACGCTGTTGAGGAATCACTATTGTTTAGCCTGTGGCTGCATCTTAAACAACTTCATCCGATTTCTATATTTGATTAGTACGAACAGCTGGAAAACGCCGCGGTACTGTTAGACATGAACACGATAGTTCACATTCGGTGAGCGGGACCCCGGATTGCTGAGCGAACCTGAAACTCATCATACACTACCTACCCTCAATATAATACTTACATTCGATTTGGTGAGCACCGTATCAAGGTCAGCAACCCTTTAATTTGGGGTAACTCGAGTCAGATGGCATTTCGACCCCAAAATAAGAATCTCCCTCCATCAGTCTAATGTCGATAACGCATTGCGCATATTGCTCACGTAATGAGCATCAAGCACAATATAACGACAGCCCTTCGTCGCCCCTCCTCATATGGACAACACCACCAGCGCCGTTGTCCTCAGACGAGACAAGCGAACGAACAACGGCGTTCGCAGAAGTCTTGTATCTCGCATGGGTCCAGCGGTGGTAGCGTCTCGTGCTATTACCACGAGGAATTACTACTACAGTAATAGCAACAACACTACAAGATCATACATATATATACATCTGAACGACAAAGAGAACATGGGTATCTTCCAGCTTTTCGATCTAATCAGACGCCGCCGCTGTTGCCGCTGTTACTTCTGTTGTTTGCATCGGTGTGCTGGCACCGAAGCAACCCGACCAACCGCTCCCGCTCGCTCCTCTCTCTCTTCGACGGCTAGCTCAGTGTTCTACACTGACTGGTCACATGGTCCCGGGTGGACATTGCGTAGACCCGCAGGAGGGAAGGCAGCCAGACAGAGAGAGATGGTCGGTTCTGTCGGAGCGAGCGTATCCGAATCCGCCGTCCCGGACGAACTTCCCCGTTCAATCACCAGAATTGTCCGACCTCACGAGAACTGGACTCTGCCTCCCTGACACGCTAACACTAAATAACGGTGCCCGGCTCGCTTTTCTTTCTGTTCCGCTCATTCGCTCGCTCGTTTGTTATATATATATATATTTTTTTCTTCTTCTCTTTTTGGCTTTATAAGCTAACGCTCGCCGGTCAGCGAACCTCAGAAGCGAGAAATGGTCCTGGAGAAGCGGTGCGGCGGCATGGAACGCACCTAGACGCTGGCGGCCGTACAGCGATAGGCAAGTGTAGGCACTGCACCGTGAGGAGAGCGAGTGTCACATCTGCACAGTAAGTGCAGTGGATCAGCCGAGAGCGAGACAAGATGACGGCGACGACGACGTCGGTCTCTGGCTGTCGGGCTCGCGTTTACGCGCAGCGGTTCATCACGGAATCGGGTGACTGTAATCTGTAACAACACCATCACCGCAGGCAGCAGCAGTAACGCTACACTCCGGTTAGTGGAAGAGAAATGAGTACCGCCGTAATGAGAGAGAGAGAGAGAGAGAGAGAGAGAGGATGTCACCACCGAATTTTCGAAGACGACGACAACGACAATGATGAAGAGAGAGCCTCGTCTCGGGGGGAGGGGATGGCCAGCTGACGATATCAAGTGCAGCGAGACATACACCTCGCGCAGATAAATATATATATATTATATTGTATCTTTCTTCTGCCTACCTTGATGGCCTCTATCTCTCCTTGCTGATTATTATGATGACCTTACATTATTATTTCGACTTCATTGCACTGCATTCGCAAACTACGTAAACGCTGGGAGAGCTGCTAAGAGCTCAGGTGTAGCAGGAAGATTCAGGGCTCAGGAGGACGACGGCGACAACAGCGAGTGGGTGACAAGACAGTGTGACCGGCCTGCATTGGCGAATGACTGGTTTGGCAACAGGTGACGGCCTGAGCTGCAGTTACCTACACTGCTCTTGTTAGATAACGTTTGATTGGCGACGATTTTGACTATTGCCGCAATGATTATATTTATCACCATCATCATCATAATTAGTGGTGGTAGCAATTCTTTACGCTCGTTCCTCGACTTAACAGCGTCAGGACGATGCGGCATTTCTCTGTTGATAGCACATTGTACAGAAATTAGTAAATAGTTGACAGAAGCGTGCGGGAAATAATGTGAAGTCTATTTGAGCTTATGAAGAGTTGGTGTTATGACTTCGTCCGGACGAGACTGAGGATAGAATACGTTTCTTAATTTAAGTGAGGACCGCTGTGGCGTAGGCGAACAGCTGAGTGTCAGCTCGATGAGGAAAAATGCTTGCAACGCAATGATTATTCATTCCACTGAACGATCACTAATCATTAGAAGCGGGGATTTCGATCTCGGACAAAACTCAATTTTGTCATTTGCTTAGCACAAATTCCACGCATCTTGCATATGCATAAGAGTATATATGTATATATGAATAGTAATCACAATAATCACATGAATTGGGTATGACTACAGCAATAACAGCATCAGCAACAACATATGAATGAATATTTCCATTTTCCTCGACGTGGAGCAGAGCGATGGTTCCTTTTTTTTTCAAAATGAAAAACTAACTTGTACAGCTTGACCGAGACCTTCAGATCTAAAAATCTGTCTTGTGTCACGAACAGCTTGGCCTGAACTTGACCGTTATATATAATAGCTACTACTACTGTGTCAGGCCACTGGGCCACCACCCCTGTCCGGCACCCGCCACTCGTTGCGTCGTAAGATGACGAAGCAAGAGCTGAATAGTCAATCGCTGGCGTTATCCAATCTTTCATTTTTGCTTATCACGAATTTGCTGTTTTTCGTGGTGTGCGGATCTTCGTCCATAGTATGTAATACTCTGAGATCGTGGACGTTCAATGCAACGAAGACAGGTCAGTTGTAACGGTTGATCGTATGTGGATCGATGGATCGAATCACGTGCCCGCAGTGAGATGCCCGCCCCCACGAAGAAGGCTGCGATTGCAAACAACTAAATAGTTAAAACATAGTTGTCCACTTCCAAATTTTCTTTGGATAATCGCCAAATAAACAATTAGCAATTATATGATATGATACATCTGTTTGTTCAGTACAATTGGACGGTGATTTGTTAGACTGACACTGCTGAGATGTTTTTTATTTCAAAAGTATATTATATATAAATACAAACAAATATATGTCTATATATATTTGTCAATAGAGGGCGTCATCTCTCATCTTTGGCCCGAGGCACACAATGCATGTCAATAAAATACATTATATTATATTATATATATATATATATATAGATCCTGCTCCGAGTTTCGGGTGAATTTATTTTAGTATATAATAATCATTATTATTATTATTATTATTATTATTATTATTTTGCATAATTATTGTACTATTATAAATTATATAAGACTGTATTTAGTAGAACCACTCCAACGGTAGCTATATGTATCACTAAACCACATCAGAACACGCTGGCATTAGTTCATATGGAAATGCATTCTAATATATATATATATATATATATATTTTGCGATTTGTCGTTAACTCGAAACAAATTGTCTACAAGTCCTGTTTGTATCGCGAAGAAAATTACGCCGCTGCTACAATTATAGCTACGCCGCAAATTCCACCAGCGCCGCTTCTGTCTAATTAAGAATGATCTGACTGTCTAAAGAAATCATGGCGATGTTCACCAAACAAGAAAGCGATCTCCCTTCAAGTGATCAATTCATATTTGGTTTGACTTCATCCATTTATTTGCTTCTGTGGTCCTTAGCTTAGCAGCTAATCAAATGTATTTGTAATTTACTAACATGTACCTCACTGTCAATTCTGTCGTCTTGTACGTCGCCTCCATCCGTACACAAGAAGGAAAATAAATCGAAAAACATGGAGTGTATTGTAGGTGCGTTATTCGGGCTTACATAATGGCAACTCATCTGTCCGTGTACGTTTGTGACCGAATAGCAATTTTAGCCAAGACTTACTAATTATACAATTACCTGTTCTGTAATTGTCGCGTTGACCTATTTCTGAAGTACGCGTCTACCAGACACGTTTTCATATTCCAGATATATGAGTTATTCATGTTTTTCGAGCTCGTAAAATACTGCGTGCTGTTCTGTGACCATCATTATCAGGCTTACCTTGCTATGATGGCCATGTACAGGGTGTTAGAAAATTCATCGACAATATTTAAAGAGATGAAGGGAGCGCTCAACGAAAAGAACGCTGTTTCCGATGCGGCGTTATAACTAAATGGCGACATGCGTTGTATAAGTGACGTGACAGGTATCAATTAGGTAGAAATAGGTAATTGTTCAAGAACCACTGATCCGAAGCATTCATTAAGAATAAGTAGTAATCACTTAAATGATACGAAGTATTTTGCATTAGTCGCAGCAGATCTTGTACTTTAGCTTTCAGATTTGTTTGAGTGCTACAGAGAATTGTAATAGCCTCCTTTGCCTCGATGAAATTGTGAGTATCTTGCTAGAATTCGAGAATTCTGTTCAATCACCCTTCAAGCTCGACCAATGGCTGAAATATATGGGCGTCTTGTCAGCAACGGTGGGGATTGTCTCAGAGGAAAGGATAGTCCCCCAAACCAACTTTCATAAGAGTCTGCAGGAGCCTCGTAGACGAGAATCTTCATCTTTAGTCGTTACCAAAGTAAATAATCCGATGACCGCGGCTGGCCAGCACACCAAGTCGACCGTCTTAGGCTAACGATAACAGCCAGCAACAAAATCTCCCCGTTGAAATGTACACACAGACAGAGCGGCAGCAGTATCAACAAGATTCTCTGAATCAGTTGGCCGCTGAAGTCGGTTGTGGGAGCACTATAGCTCTGATGACGATAGTGGTTTCGGAGATGTTCAGTATCGTCGATACTGATGTGCATCGATCCGTTTTTGGTCGGTGACAAACTTGGGTTGGTGTCGCGGCATCGGGGTCGCTCTTTCGAAGACTTGTTGTGATAATCGGCCTAAGAAAATCGGCTACGCGTCGATTGACGAAAAGATACTCGAGTCGACCCTCAACTCTGTTTCACAGTTATAGACAAATTAGTGGTTTAGGCCAAAACGAATGAAACTGCACAGTCAACGGCCAGCCGTAATCAAACCCCTCTAGTGATTTTGCACCGATAAAAGAGAAAATTGAAGTGTCCCACATTTAATATGTCTAGTTATAACAACTAGAACTGCTAATTGCCATTATTTGCTAATAATGAGCCGATCCGTGATGAAAACTATTCGATTTCTGGCAGAATCCCTTCTACAAGGACAGATTGTCCTCAGAGTTAGCTTCATACTTGAAAATAGAAAATAAACTTGATTTCGAAACATACGGAATGTCTCACACGTGTCATTTGTACAAAACACTTTGGCAGTTGGCAATAAACGATGCCTCAGTTATCCAAGGGACGAACATGAAGAGATCGCCGAGAGAAAGAGGGCGCGAAACGAAATCTTTCGTTTGAAAAAGTTCACTTCAGAAGGTCCTCATGCTGACTGCTCTGAACTCGGATCATTTATCGTCATCCCTGACACAATAGGGATAGCTCATATGCACGAGACGAAGTTTCGGCGTGAAAATTATCCGTATGCAAGAAGCAACTGTTGTTATATTTCTACGAGAGCTTATGAGTTGACGGCACACACGCGCCACAGCAATGATCAGAGTACAGACGATGATTGTGGTAACACCTACATATATGTGCATATATATATATGTATATATATACATCTACATACATATATACATACATACATATATATATATATATATATATATATATATATATATATATATTGTAAGTAATTGTGCTAATATTTGTATAAGCGATCTGTGTTCATGCTGGCTGATTCCGGCAAAATACGAGCGCTTGCCTCCATTGTGGGGAAGGGACGGCACCATCCTGACCGGCACCAAATGTTCACATCGAATTCTGGTGGCGTTCAATTAAACTAAACTGGCGTGACGAAGTACAAAGTCAAAAATGATGAAACCTATTGTAAAGTGCCTCGTCCCTAAACTTCGAGATGCTTCGAAGTTAAAAGATAGAGGAATACAGATGATCTCTCTCGATGTCGCGGTAACCGATCGTCACGGAGAAGGTTGCCCGTAACCCGTCGCAGTCGCCGTGTGACCTGTTCGTGCATTGTGTTTTCAATATAGATCGTAAATACTGCAAATTGGCAGCTGGGTGACCCGGAGCGGTACCAAGGAAACTTGTCCACCAGCGATCAACTCGCTCGTATCACAACTTCCCTCACACACACACACACTATGATATACATGTGATAAACTATGATATACATGTGAATCCCTCTGGGTGAGTTAATGTAGAAGGAATAAAGACACACTCATTGTACATTGTTTACTGACTTTTATATTATATTTAAACTTGCATTTTTGGTCTTCGTAGTTAGGTTAAAAATACGAAAAATAGATACCATTTTTACACAATATGTATATATGTACAGGACCTCTCAGCTACTCATCAACTTCATTATAATTGTCGATCCGCCATCTGATATTGTGTTTAGTCTCTATAGTAAGTTTCTAGTAGGAGCAATTTTAAATGACTTCTATCCAATAATTTTAGATTCACGTTCAAATTCTGTAGAATATTTTACCCATATAACCTAGTTAACCTTTAGCCGCGTTGTATTTTACTTTCTGCTAACAGACACACGTTAGAAAAAAAAGAAGCTCTCAGAAGCTGATGCCGCCCTTAAGCAATATCCGCTCTGGGTTCAGCTTTCTTGCTCTTCTCCGGATGAAGAAGAAAAATAGTGATAGTTTGGCCACTTTTTCATGATACATCCTCCCTGATTTGTCCACGAGAGCAATTATGAGATACTCGACTTAAAGCTTCCAACTCTCGTATCAACACGTTCGATAGCCGACTTAAAGCGTATAGCCCTCATTCATACGGTGATATGAACGGTGTCCCAAATAAGTCGAGCCCGCTCCGCAAAAGAACGGCCAGCAGAGATGGCGTGCATTGTGGTCTTCTTTGCCACACTGATCTCTAATAAATGAATAGACAAATGACGACATATCAAAAATAGCTCTGGACGCCCACATCAATCAATCAATCAATTAATCAATCAATATAGTCTCATCCTCGTATCCATACCTTGCTTCATATACGACACATATGCTTTGTCAGTTACCATTCAAATGGACTCGCGCTACGATTCCCCTTTAAAATTGACGAATGCCGAAGAGGACGCGCCGCGGCCACTGTGTGTCTCGTCATGTCAATCGGTATATGCTTGACATCTATCAGAGTAAGGCATAATAGCCAACGATATTCTCCGCACGCACACAGCGCCGCAAAACGTCACCTTTGCAAATATCGTTATCCACGCACGCCAGCCACGTCCCGACGAACGTGTCGTCGATCAGCTAACATTTAATAATAACAACAACAACTAGTAAACAGTGGAAGCCATTTGTACTCATTGCATCTGCAATCTCTCTCACTGTGAAGCGCTCCTCGACTAGCTTAAAAACACAGAGCGAGATTACATCAGTTCTTGTCCGTTTCACCTACTATTGTATAGTTTGATATTTACATTGTACATTGACATAATGTACGTCTGCGCACATTCTGCTCATTCATCCTATTCGTAAACCAATCGACGGACATCTCCCAGCCGTCGTCGTCTTCTGTACAATCGTTTCCCGGTCGACATTGGCGACCTCAATAATAGGTACTAGTATTATTATTATTATTATTATTACTATTATTATTACTATTATGATTATTATTATTATTATTATACCAATAATAATGTCACGTTGGAGTGTTGTTTCTCGTCGCCTTCTCTGTCCCGGTCAGTTCGGATTTCACCAACTCGCTGTATCGATTCACACTATCAGTATCATCGAGCGTCTTGAACAACCAACATTCGCTCGCGTACCCAACCATTCATGGCTTGACACTTCTCACGAGCTGTGTGATCCCTCTGAATGGATTTTGCCCATCATATATATATATATATATATATATATATGATGGACATGAGAAGAGAGTCGTCCTAAGGTTAGAACAGCTCTGGCAAATCAACGTGGTAGAAAATGATACGGCGCATTATGTATGCAGCATCTAGATCTTCGCTAATATTTCGTAAGCAGTTTAAAAGCGATTGTATCATTCGCAACAACGCTGTTACGACTATCCTTCGACGGTAGCCAGTGAACTGCTGGGAGTCCTATTTCGTTTATCTCATTGATGTTTAGTTGGCCATTGACTTTTGTCGCCATGTTGGTCCTCTACTCTTATCGATATTGGCCAATTTCGCTGTCTCGCGCCACTGCTTCGTTCACACCGTTTGTATCCGGTATTTGCACTGAGATGATAATTAGATCAAATCTCAAGTATCTCCTACGACGATTTCAAACGACTTCGAGCGGTTTTAAGTGTATCGTGTTCTTCGTCGTGGTGCAATCAATTAATAGTAAGGTCGTTTTCGGCCAGAGATGTAGTATAGCCTGTGAAAACTGGGCCGATAATTGCGTTTTTTATAATTACCAAATCGTAATTTAGCTTGGTAGACAGGACGATATTGCATTTAGCCAATAGGCGTGTTTGAGGCTGAAAAAAATAATGCTGTGTCTTGACGTCCAACGAGCATCGTTCGCCGTTAAATGTTTCGGAGTCGGATAACGTTCCCAAGCGATTTCGGTTGGATTGACCCCGCACAATTCGACGTCTCGAAACAAAACCCACTATGGACAACGTTGTATTGTCGAGTGGCACTGCCAACGCAAATAAAGCTGATCAATAAATCCCAATAATGTATGGTGTATAGACATCGGTCTCAAGCGGCAAGAACCAATCGAATACTGTCATTTTTCCTCAATCAATATGTTCGGCTACTGATGAACGTGTGGTATAGGCTGCGCCCAGCGTCTTGTACATTCGGCCCACTTCGTATGAAGTGACCTCGTCACCGACTACCTATTTCACATAGCTTCCAAGGCATAGCACTCCCTTCATTAGACGATCGAGCAATATCGATGCTACGAAACCTACGTTCATAGGCTCTGCACCATCTGGCATATCGCTTGAAGAGAGTAGACTAATCAGTCTTCTTCGTAATTCAGAATCATCATTATGACGTCAGCGGGAGGTCGAGGCCGAGCTAGCTAGCTAGCTAGCCGCGATCTCAGTCGTGATCGGGAAAGCGCAGCATGATCACAATGATCAACGCGATACCGACTAGCACCATGAAGATTTTGAACAGCCTAGATCCCTCGGTGTGTCTCGAGTTGAGTTCGTGCGGGAGAATTTCAAAGAACGTTATGTACACGAAGGTGCCCGCTGCCACACACTGCAAAACGCCGTTGACCATTGGCGGTGCGCCATCGATACCGATTGCGATTCCAATGCCGATGGGCGCCATGGCAGCGAAGACCGACAGACACGAGAAAACCGCGCAGTGACCCAATCGAGTGCTTGAGCTGACGAGATTCGTCGACAGGGTGATGGCGATAACGCACTTGTGGACGACAATCGCTCCGAACAGCTGAACCACCTGTAACGGGTTGAAAAATCAGAGAACGAATTGGTGATGATGGTGTGTGTGAGGTGTGCGAAATGACACTTGAACACAATCAGACACAATATGAGGCAATGAAGCACACAAGCACATTGGAACAAATACGCTGAAATGGCGTTGTAGGTATGAGCGGAATATTCGGGCGAATGTCTTCATTGCAAATATAAACGGGAAACGTGATACAGATAAGTTCAGAAGCTGTCTGTGTATTCTAATCGACAGTGGAAGAATCGAAGATATTATCGATGTCGAACAAAAAAAATACAACGACACCAAATCAATTCCGCTGTGGTCGGCTAGCCAACGCTTAATTGGAGGCACTACTGAGCTCGATTCGTGGTTGCTATTTACCCGTGGAACATCTACGCTTCGAACAAGTAAAGGGTTCGCTGGGAGTTGGATAGTGTGAGCCCGTCGCCCAGTGAAAGCTTGTGAGCAACGAGCTCGCCTTGTTAACTAACTCATTAACTGTGACGCATATATAATAACATTACCAGCAATTAAACATCAATGAATGCCAACCTGTGGAGTACTGTCCTGAAGGCCAATGGCCATTCCTTCGAAAATCGAGTGGAGCGACAAGGCAAAAACCATGACAATTGCCCTGAAGGCGGAATGACTTCCTGGATCACCGTGCATCGATACCGTCGTCATGCGGTCCTCATCGTCCGAATCCGACTGTGATTGGTCCAGTTCATTCGCTTCCACCTGTATGATCAATAAGTTCATGTCCGCTTGGTTATTTTCGAAGTTCTGCTGGAAATTCTATGAAATTAATGAAGTTCAAACAAGTTAAGTCCGTAACGACAGCTGTAGTTCATGTACAGGGCGGTGAGTCCCCGGTGGGAGGGTCATGTTTGGTTCACATCGCCTCTAAAATGCGCCTTTCCCAGATATACTATTTCATAATCTATTCCAATTCAGAACTTGTGTAGATTTCTGTGACAAACATCGCTGCGAGAGTAATTCCTCGAAACGAATCGCGCTACGGTGTTCCAATGTTCTAAATCCAATTCACCTCAGTCCAAAGACGTCTGAGCACGGATAGGAGCTAGGTGGGATTGTGTGGCTCTCCTGATATCGCAGAAATAAAACAGAGCCGCAGGCAACTGAGATTTACTTAGTCGGAATGGGAGTAAAAATGGATGCAGCGAACCCAAACCAAAAAGGCCACCCCCGAAAGATCTCTGGACCCCACTGACTGACGCCCAAAAGTGAAGTCGGAGCCTATTAACGACCCTGGAGGCATCCAAGGGGTAATCGCGCTCGGTGCACTTCGACGCAAACATGAACCCACCGTCGTCCAGAGCACAATTATGCGTACAAGTATGAATCCATCACTAGTAGTTATAATAATGATCGCCGCCACCATTGTCGCCATTACCGTCATCAGCATCATCTCGCACTGATATTTGTTTCGCGATCTCTATATGTCATGGAGTTCGATTTGTCATCGGCTGTCATCTCTACACGAATTCATCGTTCCCCAAAAAGTGAAAATTTCACCGATATTCATCCGTCAGAGACAGACAGCAATAGGTCCCGCAATCTGTGAGGTGTATTGTTACCACTCCGGCTTCAGTTGTTATACCCCGTTACTGTGCGTATCTGTGAGGCGTTGTGCTACCCGAGCCTACAAGTAAAACATGCACCCACAGCCAGCGAGGGCGAGAGAGAGCGAGAGAGAAAAAGATAGATACGTCAGAACTTCCAAGTCATAGTATGTAGTTGTGATTATGGTTAGTGTCACACATTGCGGAACACCTTAAGAACGCTAAGTCAAATGGTATTCAGGCTGACTCTCAGCCAACATTTAACAGATGCCATTGATCGATGATGGCAATGACGACAACGTGCTGAGAGCCTCGGTTGCGCTGAATATTCTCTCATTTCGAAGTCAGAGAAACAACATGTGAACGACAGCTTGCAATACATATAAATATGTGGAAGGGTGGGGCCAAACAGCGAGAGGCAGAGTTTCAAAGCAGAGATTGATAGAGAAAAAGAAGAGATTGAGTTGCCACCGTCGTACCCCAACGGGTTTGTTCATGCTGCCGTTTCTGTCGGCGCCGCCGAGAAAGCTGGAGGAGTATGGATAAGTTGGGACCCCATTAACACCCGAAGGACCATCTTGGGATTGTGCACCGTCGTCCTCAACAACGAGGCGAACTTCATTCTCAGGCCCTTGAGAATCATCTCGATCGTTTCGGACGACGCTGACAACCTTGATGGCAGTCCCCGACGGTTCATCGGGTCGAGCAGAACCACCGACCTCTCCATTGGCCTGTCGTTCAGCCGCGTCCAGCTCATTCCTGTGGATACTCCCGTAGTTGGGTACTGGCGCAGGGCCTTGATCATCTTCTCTGGGAGGCGCTGGATGGTGACTGTGACCATGACCGTGGTGACACGAATGGATAACCTATCATGCAATGAACAGCAGACGAAGACACGAAGAGTGAGATCGTTGAAAGGAATACAGCATTACCCAGATATACAATACAGCATGACCAACACAAATGATAACTACTTGCGGTATCCTCCATTCACCCCAATACTTCGTCTAAATAGACAAACGAAACCCGCTATTACACCTTGACATTATTATATGACGCTATTATACCCGCTATTATATCTTGAAATTAAACTGTATTCACTCAGCCACTAATCAACACGTTATAGGCATATTTGTCAATACATATTGCCATCAGCGCGCCAGCTTGGAGGGCTAAGCCTCTGGATGTGAAGGCCCAGGGTGGCAGGTTCGTGATACACATATAAGAGAACTTAAGCATTGTAACAATTGCAGTTCCTTTAATAAGAAGCCAATAAAGCTTTACCTTTTACCTGTTTAACATATAGAGGCAAAACATATTTCTCTTTAATACATTCGCGTATTAAACGCGCTGAATGATGCTGATATCATCAGTCACATGACAAAAGAACCAACGAACAGGTTTGCTCTATTGTAAACCGATATGATCTCTATTCTCACCTGTTCCAACAGGAGGACGAGCAGGAATCCGGCTATGATGATCGCGTACGGCAGTGGGAAATCGATTGAAATCTTCGCGTCAACGAGTGCCGCGTTCATTTTCTCCGTCGCCTCCGGTATCAGATGCAGGAAGCACGTCGCGAGAAATACCCCACCGCCAAGGCAGGACAGTCCCGTCAGGACGTGTCGAACCATACCTTGGCGACTTTGCGACCGCCGAGACAGAAGCACCGGAATCGATGCGAACAGCATCGTTCCACAAAACAGTCCGATGGCAATGAAGAGCTTAGCCGTGTTCGGCTTCATCCAGGTGTCTCCTCCACCGTCGTTGACAGCAACGTCCCCTCCATCGAGCAATGTGTCGGCCGACATCGCGGTAGATTTCCCGAAGAACTTCGCGTCCGTGAACGCCCCCTAATGTGACGAGGCAGCAGGGAAAGAAAGAAAGAAAGAAAGAAGGAAATTATGAGAATATCGAACAAACTCTAAGGAGCCACCACATAAAGGTAGCAACCCTCAGCGGAACGTTGTGGGTGTTTCAATACGGTTTGCTCTCCGAGGAGTGGCGTTAATTAGTGTACGGCGCAAATTCCCCTTGGTGGCATTCGAGTGTGAACGATCCGAATCGGTGAGGCACATGTTTTCTTTTAAGTTTTCTTCAGAATTTATTTTCCGTCTGAGTGTGAGTTTCCAATCTACTTTACCCGGTATTTGATGCAATAATTGTGTACGATTAAATTTTGCTCCTTCATTTCTAGCCCTGCCTCTTTGTGGAAAGAGGTGGAAACAAGTGGAAATCTCTGAGAGACGCGTGTTGAATTTATCACTTAGTCGATAACACTATTCACACGGCGTATACGGTAAACACTAACTGAGTGCTTCATCGGTACAAATAAAGGTGTTCGAAATTCGGTCATTCTCACAGAGCGAAACGGCAAAAGCCGCATCCCCCAACGTAGGTCGCCGAGTAGATGACAGCAGGGTTCAAAATCGATTCACGATATTAACGATTAGGGCCAACTTAACCAAACGCTCACTACGGCCAAGGCTATAGTACATTCCCGCGGGAATACCTGCATCAGCGGTACCGACTAAGATAGCCTACGACTAATCTGACCAACCTAGTTCACAGGTCATCATCATCGTCGCCATGATTATTATCGGTCTAGTTTGACAGTAGTATGATACGAATTGAGTAAGGCTGTATCTGTATCCGTGTTGTCCGCGGGTACAGGCGATATCTACCTGGCTGTCCGCCCTCGTACGATGCAGAGACTAGAAGCGATTACCATAAACACAATACCCATAGGTAAATATATACATGTCTGTACTGATTGTTTGATTGACGTGAATCACTAAAGGTCACCAGCAGCGCCGGCAGCAGCAGCATGGTGCAGACCGGTCAAACTGCCTAGAACTGACTCTGTTGGGAAGTCGCTGCGCACACTTCAGCTGCGGTAGGCGTGTGTCCACGACGCGTGTGGCGACTCTACATGGACAGACGCCGAGGGGCGCACTCGGTTCGCCAGGGCAGAGTTTCTTTTGCGATTACGAAGCAAAGTGGCGAATAACGAGTGTGACCATCGCAGACCGAGCCGAAATAACGGCGCGTTTTTATTTGCTCTTTGCCCCGACAAATTAGCGATCAAATAGGACCACTAAGGACCGATAAGATACCGTGGCCAAATTCAAGATAGAGACATGCTAGATAGATGGATCGATATGGGCCTGTTCGAGGTATGGCTGTCTCGCCGGTATAACTGGACGTTCCGCAGTTGAAGAGCAGTCCACCTTGGGCTCTTTATATGATCGTATCTAGGGAGGCGCGGATCTTTCCTATCAGTTATGTTTATCGTAGTAACATGACCATAATACTGATAGTGACTATGACTCCGATGGCGAATGAGTCCAGGGGCCCTTCTCGGCCGCAGGACAAAGTCCACATATTATCATGCATTCGAGATGAATAACTATGAATAACATCATTCCTATTAATATCATTTGATCATGATCGCTGTGAATATCATATCATGGAAGACTCAATACAACCGAACATCTTCACTGTACCTCACTAAACGTGATCTCCTGAACGAAACCAGATCATTTACACACATAGAAGGACGATGTCGTTAAATCATAGGATAACTCGAATCAGGTTGCGTATCAAAAACAACATCCCTTCATTTGTCGCTTGTTTAGTGCGTTTCGGTAGGGGAGAGCAGAGCTCAAGCTACAATTGGAGACATTTCCATCCAATAAAACAGTGCTTCAGTGCATGATCTATGCACAGGAAGGTGAAGAGTGTACAAGATAGAACGCATCTGCTTGTTGATACACAAGCAATGGCGACGGTTTGATAACATCTGAGCGCGTAAGTGGTTCAAAGATTCTCGACGAAAGAGAATCACTTATTTTTATACATTTTTACGTTTTCAGCACCATTTCGAAATATCGAGAATGCCATTTATAAACGTATTACTGCTTCAATGTAACAATTACTTGTGTATATTTATTGTCGATCAGCTAAACAAACTGTAGAAATACACTCGATGTATGCTGCTTCGACTGTATCTCAACGACGCTTGGTGAGTGGGATTTTTTTCAAAATTTCCAAAATGGCCATCTTATTCTTAATACTTCGTAGTGCGGGAGCTGCCCTACGAATAGTCAACGGTTCAATTCAAGTTCACCCGCACTAATGTTATGCACTGTAATTGTGTCTCGACTGCTTCGTTGCCGTGCGATCCAATTCCTAACGGCATTAAGCGCTACCGTGTAAAATCCCTCAATGTGTTTCTACTGAGCTTGGTATCACATTCAGTTGCAAGACGGTTGCGGAGTATTACGGCGTCGCACATTTCAATCATCGACAAATATCAAACTCATCCAAACGTACACAAAACACCTACTCGCAATGAGTTTCACGAATCCCGTCACGACAATTCACAGCGGTGGAGTCTAGTGAGCACGCTGACGAGACGACGAGTCACGTCGCCGACTACGGCAATCCTGGGCGCATTCGCCACCCAGCCACCGATTGTAGCAGCGTCGATCTGCAATCGTTTGGTCAATGCAAAGCTCCCGCGTGGATATCTGCTATTTAAGCTCTCTCTGCTGGTCGCAGGGCATTAATTGAACTATTCTGCGTAACATGCCGCCAAATACCGTAGATGGTTCACAGTTGCAAATCCCCAAAGGGTGTCCGTCATCTGTGACGCCGCTCAATGCGGAATCCGACCGTAGGAGAACAATCGGCCATCCGAATCGTGCGCATCGAAATCGAGCTGGTTTGCTTCGTTGGGATTAGCAGATGATCAAGGAAGGTTCGAACGAAGTTTTGTAATAGATTATATCGTCCTAAGCCTGAGGAATCACAATCGACGACTGACAATAGCTTCAGAAGATCCGGTGCATTCCGTGTAAAGGCTACAAATAACGGTAAATAGAAAAATTGGCGAAGCAAATCTGTAGTCACCGTGCTGGCAGATGACGGCTACGCCAAACGATACCATAACAGGATTCTCTCGAATGATGACCTCAAATTAAATGAAAACATGAAACAGTCAACTGACAAATTCCGAGCCAACTCAAGCTGGCCACCAAAATAACGATGGCTGATTTTAATGGAATTTTTTCCTATATGAAATGCTGTCTACGTCCATTCACCCGATAAACCCTCGGCTTCACGCGGAATGGTTGAATACTCTCAAAATTCATTAATCGTTAGAATGATGGAAGAGTATTCTCGCTCGAATGAATAGATTGAAGGTCGAACCTTTGCAGAGGAGTAGGGCTGAGCAAGAGTAGACTTAGAGCTAGGAAAAATAGACTTCTCTTCAGGAGAAGGTTAGTTGGTTTGCTGTTAAAGGAGGGTGCCTCTTGAACTGTACGTGAAGAACAGTTTTCCTAACTGTGAAACGTCGTTTTTCATAACCGTAGACTGACTTAGCAATACCGTGCCCTACTGTAAACCTACTTTTGAAACTCACGAATATTCTACAACATTTTTCGCATTCGAAATGAGCCGCCCGCTTTTTAAAGTCTTCTCATCACAACTCCACAAATATTTTCCAAACAGACCACGTCGCGGAGGAAGGTACCATCCCTCTCATCCGATAACAAGCAACGGAGCAATCAATCGCTGAATTAGAAACACGTCGAGTTTTTTCCAATTCGCCTATGAATCGAATCCCATTGGAGTGTCCCTCCCCTCCGATTCCCTCGCTCAGTTCATGGAGGACTTTGACATACAGATTCAAAGGAGGATTTTGACTTAATTTTGATCCGCATCGAATTTCTGATGTTCATGAACGACAGGCTATCGCAAGCTGAGCACAATTCCCCGCCGTCAGCTGCAATTCGTATTGGTGGAATCTTCTTTCCAGAATCTCCCATAAGTAAAACAGATCGTTTACGACTCATAGAAGGGTCAGCCATCTTCTATGGCCCATCTATGATTAGAACAAAAATCATAACCTGGCAAAAAACAAATCCTCTAAAAGAACACAGATACCGTTTGACAACAAAGACACAACAAAGCATACAGGTGTCAACGAATCTACAACCGACTGGTTTAGCTCCTTCGCTTAAACATCTGCAAATCCATGGGAACCCTTTGGAATGGGTCTTGCACTGGCGGAGATTAGCCCTACCGATTATGGACCCGACACGAATTTACTCCCAGCCACGAGCTGTTAGGAACTGAAAAGACTCATAAGATTAAGAAACAATTAACCAGCGCGCGGGCCCTGCCCCTTTCTCATGCAGCTTAACTGGTAACGCTGCAGAGTGTCAATGCTGTGGGATAGCATTAAATAACAGGTCTGCCAGATGTGTCTGCCATTAATTGTCAATATATAGTTTCGTCATCTCTTTCATGCGATAATAGAAATATTGACGTCTTTACATTTGGGTAAATCTTCTCCAACCTCGTCCCACGGTTGAAACATAACCCTCTCGAGGCGTAACACAATGGTGAAACTATTGTTTATCCAATTTTATTGTTTATCCTGCTTTGAAATTTGTCCCAAACCCAACGGAATCCCTTCTCAATGACTTCCTAAATGAAACACAACCTCGGCTTATAAGTTCATCAACTTTACCCTGGAAAAGCAAAAAAAATGGAACGGTTAAATACGCCTCTTCTCTCTTGAGGAGGGGAACTGGATAGCCAAGTAGGAATACTAGAAAACTGCTGGCTTCGGTCTCGCTCACAGACTGGCTGAAATCTAACTTTTGAACGTTAACCGTGCAAGTGTGAAGTGTATGGATTTCATAGCTGCATAGACCAATTCGTCGACTGTTATCTGGAAGACGACTTCAACTGCTTCCTTAAAGAAAAGAGATTGCCATAGTTGTACAGTGTTCCCGATAATTAAACAACGCAAATAAACACAATTGATCTCATCAATTGCACGCGCCATAGCACGATACGAACGATTTCAAACTTACTCGGATGCTTCCACAGTAGTCTAAGCTAGATCCTAAGTTCTGTAGAGCTTCTCCCGCAGAGATATGTGTGCGTGTATACCTTTAGGTAGATTCGAGGCGCTAACAGATGAACGTTCGTCATGCGATCCAATATGCGTCAAGCTCACGAGACTACCTACGTCTTTGTAGCTAAACTCTGACGTATTGGTGGTATCATCTCATGTGTCTATGCACCCTTTGTTTATAGTAGATACCTCATCTAAGATTGTGAGCGTTGTACATTTCTATGAGCAGGTGACAACGGCTCATGCCGGTCAACCCTGTTAATGATGCTGTTGAAATAAAATAATGAAAGATCGTGGTTATTTGTCACAGCTATATGCTGTCTGTGTACGCAACGGTCAGCAGTCACAAGCTCAGCCCAAAGCGTATCCCTAAGATACTATGACAGGTATTGTATAATATTGTCGGGGCACATCCATCATCAGTGGAACACTAACTTAGCCAGCGGGGAATATTCTTATTGTACTAGTAACAATAATAATATAATAGTTATAATTATTAATATACCAATTACTAATACAATGCAGGCCGCCTCGTACGAGTCGTCAGCGTTTAGACGGATTTGTCTAGATTTGTCGCTTATTCCAGCGAGGAACAACTCAGATACAGTTGTTTGATAAAGCTCTGAGGATGACATCGGAGACATCGTCAATTAGCCTGACCTCCAAATTACACATTACCAATGCAGCCGCCACAGTGGACATACCCAGCTGAACAAAGCCATTCAGCCAATCAATAAATAAACAATAGTGAACCCGAAATAAAAATGGGACCCAGAAGAGAGATTGGATATTGCTAGAACGAATATTGTTGTTCAAAATCAAAAAGTGTTTGTATCGTGTACAACCATCCCATCATTGTAAATGTCTACAAACGAACATCTCATACAAACATCTTCACACGCATACAACCACACTCACAGACAGATAGTCGCTCAGAGTCGTAATACCCCGCGAGGTACGGCCAGACGATCTCCCGAGGTGTCAAAGCGCTGTACACACAGGCTCCACAGGCTCCAGCTACACATCACCGCACCCAGCAGCACTGACTGGAGCCACTAACAACATATGTGACATCGGCACCACCCTATCCACTGTACTATGAACAGAAACCCCGCATCAACAGCAGACAGACAAACAACAGCAGCAGCAGCAGCACCAGACAGGAGGACCCCGCTCAAGGATCGCATGAGTGAGCGAGCGAGACACAATGAATGAGTACAAGTATAGGACGATTAGCCACCGAGTTGTCCTCTGGCTTGTGTAACCCCTCCACCATGAGAGCTTCTCCTGCTGTTGCGCCAATGCTGCCAATGCGATCCCGCCGTCCTCGGCTGACGGACCCTCTCTTCTTCTTCTTACGTGAAGAGAATGAAAGAGGAAGTAGCCGCAGTCATCGTCGTCGTCGCCGCTCTTCTCTTCCGTTTGAGCGAGTCCTCTTCTTCGTTTTTTTTTTATTTTGTCTTCGCCATTTACTCCTCCACTGCTCCGCCTGTACTCGCTGTACTGGGCTGCCATTGACGCGGAGCTCTCTAATGGAGCGCGTGGTGGTGCTGGTGGTGGTGCCGGCCGAGTCGTTGGGTGGCAGCTTTCGCCACTGTCAACTGTTGGCCTCCAACGATCGTCAATGTATCGTCATCATCGACCAGCAGCTACCACTGACCGCGAATTGCTTGCTTGCTGCTACTGCTGCTGCCGCTGATAGCACGGCGATAACACGGCGAGAGTGAATTGTATCTCAGCAACCCTGGTCCGCTCCGGTGTCTGGTCGCTACGTCGACGTTTTCCTTACCTGACAACCAGGAGAGCAGGGCGGGCCAACTGGTTGTCGCCGTAGTCTGTCGATTGCCACTGCAGGCGTCGTCGTCGTCGCCACTCGCTACTCTGCCACCAATTTCGGTAGATGATGACCCTGTCCCCTGCTGTCTGCCGACAACAACGGCATAGACTCGCACATTATTACGATATACCACCATGTTGGCAGTATCGGTGGCCGGTCGCCACCGTGCTCGAGACCGTCATGAAGGTGAGCAGGTTAATGCTTCGTTCCACTGGTGACATTGATCTCCGGCGAGGCGGCACTAACCAACAGGAGAAGACAGACAATGCGCGGGGGGGGATGGGTGACCATGTGTTTGATTGGGTGGCGCGAACAGAGAAGATAGCAGGGACGAACCAATGAGATAAGAGATTGATAAACAGATAAATAGATTGACAGATTAATAGATAGATTAATAGATTAATCGTTGGCCACCGCCAATGCGACGAGACGCGACGCGATTCGGCATCGCTCGTCTTCACGGCCGAGGGCGAGGCAGGGAGCGTCGGTGGTTGCCACCTATTGGTGCTACTGTTCCTGAAGCGGCCGAGGCAGCGGTTGACGCTGTCACCGGCATTCGTTCGACGCGAATCGATGTTGATCGCGCCCATGAACAGCTAGAATAGCTCATCGCTCCGCGCGACTGCCGTGGAGAGATCTACACCGAGATGTCTGTATTAACGTGTGTACTGGCGCATGTATCTGTGTTTGTGTGTGTGTGTGTTGCTGTATAAGAGAGCGGCCGTTCCCTGTCGAGAGGTGTCCAAGACGCCCATGTGACGGCAGCCAATATTCTATTCTTAGATCATCTCCTTAGTTTCGACACGAGCCAATGGAATCATCCCTAGACAAGGACATTGGCTATGCTTCTCGAGTAAGGAATGAAACTCATCAGGAGGAGGAGGAGGACGTGTATCGTACACTGCAAGCCCAAGTAGCAATTCGACACGATTATATCAACAGTGAGGCTCGCCCGCAGCAATGCACGATGACAAGTCACTATTATAGATTGTGTGCGGTTTCGAGCGGGTGCTGCCGCTTGCTCGAAGTTGATGAGGTTAAAATGATAAAACATGCTGCGGCAACTGCTGCGACTTGCAATTGCTGTTACTGTACTCATGATAATTTCTACTCCCAAATGATGAGATGATACAAACAGTTTGTTTGTCAGTAAGTCACCGAATTCACGGCCATCACGGTTGAAAATTTGCCGGCGTTCAGCTAAGGCGTTGTCGCCATATCGAGTCGCGCTTATTAGGAACAAATGAGTTTTCCACCGACTCGCGCGCCCCTCGGGTGGCAGCAAAGCGCTTCGCAGAACCACAACGAGAAGCAACTTATTGAAGTTCTTACCCTAAATGATCTCTCGAGCCATCATCATCTCTCGAGGCATCATAAGATGACCTCACAAATGCAAGGCACACAGGATTCACTTGCGCAAGATGTCCGTAAAAACATTCATTCACAACAAAAGAAGATTTTTGCAGCTTGCAAAATTCTCAGACCAGCCGAGAACGCCAACACACTGCCCAGTGAAATCTAATGCATAATACACATTTCAGACGAAAAGCAGTTCAATACACAGTGGATGCCTGCTAGTGAATCAAAAGAAGGAGTCTAGTAGATATCAAACCGTGGTTCGCCATTTAGGCCGTCGTACCCCGTGTCTTTGTTAGCATAGCAAGGAATAGCCGCATCTATATTAATCAAATTTATTAAATTTATTCTGCAACATCCGCTAATATATATATATATATATATATATTGGTGTAGACTTCTGAATCTCGTCTTTGTAATGATTTGTACCTAGTTTTCACGTTATTCATTGGCTCGTCGTTGCTCTGCACGCGTTGCATATACGACTCGCTAGCGTGCGGCACAAACTGCCCCTCTGTCTGCATTTCCACGAGTTCGGAATATAATTCATCCATCCAGTTGTTGATATGAATGCATGCTGACCTATTCGTTGTCGTTCATATTTACAGCCGAACTCCCATGTAAAGAGTTGTTAGTATATGAGACGTGAATATTAGGGACAAAGTTCTACATAGAAGTCTTGGAGCTGTCGACGTGTTAAATACGAATCTAACATTGCTCTAACCGAGTTGGCAGAATCCTCTCATGCATTCGATGCATCCACACATATATATATATATATATATATATATATATATATATATATCGGGTCATGGACTAAACACGCAAAATGGTTTCTCTCAAAAACTCGATCACCATCTATCCAGGTTTTCGACAAGAGGGACAAAGACACTTTGTCGTAGTTTCATTTATATGATTTCACAGATATGCATTTTGATCTTCGTTCAGTTTAACGTTGTAACTGCCTCGACGCGCATAATATCTCAACGAATATCTCTCAGCCTCGAAGCACCATCAACACTAATATGACAATTATACACAGAGTGCCCTAGAGTATTTCAATTTTCTGTGTAAGCCCAATAAACAAACCTGATCAATGGGTTCGTTTGTATTGTTTGTATATACGCAATATAAACAACGTCTTAGATGTTTTTGCTCTTAAATATACCACAACTTTGTCCAGCTTCTTCGATTGTTTCTTACCAAAGGCACACAGAATAGAAGCCATTGAATAATCGAGCTTCGATTTTTTTTCGATTCTATTTATACAACATCTTCTCCCCTCGTGAACACTCCACTTGTCACCTGTCGCCATCGACTGATATCCAATCGGTTATTGTGCACCGACACTCGTGTCTGTGCTTGAAGCACAATGATCTCGAATCAGCACGTGATTATCGCCGGGGATTGTCCTCCAGAAATTTCGTGATGAACTCGCTCCTCCCAAACACCGTCACACGTTCGAGCTCCATCGTAAACCATTGGACAAAGGCAAGCAAGTGATTTCTGTTGCCCCCTTGCTAAAACAGCATCTGTCATGCTCTTTTCTCAGAGTGTGAGGGTTTTTTTTCATTACAAACGTCTTGCTCGCACTTAGAAACATATCCACAACCAACGCTCATTTGAAAGCCACCAACTAACGAGTCCTCAGGACTACAACTTTTTGAACACAACTATTCTATACATATAATATGTATAATATATATATATATATATATATATATATATATATATATTAGGTAATTCAGTTCATAGTTATTGAACACTGTGTGTACTTGTAGCTGCTCATAAGTTAAACATTTTGCATAGCTTTGAGATGATTTTGTTGTCCTAGCAAACTTTGTTTTCGGTCAACTTTGATATTCATTCACGTTAACTAAATTGGTTAATTAAACTCTAGTGGATTTCGTATGCTCACAACCTATCCGCTGTAGCGAATATGAAATATGGGGCTGGTTGTCCGTTCCACTGTTACGTTGTATCGTTGAACGTTTCTCATTTAGTTAAGATGCCCCCACCATTGGTGTGTACACGTGGTGTGTACTCCCAAACGAATTATCATAATATATCAATTCTACTTGGCACACGCATGGCGGCACATATATGGCAATATTTAGCTTTTCCGGTGCCTCTGTGAGTACTTGTAGAAGTCGGACATCTCGAACGGCTTGCTCTCCTCATAATACGGTTTGAATCTTCCCGCCTCAACGACGACCTGGGTTGCTGTTGCTGGCGTCCTCACCACCGTACTCGGCTGGGCCTGCGGATGTTGGCTTCCGGGAACGGCAGAACCTGCAACGACACCAGCTGCGACCCGCGTCGCTGTTCCTGCTGCTGCTGCTCCTGCTCCTGCTGCTGTAGCTGCCGTCGACGAAACAGTCACTGGAGGTGGAGGTGGTGGTGGTGCTGCTGCTGCTGGTATGACTCCTGCCGACGGAGGTGGATCGCGCATCGGCAACGCTGGCGGTGGTAACGGGCTGCGTCGGAACGGGAGCGGCTCGTCAAGATTCGTCTCGGTCCAATCCTTCTTCGGTTTCGGCTGTGGAGGAGGAGGAGGAGGAGGAGGTGGCGGTGGTGGAGGTGGTGGTGGTGGTGGTGGTGGTGGAACTAGCGATGATGGTGGCGGTGCCGACGACGACGTCGCTATGGCCATCGTTAGACTAGAAACGCTCGACGTCGATGCGTGTCGCGGCGGCTGTGGTGGCGGCAGCGGTGGTGGCATTGGGTGTGCGGGCGCCGGCATTGGGGTTGCGGTGGTGGCGGCGGCGCCGCCGCCGGCGCTGCCAACAACTGATGCATGGGTGGGTAAGCCCGGCGTATTTATATCGCCTCCGTCCGGCATCATCGATGACGATGACGTGGTAGAGGCGGCCGCAGCGGGGCTCGTCGTTGGCTGAAGAAGGCCAGGGATGTTGTCGTGACTGGAGAACGCTTGGGAGAGACGCTGCGTCTTGACGCTGTACAGATTCACTCGTTCGAGGGGACTTTCGTACTTTGAACGCGCCTCGAGGAGGGGGCTAGGAGCTCGCGTCTTGACGTTGCCCGCCGCCATCGGTTTACACAGGGGATGCGCGTCAGCCCGCGACATCCTATAGACGGGTGGGTATTGTGCGCGTCGATACGAGGTGTGCGTGCTCTGCTGAGCGAGGCTGGGCACGTAGCGTGATGAACAATCCGAACGCTGCGATTTCGGCGATGACGGTGCAGAGTAGGCGGCCAGCGGCGGAATGGGTGACGTCGAAGTCGAGCTCATCGACGAGCGTGGCGACACCCGAAGATTTGAGCTGCTCGACGCGTGACGGCCAAAGTCTCTGCCGAGCGTGTTCGATCGTGGCCTTTCAAAGCCACCTTCGGCGCCGATCGCCACACCGATGCTAGCCCCATCGACGCTGTCGCTAAGGTCCGACGAGACAGGTGAGCGCGCCTTGAGACGATCGAGCGAGTGCGATGGTGGCAACGGCGGTGGGATCCGTCGGTTGGTCGATCCGTGTGGCAGAGGTGGTGCCCGCACCGGCTTCTGGGCAATCGCTGTTGCCTGCATCTGAACGATGGGAGGCACTGTTGGTGGGGGCGGCATAACGGCCGACGGAGGTAGCGGCAGTGGTGGCTGCGCCTGTGGTGGCGCAACCACTACAACCTCGTTTGCGTTACGATCCACGAGAGGTTTGGCCTTACGAAGTGTTGGATTGGCAATGTCGTTGTCGGATGGCATCTCAGCATCGAATGCGCCCGTAATTTCCGCCTCCTTCTTGCAGATCTCCTGTAACTCCTTGAGCTTCTTACGTAGGATCTCGACAAGGGCGGACTTCTTCACTGACAATCTCGACAGTTTGACGTCAGGTGTCGCCTTGTCGTCATCCCGACCCTCGAACGCGAGCGCTATCCGCGACAGCGAGCTGCGGATCGTCATCTGCGAGGGATTGTTGAGCTCCTGCGATATTCGCTGTAATCTTAAGAAGTCCTCTGGAGTTTGCTTTCTTGCCCGGCGGCTGTCCATGTGAAATTGATGCTGTGCGATGGCCATTGACCAGATCGTTTTGTTCAGTGCAGCGTTGGCAGCGTACCACACAATGACAGATGCGTTGCCCGACAACGTGCTTGTGCTGCTCTTCGGATTGTTGATCTCGATCGAGAACTTCGTCTCGCGATAGTAGATATTCTCCATATACTTCCACTGGTAGAACTTTTTCGGCACCTTACGATTGTTCAGGTCGTACTCGCTCAGGCCCCGGTGGCTTAGTCCAATCCACATCATTGGGCCGTTTCTGTCCTTCTGCTGAACCTTGTAGAAATGAATGCCGTACGTTGCCAGCCCCTCAACCGTGTTCATGTACTGAATGACCGCATTACCCCTTGTGAAGCCGAGAAAGCTACGATAGTCCGCAAGAATCTTCCGCTCGCAGTAGTCGGCGGACTTATGTTTCGTTAGCGAAGGGCTAGGAAAGCCCATCTGGCGTAAGCGCAGCTTGGCGTCATCGTCACGGGTCCAGTCGCCAAAGTTGGCTTGAAGCGCAAGCGCCGTAAGTCGATATTCGGTCTGACTGTCTGGCTCCAGCACACCTTTGCTCATCAATAGCTTGGCCTGCATAAAAAACGCCTCGACCGTGGCGGCATCCGCCAACAGCGCTATTGTCGGCACATAGAACTTGATCATGAGATGAAGAACGACCCGGGGAGCCTCGCCACTGCCGCCCTGCTGGATGCAGTTCTCAGTCACCTGATCCAGGACGAGCTTCTCCGGTTGCAGCCAATGGAGGTGGTCATCTTCATCCTGCCACGATAGACCGAACAGCTCACGTTCGCGCAGTTTGAGGTGAGACGCGGCCAGATTGAGCAAGTCCTCGGCGATGAGTTTCTCATCAATCTGCGTATCGATTCGTCGCTCACCGAGCAGATCAATCTCGCAGCGAGCCGACGCCTCCATTCTCATTGTCACCCGTTAGACGCTAGCAAATCAACGAGAACGACAACAGATCTCGGAAGCATCCACAGCTTCCACTCGAGTGCTCACGTTGCTCGCACAGCGATACCCAAATCGAAAACCAAGCCAGAAAAAAAGTGCACTATCCGATTCGCAGCTCTCTTGCGGATTGCAGCCCTAGATGCCCTCAACCATAGCCTCGTCTCTCTGTGTATGCCTGTGTGCGTGTGTGGATCCGGCCTATCCGTTTGTCGATTCGGCCGAATGATTTCGTCTTTTTTGCGTGGGACAGATCGCTCGTCGTCGTCGTGGTGAGCAGGACCCGGTGAGCAATTCCGCTTATTGACTACGAGGATCGCTCCGCGACGCGGCTGCGCGTTCCACGCACGACTCCCGAAGAGATTGCTGCTACAGCAGCAGCCGCCGCCGCTGCCGCTGCAACCGCCGCCCCTGCAACCACCGCCATATGATCTTCCTGGTGATCACCAGCCGCCTGACGATGACGACGCTCGAGGTGGTGTCACCGTTATCCGCACGAGTCGACACACTCCGTCTCCTGCGCACCCGTGTGGAGTGCGTCCGTGCACTCAACGCCCGCTACGCGATTTCTGAAGGAGGGACAATGCTTTCAAAGACTGCCACTACTACCGATTCTCTTTGTTGGTCATAGATACTACTACTAGATCGATGGGAGAATCAACGGATGGACGATGTACTGCGGTTGTTGGCGGCTGATGTCTGCTGGTGCTAGCTGATGGTAACTAATCGATGCTGATCAGAGGTGGGCGTGAGTGGCAGCACAAGCTGTTGTTGTCGTTGTTGTTGCTGCTGCTGTTGCTGCTATTGTTGCTGTTGCTGCGTGGTGTAGTTGCGCTTTGTTGCTGTTGTTGTTGTTGCTGTGTGGTGTGGCGTAGAGGTCAATCAGTCAGTCAGTCAGCGAACACGATGAGGGACGGCAGAGCGAACAGACGAGCCTTAACTATAAGAACGTACAAGAGATACAAACACAGAGAGAGAGAGAGAAAGAGAGAGAGAGAGAGATACAGACATCGATTGGTCCTCGGCTTGAACACAGACACACATTCGACATCTTCCAATCAATCAATCAATCGATCAATCAATGGATGGATGGATCATCTCATAGTGGTACATAAGACATTACGAACGGTGATAATGCTGATGATGTTGATGTCAATAGAAATTGTATGCTCAAATATCAATGGATGGAATTCACATGTTGATATCACGTTGATACGTAGGTGCACCCACGGACACACACGTCATCAGTGTCACCCAATGATAGAATTAAGGACAAGAGACGTGATGAAGGAAACTTAAGGACAAAAAACGATTGCCAGTCTGACAGTACATATATATAAAAAAAAAAAAAAAAAAAAATATATATATATATATATACATATAAATGTAAGTAATTGGGATGAGCTTAATTAAGCATGAAAATAGGCCATCGAGAGAACATTTCATGAGATTGCCTTAAAATGTCCCCTAAACAAGCTATAGTATTTATAGACTTATACATTTGCATACAGCGTATACATACTTGCCCAAGATTTGTATTGGACAAGTAGGTATATGCCGTATGCAAATGTGTAAGTCAATAAATACTATAGATTGTTTTGGAGATATATATATATATATGTATATATATGTATATGTATATATATATATATATATATGTATGTATATATACGTATCTTTATCTAATGACGGCGGAGCCGAAAACTGAACACATAACGTTTTGAGGACGGTGAGAGCTACACATACCTCCTCTGACTGGGCTGTGGCTCACGATTGGGCTCGATTGAATAATACCATAGAGCATCATGGATATTTACGAATTTCGACAATGTTGAAAAAACGACTCAATCGCGATAATGAATACTGCTCCGCAGACAGCGATTAATCCATATGAACGGCACCATTCCTAATGTATATTAAAGACTTGGCCACCTCTTCACGGCCCACTAACTTCGCGGGATCTACTATGGCAGCGCTCAAGGTTTCAGTCACATAACATCCAACGGTAGCCATAACTTCTTGTTTGCTCTTAGATTATTATATAGCACGCGTCGATCGTAGCAAACGAATAAAGGACCCGCTATAAAAGCGGCAATAGAATCGGAGCACATCGTTGTTCGTCCCAGTGCAGACTCTATATACCGTCGATAGGTCTACTCATGAACCAGAAGCAGGTGTGCGTGATCCCACGAACGTCTGCGAGGCACACCTAAGATGGGAATTGTTGTTGATGTTGGTGGCATAATCTCCCGGAAACAGAAACTCGTAGGTAACCGTACCCTGTGTAAGGTTTCCAAAATTCGCTCCAAACTCATACGTTACTTGAATCAGGACCATAGACCAATTCAAAGTATTGACTCAAGAAAAGGACTAATCACATTATATATGTTTCTCTGCCTGTCGGAGAATCCAGTTCATCCCTGCCATTCTTCTCTGTCGAAAAACACATGGCCCACAGGCGGCGACGCAGCTTCACCACGAGTACTACTATCGACCTGAATCAACATCCGCCGAGACAAGACCGCGCAAGCTATGGTAGCACAGGCGAGCGACAGGTTGCCAAAAGTTGCCATATACATTCAATGGTGGCAGACACAACAAATAGTATTTAGCACGATAACGCCGATGGAGGTCGCAAATTGTCGACATCTCTCTTGCTCCGGGGTCTTAACGAGGGACCGACCGACCAAGGCAATAGGTAGCCTTAGTTATTAACGGCTACGTAAACGTCAAATGTACATGAAACAATATCACGAGGTTACGCACGTTACACAGCACGTGGCGTGTACCCAAAAGAACGGTAGTTATCAGCTTCACGCTAGAAAAGGTTTTAGCTAATCTGAATGAACAAATTATCATTTCGCGTTGTACGGCTGACCCACCTATTATACATATATATGTACAATGGATGGGTCCGAGCGAGTTAAAACTGCCTTGTTTGCTATTAACTATTAGCTTGCCCTCGTATTGCACCCTGGGCTTACTCACTAATAAATTGCACAAAGTGTTGCAAAAAACATAGGAACGTCGAACCATTGGCGGTTAAATATAACCACTTAATAGATAGAGGTACAGTGGACGTTAAACGTTGGCTGAAAGTCTGCCCGGAAACATTTCCTGTTCTAGATAGGTGTATCTGAAGGGAGTGAGCGGTCTTCTTTCACGGCTCGAAGGTAACATCCCTTCTAATTAGCGAGAGTGTGCCTGCTACGTAATTTCATCTGACGAGATCAAGCCAGACATTGCACTCTGAACGATAGCGTCACAGCTTCCGACAAGCATCACCGAGACGATGAGATTTGCACATGACACCTGAGATATCCTCCTGCTATCTAGAGCTAATACCACAGCAAAGCTGAGTATGAACAAAAAGAAATCAATTCTATACACTTGTTGCGCCACACACACACTTTGCGGGACACATCACAGATTAGACTACCATCATTACTACCGGTATCAGCACGAGCTAGCCGTCAACCTACGCACAAGGTAACGGTCCTCCTTCATCGTCGCTGTCAAAGCAGGGAGTGTTCCAGCTGCGATCGGCCGGATCCATGTCACGTCCGTGTCACGCTCAACCCGACAACGATCTGACGCGTATGATCGGGTGTGTAGCCGGCTAGTCGTCTATCCTGGCTCCCTGCCACTGTCACAAGTAA
Source organism: Stratiolaelaps scimitus (assembly GCA_019614645.1). Classification (NCBI taxonomy): domain Eukaryota; kingdom Metazoa; phylum Arthropoda; class Arachnida; order Mesostigmata; family Laelapidae; genus Stratiolaelaps; species Stratiolaelaps scimitus. The sequence goes on along the minus strand of JABWDB010000031.1, from coordinate 586,743 downwards.
GAGTGAGCGAATATCGACTGCGGATGCACGTCGGCAACCTCTGTGCCGTTATGATGCATAAGCACACTCTGACACATGGGCGACCCAACAGCATAAGGCGACAATCGAGAAGACGATTCTAGCCCAAGACCGGTAGAATAGTTGCAGACGTGGTATCGAAAAGGGGGTCCACGTACTAAAAGCCGCATATGTGTGTTTCGTTACGAAGGCAAAGTGGTGTCGAACGAAAATAAGCATTTTTCGCTAAAAGCCGTAAGCAGCCACAATACATCGGAAGAAACCTGTAGGATGGATGAGTTTAGCACTCGAGGAGTTTCTGTACCCAACTATTGCCGCGGCGGATATTGTTTATCTAGATGAATATAATACAGTCGTCGTGGAGGATTGCCAATATATAAGGCAGCGTAGTAATGTTCATTTCTAAAACGAAAATCAGATCCATTCTGTGGGTACGAAACCTTCGCGGAAGCTTTGAAGGGCAAAATGCCAAGTTGAGAATAACTTAATTTCAAAACCAGATATTAAGTATTGGTGTCACACGTCGGACTTCGGAATAAACTAATTAATTGTCAGGACCCTCCCTTTGGTACTCGAGTTTAACTCTAATCGCGCTTAAACACGGAGGCCGTGAGTCACACCAGTTGTCATAGAAAGATAGTTATCACGCCTGAATAAACATGGCCACATTGACCCATGCGTTTTCAAAGCTAAACAGACGTCACACACACATGGTAAATTACTAATTAATAAGGCAGTAGCATTTGTCATACATAGAACAGACATCGCCGATGCACCAGCTGGATGTGGGCTTTCTGTATTCGTCAACTTTATGCCGACAGCGGTCGTGAGCTTTTCGATTTAGTCAAATGACGGGAAAAAGGTACGCCATTAATTGATGCTGCTGCTGGTGTTATGGCATTTGAGGTCCATCATGTAAACGACGCCATCCACGGGAACAAAAAACATGCTAATTGTATCACTGAGTGACACAAACTCACAAACTGTGCATAGACTCACAGGCTCATGAATGTTTAGATAAGACGCCTGTTCATGAGGGACCTTGGCCGAAAATGCACAGCTCTCCATTGTATTGTCCTATTAGTGGTGATTTGAATTATACTATACGTCCACGTCAATAATTGATTCAATACCATCATATAGCTGATCTGAGCAAACTGTCACAAACGAAGATGCGATATTCGCGATATGGACTCATGTATTAAACCGAACAGCTGGCTTTGTTACACCACTTGCTAATCATATTGCCACAATCAACTGAGTTTGAAATAAGTTGTTGAACAACACTCAGATTTCCAATTAGTACATACGAGTGCACCGATCATAGAGCATGAGTGTGGGTTTTCCACCATGATGAACAATGGCAACATATGCTTGTTTGTCTCCCACATGACATTGTAAGTTTCAAAGCCAGTCCTGACTTGGTATGAGATTAAGGAAACGAACAACATATATATATATATATATATATATATATATATATATATATATATATATATATATATATATATATATATATATATTGTGAGGTATCTAAAGTAAAAGTTAGCATGCAAATAGTGTTGGTGTTTTCGAGCGAAGCTTCCGGTATCCCATATCTAGTCCCCATTCTCGGCCCGCATCGGACTTCCAGCCTGACTATGCTCTTTGCTGATATTACTCATAACAGCAGGTCTCTCTACGCCACTGGCCGCATGTGTCCGTGTGAATGTGTGTAGATAATTGCCAGACCTAAATGGGTCACTAAGTCTGAAGTTGGTGAACCCCCTGAACGCGTAGAATACGAGTCAAATTGTAAACGCGGAGTACCAATAGCAGTGCCATCTAGGTGGAATAAAATAAGCTGATTCATGTTTATGCACTATAGAAGAGTTTGGTAGACGCATCTGTAGGAGATGCGTTAGAAACAAGACTCCTTATCGAGTACTGCAGTTTAATCGGCAGGAGCATGGTACCAACAGCATGTCTAACTTAGAAGTTCACCATATTCTGTTGAGTGGTTGCTCGTTATTGTTGTGGCTGGCTACGGCCTAATGCAACAACGCCAGTGATGGTACTCATACGAATGAATTGTTATACCCTCAATCCCGTGATGCTCATTGAGTTTTCACCCGCATGTTGGTAGCATAACGACGAAGCATTTGGTAAATTGGGTCCTTTTTTTGCCTTCTTATGATCACTAGTTCTTTACTATTGGACAAAGCGGCCTACCTATCATTCCATGGAGATACAGAACGTTGCTCGCAAACCTCAAAAGAAGCAAACACATATCAAGCGGAATGAGGAACTGCGCACGCGGTATATGCTTAGCTCTATATCCGGCTTAGGCAATAGAGGCTTATTCAATAGAGCTATTACTATTAATGCGAGCGATACCCCCCCCCCCCCCGCTCGAACATGAAGTGGCCCTTGAAACTTGGCTATCTTTCGATAACAGTGGGAAAAGTACAAGGTATATGTATATACTACTTATGTTTGCTGACGAACACTATTTAAGGAACAAATTTAGGGGAAATTTCTGGTCACAAACAGTTGAACCAGTCCTTGAGCAAATATATATATATATATATCAAGATTGGACGTATCGATAGTGCTCCAAGTGGTATTACTCATATCTGGCTCAAGATAGGTCCAGCTATCGGGACAGCGTACAATGTTACCTCATTGCTTCTATTGTGGTCGGTCCTAGAAAATAGTATTCGCTGCTGGGCTACCCCCAAGTCCCAATCCGCAATTAATTTTAGAAGGGCCCTCATAATTTCACCTGGTCTGATCTGCTGAGTACGTGTCACGGCCGCGCAGCGACGGCCATGAGCGAAGATGTAACTGATGACAGTTAGAAAATTCTCATTTTTATCTAGGGACAAATGAAAAGATTTAAGCCGATTCAAGCAGGCAGAGGCGTTTCGTCATTAACGACAACTCTGCACTGGATCGACCCATCCTTATGGAGATTAGAATGATCTCTAGTGATGTCCGTGCGTTTGAAGAAAATTTCCTATTCTCTAAAAAAAAGCCGATACTAATTATACAATTATTACGAATGATAATACAACCAATCAGCGTAGTGGTTGCGTTATTAAACGCAAATGACGTTTCATCATTACTGACTAATATAGTATCTAGTTGGGTGAGCTTTTTTTGAAGAGATTCGTGAGGAACTCTTCTTGTGTGAACAGATCATGTTCGACGATCTGTAAGATTAACAACGAAACTGGTTTGAAATAATATCCCAGCCCTATCACTGAGAGATCCACTCGAAGAACTCGTATGAAAATCTAGGTTTCCATGTATTAATATTATTATTATTATCAACTGAAGATAACAGTGTATTCGTGAAATGTATGCCACAATACTGTTTCTCAAATGTACGTCTACCGGTTGATTGATTGATCGTCGTCGTGGATCGTTGTCAGTCACAACAACAACAATAAATAATAATTAAGATAAATTATTATTTTTAGTATTCTTCTGCCCAGTAGTATTCTTCTAACACAGTTGTTCATTCATATATATATATATATATATATATATATATATATATATATATATATATATATGAACAACCGTGTATCTAATATGCACTGAGATGTCACAAGACTAAGATTGTTAAACGAGTTTTGGGCAAGCACATATAACACGTGCACCGCTATATCTCTGTTGTCACAATGAAGGGCACGCTATTTTATACCTTCCGAGAGAAAGAGAGTGAGAGAGAGAGAGATGGAGAATACAGAATTCGGGCCACTGGGAATGCCACGCCACGGGGCCCGAATCCTGTGACCTCCGTCCTTTCTCCGCTAAAGACTTCGTCGTCCAAACCACCGCGCGGACGCTGAGTGTCTCTCCCTTTCGAACTCTGATGTAAACGTGAATTCGAACGACGGAGATAATTGTATCGAATGCTTTTCGAACGTTGCCCAACACCACTTCACAAAAATAGAAAAAAGAACGGATTAAAATAACGATCAGTTCACTCAACTTTACTTATCGTGGGGTGTCGCCGTATTTCTCCATGCGGTCACTAATGACAATCATGTTCTCGTTTGTAGCATAATCAACAATATTAGGTAAAGCGACCCTATTCATTTATGCCCAACAGACACCGGATTAGGCAACATCGGCAGTTGCTGCAGCCGCAGCAGCGTCAATCAATCAATATAACTTCAACCTACTGATTGGCTGTCTCCACCTTGTTCCGACCTATTGAAGCAAGCACAAGAGCAATCGTACAGCAGACCTCACTGGGGACCATGGGATATCTAGATATATATATATATATATTCAATGCAACGTTTTAGCTGACAAAGACAAATAATAATGCCAATAATGAATGATACTTCACATTTTGGCGCTAACAGCGGTGGTGGTGGTGGTTGTGGTGATAATGATGATGATTATCATTGTGGCATCAAGTATCTGCCATTTACATCTGGACGATGTCTGCGGTAAAATGTCGCCGGGTGTGACTCAGTCGAACAAAACGCTTGCAGTTGTGAAAGTGGTGGGTAGGACCTTTTTTTCTCATTTATAACATAACGACTGTGTTCATTAATTGGACAATCTCGACGCTTTGCCACAGATCGAATTTTCAGTGCTTTCCCCTGTTTCCATAAACTTGATTAATCAAATCGATGTGTAGTTCTGTTAATAGGATAGTAATCGATATGGCCTTTCATATACGGACCCACCATCATCACTATGAAATGTCAACAGTAAGCGTATAATGGCGCATTAATCCATGTGCTTTTTTAAATTATAGATATGTTCGTTTGAGATGTTTGATTTAACAGCTACTTAGAAAATGGCATTCTTAAGTAGCCATGCAGCCAACCACCCTTCTATGTGCGCCTCTCTATTGCCTGAGAACTAGAACTAAATCAAACATAATAATAATAAAAATATTATACACATGGATAGCTGGACGTGATTCCAACCAGAGGCATTAGGGATGTGCACGGTAACGTCACACAACTTTTCCCGGCAGTGTTTCGGAAGTGACCTACGCTACGAGCTGTCGTAAATACTTTAACAACCACAAAGTCGTACGGCTCACTACACAATGGAGTTCTCTTCCGAACACAGCCCCTGGCGACATAGAGAATCCTTAGCTTCAAATTGCTATCGTTGATGGTCACACAACCCCCCCCCCCTGTCACTCGCGATTTCTCCAGTTTATTAATATTGTTTCATTTGGTCCCAGTGCCACTACAATGTTCCCGTTAGGCTACATTGCTTCTGCTGTTCTTCCGTGTGCATGTGCTATGAATATATCATTCGATTAAACATATCTTTAAATATATATAGTATGTTTCGCATTTGAAGGATATGGATCTCAGTTGTATTTCCACCAAAGCGTACTGCAGTTCCCCTGACGGCAAATGTTGGCGCACAGCTGTTGGTTCCATCCTGTACTTATTTCACTGTGTCATGTGTATTAATATGGAACTGCTTCGGACTGTTGTAACGCATCGATCACCAGCTGCAGCAGAAGCAAGAACCTCTACAGAATAGTTGGCGCGTTCACTCCGATGCGCAATCGAACGCAACAGCGTCGAAATACGCTGAAACAACACAACGAGAACGAACATGACCAACGCCAACATAGCAGGTTCCTTCAGATAGAATAGGATTCTTGAAGGGGATCAACACACAGCCTTGAATGAAAGGGGCGAGATGCATTGAACGGTTCATGCATGTAACACGGATATGAATGCGGTTGAACACTTGACACAGTTTGCCTCGAAGGATGTTCCCAGCTGCTGTGTTAGCTAGCCTTTTTCAAATCGGTATATTTACTCCCTTATTTAAACGAAGTCGTGAGTCATCGCGAACTCGCTTAACGTCCAATTGTGCTGTTTTCGAATCCTACGCGGCGGATACGAATCCACCGGCTGGGTTATCGAAAGGCACCCGAAGCTGGCTGTTATCTCGCTTTGTTTGAGTTCCTCTTTAATTCCTGCTAGAGATCGATATATCATCGACGACTCTTAGGGCACACCATGCTGCGAGCAGTTCAATAACTCAATGGAAGCGCGCTAAAGAGTTGCAAGGTTCTAGAAACTATTCCGAGGTGAGTCTCTACCTCTGAGGCCGTTGAGCGACACCACAGAGGGTAGACATCATCGCATCTCTGAACCAGAGTAGTTTCTCGATCTACCTGAGTCGCAATGTAACCGACGAACGCTCAGGTTGCTGGAACAAGTTAACGATTCACTTCGGTGATCGGCGAATAGTGATCATCAAAATATAGAAGCATACGTTGTCCTTAGTAGCAGTATGATTAGATAGAGATCGCTTAATCAAAATTCGAGCACTGATGCCAGCAATCGCATTTCGGTCAAGTAACCTACACCAAAACCCCGTATATATATATATATATATATATATATATATATATTGTAATGCAATAATATAGATTCAGTACACAAATATAAATCTATATATATATACGTTCATTTCCACCGCGTCTGCTGCGGTCACTAGGAATAGTTAATAATTCTGGCAAATCATCATTGCATTAGAACAACCTTAAGGAACGCTTCAAATATGCTTTCGTACTTTATATCCCATGGTACAATATGATATTAGGTTTATTTTTGCAATGTAAGCAATTGCTTATATACAGTATTTGTCCTTTGCTAGCTAAGTGAGTTGCCACAAAATGGGTGGGGATGCTGCTTCAAGCGTTCACAACCCTCTGCGCTATCACCTTCACGAAGTTCGGGCTGTCCTCCGACACAGGGCAGAACCCTTTCTCGAATTTAACAAGTAACCCACGATTGTAGGCAGCGCCCCCTCCCCCCGCTCCCCCGCCGCAGTTCAATCTGATCTACCTGACCGATAATCCCCACTGACCTACAACGACTACACCGGTGACACGAAGCCACTTGTTCCGGGGGGTTATCGCCAGCAGTGCCCGGTAACAGCTAACCCAAGAAAGTACATAGAACAACATGCATAGCGCATTCATTCTTGGCAGTGCATACTCGTAATAGCAATAACTACTCAATGACGAACTGACCACCGAATGTACATCTGTTCATCCATTTTCTACCACTACTACAACTACCCACTGTCGTTTCTATATTCTTTCAAGAGTTGCTCAATCTCTTCGTCGGTAAATGAATCGTCAACGGTCGCAACGGCGAGAGGGGCGATAAATGAGACAAAAAAAAACGCACGTCTCGACGACGTATAATCACGTATCCACATTTTGAACAGTGTGTGGGTACTGTCTGTCGACTGTTGCCAGTGCGATTCGTCAGTGTCCTGCACGGTCCTTGCTTTCAACGGTCCTTGTCCGATAGTCACCTCGCCATATTCAGGCGGCGGCTTCAACGTTTCACGCGCACGCTGGCGTCCACCCGAAATCGATTCGCTTCCTCTGCTTTTGTTTCTTTTTTTCTGTTTCTCATCGTTGTTCACCGCCTGACCCCAACGCCTCTTCGAATGCGTCACACAACGCCGAGAACCACATCGTCGAAAGGCAAACAATAAACCACGAACTTCCCAACATACTCTCTCACCGTTACAGTGTGACCGCTTATTCAGCTGTGCACTCTTTTTGTAGTTTATAAATATATATATATATATACATATACACATATAAATATATATGAATATATATATATATATATATGTATATATATATATATAGACAGAGAACATAGCAGTGTCTACCTGTTCGTACGACCTGCTCAGATTTGTCCTATCCGCGAGAAACGCCACCGCAGCGAAGTTTCACCAAGTCACCACAGTTTCACACCGGCATCATTCGTGTACCGTACCTATGTCAATCGTTTAAGAGCTAGAAACTTACCAAAAATACGACGATTGGCCACACTCCGTAACTTTTGGTCGGATTGACTGTTTTTTTTTACAACAACTTCTTTCTCTTCTTCGTCGCTGCTGCTACTTCTGTTGATGTTGTCACTTCGTCGTCCAGAAAAATAAAGAGAAGATCAACGATTGCAGAGATGATGCCGATGATCCGCGGCTGCCCCGTGCTACTGGTGCGTCGCCGGACGCTGCTGTGTTTCGCCTGAAGGTGCTGATGTCAATGATGATATCGACGCGCACCACTTCTCCCACCACTGTGCTGCTGCGTAATGATTCGACGTAACGTTAGCGTAAACGAACACAGAGCTATGCAGATATCGCTGCCCCTAGACAGATATACCAATATCACTGTTCGAGTTTCTCTCGAAACTCGCTTGACTTTTTGCTCGTCATGTGCTTCTTCTTCTTCTTCTTGTTGCTGCTCTTCCTGTGAATACGCGGAGGCAGATTACTAACGAGCGGCTGACCGATTGGGCTCAGCAGACCACTTCGGTTATGTGCTGCTGCTGTTGCTGCTACTACTACTTTAATGAGCTACTACGTTGACTGTCAACGATGACAACAACAAGTTTCTGAACAACTTTCTCTCCCAGCGAAAGCGCGACGCGAGAGCTGCTCTTTCTCTCTCTCTTTTCACTCGCAGCCGCTCTCTGTGAACTCTACCAGTGGCCAGTGCCGCCAGATCAGTCGAAGCCAACCAGCCAGCCAGCCCGCCACCTCTAGCAGAAGACGAACTGAACTACACAGTACTACGACTCATCGTTGACATCGTCTTTGACGGCCTCTTCGAGGGCGGCCGGTGTCCCGGCACGCAGCTACGATTTTACCGTCACGACAACAACGCTGCCGTACGCCACAAACTCGAACGACGTCGTGCGCGCTGTTACTTGTAGCAGCCAACCGCGACAGCAGCGGCTGCGGCGGCGGCAGCGGCGAAATCAATAACAACACACAATATCAGCAACATCGTCCGACAGCATCATGTGCAACAGTGCTGCGGCTGTGGCAGCGAACGCACCAGCTGCAGTAATCGCAGACGGAACAGGCTGCATCTGACGGCGGCAACGGCAGTCGCTCCTGCCGGCTCACTCGATGTCTTTGTGGCTTTATCTCGGCTGATCTATCTCTCACTAACTCACTCACTGTCTCTCTCTCTCCCTCTCTTATTCAGTATTTTATGACAGTGACCACAGGGGGAGGCATCATTACCTCATAAAACAAACGAACTAACTTAACTCCACAAGCTGCAACAGCCATAATACAAATCGACACTGGCCGGCCGGCTGACCGACCAACCGGGCTACTGCTGCTTGTTGTTAGTGATCATCGTCGTCGTCGGGGCCTGTTTGTCTGTCTGCACGTCGCTCATTCTGTCCTTCTCTCAGGGCGACGCTGCGCGCATTTCGCGTTGTCCATCAACTACAAGAAACTATCTCGCTCGCTCGCGAACAGGTGTCGGGACATACAAACAAAGCGTAACAGAGAGAGAGAGAGCGAGAGTTAATCAGTGGTAGAGCTCGTAGCGAATGCTAGCAACCTGCAAGCTCTCCGTTCCCGCCAGGTCACAAGCGCACGCCTCCAGGAGGGCGGAACTGCGATGCTATTAGCGGCAGCAATAGCAGCCGCCTCAACAACAACAAAAACAACAACGGATACAACAATAACAACGGCGAGAATATCAACAACTGCGATTGATATTCTGGTGGCTGCACCTGTGAGGCCCTTTCCCTCGGCTGTTAGCCGTCGCTTTCGTGATGATGACGATGACGATGTTGGCAATATCGCTGGGCGTTCTGGATTCGCACATTCATGTCATTTCTTGGGAGTAGTTTGTTTTCCAGCCGTTACCAGACGCGGTGCCAAATAGAGCGGCGGGGAACGCGAGGAAAGGTAAACTGAAAGAGAGCGAAGTTCCAAGGGAAGGCCCAATGCGGACGACGAATTCTAAGTTGATCCCAAACTCGCGGGTTCTGTCAGCTGCTGATCGACACTGCCGTGCGCCGATGCGCGCCAATATTCAAAGAACGATTAAACAAAATTAAACAACTTCAAAGAAAGAGAGAGCCATTAGAGGTTGGCGTGGACGACAAACACATTAATCGCGCTCGAGGGGTGATGTCGGTAAGCTAACGACACTGTTTAAACAACGCGGCGTAACGCTTAATCATGCGGACATGCGCGAAAATATAGACATCTCGTTGTTAGTTTCTACCATAATTTGGAATTAAGCAATTAATACGCTCTCTGGAACCCCGCGGCATGAATATTCTTGGGCGTAAAAAAAGCCGCAGAATATCCGATGATGATATTAAGGAGCGCCTCTCAGTCAGCTGACTGCATGTGCTATGTCGATTGCGAACCATACAGCAAACCCCTCACCTGTGACCAAAATGGCGACACCCATTAGCCAATAACAGCTGAACGGGCCGAATCCGAACGTAGCCATAATCCACAGACTACACAGCACCGTCGAAGCAAAATAGCCCTTCACGTTCGCGGAACTCATCCCGATGTAGCCAGTTCCGTCTACTTGTTTTGGTTTAGCCCGTATCTAGCTATAGGTCAACATGACGAGCTGGCGAGTGACAGAGGGCCAATTCGCCGGTGGTCAAACGGATGAATTTCCTAAATAACCCATGACTTACGCACCATACAACTCCAACAGCGGTCGCGCACTGTAGCTGCTCTGTTGGGTATATTTTTTAATCGGTTCGACTTTCGATGCAACTGTGCGCATTTCTGTGTGAACGTGTCCCACCGCGACGTATCACGTCTTTCGGACAACGCCGTACTCCAGTTAAAAGCGTTATATAGCAAATAACGTTGCTGAAATCCACATGCTGAAAGCTTATGTTCCGGAAGATCTCCGAAAGGTGTGCGATGCATGTGATGTGATCTATTCTGGCTGGCAGTGAAAAGAAGATAATTCCTCATCATCTTCCTCGTATTGCTCGGCAATAACTCACCAAGAAAAGGAGGCGCAGAATGTCTTCAATACGCATATTGCTCGTCCCCTTGTTCTTCGCGGCGGCAAGCGGCTGGCTTTACGCGCTCTCGAAGTCTGCGCCAACACTTCACAGGGGCGCGAACGAAACGTAAGCGCTCGCTGATTCAAACTTTTTCTATTATCTCCGTACAAAGAAGCGTAGTACTGTATTATTATTATTCTTATTTTGTATTTATTTACTAGTACAACACCGCGAAGAGAGACAAATTTGAAGTCCCACTTCTGAGATGGTACAATGCAAGTACGCCTTGATTTCGAAAATGGAGTTGGTATAATCAAAATTGTATCAGATTGCGAATTGTTGAATCTTAGCCCCTCGATGATTTTTACAGATGAGTAATGCTCAAGGTTGTCGAGACTCGTAAGGTAAATCGAGTGGCATGCACGTCGTTATTAAGTTTTCCTATTGTTTATTTTTATTATATATTAAGAAGCATAGATATCCTCACAATCGTTTTTCTTCCTCTTTGACTTTTTAGAATCAATCGTGGTGCAGATAAAAATGCCGCGTTAATTTTATTAAATTCAATTAAGTACCTGCTAGTGCGGACCCCAGCGACGAAGCGGTGTAATTCCCTTTTGAGCTGTTCAATTATCAACAAATGTACCTTCTGATAGATCCTCCAGAATATATACTTATAAACTAGATGTTCAAAGATGGCCTTCCTCGACCACTTGACGGCATCGTTTTTGTGCAAATCAGTCTCTTCACACATGTAGCCCACGTGTTATCTATGAATGTGACAAAGATTGTCGCACCTGTTCAAGGAAAGGTTATATTTTGAGCTACTATCGAAACTGAGTGGATTTTGTCGATCTTGCCTTTTACTATGATATATTTGATTCTATTGCACAGGGTGGGGCTCAAGTTTCCTTCGTCGTTTGAGGAGCTGCATTCGCTATCGGGTCTTCTCCACGAGTACTATAAATCGCATCCAAACTTCGTGTATATTCTATTCTGTTCGGCCTACCTATATAAGCAAACATTCGCGATTCCTGGATCCGTGTTCATGGTGAGTTCGATAGCGATTGATGGCTGTTCACGTTCATTTCGATGGGTTAACTGACTTTAGCGGTATGTGTGTGTGTGGGGAGACATCGTGCTTAAGTGACAACTAGAATCTTGCACGCATTATAATGAAAAAAGCGGATTCAGTTTAGGACGAACCAAAATGTTCACGGGTAAAACTGATGTGTGGGAATAATATGGCTGCTCCTATCGTACGAGACCTTTGCTATGTATTGTTTTGCATATTTTAGACTAAAACCATTTAAATAGTAGTAGGTCAAAGAGTGAGCAGGGACAAGGGCTCTCTGACGAGCTCCCGATAGACCGCACCCCAACCTCCGATCCTCCTCTCATTTTCCAGCTGGAGCGTTCTCCGCATTACACGCTCTACGAATGGGACCTATATATTATATATATGTATATAGCTATTATATTATATAATAGGTGTTTATGACCCGAATATCAGCATTAATTGAGCCGAGGCGGAGAGATGCAGAGGGGGACCATACATTAATCGACGTCACCGTTTATTACACAAAAGTCGTTGGTTTGCTCAACCCACACGGAACTCATTATCCTAATTAAATAATCCTATTTCAGAATCTTCTCGGCGGTGCACTGTTTGGCGTCGTCCCTGCTTTTCTCTTAGCATGTTTTCTGTCGGCGACCGGAGCCACGTTTTGTTATATACTTTCCTACCTGTGCGGGCGACATCTTGTTAAGAAGTTCTTCGCATCAAAGGTTATAGTCACAAGCATATATAAGTGTTGAAGTCTTACCCATTATATGTCATTATTGATGATACACACACACACACAGAAGCAGATGTGAGCACGGTTGAAGTTAAACTAAAATATCGCTTATATTGTGATATTCGTAATGGTCGTGGTTTGTGAAGCCCTGCAGAGGGTATCCTGAACTTAAGGGTCCTGTTCATTTGCAGATATTCCAGTCGCTATAGCTGACAGCTGCGCGACGAAAATAGCATTCATGTGGTTTTTGTCTGATTTTATTGCGCTTTGCGGGACTGGTATAGCCCCAGACCCTGCATTAAGAAGCGAATACGATAGGGGTACAACCAAAAGTTAGCAAGACCGATTACAGTAACAATTAGATAGATCGATTCATTCATCTGACTAATCTAAAAAAATACACTTGTACTTTCATATTGCAAATGCATCGCCGCTGAATAGATCGCATACCTCGAGGGCAAAGTCAATGAGAACCGGGACGAGCTCATCTATTTCCTGTTGTTCCTGCGGCTGTTCCCAATTACCCCTAACTGGTTCCTGAACATGGCGTCACCTATCGTCGGGATACCCATTCATCTATTCTTCGTGTCCGTCTTCGTGGGTACGTCTATGTAATCCATTTACAAATGTATGAGCTGTTGTATTGTTATTATTATTATTGCTTAAAATCCTTGGTCGTTCAGCCAGCGAGATGTCCTGCCATGGATGAATATTTGGTGCCATTAGTTTGAGTGATGCTATTTTTTGTCACCGACTTGAATCAACTAGCCGACAACTTGGCTTCTTTAATTAACTCGACACGTTGATTTTTATGTGAATTCAACGTGGCTTCTGCATCTTCCCTCTCTAACTTGAATCCTAATTGCAGGCCTAATGCCTTACAATCTGATGTGTGTACAAGCGGGCTCGCTTCTGAGTGAGATTCAATCGACGTCAGATATTCTGACTCCGGCCGTAGCCGCGAAGATGGCCCTCTTAGCTGTAGCTGCACTCCTTCCAGCGATCTTCAAGAAGGTGCACAACAATCGCAAGCGGAAGAGGACCACCGAGAACCTGCTTCTATCCGGCGACCGTTCCGAAATCAAGGATCACACGGAGTAGGATTACACACTCACACATTCCGCTATACAACAACAGAGGAAACAGCACTACCCATTTGCTTGACATATCTGCTCGCCGTATCTCGGTTTCGGGGGGCAAGCCAATGATTGCTGAGAGGCGGGACCGGAAAACACTATGCAGGAATTTCAGACACACATATATATATATATATATATATATATATATATATATATATATATATATATATATATAGCGTTTTAATAGTAGTATGTAATTTTTATAGGGTTATGTAAAGAATAGATAGTGAAATATGAGTGTGTAGGTTGAAGTTGTTATCGATCGTATTAGGCAGTGCTCCAGATGTAGATGCATACGTTTTTATAACGAGAATTTGATGGAAAGTGAATAGTAAGTTAAAATTATAGTGTATTTACATATTTCTAAAGAGACTACGTCAAGTGTAAAGGAGTATATGATATGTTTGGTTGACTACAGTATTTTGTTCTGCTTGAGTGAAGTATTTTATAAGTTTGTTTCGTCTGAATGGAGTTGCTGGCCTGACCTCTGTAAATTGTCAGGGGTTTGAACAACGTAGCTTTGAGCTGGGTGCCAGCTGAGGTTATGACTTTGCTCCACGGTCAACTGACCAGTTTCGGCTGATCTTAAAACATAGCCATGGTCGAGCATTAGGTGCACAATGCTCACCAAAAAATTTCTATATCTGCTTTGCTTTTCGATCGACGATCATTCGACCGTCATATGGATAACGCCCAAAATAGCCCCCTAACTGGTAAGGATGGCCACAGTATTCTCTACTATTTGAGTCAACGCGTATTGACTTTCCTCGAAACCGTTCCATAAATCGCTTACATATATATATATTATATATATATATATATATATATATATATATATATATATATATATATATATATATATATATATATATATATATGTATATATATATATATATATATATATCCTATTAGCAAACAAGGAACAATAACAATGCAGAGCCTTTTTTTGTAATATATTTTTCTAATATTTTGCACGGTTTTTAAGAAGACCTCTACTTGGGGACACAAGACGATAGAACAGCATCGCCTACAAGTACAGCACCAATAATAATAACGATGATTAATAATATTAATAACAAATTTGCTGTTGTTGTTACTGTTGTTCAATTGTTGTTGAGCATTTTTTACAGATTATAACGGAAGCAATAACGAGGTAGGAAAAAGGGTGAACAGTATTAATTGTTTGATTTTTCAAGCAACTTATATTGTCTCATATATGAATATTTTACTGCTATACAATAAGAGTTTATTCATTTATAGCGAATCGTATAATTATATATATATATATATATATATATACAGAGATAATTATGAGGTTACTATAACATGACTTTTATGGCGATGATACACACTGTGTACCTATCCATGACACATATACTGTCGTTAGCTAATTGGGCAGCTGCAGTAGTCATCTCAGACGGCTGAGAACGCAACTACTATGAGAAAGCAATACTTCTACTTATTCAGTTTCCCAATACATGCGAATAATAATATATAGGATTTTGAAAATCGTTTTTCCTCCAATTTCATTCCACCGCATAATAGAAAGGCGGACGTGCAATTCATGCAGGGATGGCATGATACGTGGATCGACATACTATTACAGCGTATTTACACGTATAGTTCATTATTAAATATCTAGATTAGTAATTTCACCTCACAGATACAACTTCATCAGAAGTGCACAGTGAGTTTGAAACAAAGGAAACAAAATCCGTCTCCTATCGTGATGGATACCTTCAATACACGGTGACCGCCGAGGTTTCTTCGACCGTTCGGCGTTGAATTTGTACAACAGTGTATATGTACAAGTGGAAACGCACCCAAAAAAAAGTCATTGTCGTTATAATTCGTCGCAGACCATGAGAATTATTGTCATCTTTTTTTATTCATTTCAAATTCGTTTTCTTATTAAACGTAGTAGCGCAATAAAATATTGTTTTTTTTTTGTCGAAACAAACGAATAAATTGAGTGCTGATTAATTTTCACTCAATCTCATCAAAGGGACTTCATCTGTTTCATTAGCTCGTCGAGACTCGTATCGTCCGATACGGCCACCTCGCCTCCGGCGCTGCCAGCTCCCGTTGACGTCTGAAGTGAGTGACGGAAAAAAAATGAGGAAAATTAAGAGCACACGAACAAAGGCATCGAGCATTTTTAGGGGTCACATCGTGGGTAAGCCTTGACACGCTACTACCTATAATCTCGAATAAGTAAGCGGCGTGATTCCGAATAGAAAGCCATTCATAAGCTCTAATATCTATTAGTGATGCAGTAACATAACTACAGCATACGAGGGCAACTGCTGTTCAAAACTTGTTCCCATTGACGTATGGGATGAATACGGTGAAGTAGAACAGCTCCAGAAATCAGCAGTGGTAGTATGTACAAACTCGTGAGCCTTACCGGGTCCTGTCGCTGCTTTGGCACGGTGTACGCGAGCTTAATACCCTGTGTAAGCTGTGGGGTGGTCGCATCTTCCTGTTTGTCCTGGACGTCCTCGTCGACAAGGCAGATACCCCATTCGTTGTCTTCATGGACAACAGCCTCTTCTTCAACTGGAGCCGATGCCGCCTGTCCCGAAACCGAAGAATAACACTTGAAATGTATAGTGCAATCATTTGATACCACAGGCGATTGTGGTACTTTCACACGAATGCGAGATATCGAGGTATATAGAGGGGTTGTTGTTTTGTGCAGTGTCTACGACGGTTTTTATTCGATCATTTTTATCGCAATCGTTCTCATCTGATCGTACACAACGTTTGACTCCCACCGATGAACTTCCTGTGATCGTAATCATTATTGCGATCGATCTCATGTACGCGATAGTAAACTCATAAACAACTTTCTCTTGTTTTTCAGAAGCATTTCGACGTTAATCGGTAAAATAATCATTTTCAGCCTACTTTATTTGTCATTCTAACCCGTTTCCATTAGGCGTTGTCCATACACTGAAATAGTACTAGGCATTATTGAAATCATCGCAGCGTTGACTCAAACGCCGCGACACCAAATATCACTTTCACAAGGGCATCTGCTGCACAGCACGAGATTGCACTGTTTCATTTTCCAGTTTGTCGGTGCATGTACCCAAGCATACATCTTGTTCCATTCTATGTATATCTATTCGGGTGACATATAGAATTTGTCGAAGTCGGGCCGAAATGCAATAACTGTACATCCAGCATCACTATCACAGTATATTTTGTTTATATATTTCGATACCACAAAGTTTATCCTCTTCCCCTCCCCCCTGGGTGCAACGCGGATAAATGCACTGAATAGAAATTTGTTGTTAATTTTACTCGTGCGAGTGTTGATCGATTTTTGTTTTTGGTATTTTCGAATTCGGTTGTACCTGTGATTGTTCTATGCTGCGATCACTCTCCTGGAACTCTTGCTGACGGCGTATGCAGAACGAGTCGTCACACTGTGAATTAGGCTTCATTGCCATCGTTGGGAAGAAATCTTGCAGCGCATTGTAGCCCAGATAATGTGATACTGTGCCGAACTTCAATAAGAATCTATATTTCATATAAGACGTAAAAATAAATGAAGAAACGATATCATTTAACGATACTCACTTCTATGGAGAATTTCAATTTGAAGAGTTGGTATATTGATAACAATTTACTGGGTTACATGGAGGCATCATCTAAAAGCCCCAGGTAATACTATGGCCAATGTGTTTTTTTTTTACCTTGTGTCCTTGAAACCAGCTAAGGTCTATGAATTTCTATGTGAAAAGCTAGAAGGAACCTATTCCAGACTATTGCAGCCGCAGGTTTGAGTCCTCGGCACACATGAACATTCTCACACATCATTCTCTTCTCAAGTCGCGAGGTAAGGCTAAACGCATTATGAAAGTCTTGACTCTTCTAACTACAACATCAATCAAGGTAAAATCGATTCTGCATGGGCAACTGTATAACATCCATTTTCTTTCGTTGGTTTGCAGTGAAAAGAGCTTTTCCATGATGGAGGCACCCCGCTCCAATAATACTTGAGAGAAACACCATTTTTAGCAGAATCTAGATAAATTTACGGAACATGACTAGAACATGTACAGGAGACATTTTGAAGAAATAAATTCAATCGTACATATACAATATACGGAAGCCCCATGTGTTCAAATGACTCAATCAAATACTTTCTCATCAATATATATATATATCTGTCGAAAGCCAGAGGCAGCGGGTTCGAGCCCCGCTGCGTGACATACCAAGAGAGCTTAAGCATTGTGAAATTGCAGCTCCTTTAATAAACCAATAAAGCCTTATCTTTATCTTATATATATATATGAGTCGTTCGACGAACTCACTTGAGTGTGTTCTGAACGAGCATTCCCGCGACGATACCCATCGTAGTTGGCAAACTCGCGGCGCAAACACCGTCCCTCTTGAGTGTTTTTTCATCGATCTGAGCCGCCACCACAAGTGGTGGTGCACAAGCGAAGCAAGCTGTTTCACCTGGGATGATCAGCTGAATATGACCAGACACAGCGTTCTCGGAGACTCCACTCTCCATCCATGTTTGAGCCAATTCATTGCAAGCCTGAAACGCCACAAAGACTCAAGCATTACGAGCAGCAAGCGATCGGTGACTGTTCTGCTTATAGTTAGAAAGAATACAAGAATGCGTGAATGACCTGATGTGTGATGTATTCATTGGGTGAGAACTACATATGACGAAGGTCAGAGGAGGGTCAGCTGTGACGAGTCAGTTTTTTGGCGAACCGGAAGATTTGGGTAGATTTTCAGCAAATAAGAGAGAGAGAGAGAGAGAGAGAGAGAGGACACACAATGGTTTTTGATACATACAGCATTGATTGCCATACGGGCTTCGAAGTTGTCGACGCAACTAAGCACAAGATCAACGGGCTTTCCGTCGACGAGGCCGCCACTTCGAAGAACTCCCATAAAATGATTGAAGTTGTCCACTGTGGTGATGTTGTAGTTGTGGCTGTCCATTACGACATCAGGATTAATTGACTGAAGAGTTCGAGCGGCTGCATCGACCTGTAAATTATGAGATTATTATTCTACACGAACATGTTTATTGAACATCGATTGTAGTGCACAATCGCAGTGGTACTCATTTTTTTCTCTGCATCAGAGAGTCATCGTCCGCAGCAGTAGCATTATTATCATTAACATTTGGAAGATTCGTTCGACCTAGTTCCTACCTCTTGTCCTGGATCGACGTGAGGCCCGTTCATTTAGATAAACAAACAAAAATCAAACGAAAGCGTGTGCGAGTGCAATTGGTCAATGTATCGATTATGACCCACTGTGACGCCAAACGCTTGCGACTCTCAACTGAAAAATTGTCACTGCTTACCAACCTGTTCAAGTCTGCATTCGACTTCTACAATAGCATCCTGTTATCCCCGCATCCGTATGCGTATTTAGCTCTGTATTTGAAATATAGCAAAATGCCTCTAATAAAAATGAACTCGCAGTGGAGCAATTGGAACAATGAAAATTCTACTATGCAATTCTGTACGAGGGAACGAACCAAGCCGGCATCAGAATACGAAAACCATCTTCACCAAAGTCATTGAGCAAATCATGACGCTGCTTACTAGGTAATTGATCAAAAAATTAGCGAAAAAATAACCTCGCGAGCCCACTGTGGAATTCTGCGACGGGCTAGTGAGAACTAGCGCAGTGAAATAACAGTTGGAAGGAGAAACACTGATGTCTACCCGTACTTCGATGGTGGCAATGATGGTCTGACGTTATCGCAGCGGGACTAACTAATAACAAAGGACTTAACGGTGCGTAGTGGCTAACCCTGGCATCATGTCATTTCGTAAAATGATTATAATCTAATAATTTCAAACAATTACGATATTTGTATTACAACGGATCTCAGTTTGTCAAGCGATGCAAGTATAAAGGCTGCTTGTGCGATCGTTGGAGGACAGTTGTTGCTGGCGGCGAGCGGTGACCCTCTGTGCTGTTGCAGTATATACGATTACTTAAAAATCATCACTATGAAATAGGGCATAAGGACACGTGTAAACAGTTACTAAAAAAAACGTGCTTGTGGTTTCCAAAGCTGAACAGATCATCGAGCTCAACGTACGCTACCCTCGGGGCTTAACGAGTTAGGTAACCAAGTCTAGCAACATTAGTCTCTAATGAATACAATACCTTCGACATTCCAGCTTGATGTGGTTGAAAGAACAGACGGTTCATATTTGCCATTTCGACTTTGTCGTAATCAAACAAGATCAGCTGTAAACAAAGGGTAGAAACATGGGACTCACGTTAAAATGCTGAATGATTGAACAGTCTTCAAAGGACGACCGAATTGTGATGTTCTCAAATATGGCAATACAACAAATGAAACGCTTAGAAATCTCTTACTGACATCCCGTTTAGCCCCTATAAAAGAAGGCAGGTCCTAAGGGTAAACGCGCAAATGCTAATTTTTACAAACGAGTTCAGCAAATCATCAGTTCGTTCATATACTCCACGCGACCTATTCATAGAAAGATGAAAATATTGTCATCTTCTGCCAGTTGAAATGCATCACTTCATAGCGAAATTGGGCACCGATTATGTTGGCCATAGTACGTCGTTGTATGTATGCAAAATACAATGGTTTTTGTTGAGAAAAGAGATTGCTGACTTTCATGACACCGCCGATGAGTCACCAACATTGGGGTAGCGAGGTCACACCTGGCGGTGACTCGGATCCCACGCTTGTTCATATCCGAGGGACGGCTCGGAGACGACAACGCCGGGTGACTCAGATCGAACACTTAGAAATTCATATGTAAAGGTATACATTGCTTGTTTTTTTTTTATTGATGTAACGTACCTTGCCGATGCCACATCTAGTCAGCATCTCCGCAGTAACGCTGCCGACTCCACCGACGCCTACAACAGCCACTGTGTAACCTCGAATAGCTTCATAGTTCTCCACGATGCCCATTCGCTTTAGGGCCATCAGACGGCTGCCGATCGATGCAGATTGTTGGAAAATATAGAGCGGGAGCGGTGAATGAAAATTCTCTCAAAAGATTTTTGTCAGACTTCAGTCGTCGATAGGTATTAATTAATTAGGGATGCATTATGACATTGATTGCTTACCGACAAGAGAGACACCTTTAAACTAAATATGTAACTTCAGGGAAGACTACCTATTTATTAGAAGATTCAACAAGTTATGGGAATTTTCACTATTACTTCGGGTAGGTAAACCTTGGAAATTTAGATCAGACAGATTGAGAATTTAAATACACCCAAGGACATGACGACCCAATGCAAATGTATATATATATATATAGATTTGAAAATTGAGTTAACTTACTCATTCATATGGTTAAAAAATGATTTTAAATATTGAGGATAACAACTGGTTATCAAGTTATACCATAGGCTTGACTGAGACCCTCGTGTATGTTGGATGCTTCACGGTGATAGCTGTATGTATAAAAATTATGCATGTTCCATTGACAATTCCGTTGGCAGTTTATCGTTTTAGAAATTCGGCAATTTTTGTTAATTGTGACAAAAAAAAAATGATTAGTACATCGATAAACATATAAAAGTAAAATGGGTCCACAGCTATCTAGTACAACGCCAAACTTCGAAGCAACATTTAATAGCCATATGTAACTCGATAAAAACACTAAACGCTCATCATTGCATCGTCTATGAAATAGTGCTGCAACAAGCAAGCCAGGTTTGTAGGAAAATTGTGATGGGGTTTCACATCCGAGTCTGAAAAAACGGACTTCTCTTCGAGTGGTTACACATACGCGCCATCGCGTGGCCACGCACCCTTGACCCACGTTCGAATAGCATGCCACCTGTTAAACAATTGCTTTTGGGTGCAATTCGCCGCATAGCGCTCAGCTGCGTGCTTTCTATACATAGACACATCGAGACGCACGTGTGCACTGTCATAAGATGACGCTGTTCGGTTAAACATTGCCTATACAGAGTTGACCAAAATCGAGACGTCAGACGGAAGGGAACCCTGAGCCCGCAATTTACGGGGGGGCCTCTAACCACAGTTGCTGCCTAGCAAATAGCACTAAGGTTGTCACCCACCTGTACGGGTTCGAGTCGACCACTTCCGAACTCATCTGTTCGATTTTCTGCCGTGCAGGACCATCCCTCTGTTCATACTGAGTTAACTTTTTCTCCAGAGCTTCCACCTGAGCTCGAAGATCTTCCACAGTTGCCATTTTGCCGGATGGAGCACAACAACGAAGCAAGCTCACGGTGTCTGTGTGTGTGAATGAACGAGTATCCTATGAGATATTGAGGAACTCCAACCACTCTGTTCGCGTCAATACGACAGCTAGTCTTGGCAGCTAAGCAGATTCGAACGCGGCTGCTGGACCGTCAAGAAGCTCTCTTTGGAGCAAACAGCTGTCAGTTGTGAAACGAGCCGCTGCTGGTGTTCACCGTGCGCCAGCGGGATAGGCTGAACACGTTGCAGACAGGGTGTGCAGAACGCGCGGGAACATTTGAATTTGCAGACTCAATCAAAGCGATTTGAGCTGAACGCAGAACTATAAAGAGTAAAATAATTAAATAAATAAATAACTAAATAAATAAAGCAATAGGGAAACAGATCGATAGACTGTATTCTCAGCCGAACGTATGATGAAATCGGCTGCACTATATGTGCATAGAACTGTGGAGATTTTAATGTGAGTAAATCGAGATATAAAGAGGTGCCTATTTAGCAACATTAATTTCTTTGTACATATGGTTGGATTAAGAGGGATGGGTTTAACGAAAGAATAGGTGAGTTGCTGTCGTTTTCTAGTACGTGTGATTTAGAAGTTAGTTAGTTCTAGTAGCATGCGTGAGGTTGGACGATAATTCCCTTAAAACGGCCAGCGTCATGATGTGCAAGGCCACAAAATTAATTTTACGCTTTAGGCGTATTGTCCTTGTACTGTTAGAACTGAGAATCTCATACTCTGGCTCTTTAGCAGGTTAGCTAGTTGTTTGTTGGTGAGTGTATGTGTGTGTGTGTGTGTTTGACATCAGAAAAATCATAATTTAAATTACGAATTAGGAGAAGCAAGATTATTGGCAACATTGGTGTCAATGAAACACTGCAGTAGAAATCCAGCAAGATTCAATGAACCTCGCAATGGAATTCGAAAGCTGTTTACATTTAGGCGTTTAACCTGTGATCAACATAGATACTCATTCTGTTCATGCGCTAGTGTGCCATCTCGACAGATTGACTCTGCGCGATACATTTTGACTTGATCAAGAATCTCTGTGTCAAGTATCCGTGCATATAACTTCAATTGAAGACATAGCCCGAGCGCATTATAGCTTTTGGCCAACCCCTTATAAAGTTTAATAGATATATTTCCCATGTGTGTTATTCCACACTACATAATGCTCGCCATACAACTTTACACTTAACGCTGAGCCATGTCAATCAATATTTTTCGTTACTCTTTCGACACTCGTCGAAACAAGAAGAGACTACGCTATTTTTTGGCGGGAGGGATTACGGGAATGCCTGATGCACATGCGCACTGAGCGGTCTATCTTAAAACAGTGCTCGTGTGGGACTCTCAAACCCACTAAACCCGCCTGCCACGCACCCTTCACCCAGATGGCTCGGAACGCTTAGCGCATTACATCGACTGTTCAATCTGAGCTATTATGCAGTTATTCTTTCAGCCACTGGATGAAAGCGTCGAGTTTAGCAGAACCGCCCCTGAGCCCTCTCCTGAGCCTCCACCCTTCCGTGTTCTCTGTGCCTCGACCAAAACTCAAAGAAGGGACACCTATAATCATTCACTCATTTTCCTTATATTTATTAATTATCGACAGGATTCTCCGATGTTGTTAGCATTTTCGAAGTGTGCCTCTTGCCGAATCGAATCGTTGCCGCTCTATTCGTTACTATTCTCCACATTAGTTCCACAGCAAAATCAGCGAACAACACCACATTGTATCAGCACATCTAACCAACACAAACACGACGACACGTAGAGATCGAGAAATGCAAATATATTAATTAGCTAATAATAATATATTAATTAATAGCTAACCCTATAGGTTAGCTGAATTGAAGCAGTATTCTCAGCTGCAACAACTCTAAACTTGACGATACCTAAGCAACCACACAACGATTGATACCGTCAACTCTCAACGACATCGCGATGTCCGCGATTCGAATAACACTCCCCAAATCAGGCTAGTCAATCTCTATCAAACTTAATTAGTAGCTGGCAACGTAATTACGGCAGTATCGTTTCGCCGACCCGAAAAAAAAGGTTCACGGAGAGAAACGCGTTTGAATAGCGCACCACGACAAACACAAACTTTTTCTTCCGCTATGGCCAGAAGGCTAGGAAAAGCAGACATTTGCTATTCGTCGTTCAGTATTGTGTGGATCATAGGTTGTTCCCAATGACGACGTGGTCGTTGATCCGAATTTCATATGCCACTGATTATTGGCAGGTCGGATCAGCTCCCGAACCTCAAAATCTGTCGTGGAGCTGTTGCCAGCCCCCACCCCTTTAGAAACCCCCTCGTCAATGGCGTATAAGCGGATGCGACGATCCCTTCACCAGTCTTGAGAACCTGCGGAACGCCCGTAATTATCCTGGCCTTCCTGAGACGACGCCAGGGAGCTCTGGCTGCTTGGCTGATGACCGAACGAGGTAGGCTGAGATGAACCCTGGGAGCCGAGAGGCTGCGATCCCAAACCTGAAGAAAGTGAAAAATACCAAGCAGCTTTACCGCGACGAGAGTGAAGACATATCGTTGGGAGTAAAGTAGTCACACGGATAACTGTCGATCCGGTTGACTTCAATAATTTGGTTCATTTAGCATACTGGATATATATATATATATATATATATATATATATATAGGTCGTCCGACTGATTGATTCACTAAATTTGGGATTTGGGTAATTCCTTTGTATTACCTTCCTGCGACGAAGGTTTGTATGGCTTCCGCGCAGGCAGCGAAAACGCTTGCTTCGAACGTATGGAAGTGGAACGGGCCATCAAGGTCGCCGCATTGTTCTGATCAGCATTCCCTTCAGCGTATCTATTAGCGAACTGCTTGTTCCCAGATGCACCGGCTGATTTTGAGTGTGTGCCGGGACTGTATTCCTCACTCCGTCCGAGTGAATCCGCTATGCCTTGAAACGAATGAGTGTTAATTACCAAAAAATAATCAGGCATACAGTTGAAGGAGTTCTACTCGTATACATTCAACGGGAACAAGTGATATGACAACTAACGTTAGCATTCTATCTACACACAAACATTACACGTACAATATTTGAATATGTCTCAGTGGCAGAGAGATATCCGAACGAGTCGCACCCTTCATGAAGTCGAGCCCGGTGACGCGGACGTCAAATGTTGGCTTCGAGTCAGCCCCGAATATTTATCCTTAATAAAGAACACACAGTTGTGTGATCGTGCCTAGCGTATCTAATCAGTGGATTTAGAGAGAGACAGAGAGAGAGAGAGGGGAGTATCAATGCTGGCGAATATCCTCGCGGCGTTCTATGGGTATAATACAATAATACGTAGTTGCATATATTTTGGCTTGAGATCAGCGGAGGCAGAGACACCCTGAAAAGTATGAGGGCGCTTTTTCATCACTGTGGTTGAAGAAAGAAAATGTGTTTTTAATTAGTCAAATTTTCCATCGAGTCGCTATCGTGTTGGACGCATTCGGACGTATTATAGTCGCAAACGGGAGCTGACCGTTATGATTATGTGTTCAGAAAACCGAGATAGCGCCGACCGGCTTACCGGAGTCACAATCGGAGTCCGTCGTCAGATTGGCGCACTTCGATTCATAAGTGGCCTCCAGCCAGTCAACTGTATACGGCGATGGGCTTCGTCGGCGATTTTGATGAGAACGCTGAGACACTGGAAATTGGATAATTTTAGGAATAACAACAACTTTCACCACCGCCAGCTACGGTGTCAGTTAGGCGCAGGGCCTAATCTAATGATTGGTGCACTGTTGAGTTTAGCAGGAATCTGGCCCGAAATATTACCTATGCGAGGCTGTCGGTGTGAGAACATCGATCTTGCAATCGTAAGAACACCGCTCACAGGGATTCATTCGACAGCGAAAAGTGTCTCAAGGGTAATGTGGCCACCCATTTGTGATTTCATGAACCAGTTAGTTTCCAGCATGCAGAACTACAGTGAAACGTGCGGACCTATGTTGCGTATTATGTTTAAGTCTCACGACGCTTGGAGTTCACTTCAAGTGTTCCGATTGTCCACTCTGTCCATACCGTAACTTTGTAGACACTGTCACGACTTACGTGTTTTCCAAAGCATGCCGTAATAGAATGCCTGTGTACGTTAGTTTTGTATTGAATTAATATCGCAATAATGCTAAATACTGCATTGCTTATTCGAAATATAATAGATTCAAATTGATCCTTACCCATTTACAGGGCGTTTTTGATCTTGACGTTCAAGTTTTCAAAACCAGCAAAAAAAGTAATCAATTTCACTTGACGAGACCAAAAAAGGTGTACTCATAACAAACTCAAAGAGGATTCATAGGATTCCCATAAGAGTATACCTTCTTTAGGTTGCGCAGGCGGCACCGACTGTCGAACAAGGAGATCAGGCTCGGGCCGAGGCGACACCTTCGGGGCACGATTCTCAGAAAGTACTGCTGGTTGCTTACGTTGAGTCTGCACTGGCCCCTTGGGAGACTGTTTTGGATCACCGCTGATTCCAACAGGAGTTTGTCTGATGGGAGGAACAAATTGAGGCTTTTTGCCTCGTGGTACTGGATTCGCTGGCCTTTTTATCACACCTCTTACGACACCTAAGAAATCACGACATGGTGTAGTGCAAGTAAGGACAACTAGATTAATCGGCTTGTGTTATACATGGATCACCGTGAGACAAGCAGGCCCCGTAATGAGTTAATCAATTATTATATCACGAATGATAGCCATGTGAGGGTAAACGTAAACGAGGTCATTCTCGCATCAAATTAAATCACTTTATTTACGATGCAGCTGCTTAGACAGCGTACATCGTGTTTTGTGATACCTTCAGTAAAAGCTAGTTTTGATAATAGAGCGGCTGCCCTATATTATAGAACATCTATCCTATCGCGTGGTGCATTCAGCAGCCGGCCGGACAGTTGATCGAGTTGATGCTGAATAGGACTCATCTTTGGCAGTAGCAGAAACACAGTCATTGACACGTGAGTGAGTCTGTGAAAGTTTTTGTATCAGGACAATTTGTGTATTGAGCACCACGGCATCGCTTGAATCAATCTGGGCTGGACGACGAAAGGTTTTAGTTTAACAAAAGGGATGACTTCCGGCGAGCGCGGTAATAACTGCTTTTTCTGCATCAGTAAGACTCGAAGCGCGTCCCATGACCACAGTACTGCTTGAATGCTCAACACAAACTGGATTAATTCAGCGAGAACATTCGATAACTGAGGGTGCGCTATCATTTTTCACCACGGAAATATGATACATTTTGCTGTAGCAGATTGCATGCGATGTCATATGCGCTGTTCTTTATCGTATGTATGTTATTTGACATGTACATTAATCTGACATAGAATAAATGCCTCAAATGTGTATTCTTTGTAACGATTTGTTGAAATATAGGGGGTGCGTTAACTTTATTCACACCACTGTATATATAAATATATATTCATCGCAAATAAGTCAAAGCATTCTTGTGCATATTGTGTGAACAGTTAGCTTAACGTTCTACAAGACAAGTCCATGATTATAAGAGATGACATACTGTGATCGCTCACCTTCTCGTGCTTGTAGTAGGGCAGCATTCTTTGCTGCAGCTGGAAGATTTTCCACAGATGGAGAAGGCTCTTCTACACTGCAAGTTTCAGAAGCGATCACCTGTTTGGGTCTCTTTTGAATTTTTGGCACTTCCTTATCAACCTCAAATACTATCAGCTCCTGATCGGGCGACGAATCACATTGAGAGTCATTCATGGTCTCCTGTGCTGCCTCGACGGTTGCATCGGCATCCTCGTCAATTGCAGCCTCTTCAGTATTGCAAGTTTCAAGGGCAATCGCGTTTTTGTGTCGCCTCTGCACCGTTCGACTCTCGTTGTAAACCTCAGACCGTATGTCCTGCTTGGGCGGTCCACATTGAGGTTGTACGGCTTTCGGTGCCGTCGCGGCAGTATTCGGGACCCCCGCACGAAACGATTGTCCAATCTGAGGTTTCATCATCCGCTGACCGGGATTACCAAGACGTCTTTTTCCCTCAGCTGTACCATACGGATGCACGTAAAAGCGATTTAATCCTTATGCGTGTATTGGTATAAGGGCGGCACGTATGATTGACTCTGTCCAATACACGCCTAGCAAATTTCATACCTCAAATATGTTCTACTCATGGCAAATTGGAAGCGAGAATCGCTTACGAACCGCCCGAAAGGACACAATATACATTAGACGATTGTGAAGCTCAAAATGAGCGTACAGCGTTCCGCTAAGTTGTTGTGCCGATAACGAAAGAGATATTCGTTTTAGATCCGTCTCATTTATTTTGAATATAGTTTTTGTTATTGAAAATTATAAACTATGCTAATTTTATCATAATGCACATCTGCGTATCATTCGTTTATACAAATAACTAATTCATCATTACAAACCACTATTTGTGTAATATTAGATGTTACGTGCCACAGTGCGGTAACTTACCTTTCTTTGGGTGACGAACTAAAGTTGGTTCCTGGCGAACAACGTCTTTTTCGCTACGAGCTGTTTTCTTCTGATTCTGACCGCCAGCGATACCAGTCGCTTTCTTATTCGGCTTGAGATCCTCCATTGACTTGGGAGTAGCTGCACGTGGACGCTTTTTTGATGACAACTGAGGTCTTTTGAGGATTTCAGATTCTTGGATTCCATGAAAAGAAAAAGGCATATCAATAAAAACACATCATCATAGCTGAATGAGGCGATATATATATATATATATAGCTGAATGAGGCGAGATATATATATATATAAGCTATGCTATAGATATGTGCACAAGTAGAAGCAAACAGCAAGCAAGATAAGACAACACACGTTCTCGGGGATTGACGGATGATTCAGAGAGCGCTCCATTGAGGGTCCCGTTAGCGATGTAGTCGGCATTGTCTGACATCCTCAGCATACCGCGTTGACGAGCCTTCGACAGTTAAAAAGCGGGGTATTCAGTAGGTGTGAACTCAAAATGCATTGCAATAACTAGAAGCCCCTGTTCGACAACGAATTCGAGGCAGCATGCCACAAAACTGCGGAACCAGAGTGCTGCCTTGTCGCTGCATTGTCGCCAATGAATGAAACGGCAACCCTGATTCGGAGAAGCTACGCTGGTAATTAAAAAAAATAACAAACCATTCAAACACTTGCCGCCGTCTCTGCATCTGACGTTCACGTCGAACAACAGCCGTCCAGCCGAGTCGCCATTGCTCAATTCCACGAAGAAACTATACGGTTAGCTAGATATGCATACAATACATAGATATTCCACGTGGTTGTAATCATCCTGAATGGCTGAATGTTATACGAGTACTTACGACATACGCAACAAATGAGAAGACCTCTAATCTCTTCGTGATATTCGCTGTTCGTTGAGCGTTTCGAGCCCGCTCGATCGCCTCAGTCATCAGGCGAGCTCGTTTGGGGACCGTTATCACGCATTTCTGCTGCTGATATCGGAGAATATCGGCAGTTTCGTCGATGAACGGGATGATCTTGTTGGCGCTTACCCAACCGCCACTTCGAAACGTATCGAGAAAGGTTACGTGATAGGCGATCTGAAATTTTCAATGGCGTTTTTTTTTACGTTGGGATCGTTCAGGCAGATTCGGTACTGGCTGGACATTCGCTGTTGAGATAGTACAATAAATACGTATTATTATTATTATTGATAGCTGACGATAAGCGGCAAAATCCGGATGAGCTTTAGTTTATCTGCGCTTCGTAATGCTTGACTAAAGAATTTCCCGGCGAACTCAATGCCGACATTAGACGTCGACGGTACAACTGCTTTCGGGCATAAGGTTTTGTAAGTGGTAAGCAAGCCTCAACATGCTTGCTATACCACGCATGAAATGGTAGCTTGATTGGCTATTCACGAAGCAGCAGACGTAATATAGGGTCTCTTGGGGACGTACGTCGGTCTTGACCGACGGGATAAATCGAACGGTGCCCTTATGCTGATTGGTGATATGGACACGGCAAAAGTAACTCGTATCGGATGCTTCGTAAGTTTTGTTTGAATTTAGCAGTAGTAGCAAAGTACACCGCGTAAGCGCGCGACATAATTAGTGTTTAGCCTAACCTATGGGATGTCTGCTTATTAGTTTCCCTTACCGGCCGACTCTCTGAGTTCCGATTGGCACCAAGCAGGAAGAACTGCGCTCGCCGGTCGTGGGCATCCTCGATGAGAGCTGGCCACCAGACCACCCCAGTGCCGATCAGATCTTTGTCTCTCTGAGCCCAAACGACATTTCCGGGAAAGTACTCCGGATGGTAGAAGAGGCCGTCGACACCCGGATCACTCGGACTGCCACAGTGTTTCTTCACTAAATTGAGATGGGAAGCATTTTTGAGTTCATTTTACTAAGGAAACAATTCGCCCGTCTAAAGGCACCGCATCACAATGGCAGGTCGATAACGGTGAGTGAGATCCAGAGAAGTTTTAGTTAAAAATAAAATAAATAGACGTTATTCGTTGGCAGACAAACTTTCATAGATTATAGTTGCTCATGACGCACCACGATATGAATTGAAACATTGTCGAACACAATGTGAAAATAAGCTATAATGACAAACACAATAATGACATGGTACCAAGTTGTAATACCACAGTCAACATCGGGTTATAAGGGCGGTTTTTCCAGCAGCAGCGATATAATGATGATTTTAGCCATAATGATTTTTGAGCATTTGTATCGCACAGCACCAGCATAAATCGTGTCAGCTCTTTAAGTTGGTTGGTCAACCTCCGCCTGGAATCCCCCGCATTGCAAATGCTCGTCTTCATTGACATGAGATTTACTCTGTGAGTATGAATCCATTCAAGAATAATAGTGGTCGTACGTCTCGTAGCGCGAATGTTATATATATGTATATATATATATATGTATATATATATATATATATATTATATCCCTGTGGTGAGCGTATGTTTATCTGATGCTGTATATGGTTTTGAATGCTGAGATATGGCGAGAGAAGTGTTTGCCTAGAAAATTCATATTGAGTATCCCCAGCTGATGATTGGCTGACCCGTTGAACAAATGAAGATATCGCCCTTGTATCATCTGTATATTTCGACGTTGTGCACTACCCTGAGAGCAAACAAACTAATAATCAGCCCCGTACACAAGATGAGGCAGGCAAGTATACAGGAGCATATCTGGGCTCACAATAACGTTGCGGCGATTAGACTACGAATTAGTCCTCCAATGTAGGCCGCAGCGTTGAGGTCCACCGGCCGAATCGCTCCCAGCACCTTCACAGGTGAGCATTGTTGTCTAATTTTCACCCGTTCATCTCGAGAATATCAACGGTGGGTCTGTTCCCGCCACGTGGAAATAATACTACCAGCTGGATTTTCTTTTTGTTGATCGTTATTTTTCTTTTTACTAAACGTTATTTCTAAGAGCTCTCAATATCTCTTTGACCTGTCCCTGCGGGGGTGCCGATGTACTGGGCATGTGCTGAAGTAGACACAGACAGTAACTCGCACCTCAACTCTCTCGTCGTATCACTGATAAAACAGAACACATTTCAAGGGTCCAATGCATAATCATCGGAGATACACCCACAATCTCCGGCAGCAGAGCTGAACTCGCGCCCCTACTGGATTTCATTGTAGGTTACGTAGACCTGTCATACAGTGAGCATTTCAGTGAAATATATAAATCCGCTAGATAAATGAACTGAATGAATAGTTTGCATGCTTATATGCAAAAGTTGTACACGACCTCCATTATGAAACAGGAGGTACTAAGATCAATTTCTCTAACTTAGGTTTGTGAAGGTTTTTAAATATCTCATGGAAGAAGGACTGTGGGCCAGACGCATAAAAAACATATCGTCCAACTATGCAGAGTAGCAGCAGCAGCAGCAGCAACAACTGGGCTCGTACACGATAGTCGATAGACTCCTCAATTACTTTTATATATATTAAATAATATAATTTTAACAAAATGCAAACGTTCTGCACATAGAATACATGTTAAAACTGTTGATTTCATCCGAACAACTGTTCGAATAGCATTTACCCCAAGCTTTAAACGTGGCACACCCTCAACGTACCAAGGAATATTGCCAACACCATTGCCAACACACTCCCTTATATATTTTGTGAACGCTTACCTTCAGCGCAGTAGAAATTCTTGTCAGAATACATAAGTGGATCCCTGGCTAATACCACGTGACGCCAGGAGTCACAACGATCACACTGGATCCACAATCCTGAAACAAAACGAGTCGCGCAATGGATGACATACTCATTGCGTTCGCGCGTGCCGACTGTTCATTAACTCGTCCCTCGTCACAGGTGCTCTACCCAATGGCCATAGCGATTGAGAAGAGCGAATACAGAGGCAGGTGTACATTTTTCAATCGACAGAACTTCAAACGGTCCATTGACGGCGAAATGCCGAATCTAAGTCATAATATTTTCGTGTACCCTGCTTAATCGACTTTCGAGCTAGATGAAGCAATTATATTATGACGATATCCACCAGAGCAAAGCGCGCCTGTCTATTTGCATTACGTTGTGTTGAGGATGATGCAAAACGCCCTCCGTTGGATGAGAGCCGCCTGTACCCAATGTATGTACATATGCGGGTTCATCCTATGACACGATCCCAATGTTAAATGCACTGATAATGCAGATGATAATAGAGAAACAATGAAGCAACGATATTGTACGCGAAGAGACATTGTAGCCATCTTCGAGTGGTGCCCTCGTCATGAACGCCGTAAAGATCGTCCATTAACTAAGACGACCCCGGTACCTCAAGGCCGCCCTCGCCTCTTATCGATACCGACGTAACTGTGCCTTATATATATATATATATATACGAGAAAGCTTCAAGAAGTTTCGAATAGTTGTGGCTACTTCAGGACTTGAGCTGATAAGCCTACGGCCCGTTACAAACGCCTTTCTAATTTTCCAAAAATATATATATATATTTGGTAAAATTAAAAATTCGTTCGTAACGGGCCGTAGGCTTATCAGCTGAAGTCGTCACAACTATTCGAAACTTCTTGAAGCTTTCTCGTCAACGTATCTGCAAATAAGCGTTTCGTTCGAAATTCACTATTCCAGCTATTCCCTCGCCTACTACTTCTAACTCTCTGACGCCTTAATTAACCGTTGACGAATTACATTAGCTATTTAATCATTACGTCAGCTTGTCCCGTCTGCCGTTGGCTTCATAGGTGATAATAATGTCACCATGAAAGGTGACGTTACTCGTCACTCACTTTTGAACGTTGACGGGACAGAGCGTTATGATACAGAGCGTACCTTCATCGTCCTTATGAAGTCGAAAATCAAGCAGCGATAGTGATGCATCGCTGGTGCCTTCAATGGTGCACTCATTGATCACATTCACCGGAGTCTCTGTCGAATTCATGCTGATGACCGTTTTGGCCTCCGCGTTCTTCAGATAGTCAACGACCTGAAAATGCAAACCATATGTCAAATAGTCCGCTGCGTTATATATTGCCCCATCTTCTATAGTCTGCTAGTCATCAGAGGCAAAGGGGGGACGGAACTATAATTCTGAACCAGTCAATGTTAGTATTCGACGGCCGACCACCACAAGGTGGGACTCAAGTAATAGTGGTTGACTCCTCTGATTTCATTCATTGTTTTGTCATTTGACCTGTTCCGCTCTATACCGGATCGTTTCAAACGCTCTCGTACTAACGGTTCCCAGCGTTCCGCAGGTATCGGGAAGCCTCGTAGGTAGCTCATGCAGAAGCTGTTCAACTTTCTCTCTGGAGGATATCCTTACCGGGCGGGACGAGCTAGGATGAACGGGTGCTCCCTGTGTAAGTTATCGAGAAAGGAAATTTGCCGATCTGTTTAATTCACAATTGCTTTCGGTAGAAGTCGTACACCACGAGACACCCGCAGGAGGACGACAGAGAGAGATACACCGCGATCACCAACACAAACACGTCTTGTGCATTCGATTCGTGCATTCAAGTTCGAGCACGCATCCCAGTGCTGTACATGATGTGTCAGAGGCTATCGCTCGATTGGCGCGCTACCACACCACAATAACTTGGTAGCGAGAGGGGGAATTTTCTCTCACGGACGCTTACGAACCTCGCGCACGGAGACAACGACGACCATGACAAATATCCGTCGGGCGAATATCGATTGAATATGGCCAGTGTTGTACCCGAGCACTGTGGCCGGTAAGGGAAACTGGATGGATATTGGCGTGGCGCACATTGCATGGAAAAGACTACTGTATCACGGGCGGGAGATGGGAAAAAGGCAACTGCTTGGTGACGTCCTCAAACAACGAAATGCGCTAAACGAATATTGAATTCTTCCCGCGCCGGTGATTGAGAAGTCATCCAAGTCCGACCGTAAAACGCAACGCCTTGAAAGCATTACAGTATTACTTCAAAGGTCAATCACAATGTGAGACCTTCATGGCGAGCGAGGCGTAGAGGAGAAGCGTCGTTAAATCCTATTAGTTATCATATTCATCAATTCTCGGTGGTTAGCGGACAATCCACCAATCCCATTGTCATGTTCGTCTCGACTGGTCTAAACATGAACTCTGTTTTTTTCACAAATTGGCGAGTTAGTTGTTTTTGCCGATTTGTTCTAGGAAGACTAAGCAAAAAGATAGGTTCAGCGAAATCTCTCATTCCATTATGGCGCTATGATATACATTCACTCATTCGGCGAGGCTTATTCAAGGGAATATACAGTGACGCAATTGTTAAGTTCTCGTGAAAAATAATAGTAAAAATGTTTAACACATCGTAGTCTCCGCTTCCTCGTGTATTAAATCGACATTAGCACAGAGAAAAATTACAATATACCTTTGCACGAAAGACCTACGCGCAAACCTTGTTTGTGACTTCTGCGTGTGAACATCGCTATGTCACACTCCTAAGGTATGATGTGATGATTAAATGACTACAGGCATATTTTCAGGGCTGTAATTTCGGGATGCTTAAGTTCTCGTAATAAAAATGTAAAAATGCGAGTAAAGTTATAGTATAAACAACATCGTAACATCGGCGCAGCCGACCAATGTATATAATCAATGATAAATGTACACAACAGAAAACGTGTAAAAAGAGGAAATATACGATCCCCTATACCAGTCCTTCTTTTCCTGTTCATTTTCCCGCGTTAACAATACACAATACAAGAAATTTATTCTTTTTGCACTCCACGCCT
Organism: Stratiolaelaps scimitus; assembly: GCA_019614645.1. NCBI lineage: Eukaryota > Metazoa > Arthropoda > Arachnida > Mesostigmata > Laelapidae > Stratiolaelaps > Stratiolaelaps scimitus. Next base: position 551,530 of record JABWDB010000031.1, on the reverse strand, counting down.
CCCTGGCAAATCATGTCGCTGAGGAAGGCGACCGAATCTCGTGAGGGAGAGCGCTCCTCGAAGCAAGCAGGCAAGGAGGCGGTAGCCGAGAGCGTGGCCACGGAACTCTTCGATGACGAAGGACTTTGCAAATACAGTAACACGATGGGACGTCTTCCTTCCCGTGGCGTCGATTGGAATGGAGATTCGCCCGGTAGTTCTTTAAAAGCATCTTGGAGGCAACGACAGCTTTCTGAACTGTACACATTTAGACTATAATATATTTATACTACTGAAAGAGCTGAGAATTGTCGAAAGCATCGTCATCAACCGAGTCACTGCAACGTCTGCGTAAATAGCATGAAGGGCATCACTCTGGATGATCCTCGCTCTGCGCAGTATTCCTTAGTAGCCGCTGGCCCATATAATCGTGTTGTAACAAAAGCACAGGTGACAAGATATATAAGCAGACGTATAAGCAGACCGGCAGTCGGCACCCCTATATACCTGAGGCACCCCTATATACGACGTTATGGTAGCATGACGCTTTGGGGGAAGTTTACCCATGTGGTCTTGCTATCTGAAAGAACCCTCCAAGTTCAAGGCCAAAGATATAACCGATGGAGACACGATACTTGGATCCCCGAAGACGGACCGTCTCAAGCGATACCGACCTCTGTAGCGACCGGACTAAGGTTTTCCCTGTTTTGCTAGCGTTTATGGCCAGGCCGAAACATTCGAAGAAATCTATCACATCCTCCACCTTGAGAACAGCTCAGCTAATGTCCTCCTGCAGCGATGAATGGGTAGATCCGAAACAGGAATGAAGTGCCATCGGCATAGGCGGCGATGGTCTTGTAAAAATTACCACCATAAACTCTTAGTAAAATTAAGCTGATCCTTATGATAAACCTGATGAAGCGACCTCGTATAGAGATCTGAGGGGTTCCAATATTCACGGTTTCCCATTTCGACACCATCACCTCGACCCCACTCACTGCTTGTCTCCTATCAGAGAGAGAGCTACGAACGAAACCAGGTCACGAGAGCAGAACTGCCTCTGAGATACTCCAACATTTGTAGGAAGGGCTTCAGCATCTGGGGGGCGATTCGATGGATTTAGAACAACGAAAACCGATCTAAGACCCTACGAAGAAATGTATTGATCGTCGAGATTTCCTCTGGCTGAAACGCCCTCCGAATGAAGCTGTCCAATCTCACCTATAGCAAATATGCTACACGCTACAGAAACTAACGACGGTAGCGGGTCTTCTCGGCAGTATGAAGACGCGATTGCACATACAGACGCAGATGTTTGTCTAACAAAACAGCCTAGAGAAGATTTTGATAGCGGTTTGGGTTGGATAATGACAAAGAATATAAAACTTGTAATATATCGAACTTTTAGAACAGGCAGAATTAAACGTATGGTTGTCAAAACAGCAAACATTTTCTATATATGCCACTTAAAAAAAAATTAAAAAAAAATTTTTTTTTAATTTAATATGCAAATCTAATAGATGAGCGCGTAATGACAGGGGAAGTTTGAAAACAGAAACACTTCTCAGGGGCAGGCAGGTTCGTCGAATTATGCAAATGAGGATAACTTACGCGGGACTTTAAATATCCTCGAGCTGTTATCCACCAACGAGACGTTGATAGTGTCCACCGTTGAGCGACTTGATATTTTACCGAAATTAGATTTCAATAATGACGACCAAGCCCGGTGAAGCCGACCTTGCAAAGGTGACTGCTGTGTCTATGGTTGGCCAATTCGCGGTGAGACAGATCAGTGAACAACTATTCACGCTCATAGCGCATAGGAGTAAGTACATCAGCAACTGATCGACGAATGTCTGTCTAGCATGATGCAAATTTGAGAAGCAATCTCGCTCGTTGTGCGAAAAAAAAAAATTCTGAAACGATTGAATCCCGCCAAAATTCCCGGTGAAACTCCATAGTATATATATTGAGAAATATGAACGACTTCCTCGTCCAACGCCGCTGCCACTCTACTGCACCGATATTGCTGACTGCGAATGTGTAATGCCCCCGATTCTGCGTCCAGTTATCGAATATTGGCGACCACTTAAAAACGACACTCCACCATACCGACACCGTTCACCTGCCCCTGATATGTGTGAGATTCTCTTGACGGACAAGTTGAAGCCTTGTGTGGACTTGATGTGGATATATCTACTTTTTTTAAATCTATGATTTAAATAAACGCAGCAAATGTACAAACTGGAATTTGACATCAACTCTGTACTTTGGAGGGTATGTGTTTAGGTATTAGAAAAATCCAATAAAAAAAACACCGATGTAATATGATAGATTTTGGCAGTGTAGAATTGCAGTACCTTGTAAATATATACACATTAGTGCCCTGTGGAAAGCTCTATTATTGTTCGCTGATAAACCAGTAGAACTTGGGTACACACGTTATGCGAACAAACACACAATGGACCTTGAGTAAGCGTGGGTCATGTCATGTGCTCCCCAGAATTCTGCTATTTATTGTTTCCACCAAATCTCGCTTCGACTAACATCATTCATCCCCAATGTTCGCAAAGGCCTACCGTCAATACCATAGGGACAAGCAGAGATAGAGAGAAAGATAAAGCTTTCTTGGTTTATTAAACGAGCTGCAATTTCACAATGCTTAAGCTCTCTTATATGTCATCATCACGCAGCGCGACTCGAACCTGCGGCCTCTGTCTTCCGACAGTGCGAGACCACTTAGCCGTCCAGGCCACCGCGCTGACGGCGACGAGAAGATGTCTCAGTTCCTCTTCCCGCTCGACCTGAACAAAGCAGTATTTGTATTGTAACATCCATGCGCGGGCGTGCCTTTCGTCGACCTCCCCGCGCACGTCCACCTAGATCCAGCGCTATTTCTAGACTTCGTTCGTCTGTTCTGCAAAATATATTAGCGTATTGACATGTATCATCCCTGACCCTGTCGCGGTTCACTGCACCACCCCATTGAGCTCTCTCTCTCTCTCTCTCGCACACATTACACACACACACCCTTCATCTTCAATCCAGTCGAATGCGATCGACGCCCTCGTCATCGTCGCATTTGTCGCCGCCGCCGCCGCCGAATTTGACAGTTATTATAGCTGGCTCGCTAGCTAGCTAGCTTGCTTACCTCCTACCGCATCCTGTCTCCACCAGCGAGCCGCATGGCGCCACCTGGTGCCAGCCAACGGAATTGCGGTGAAGTTGTGCCAGCTACGATTTTGTTTGTTCTGTGTTCTCCCCGTTCCATCCTCTCCTCTTCCTCTTGTTCCCTGTTCAACGTCGCCGTTGTTGTCCGTTGTTCGGCCGGTCAGCCGTTCGTTCGGTCGTTCGTTAGCTGGTGGATTCACTTCTTCGGCCGTAGATCTCAAAAGCCGGCCACCGTCGCCACCGCCGCCGCAGTCCGCTGTGTGGCGCTCTCTGACTCTTTCTCTCTTTTATCTCTCTCTCTGTCAGTGTCAATGTGTGCGTCCGCAGGAGTGCGCTGGTGACCCGGCCGCTTCAGGGGAACGACCACGTTCGGCGGTGGAAGCCGCAACCGCTGCCGCAGCCGCCAATAGTCGTCGCCGTCGTCGTCGTCGTCGAAGTAACTGACAGTCAATGAGTGAGTTGTAGGTGCTGATGTTGTTGACGTTCGAGTTGTTGCTCTCGTCGTCGTCATCGTCCGTTGTTGCTGTTGTTGTTGCTGTTGTTGCTGCTGCTGCTGCTGCTGCTGGGACTGCTGTGGCTTGAAGGAGGCATTGGCGATTGCTGGCCGGCGCCGACTAGAGAGCGCAGAGACTGCACTATTGCTAACAGTTGCAGTAGTTGGTCAAGTAGCCTCTCTAGAGGGTTGCTGGCGCTCACTTAAGAAAGCTACACTAGCCGCGGAGGCCGCCGGCGCCAGCGCCGCCGACGCAGAACGAGGAGGCGGTGCCGTGCTGACGCCGAGGACGTCTTCCTTAGTGTTTTCGCTATTCCAACTCCATCCATCCAGAGTGAGTGAGTCTGTGTGTGTGTGCTCATTGTTCTGTTATCGACTGAAGACTAACGGTGACGCGTGAAGCGCTCGGAGGAATGGAAGTGTAAGGATGAAATAGCATGGAATAAGTGCAGCACCAGCAGCAGCAGCAGTGGTGGATTTGGCAATTCACTACTATTTCACGATAGTACCTCCACGGGATACGAGGTAAGTTGGCTTGAACCTTCCTCTTCCTCGACTTGCTCTGTGACATCGTCTGCAGCATCTAGTAAAAAAACGCCACAGCATTACCCGTTCGTTGTCAGTCCAACCCACACTGAAGATTCGATTGGAACGCCAACGAGAATTTATGCATGACAAGCCGAGACAAATTCACGACGACCTCAATGTTAGGATGATACGATTTGATGACTGTGAACGAGAGAGACACGGTAGAGGATTAGGCAGACGCCCATTTCGACGCCCACTTCGGCTTCCGATTCCCCCACTGAGCGCGACTGGCAGGGCCTATGGTGGTGTTCGATGGTGATCACACCTTTGCCATTGGTCAGTATCACCAACCGGTGATCTTCAGCCAGATGGTATCTTATGGTGGGGCTCCACACGCCCGAGACAGTGATGCGTTTTGTGTATTTTCCCCGTATCGAACGACGGCTACCGTCGCCACCGCCAGCAGCACCACCACCACCATAACGATGTGATGTGATTTGATTCGCTGATCACCTTCGGCTTCTTCGTTGACCAGCCCCATGTTCGCCAGTTCCGGGAGGGCTGCCCATCATAGCTCGTCAGATAGACCAGCTGCTCTATTGAATGAACCTACGTAGAAGTGCGTGAGCTGCTGTTCTGCATCTCCATGCCGAGGCGTAGGCAGGCAGGTGGCAACCATTCGGCCAGCGGGCTCCCGGAAACGTGTTTAATGATACAGAAGACGAAGAAAAAAAAAGCCTCGATTGCCTCTATTCAGCTGTTTCATGAAGGTATACAGACGTCTGTGCGAACACACTCGCGAAGGAAAATTGGCCAGCATGAACGCTAGCAGAAACGATTGCCAGAGTGACTATATATATGTATAGATCAGCTTAATCGCTTATGGGCAAGTATCGTGCCATTCGGCAGTGTCCTAAGTAGAATGAGGACACCCGTTAGTTATTATCATTATCCAGGAAAGGAAGCCATATTGAATTCATCTTGTTCCATCCATCGCATTACGAGTCACGTCTAATTTGAATTTTGATAGCGCCGACAGCTAAGAACGTCTTAAGGAGGAAAGACGGTGGAATTTTTTCAGCGATCCACTATCGACTCTACACATGTAACATTGACCGTTAGCTGTTGCACTAAACGGCGCCACCTGAATGAGGTTTCATCCTGTACTATGATTGTTCCTCATATTTATATGTATATAAAAGTAAATATAAAGGTTTTATTGGTTTATTAAAGGAGCTGCAATTTTACAATGCTTAAGCTCTCTTACATGTCACGCTTTATAAATTTATTATTCAGTGATTGCCACCAAACCTGAGCCTATTATCGTGCGAGCACATTTTCATGCGCTCGTCCTGACTGGCCGCCAGTTGGCCTCATGCCCTAACAAAATGTTTGCCGTACACACGTAACTATAGGATGTTCCCTCCATTCCCCGAGGTGTCAAATCATTTACGCATTCGCGTATGTTCCCCGAATATGAGAGGTGTCTCACCAATCTCAATCCATAACCTGCTCGCGGCTGACGAGAATCAACAGCTTCATTCAGCGACATTCAGAATTTCTGTTTTTCCAACTTCGCATATAGTAAACACCCCCCCTGTCCGTTCCGCAATCAACGCAACTGGCAGACCTGTCAAACGCTCCGAGATGATACATCAGAGTCAAGGCCGATCCGATCGGTGAACAGTGGCCAGAGAGAGAGAGAGGCCCTTTCCCGCGCGGTCTTTGAGCTATGCGGACCAGACGGAGAGACTATTCACAGTCGGCCGGCGTTGGTTTCCTGCGAAAATTTCTTCTGCTGCTACCGCTGCTCTTGGCTCGGCCACGGTATATACATAATCATGGGACAGTACCGCACTTGAGATTCTTGTACTTTCATATAGCTGACGAATATGTATATCTGTGAGTGTGTGCTAATGTTATGCTTGTCGATGGGATATGGTGTGACGAGGTAGCTCGGTTGTATCATGAATATAATGAGCAAAATGAGCATGTGCCGCCGAATGCAAACACCTGTTGTTATAGCCGCGATCTCCCATCTGCAAATGAGCACACTGTGGTGGATTGCTACTCACTCCTGTTGGTTAAAATGTTCGCTGTTATTATTATTATTATTATGATTTCATGGTATGAGCATGAGTCATCTCTGGCTCATGCTCAACTCTGCGGTGTCTGTGGAGGCGAGTTTGACGTCAATCTGGCGCCTTTGGATAGCATTTTGTAAAGCCATCCTTCATTGGCATGTTCATATATATATATATATATATATGGACTGATTGTTACGACGACAGACGATTGGAATCGACAAATATTTGTGTTGAAGATCAGTACATAAGGTCCTACCTAATATTATATATATGTATATATACTCGATGTATTGACTATATATACATATACTCAAAAGACTCCTACAAGATATATGCTAAAACTCCTATAAGACTAAGCTTATATTCCACAGGTTTTTTCATTCATATTTCCAAACTAGAGTTTTAAAGTCACAACTTTACAAATCCTCAATTAATTTTTATCACATTGAAAACAAGGCTCAATTCAAGGCACAAAAGTCGAGTTACACGCATGTTGATTTATTTTCTCACTCCGATCTTCTCCGCATGATATTCGTAGATGTTCAGCTCCACCCCGCTAAGGCAGCTACCGCAAACTGAAAAGAAATCTTCTGAAAATTGAACGACTGCATCGTTACTGAAGGTCAAAGGGTCACTTCGTACAGACATGTGACTAACTCATTAACTGGCGGGACAACCCTCCAGTTCTGGTCTAAGCTATGTAAATTATACACTTTTGTGAAAGCTCTTGTACTATCTTGTAAATGTACTCTTATCTTTACCGCAGGTTTGAATCCCGTTGCATGACATATAAGAGAACTTAAGCATTGTATGCAGTTCATTTAATAAATCAATAAAGCTTTACCTTTACCGAAAGTTCTCCCTGGGAGCGGGGAGCCTGGTTCAATATTGTGCTTTACACCAGGAACGCCGCTGCAAACGATTTTCGGTTATCTTCTGCAGAACGGTAGCTATATTTTCCGAAACAACTATACTTCGTTTTGTAACTCCTTCACAACCCATTGACATCAGATCTATTTACACAGCAAATTGCGTTTGACACAATACCTAACGATGGTGTTTCGCATAGTCAGTGTAATTTACTACCACCACTCTCTGGTGGTTAGATAACCAAAACAATAGTCACTGGTGATTCGGCGTAGCCACTCCTTTGTTGCTTCGATTCATAGATGTAGCAAAAAAAATGAGACTATTATTCTCCGATAGATAAGGGTCTCGATGAACGATCGATGGCGGACGACGCCGCTTTGTTTGGGCACCGTGTCTCCATAGCACGTCTGTAAAATGCTATTATTACACAGGGATGTCCGCTTGAGTCCCACTCTTCTACCATGTGTCTGCTTGAAATCGCTTGAGATCTCGTCTGCGTTCTACTTTAAAGTACTTGTCATCAATCTCGATGCACCCGAAGCTTTGTGTGATACCAATACGAGATAGATTAACTCGAATTCAATTATCACACTCTTTGGGCGCTGCTCACACCCATTCGCAAGAATAACATATAAGAATTTTCGCTCAATTCTAGGCTCAATGTGTGTAACAAACGTTGAGGCAAATGAACTATTAAACGAACTTTTGAAATTTCAAAAAAAAAACATAAAAATCCTCGAAATTATATGTACATTAACAATATGACTAATTTACAAACAACAATTATCATAAACTAATAGATACAAAAAACAACGCTGAAATACCAGCGAAATATCAACTATGGAGAATAAAATTAGGAGACGATGTTCGACTAGAATTACGTGATCTAATCGAGTACACCGCACAGCACACTTCATATAGAAAATGGAGGTTAACATCGATATCTTGATTAACTGTAGCACTCACAATTCACAGATGTTTTCCCCTAAATCTCATAGAATTTTCGAGATTAATCAAAATCGCCACAAACAAACTACATTTGGCATTGTAAGTAAGCTGCACCTACTGCAAATATCTGCCGAGATCAGCGATTACAGGATGCATGTGGTTAAATTTCGCGTTGTACAGGAATTTATGTCAGATCTTGTTAACAACTGCCGGAGACCGATAGCACCTTATGTTTCTAGTCTCGGAGCCGAGATGTGTGACTCTTCCTACGGAACGCATCAGTAAGTCACAATGGAACAACTTGTTTATACGCTTGTATGTATATATGTACATATTCCGGAGCTTGACCAGAGACGTTAAACCACAGCAAGCATTCCCAGCGTCGCCCACGATTGAGCCTCCACACGGCATGCTATTGTACGAGCGCATCTATATAGGAAGCTTTTCGGGCGTCCAAACTTCGCCGGCAACATCTGGGTCTGCAAGTCATATCTATCTATTCTAACAAATCCTGAATGAAGTGAATTTGTTGGCGGCTTAATGGGCCCCAACTATACATCTCAGCTCCCATCAGACACATCTCGGCACTTGTCCGTATGGTGGCATTACCACGACGAATATCAAGAGGAAAAAATCCACTCCTATCTGAGTCCAGCCACGGCAGGGTCATCATCGCCATCTAAGCATCTACCTATATATAGGTTATATATTTTTTTTTCTTTTTATGGAGGGGTTTCGGGAACGCGTAATACACATGCGTGAACACAGAGAAGCCTCTTGCCACCACCTAGTGTGAGACATATAGGTTATGTCTGTCATGTGCCGAACGCACTAACCTGAAATAGCTCATAAATATAGCTATAAATTCCCGCTATGGTTAGTTCTGGTTGTGAAATGGATGGGTTCCATAGACAGCAGTGTGATGGATTAGTAGCATCCACCTATGGCTGTTTATATCTGAGATAGATCGTCTTTTAGATTGGGAAAGAGTGCTTTTCTATAACCGACATAGAACTTTTCGGCAATGTCTACTTAAATGAATCGAAGGTGAGCATATTTCATTACGTCATCGCTTGCTATCGACGCCTGTTTTTCGCATTAATAAAATACTTTTAATTGCTAAAACATCTACAGAGTATCTACATCAATACGAATACACTCAGATTTGACCAATCGTGTACACTCGGGGCTAGTACCTTTATTTTTTGAGAGGATGAAATTTCTTCAGACACACAAACACCACTAGAGACCTTCCAATCTCCATTAAAATGGGCTGATCCAGTGCAGGGGGGGGGGGGGGTTGACGTGGATGACAAAACGCCTCTACCTACCAAAAATCACGATCCTCTGCTGGGAGGCAATTTCTTCCCTAGAGTCGGCATTTTTGGCATTTCCACCACCTGGAAGAGATTCCGAGAGGGGGGAAGAGATTCCGCATGAATTCTAAGATTCCGCAATAAGCTGCTGTACAACTCAAGCCATATCTGGGCCTTCAGATAGGGGGACAGCTGAGGGCCAGCTCTAAAAAAAATCCATATCTAGGATTGCAATGGGAAACGCATGATCGAGGTCATCGCGACGATTGCAGAACAGCATCCTGATCGGTGCTCCGTTCGATCGAACTTTCATACTGACGCGCTCCGCCCGCTATCAGAAGGAGAAGGGGCGGTGTATTGATCACCTGTGAAACAGCGATTAGCAGGTGTGTGAGATGCGTTAGAATGGCTGATCGCATATAGGTTTATGTCTGGCCATGTGTTGCAGGCCGATGAGTCATTTAATCATTGCTAAATGAAGGCTAAATTAACAACGTGTTAAAATTGTAAATAACACGTAACTCACAGAAAATTATAGCGGTGACAGGCATAACAACAGGACACACTCATTATTTTGTCCTGTTCTTGCTGAAGCCAGGACCGTCGCCAAAGTACTCGCCTTCTTACCAGCCACCCCCCCCACCCCATCCGCCCCCCCCCGTCATCCGTGCCTGCATGCCTGCTAATTGATTTATGCGTACCTTACCTTGGTACGTGAACAACGATCAATGAGCATTTTCGGCCGTTCACAGACGAAGCCCCGGAAATATTAATTATCCGCATTATTCATTGCTAACGAGATCGACTGATTAGTTTTCATTCCATTGTCTCCAAACAGACACGCTTACCTTATCGAATGCGTTTGCGATCTCATCAGCAAATAACAACCGATTATCCACCGGGTCTCTTAATAGACAACATTGAAACGCCGTTGGCAGCCGAAACAGCATAGGCTCAGAGGGTGAAATTCACATGTTTCAAATGTGGCTGTCGAACATCGACACGGGAAATCAGAACATTTAATAACAACAGCTGGTAGACTCTTCGCCGTTTTGCAGCAGCAGTTTCAGCAAGCGGTTGTGGGGTCGACGACTTTCTGTTATTTTCATGTCCCCCGGTCTCTCTCGGCGTCAGCAGAGCCCCCGGTCGTCATTCGTATCGCCAGCGGTTCGTTCCACTGCTAGTTTTCGCCAGAGATCGACTGCGGCCATCAGCACGAGCAATCACCATTCACTATGTCCGCACGATCTATTCCAGTAACAACATCAACGCGATCCGAGCTGCGAAATACGGACGACATACCTGCTCGCGGATAGAGCGACCCAGCAACGACCACTGACTTCTATAATAATAATATCTACTACTACTAGCACCGTCAGTTCAGTTCTGTTGAGTTGTTCAGCGGTGGCAGTCCGAAAATGCATAGTAATGAAGGACCCGAGGCTGGAATCCCGGAGTCCGGATGACGTCGCGACAGCTGACGCCCGCTTGTGTGATTGTTGCCTGAATAATACATCTACTACAACTACTGTGGTGGTTTGTCTGTGTGTGGTTTCGCCTTTTTCTGTTGCATCTGGCCCCACCCCCCTTCAAAGCCGCGCTTCTGCTCGATAGACGACAGGCAGACGGCGGGATACAGACCGTTCACGGTAATATGGATAAATTTAAATATATATATATATATATATATATATATATATATATATATATATATATATATAGGCAAGGAATATAGTGCCATTGTTGGATGGACGCGAAGACAGGCAGGGGTCTGTTCAACGATGCCTTTATCAGCACCAATCTCGACATCGAAGCACGGTGATATTCTCACACGTGGACATATACACTGCTTATTCATTCACTGACTCACACCCCTGTATACGAACATGTGCTATTGGAATCGCTCCCGTTAGTCCTCTGTTGTCGTCTCGTAAATGAGTCGCACACAGAACACACCCACATACGAACTAACTATGAAGCAGTTCGTGAGTAGTCGATCGGTTGGAAAGTCGTTTGTCACAACGTCACACCAACGAAATGACACCTCAATGGTGGCAATACTTCGGTTGTGGTCAGTCGAAACTTACTGAGCCGGGTTAAGCTCAAAGGAGAAAATGCATGATGCGGCAATACGAAGCCAAGAATATCATTGTTGAGTTTATTTATAAAATAATAATAATAATAATAATGGTGACGTTCAGCTTAATGACATGGCTACTGACCAATAATGGCGCGAACGGTTTCAACACTTTTTTGGTTCCATTTCTCCCTGGAGGTGTTGTTATTTGGCCCGTGATTCGCAACTTCTAAGGCGAGAGGTATATCTGGACGGGGACCTCTGTTCGGTGGTGTGCAGCGCTCGAAGAAGCGCTTCACATCATATCCGATTTATTACATAGTGCAATAGGTACTCGGTGATCCTTTGGTTCCATCTTGACTCCGTTTAATACCACCATATAATACCTACAGTGATTAGAAAATTGAGGGTGGGCTTCTCGTTGCTTCGGAAACAGCTAGAGTGTAATGCCACATTTGTTTTTTGTTATCGACTACCCTCAGCTGAGTTTCGATAGCAGCAGAGCCTCCCGTACCCCTGTCTAGCATATCGTGAAGAACCTATCATGTCAGATGTAATGGACTAAACTTCTTATTTGCGGGAGGTTTAAGGCTAAAATCCGTGGCTTCTGTTGATGGGTGGGTGGAGGAAGGGAGGGGTATTAGCCACAGTGGTCTTGAGACTCATATTCACTAAAAAAACCTTTGGATCTCGAAGAGTTGGACCGTGACTTGGAACTTACTTAATTAATACTTCAAGGCAAGGCTTGCAGGTTCAACCTGCAGAGGTGAGTTCCCGTTCATCGTCTCGGTTGGTTATCCTCTTACATGTCCTGGACTTCTTTGGGCTTTCTCCAAGACATCCACGTAACTGCAAGGCAGTGTTAACCATATAGCAGCCAATCAGGATTTCTGGCAGACGATCATCGGCGATAATCGGAGCCTTACCCAAAGAGATTCGTAGTAGGCACTCAGGCCACGCCGCCAACGCCGTATAATGCACTCTAGCGGATTTCAAAATGAGCCGACCTTGATAACACATAAGTCGCAGTTATTATGCAGCCGACGATGTAAGACAGCCCATAATAATTTTACGATTCGGTCAAAGGATACAGCACACAAATAATACGATAAGTCGAGAGCAGATTCACAAGCATCCACCGCTGTTTCTCGAAGTCAACGCAACAACACGAGCGCCATGAAAAAGAACCTTGCAATCACGGTCAGTTAGCTTTCGCCCTCGCCATCACCCCAACGCACTGTGATTTACTTGAACACGAGCAATGGCTTAATCAGATTGCTCCGGGATTGCTAAAACCAATTACTACAGATGTCCCAAAAAATGTGGCACACCTCGGGTCTATTCACAGTGTACCCGATCAGGGGAATTTATCGAAAAACACACAAGAACGAAATTCTCACAATGTGTCAAGCAGAACACGGCCGTTGGTTACGACGTAATAATCATTATAAATCTACAGAATCGGCGGCAAAGCCGAGACTGGACATCGCTGAGATGTTGCATCCCATGTTCGAGCCGAGAGGATTTCGGTTACACAAATTCGGATTGGCTAAATTATTATTATTATCATTTTTTTTTTTGGTGTTTGCATTAAAAATGCAAACTGTGCGCGTAAAGATTTGCACCGTGTGTGTAGTCGGGCCAACTCCAAACAACGAATGTAAACGCCAGTTTTTCTGAAACACTTCTCACGCGTACGAGTCTAAGGCAGCTTTTCGCATACGAATGCATATCACCGACTGACTAAAATTGACTGTAGATGGATCAACAGACACGTAGTCGTGTCCGTCGACGTGAAATTGCTTTTTATGCAAGAACGCCACTTTGTGTATTGACTCGCGCGGAGATGATTTAATGAATAATGTAACAGTAAAAGCACAAACTGTAGATATAGGTATTTAAATATATGTTCTCATAGAAATGGAACAAATTTCTAGTTCAACTTCCTGAATCATAGTACATCAGAGGAGGCTACATCGAATCTGGTGTGCGTTTTAAATTTTTTATTTGTTTACTTGTTGATGCTGTTAATTTTTGGAGTCGTCAGGCCACTTGACACTCGCACAAGATGCAGGTCATTCTATGAGGGGTACCCAGCGGGTACAGATCAAGGAACGAAACGCTTCGGCGGGTTGAAATTTTTCGTAGAAAATTGTCGATCTTTGGCCGCTAAACGCTCAGATGTTCGTTGGAGTCAATACAGAATCTCTAGTCGGCTCAACGTCAACGTTTTCGTCAAAGCCGGTTGTTACTATAATATAATGCCATTAAAATCAAATGACCACATTGGGTATTACGCAACCGAATTTAATTGTGGAATTTTCGAGCGAACGAGGCATCAGTCAACCCATTGTAATCGTTCAGCAACTAGGAGGAGTTTGGCTTCTCGCATTTGTTCATGGATTGTTCATATCCAGCGTATTTCTCAAAAACATTGCTCAATGTCCATCGCACTTGTACGGGGAAAAGAGAAACGAATAACTGAATATAAACTCAATTGTAATCTAGGTGATTACGGTCAAAAGACCTTGTCCGCTCACGTGAACAAGACAGATAGACGCCAGCTGATTTAAGAACTTGTCGACCAAAAGATCACCACCACCACCGCCGCCGCTGCCGCCGCCGGCGCCTGCTAAACGCGGATCTCGCAGTAATGTTTCACAGTTACGAGCTCCCTCCAACTGTCCGTTCAAATGTATTGCGCACACAGTTGTGAACTGGTGGCCCAGCAAGCTCAGGGTATTTAGTAGATGACGAGCAACGAACGTGATAATAATAATAATCATAATAATAATAGACACTACTCTAAAACCACGACCGTGCATAGCGCATAAATTAGCCATAATTTGTCGTTGTCAGGTGTGTTATTTGCCTCGACTAACCTCACTCGCGTACGATCAAAACCATCCAAAAACTAGAAATTGATACCAAAATACACGTTTAGCTTCGCAGAACCAATATAAGTACACATGAATAATTAAAAAAAATAAAATAAAAAAAATAACTCGTAAAAAAACAATAGTTAACAGTTAACCAGTATGCGGATAAAATAGCAATTGTGAACTGTAGTCATCCTACCTAGTTTTCCATTGAGCCGACTCCGCCCTTGAATACCACGTGAATGTGAAGCTGTACTAAATTAGGCCTGTTTTTCGCTGTTTCGTTTACTAAGAATGGATCACTTTTTGCATCGATCGTTTCAGGTAGCCGTTAGAACGGTCTCTGCTCCGCCGAGGCCAGCCCAACAGAGCGAGAAAACATCAACGATAAAATGATACTACACAGTAGCCTGTAGTATTTTCATCTTTCAATCTCCTCCTTCCATCGACCGCCCCCCGACAACGCTCCCGTAAAAGCACCTTGTACTTCGGGCGTGACGAACAGGTTCGCACGTCGGCAAAACGGCAATGTCGTACGATCGCTTCAACAACAACAATGACTCAACCACGAGTAGCAACAAGAATAAAAGTGACACAACAGAGCCGTTGTCGTCATCTCCACCGACGAAGGGCGTCACGGAAACAAGGCTCACGGTGGAGCCGCCGAACTCGAAACGGCCCTGCGACAGTAATGGGGGCCACAGTAATGGAACCGACGCTTCTGAGATCGATGGCAGTCATCAGCTCAATACTGATGCCCTCAACCAGATACCGATCGAGTGAGTGCGCATTTTCGGTCTAATCTAGGTAAAGGTAAAGCTTTATTGGTTTATTAAAGGAACTACAATTTTTTGCAATGCTTAAGTTCTGTAGATCTAGGTAGATCTACCCTAAATTTCTGTATGCCTCAATTAGGCTCGATGTGTGTGTGTGTGTGCGTGTTACCGATTTCTCATTTTCACGACGTCAAGTTTTGCGGTTTACGTTGCTTTAAATGAATTGGGTTGTTTCTTTATTTGGCTGTATTTATAATACTACCTATTTGTGAAATTGGTAATTGACTGATTGTAGCTGGGTAGCGTCGACAGAGTCAAAGCACACATCCCAACGAGACGAAATTGTAATTTAATTTTGAGGACAATCAACTATTGAAGACAATTTGATATACATATACAGGATTCAAACCTATCGTTTCAGTGGTGGGGTTCCTGTTAGCTTTCATAGATTATATATAGTAAATGCATATTGTCATCTTTTTTTCACAGTTTTTTTACAACGTTTCGAAATGCAGATTTTCTGCGGTTCATGGTGTCCCTCTGTCCCATAATGGAGATGATAGAAACCCATTTATTGCGAACAAAATTACCATATGGCGATCATTTCAACAAATACACTACACGGTTTCGGGTCGTGGTGTGAAGATCGAATACTAATTTTAAGAAGACCCGCTCGACTGTTTCAACGGTCGGTACGTGACATGCGATTCTTGGCTTCTCCCAGATGATTTGTATTGTGTACGTGGCTGTTGGCGCAATCTTCAGATTGAATAGTCAGATGGCGCTGTACACTGACAACTATTTCGGTGTTTTTTTTTATCGTGGTCACACCGACCATTGCCATTCTGACCCTATCCTCCTTGGTATTGTTGTAAGAGTGAAATAACTACTAACTTTATTGACAAATCTCCAAGTAAATACCGCATCGATTCGGATGTACCATATGCCGAGATGAGTAAGCCAGGAGAGGACCATCTTCAGGCTTCTCCGTACAGGCGAAATTGGTTGATGCGTGCAAGCATCATCCTTCTCCATCTTCCTGAACCTCATGGCTTCAATTTTGTCCTTGTCACTTCGAAGACCGGCGTCAGCGACATAACTGATCAGAGTTACCAACGCTTTTTGCGGGTGCAATCTGCTCCTGTTGTTCATCACTGGGTTGTCGGCGTACAAAAAGGCTTTTACAAAGTGCTATTTTCGTTGGGTGCGTGTAGGCTCGTCGTTGACGAGAAGGGAGAAGGTCAAATTTGAGTCGATCCGATTAAACAATCTGTTTTGACGATACGTATTTCCTTAACCCGATAATTCGTAATGACTAGGTTTCTCTGAAGGTGGTCCTTCAGCAGGCCGCGGACATCAAAACGACTCCCCCTGAGATAGAGAGAGACCCTCAACAGACGATGGTTTTAGTGGGTAGAGCAGGCGTTTTGGCGTCCCT
Source organism: Stratiolaelaps scimitus (assembly GCA_019614645.1). Lineage (NCBI taxonomy): Eukaryota > Metazoa > Arthropoda > Arachnida > Mesostigmata > Laelapidae > Stratiolaelaps > Stratiolaelaps scimitus. Next base: position 534,968 of record JABWDB010000031.1, on the reverse strand, counting down.
TCACGTCAACCCTGCAATAGATCGGCCCACCTTTGGTAGAGATTGTAATGTTTCTAGTGGTTTCCGTGCGTTTGAAAAAAAAGGTGGAAACGATGCATCATGTGAGGGTACTTGACGCGGCAGCTCATTTTCCGCGATTCCTCGCAAGCATTTTGGATCATTTGAGTCTCTGTTCCCGTTTGGGATTAGAACCATATATAATAGATTTTTCCTTACTCAGGCAGCCGTTCAAGAATCTCGTTCAACATTGCACAAAAGCCATGGCCATTTTAATATGTCCATCGTAGATGCCGTGTGGCGTTCATATTTTCTGGTTGGACAACCTTAGAATACCACCAGCCATTTTCGTCACCGTAAACTCGCTCCACAGTGTCACGATCCAGTCAAGGTCTTCAGGCGGCGAGCATGAGCGAGAGAATTGCACTTCAATGGAAATCATATCACTTGAGCCTCTTGAGCATCTCTTAGAAGTGACATTCGAGGGTCTCTGGCAACGTGGCCTTTCAGATCTGGAGTGTCGGAGCCCAACGCGATTGGTCAGCTTCTTCTAACTATATTATTTAGCTTCGAGCTCCCCTTTAAATTTCAACTTGACACACACTTGAAGCAGGCAATTTTTGTAAGATTCTAATCTTCGCAATGAGAGGCCCGACGTATAATATAATTGATGTTTGCGTACACCCTTTGCAAGGGATATGACACATATTGCATCCTCGAGAATTTGGAATTCCACCATGGTCCGAAAGGTAAGATTTCATATGGTATTAGATAATAAGCCTTTTTCTAATTCTCCTTCGGCGCCGGCCTTTCGATCCCTGTTGTTTCATGTCAATTCGTTTCTTCGGAATCAACCTCCCTTCAAGGCATCATTTGCTGCGCCGGCTGGTCGAGCATTTGGCGTTCCGTTTGATCGCACTTCTACTGATTGTGACCGATATCAGCCTCCTGATCGTCGTCCTCGTCGAAAATCCTGAACCGGATCAGCTGGTCGTTTACGACAACATCGCGCTCGCTTTTTCCGTCATATTCGTTCTTGAAATAGCGATTCGAATCTATGCGCTTGGGTAAGTAGCCTTCGAATAGAGAGACTTTTACGGATCTAGCGGGCTTAACCTAACATGTACTCGTGCGAAAATTACGCTATGAATAAGCATATTTTGTTATCTTTATTTGGATGCCTGTTTTACATGAAAATACAGGTTTAATCATTAAATTTAAAGGCTGCTCGTCTGTAGTTGATAATCCGGATTAACGCCAATTAGAGGTTCCATTTTCGTGTGGTCCAACAGTAGTGTCGATGACTTTACAAAAACCGAGTCAGCAGGTCCTTGCCTACAATCAATCGTCGTTTTTACCTACAACATCGTTTTTGTCAGGTGAAGTTTAGCTAGGCACCTCGCATCGAATTTTACGAGCCACTTTTTCCCTTCAAACACATAATACAGAAAACAAATAAAGACATGAACGCATGTGTCCCACATTTCACTATGAACGACGATGTCGCTCGAGATCATTTTAGGTTCTATCTATATGACACTTCAAGCGAAAGTCCATTGGTTTGATCAATGCTCTGTCTTCGTATAGCTACCTGATATACCTTACACGCGGACGTTCGATGCCCCTGTGTGCTGAATTGATATTTCAGTACATACGACTTCTTCCGTGAATGGTACAACAAGGTGGATTTTGCTGTTGTGATTCTCACCTTCATCATCACCGTTATCGAGCCCCACCTTGAGCAGGTGCACACGGTGGCTAAGTAAGTTTGCGTTTTTACCTTTATCGTAGGTATAAGGGATCTCGCTACATTGAACTTATATAGCTTTCGCATGAGGTCACACGACAGGCGATTTAAGGCGGTATCGTTTTCTCTGCATTATACGATATGAATGGAAATTTTTTTCATATTTCTAATTCTGTGTCTATGTGCCCTCTTCTTAGGGCTGTGGTAATCGGACGTCTCGTCCGAATTGTCGGTTTCGTTCGCTTCGTGAGATTCTATACGGAGAAGAACAACCTGACCAAGGGAGCCCGCCATGTAATCTCAGAAAATAAGAGACGCTACCAGACAGACGGCTTCGATCTTGATCTGGTGTACGTCACCTCACGAATCATTGCCATGAGTTATCCGTCGTCGGGAAGGATGGCCTGGTACCGCAACCCCATCCAAGTAAGTACACAGAGTCCGCTTCGAAATCGGCCACAGAACGAGACAGAGTCGCCTTTTAGCAAAAACGAACAACATTCAACGAGAATTACCCCTTTAGCTAAACCCCGCTCAGGCCGTTGCTGCTAAGGTGGATCAAATGATGTTGGCTGAAAAATGTACCACCCGGAAAATTTACCACTTGGTGGGTAACACACGGCTGCGTACGAACGTCATATAGAGACATAGCCGAACCGGACAAATCAGTGTTAGCGTGATTTCATACCACAATTTTAGCCTAAAAAAAACTATGACTCAATGAAGCTGACGTTTGTGACGAGCTTCGGTGCGTGCCATTTCTAATGCCAACCTCCCGCTAAATATATTCACACCCATAGGACGTTGAGCGGTTCTTCGTGACGAAACACTCCGGACACTATAAGGTGTGTAACATGTGTAGCGAGAGAACGTACGATGACTCGCACTTCGAAGGCCACATCCTTCGACTCAAAATTGATGACCACAACGTCCCCTTACTCATGTAAGTTACATCGCTGGTGAGATTATCAAGGGGGGGGGACGACTATAGAAACCCTTCCATTTGCCCTGCCAATAGCTGAGACACTCAGCTGTTGCAGGCCCTATTAGGCCAATTTGTGGCAGCGGGTCTTCAAGGGCCTGGTCACGAGCTAGGCTTTCATAGGTGATAAGCAAAGTGATTTAATGTTTTCTGATTCAGAAGCCACAGTTGGCTCGAACATACTGCGAGAAGATTATTGAGGGTGCGGGCTAGTTGGGTCACTAACGGCAATTTTAGCCAACCGAGTGTCCGTGCGTTTAATAAGTGGTTGTCCGTAACTATGGTGGGCATAGAGCCGCCTCGAAGCCAGAACCTGTGTTATCGGCCCCGGACACTAGATTCGTATTTAAAATAGACAAAATTATACAGATTCTCGTCGGTGCCAATTTAAATCCGTTAAAATCTAAATTCGAACAATACAGTCGCATGTTGCCTGAAGTCACTAAGAGATTCATCTAGTGACTTTCGACCAACCCGCTTCTACGGTGTGCGCTTATACCTGTGATTTATTTACGGTTTGTTGCTTATGTAAATGATCAGTGATGCAATCAAATTCGTGGAGGACGCCCAGGCCTTTCTGGACAAGGATCCCTTAAACGTGATAGCGATTCACTGTAAAGGCGGCAAAGGCAGAACTGGAACCCTCATCTGTATGCTGCTCATCAACAATAACGTGTTTGAGTCAGCCAAGGTATGGACCATTCACCCAACAGCACGTGATGCTACCGTTGCTTGAGTGCGATGCTGACACACAAACGCTACTACACAAAGTTACAACGAGAGCCCCATCTAAGAGCTCACTGTATGTGATACGGGAAATAATTGACAGTCGTGCTGGCTCGTATAGTTGGCGTAGTTTTTCCTCGATTTGCCGTAGAATTGCTATTGTTCTCAGCTAAGTGCACAATTCTGCGAGGGAGCTGAAGCCGTGAGGGAAGTTCATCGTAAATCTGTGACTGAAAGAGACCCGAAATCTACACATACCTACACAGCATGTGATATATATATATATATATATATGTACAACTGAAATTAATCGAAATTCAATGCAAATCCTACAATTACAGGAATCCCTTCAATATTTCGGTGAAGTTCGAACTGATCTCACAGTCGGGACCAAGTTTCAGGGAGTCGAAACCCCATCGCAAAATCGCTATGTGGAATACTTCGAGCAAATCAAGAACAACTTCGCTATGGTTGTCCCCAAAGCCGTAAAGATGAAGGTAGAAATCTGCTCAATAAAATATCGCTTCCAAGTTGTTCGATTTAGAACCGGGGCGTCAGTGCGTCAGGGGCCGTATATAATTTAGCATTGTCAGTTCCCTAATAAAAGGGAGCCCTGTCAGTCAGTCTCCGCCACATCAAGTCTGCTCTATCTATTTCAGCAAGCGAAATGACTCGTATTTTAGAATCAGCTGTGTATCCCAGTGAAATAGTGCTCTTAAGACACTTATAGAATCCGGATAGAATCGATGTGAATATAATTGTTCCAGAGCAGAGAATATTGCAAAACGAATAATTAAGGCGCCAGTAGTAATTAAAGAACATGTGAATTCCAAGTATATTTCAGATGTATAATTCCAGATGTATAATAGTATCGCCCCATATCGTTTTATCATACCTGTTACATTGCCCGAATTTTTCATCGTTTGTTTCGCTTAATATCCAGCTTAGACTTACGGGTTGCCCATTGAATTTCCTGTTGTTTAGGTGACCCACATAAAAATACGAGGAATCAACACGTTTGGTAAAGGCAACGGATCCGATCTTCGTTGTGAGGTGTTCGAAGGCCGCCAGCAAGTGTTTGACATGAACTTCGGCCAGTATCGGAACTGTCGTGTGATTCACGACGTCGAAGAGAACTGCGTAACTATAACGCCGGTGAACTTCCCCGTCGTCCTAGGTGACGTCAAGTTCCGCTTCCACTCATCGAGCATGTCCGTGCCCAAAGGCTATGAAAACTGCGCGTTCTTCTTCTGGTTTCATACGGCATTTGTCGAGGGCGACTCGCTCTCTCTTCATCGGGACGTTCTGGATAACCCGCACAAGAAGAAGACTTGGACGGCCTTCGGGGACGATTTCATCGTCGAACTCAAACTTTTCAGGGTTTAGTTATGTCTTTTAGCGGGAGGTCTCTCCTAGTACGGATGAATGCAAAATGCACCAATTGCATCAGTCGGTAGTCGCCCTAACGTGTCTCTAGTAGGAGTCCTGAAATAGCCGTTGTCTGAACCAACGTAGTGTCAGATTATGTGGAGAACACATCTTCATCTGTTGATGTCACATTTATTTCAGTCGTCGGAAAGAAAAGAACTCATAATCAATATGTGTTTGAGGAAATTGTGAACGCCGCGAAATATGTACACAAAACATTTGACATTCGTTTTTTATATGCTATAATTTATTATAGAAGATTTTAGCAATTATATTAATAAACTCTTCATAAATCAGCAAGAGTTGGAAGTGGTCTAATAACTGGTCAACTCGTATCTGTCTAAAGTGATAGTCAGCAGACGATTTGTTTAATGACCATCAGAGAGAGAGGGAGGAGATTATAACACGTTTATCTCACGAAGTTAGGTAAAACAAGCAAAATTACATTGTAATACTGTTACAACTATATATAGCTGTAAAATAAAGTTCAATCCAATTTTAATTGAAAACGTCACATTTATTTGATGACCAAACTCCATACAAACTCACAGCATAGCCTGAGCATATGTGGGTATGCCCAATCTCAGCGAATCGGTAACTATGCACAAACACACAAATATATATACAAAGTTTGTCAATTCCACCAGGTACTGCGGGCACTGACTGGAATACAATAGTCCACAGTATCTTAATGTCGCACCTCAATCATTTGGCAGTTTGGCGTTGCATTTTCGACGGTCGAATCGATCGCAGCTTCTCATTTTTCCTTAAACTAACTGAGGGAACATTCTTATGTGTTGTTTTGGCCGGGGTTTTAAACAACGTCCTGTTATCAGCACATTTCATCGGGGTCCTGGCTGTCCTTTTCTCAGGTAACTTGTTTTCAAAGCCTTTAAGTACAGGCGGGAGTCGTCTGGGAGGAGGGCCCTCTTGAACACATCTCGCTTCTTGAGCAGCTTCAGTGGTTGGTTTTATCTCCTTTGGGTATTTCGAGCCGAAATTGTGATCAAGCTGACCCTGTTTTGCCTTACCAACGACATCGAGTAGAGGCGTCTTTGTCAGGGTGCGTTTAAGGCATTGATTGAATGAATCTGTCTTGCATTCAGAAATCGATGACACTTGTTTACCTGACAAGACGCCGCTCTGTCCACTCGTTTCAAGAGCACGATCGACAAGCGGCTTGGCTGCTTCAGCACCCGCAACCGTGTTGCTGAGTGCTGCCATTCGTGGCTTGAAGGTCACTAGCCGAGAGGGCCTTTCTGGAGTATAGTTTTCAGAAATGATCTTCACACCAACGTCTTGCTGGGTCGAAACAGCGACCGCTTCCAGTTCCCTCTCGTCCTGCCCACTAGGAAGGTCGTTCAATTTCGAGGCGAGACAAAGTCGTGCCACCCGGGAAGCGCAGCGTGGCGGCGATGGTGTCCTGCTTCTTCGTAGCTTTTTCCCGGTTCCTGACTTCGCTGCAGTGCTCACACCGGTCGCGGGGGTCCGTCGGACGATCGGCATGTCCGGGGTGACGCTCTTCTTTGGTGTCGGATCGAACACAAGCGGCAATGTAGGGGTGCCCCCCGAGTTCGTTTGCCGCAGACGCGTCGCCGGCCTTTCGGGAGTGGAGCTTCGTTTGGCGTGAGCCATTTTGGGTAGCAAACACGTCAGCTCTTCTGAATCCTGAATGGCTACATAGCGCTGATGAATGTTCTCAATGTTCGGGTTATTGAAAAACACGACGCGCGTCTTCATTTCCGGTGTCGCCTTGTCGGCCTCGACTGGGGTCATGGTTGACATAGTCGATTGCAAAGGATAAGCGGATTCAGCCGGGAGAAGTCGTTTAGACTGCGCCGTCGAGATACAGTGGCCGACAGATCTTCCTTGTAGCACTCTGCTGATACTTGACGTAGGTATGCTGGGTGTACCACAATCGACGCTAGAAGTCGCTTGAGCGTCCGGTTGGGTCTCCCTGCCCACGGAAGGCGGCACAAGATCGGCAAAGGCTGCGATCAAAGTCTTTGTCGCAGACTTACGTTCTAGAGGCACCTTGGGCCGTCTCATAAACGTGGGCATCTGCGGTGTCGAACTCGGACTCTGAGAGAACTTCAGCTTTATGGCAGACAAAGAAGTTTTCTTGCCAATCGTTATACGAGGAGTTTGACTAAGGAGAGACCTACTTAACATGACTTTCCTAGCTGATCCTGGAGTTCTGACTCTTGGGGACTTTGGTGTCCCCATGTTGCCAGCTGCCTCTCGATCTATTAGCTTCCTAACAAGGGCCGCCCCGTCCCGATTCAACCTTTTCTTTCCAGAAAATGGTGTTTTAAACTTGATCGGAGTTCTCAGTCCGGGATGATCCTGGGAGAGACTGTGAAATTCACCCAGTTGATGAGGTGCAACAAGAGACAATGCATTTGGAATTTCGTCCTTCAGCCGATCACGCGTAGCTCTGGTCAAGGAGAGCTTTTCTTTGGCTTCCATTGTTAGCAAGGCAACCTGACGACGCAATTCTTGAATGTTCCGCAATAGTTCTTGAAAATTTGCAGCTGCGCCGGGATCGCCATCATTCTGCCCAGATGCTGCTTTGCGGAGTCTGTCGAGACAGCGCTCGTACCGTGTAAATTCCTCCATGGAAGCCTTTAAACATGTTCGTACATAAATAAAATCGATTTACTTAGTTAACTTATTTAGTATTTAATTTATTCAGGATTCTCACGTAGGACGTAGAAGATACGAGAGGCGTTGGGCCAAGCATAGCACTTTGAGTCCTGTTCTTACGAGTGTTTTAGTTATAAAGATCTTTGGACACATAGCCCAAGTTAGTTTTTAGTATTTGTCACATTACATTAGTTCGAAGTTCTGAACTAATTGCCAAAGAGTTCGGGTCTAACAGGGTCCAGGAAGACTCTTAGAGATAAAAAAAAGGAGATTTTTTTCACTAATTTACAGACCATCGTACAAATTCAATAAATCACTTAATTTTTCTTATAACATCGTTAACAGCTTAGTGATATCGGCACCCATATCGTTGGAACACAAACAAAATAAAAATTCTTCTCCCGGTTCTCATCTTTTCAGGGTGTATTAGAGACCGTAACTTCAACTGTAACTATCAGCTTTGTTTCTATAATTCGAAAGGTATGTCTCTGATTATTCATGGATACTTATTAATTAACGAAGTAATTAAGAACGACATACATATATTTGAAACTCACCGACACTATCGAGGTCCTTTAATAGCAATCCGTTGGCAGTAACTAAGCAGGAATAGGTCGTATGGAAAGTCAGAAACCAGCAACGGCATTGGAGTTACTGAGCCGCCAATCGACTTCAAACGATTGCTTTCGTCTGCTACAGAACGAAGCACAGCTGTCTGCCTATTTTAAAAAGTGTCGTCGACCAACACACCCCTCAATATCCCCCGCCCACTATTCGGCTTTCAAGTGTTGATCGATGGATGACGAGTGCCTTCGAACCGCCACAATTCCGGTTGCGCCGCGTTAGAAAACCTGTATTTTACTTTGTTTGGATGGAGTATATTTCTTTGTCGGCTACTGATGTCAATATTGACACCTAGAGCTCCGCAAAAACTTAGATCCAAGCTTTAAATCAAGGTCTGAGCTAAATTTCGGAGAACATTCGGAAAGCATGATGTGATGGGGTACCGCTCAGCTGAACCTAAACCACGAAGGTGTTTAGTATGTGAAACATGTAAATGAATTCGTGTTTTCTGCAAACACCCCTGCCGTGCTAAGACTGCATTGTCAGGGCAGACACATCAGAACAAACAGGAGTATACTGAAGAGGCAGCGTGCATGCGTTTTGCATAATAATAACGACCGGGTACGAGAACAAATTATTGTAATATGTTTTGTGCTGGTAATCTCAAGAATCTCTCTTTGTTTGTTTTTGAGATACCCGTAACTTAGTTATTGCCGTGGAAGAATTGTTGGCTCACCGTTGCCAAGTGCGTGTCCATGTGATACAACAAGTGCAGATATTGAGACGTAATGATTATTGATATCTGTATAATGCAAAAATTTAAAGCAAACGGTTGACTCTATACGAAGTCGATGGTTTTACCGGTGTGCGCATAGCGCAGAACTTCTTTACGCGAATTCACTCTGTGTGCGCGTACGATATCAGCGATCGAGCTGTGTTAACACACAAAATTCGTTTTCTTTTTCTATGTTCGAAGGCGTAAGGTGTGCCATGATTTGTTTTAATTATAATATCAAGTATATTTAAATTCGCCGCAGATAATAATAAAGGCCTATTTTATTTTATTCGATTAAATGTTTTGCAATATATATATATATATATATTGCGGCTAATCAATTTATTTAAAATAAAATTTATGTGCTGCTTCTTATCATTGTGTCTCAGGCTAATTTCAGGTGTGCGCCATTGGTGGTTAGCGCCGACGTGCATGTAGTGCAGCTGTTGCCTTGCCTTGGCTAAATTCGATGGCAGCCAGTGTTGGAGCAGGAGGTAGCCTATTGGGTAATATGACGAACAGTTTAGATGAGGGAATTCTTCTTTGTTCAGGCGGATACGACAACGTCATCAAGGTACGGCAATACCTATGGTCAGAGAACATCGGATCCCCCATCCGCGCATGTCCTAATAATCTTATACTATATTAATGAATCGGCTTTTTATTTTTTGATCAGGGAAAAATGGCGTTTTAAACAATGTTTATGGCTCTTCAGAATTAACCTTATGAGAATAATCACCATCGTATATGATTGATTTGTGTTATTGTAAAGACTTTGTAGAAAAATGATAAGTGAGCTTTGTCATATAAAAATGTTCTATCATAATGATCAAAATATATTACAACTAAAGTTCTTGGAGCCTGTTCACTAAGTTTGTCTAGTATGGCGTATATGGGTACTTCCGTTTCGTGGTGTATAACCTACAAATGAATGCCAGATTGTATTGGCATATAACAGAATCAGATTGCTGACCGTCTACTTTTCGATCCGATTTTGTCTGCAGGTCTGGAGCGCGTACAACGCCAATTGTTGCCTCAGATCGTTGTCTCATGGCGAGTCGCAGGTCAACTGCCTTCACATTACCCCCGACAGGTATGTACGTGCTTCCGTGCTTCTATGGATGTTCTCAGGCACATCCCCGTCCAGGACAATATTTCCAGCTATAAAAACTGAATCAGGGTGACAATTTCTGCGAAATCCTCCTGGCTGAATCCGACCCTGCCTCTCAATGTCTCCTCGATTTGATTCAGTTCCAAAGCACACTCAACAGACATTGATCTGAATGAGATAGCTGTTATCAAAGGCTAACTACGCTCCGCTTTATGTTTGATTTCATTGTCCAGATCATACTTTGTCGCCGGAGGCTATCAGTCGGTTCGATTGTATGACATCGCTTCGCAGAACAGCAATCCCACGGTGACGTTTGATGGGATCACAAGGAACGTCACATCATTAGGGTCACACGAGACGTTCAGTTTCATGTTTACGACTGGTGAGGATGGATGCGCCCGAATCTGGGACGCTAGAGATTCTCGTGGAAATAGTCAATGCCAGCGGATGTTTGAGGCGAAGGTAATTCCAAAGGATTCATAGATATCTAGCCAGCACTTGGGAGTGAGATCGACACGCGAGCCAGTATTTTTTTTTTGCTTCACTTTTTCGCTTACTGGAATAAATCATAGCTGGATTCGCTCGCGGAGATAATTTGCACATTTTAAAAGAAGAATGGGCCTGAACAAAACAAATCTATTATCACTATATGGTACTCGGCAAAATGAGAATTCAAATAGCGATGATGTTGCTGTTATGGTTAAGTGAGTTAAATAACAGTATATACGTATATATGATCAGAATAGCGTGTGGTTCCTTTATATTTGTTGTTGAAAGTATGCTATGTAATGTACAGGGTATATTAATTATATAATGATTGAATTCTAGGCACCCCTTAATGCCGGCGTACTCCATCCGAATCAGACGTGTCTCTTTCTCTCGGATCAGCAAGGTTCAATCTACATGTGGGACCTACGCAACAACTTTAATGAGTCCCTTCTCTTAGCCAAAGAATGCTCTATTCAGAGTATAGACATCGATTCTCAGGCCAAAAATGGTGTCGCAGTTGATACTAAGGTAGGCGACAAGGACAGCTGCCGATTATTTTATGATTGCCACAAAGTAACAATGCGTAATCACAGATGTACATGGGAAATAGTACACACGTATACAATATATATATATATATATATATATATATTATTACTTAACAATAATCAAATGACATCATTAGACGGAAAATAGTTTAAGAACAATTAACTTCTTTTGATTGATTGTGCTATCCTATGACAACTCAGATACTTATACGAGCGTACCTCACTCATTCTTAACAAATGGCCATAACAATTAAACACTTCTTGTCAATGCGTTCTCGTAATGCTCCAAATAGGGCCGGATGTATTTCCTTCGGCTTGACGAGCCTCTAGTAGAAAAATCGCCGTTCTTCAACGAATGTCCAGCCGCTTTAAAATTCACTGCACACTCGAAGTACGCCCTAAAATGTAAATTCAGCCCTGACGGACTCTCGATCGTAACCGGTTCCGCCGACAAGACCGCCAAGGTAATATATTATACTTACGTATTGAGCAATATCTCAATGTAAACACATTTCTTTAGAAGCATGCAGGGTGACGTATTAAAGTTATAAAACGCCTATTGTACAACGATAGATGTTAACATATTGATATTCGTCGCATTTAAAATTCAAAGACTTATCAGCACTATGCTGGAACAACTGCCTTTCTCGGGGCAATCGGAAAGAAAACTGCGATCGTTGATACGCGAATAGAACGTGTGAACCGTATGATGCCCGAATTCTGCTTGTGTGTCACCCAGATGCTAGTACTGAGTGCTTATTAGTTTAAAGGCGTTCAAATAGGGTCGTTTATACTAGGAAGAAAAAAAATGCTTCTAGAATTTTACTTGAAACCTTACACATCGGAAACTGACTTGTATATTGTACACACCGTTGTAATTACTCGAACAGAGTGAAAATAAATAAATAATAATAATAATACAGGAAGAATCGGACAAGGTGAAGAAGGTACCTTGTAGAAAGAATAACATGACTCTTCATAGAAAGAACTAATTCCTTATGGTTTATTTCGGCCATCTCAGCTCTGGAGCGTGGTGGAGCTGGAGGACCTCTTAGAAAAGGAGCTTACCAATTATCACGATGAGATGGAGATCAAGGAAGTTGAGGTGAAGCCAACCCAGGTAATGGTCTATGAAATTTTCTTGCCTCTTTTGGGATGTGAAACGCTTTGGCATATGTTAAAAATACGTATCTACGAGATATGCTGCTGTAAGCTAACTAACCATTCTAGCTCACTCAGAGCATGATATATATATATATATATATATATAATGTATATATATTCTAGACCTGTTTTTTCTTTCACTACTACCGCCAGATCGTCAGCGTATGCAAGGGTTTCAACTTCGCTGGGTGATCCCTGCAGGCTAGGAACATCATCGTAGGCAATGTTCCATAGCGGAGGTCCCATAATGGAGCCTTGTGGAACGCCTGCCGTCATGCTCATGCTTACTCCCGAACGTGTGATAGCCCTGTCCTTCAGATAATCTGATAGAATTTTTACCAAGTAGTATGGCGCCCGTTTCGGATTAATAGTACTCAGAATTTCTTTTCACGGCAGGCTGTTAAAGGCATTTTTAACATCAAGGAAGATCTCTACCATCAGGCGTCTGGTCTGTCGCGTGGAATTATGTAGAAGTTCCGCTTTTGCGACCAATTCGTGTATTGGCATATGTACGGATCTGTGCTTTCGTAAGCCGTACTGACTTGCCGGAAGCAGGCCGCGTGCTTCTGCAAAATCCCTCAGCATTTCTTCCACTACTAACCGTATGACATATAAGAGAGCTTAAGCATTGTAAAATTGCAGCTCCTTAAATAAACCAATAAACTTTTACCTTTACCTTTTACTATCTCGAACCCCTTGGCAAGCTTGTTAATGAGGCATATGGGCCTGTAACCCCCGCTGACTTTTGGGCTGAGGACCACCTCCGCAGTCTTCCAAGCTGTGGGAAACTTTCCACTCCATAGCATTTTTGGGGAACTTCCTGAAAAGCACCTTGACTGCGGCTGGTGAACTTCCACCAGGACCAGAGGCCTTACCTGCTTTTATCCTTTCCGCAACTTTGAGTACTTCTGCTGTTGTGACTGCTGGGAAGTCTTCCTCCATGTCTCTTCCCGGGCGTCGAAATTCTTCTCCCGCCACCAGGACTTCCCGAAAGTCCTGGTGGCGGGGAAAGAGCTTATTCAGTATGTCCCGTTTTTCCCGTTCCAAGATATCTACTTTTAGAGCTTTCCCCATTTTCCCCCTCTTGAGTCTGTAACGGCGTCCCCACGCGTCATCGTCCAGCTCTGCTAGACATTTCTTCCAGCCTTTCTCTTTACTGGTGACGATCACTCGCTTGAGTACCGCCTTAGGGAAAGTAGGAGGTCGTTTGCGTCCCAACCATACCTTCTCGCAAGCTTCAGTCTTCTCCGAGCTTTCATGTATCCCTTTCTGCTCTTCTTGATTTCTTCATTCCACTAGTATTTTGGTTGCACCGGTTTCGTTCCTTTTTCGGGGTGAATTGGCCTGTCTCAAACTTTTTTGCAGGATTCAAGTAGTACCTTCTGTAGCTGCTCTGGAGTTTCTGGTGTGTCGTTCGTAGTTTTACTGAGGGTTTGATAACGTCCCCCAAAATCTCCATGTCTCTCTTTCTCGAAAGAGTTCTCTATAAGAACTCAATGCAGTGATGATTACTGAGGTTGACCTCTTAGTCAAGCACCTTCCATTCTTCGCTGCATAGAGTCAAGTCAATGTGCGACTCTTCAGTTCTACCGAGCCGATAACGCTGGAACGTAGGAACGTTTCCCGTGTTCACTACTACCATATTGTTTGCTGCTAACCAGTCCAGCATGACCATTCCCCTATTGTTTGTTTCTCTCGATCCCCGTATCTTGGACGCAGCATTTAAGTCTCCGGTTACTATTATTTCCCTGGGTGTCGCCGGTTATCTCATGGAGGTGGCCAACTGCTTCAGGATGATATCTACCTCTCTGCTGCTTATATTTGGGCTGATATAGCAGGAATATATTTTGCTAATTCCAGCTAGCTCAATCCACGCAAAGCTGTTTCCGGACCCTTTTCTGACAATGGCTGTTGAGAGGTCGGTAATGATGCAAGCCTTTGTGGACTTATTAATAATCCACCCCGCCTTGCTCTGAGCTTGTCTTCCATTTGGTTCGCTGGCCAGGATCAGCTTTGCTTCCCTTCTATTTGCGTTCTCCTCCACCATGTTGTAGGATAGTCTACTGCGACGGCAGTTGGACCTGAATGATCTTTAGGCAGTTAGACATCACCGGAGGTTCCCGCAGTTGAGGCCTTAAAGGTATTCTTCGCTGTCTGGAAATTTTCCGCATCTATGATGGTCTCTTATTTCTGCTTTCGATGCTCCGCACTTCTGACTCTGGCTGTTCTGCTCGGCGATGTGGAACGACAGTGTCGTTGTCTCTTCCTGCTACCCCTCGGGGCTAACTTGGAGACCTGTCGCCCTCTTCTCATTTTCCGGTTTACACCACCATGTTACCAGGTCTAGTCTAGCTACAGCCCTCTGTATATCTAGGTGCGTTTTGCTATGTAGACCCATGAGGGCATTCAAATTTTCGAAGAGTCGTGAATCTTCTTGAACGCATCCTCGTAATTTTTCGGCGGGTCAAAGGCCTTGACATTTAGCTTGCTCTCCTGATCTACCGTCTCCTCCTGCTTGCCTCCCGTCTTCTCTGTCCAGTTCCATCGCGGCCTGCTCAGCTACCGCTGTCGTGCCGTCTCCACTCCCTGGAACTAAGCCTGCAGCTTGTGTGCTTTGGCCTACAGGGGACCTGGCCAGGTTCCTGCTCCCCTCGAAGGGGTTGGACATAATTGATTGCTATCTGAATCGATAGAGCTCGCCGATTTGCCTTGTTGTAGAAGTAACGCCAATATTGTGTCACATATTAGTGTAACTTGTACAACCGGAGCCGTCCATCTTCATCGTGATAAAAAGTCTTTATCTCTGCTCCATGGAGTTGTTGATGATATTCATGTCCCTCTGCTTCAAATGGAATTACAGGTGTTGGAATTCGAGGGCCAGCGATGGGTCTGGGATGTCGCTTTTACGATGGATTCGCAGAACCTCTTCACGGCTTCTTCAGACAACATCGTGCGATTATGGAACCTCCCAACGGGAGAGGCCGTCAGAGACTATAGTCACTCGAAAGGAGTTATCGCTTTGGCGTTCCTGGACAAGGCAGTAGATTGAAAGATGCAATACTCTCAACCTAATGGATTCGGGCTTCAACTTTTCCTAACAAGGATATAATGCCGTTCTGTACATCCTCGAGGTTGAATGATCGCTACCTACTCGCATGTTTGCCAGTGATGTCAAAGTGATCCTTCGAGCCATAGACTACGTAAATGGAGGTAGTATGACTCAATGTACATGTACATAATATTGAGTTTAATAAAAATTATTTTTCTAAGTTAGATAATAGTTGTTCCTTTAAGTAAGATAATCACCCGCAGTAAAAAAACGCAACATAAATACTAGGAGGCAATACGATCGAATCAGTAGAGCTATTTGTTCTTCTAATAAATTCACTTTCGAAAGCTTACAGCTTAAGCTCATTGGTTTTCTCCAATCTAACCTGAACCAGAGAGTGGCATATCAAGTAGAGAGGAATCGAGCAATATACCATCATTTTGCCAATAAACTGGAGAAATTGTTTTGATATGCTTGGTGTGATTGTTTTACGAGTCCAAACAATAGATTCAATGAAAGCTGGCATATCATAGACGCTGTAATAATGTTGCGCTTACTTTTAAACACGAGCCATGAAACTCATCGGCATGTTGCGCACAGTACACGTGGTACCTTATCAGGTGCCATACTATCTGATCGACAATCAGTGCTCCGCCCCCCGCAACTTTCCACCGGGAGTTACCTCACTTTTACTGCAATATCAGTTAACTCCTGCGATCGAGCGATTACTCTACCAAAAAGCTCCGAGTGAAGATTTAGATAAATCAATTAGAAATGGATAATTCTTTGTCAATATTTTGACTTTTACTAATTTCTATTCAAGATTCAAGATTTTTGTAATAAAAATTTATTTGAAAAGGGACGAACGAAAATAAAATGCTAAGGTTCTCAAGGAATCCTAAACATTTCTCAGTCGTCAAATTTCCTCAAAGTATAAAAAATTTGATGATTAAATTCTACTAGCTGAATCAATTTCTAACGGATGCTTGCATACACTCGATATTATATCAAATGAAAACATCGATACAATGGACAACTATGTACAGTTTATGCGGAATCGATGGTATTACACGAATGCCTCGTCATACTTCATTGTTCATTCATCTTCACCTTCAATTAGTGTTCGCCGCCATCGTTAGCATGGTATTATGGACTCGCATTAATATTAGTATTTGTATTGCACTTGCGTGCCACACACAGTAATTAATATCATTATTAATTATCACCGTCTCATCACCGTATACACCCCGCGTATTCCCTCAATCTTCGCGTGCTCGGTCAACTGCCTCCGATCCGGTGCAGACTTCTTCGTGTTTGCCGTTACAAAAATCCACCTCCTCCATCACTCAGACTAGAAGGCTCCGTGAGCGACCATATTCTGCCTGTTTGTTACCCGACTCTCTTCTCTCTCTCTCTCTCTCTCTCTCTCTCTCTCTCGAGATAATAATTTATGCGTGTAATTCTTCCCATTACAGCGATTACTGTTCCTACTAATATTACTACCGTTATTGTAGCGGGCATATTTAACCATTAGAACTGCGCGATATCATCATTCTCCGTTTTTTTTTGCACTCCCTATTCGAATGTGGCTAAACTCAACACCGTCTACCGGCAAAGTAAAGACTGAAAGCAGCCGTAAAACGTTAACACTCAGCAGTAGCACGAATTTTCGGCTGACGACAATTTCTTCACGGAAACAACTGTGACAACTGGCCTTATCTACGTATAGGGTATTACACGGAACTAATCGTTCGCAGAATAGTTGCCTCCCACAATCAACAAGCACGGTTTGAATACGTGTTATATATATATATATATATAGAGAGAGAGACGGGAAGAAAGCGAATGTGAGTAACGTTCAAGTGATGCATCGACAAGAGAATTGTATTTGGTTGTTTGATTCCATTCCGTTTTTGGTCGATTGATAGATTTCTTCACACGCATGTTCTCTTCTTTTATATATATATATATATATATGTAGCGGCATATACGTAGATAAGACCCTTCGATTTACAGTGGGGAAAATTTACAAGGAATACTTTTCACGTAGTTTCTTACGTCTGAATGCTTTTGTTTTGTTTGCCGTTAATTGCAGTGATATGCTTCGATCATTTTAAAAGTAGACGCATTTCGTTACGAATACGGGCAGTGCAACATCGAATTATAATGACGTTCAGGTCCTCTAACCCGACAAAGAGGCCCAAAGAGGCTGTAAGTATTTGATTTTCATAGAAACTGTGAACCAGTTGAGGATTCGAACGGAATTGTTAAAGGGTATTATAGAGCTAGAGTTGAAATCGAGGATGGAAATTTGCATGCTTTGATTTGCTCGTTTTTTTTCTTTTGTTTACATCATCTACCGATACGCAACCACGTAGCACACACAGCATACCTAGAATGCTTGTGACGAACAGTTCCTTAACATACAATATATCGATCTTTACTAGAGCGGGAAGGTGGAGGGCCGGGCTCATGCTTGATTTGGGCGCAAGCCCACGTGTTCATATCCGAACCGAACGACAACAGAGCATGTTTCGAAACGAAGATTTCATAGCTCGTAGCAGATCGTAGCATTTCAATGCTGCGATCTCGCTTTTGTCTGTTTGTCTGTTTGTTCTCAGTCTCGATTAATCGTTGCCATTCTAGTTCTTCTCAATGAGGTTCCCTTGACTGGTGTTACCCTCACGCCGGCGAGGGCAGTCTCGACAACCGAACCAATTCATTCGATCCAACACGTTCGACTGTTGTGGCCACCCGTTCACATTCATGTTACTTCATGTTGTTTACACTCACTGTATATGAACGCGATATTCACTTGTGTCGCTCGTGGACGTGTTTCGATTTTATTTCTGCTGTTTATCACACGCGTTGCCGCAAGTCCTTTTGTTTGTTTATTTTTATTTTAATGGGGCTCTCCGATTCGTCTCTCTCTCTCTCCCGTGGTATCTAGTTTGGCTTCACCTCCATTCCAATAAACGAGAAAAAAAACGAGAGACAGTGGAGAGAAAGAGAGAGAGAGAGAGAGAGACAGATAGATAGAAACAGATTGCCTTAATCGTTGTAATCTATCGACATAGGTTTAGTGTCAACTGCTATATTTTGTTGTTCAAAATTTGACCCCTTCTATGCTAAACGATCTTTGCAGAATCGTCACCGTGTCATATCGAATCAGAGCGATTTCGGCTGCACCCACACCCTCTGGCCACACGTTATGCTCTTTTATGAAATCAGCAATCATTAAGGGGTCCTTTTCAGTGGCGTTCTATATATATATATATATATATCCTTCACCTTTCGTCTGCCCCTGCCCATCATATTTGATGCATCGATAACTACTACTGTTACCTATAGGTATATATATATATATATATATATATATATATATATATATATACCAAAATCCACGACTCGAGGGTCGCTACTAATTGAAGTCTCCAACATTCAACCCATTCAGCAGCTATTGAATCTCACTCCTCTATCGGGCCGGACATTGGCGTCAACAACATGATGCCGTGAGTACCACCAGCTGGCGTTAATTCGTCACCACGTTGGGTTTATCATCGACGCCGTCGCTGCCGTCGGTCACCTGTCGAAGTTGCTACTGGTACTGCTGCTGCTGCTGCAGCAGTTCTTAACTAGATGCATTGGTATCTGTCGACGGCACAGGCTTTGTACTGCTGCCACGAGCGCATTGTCACATAGGTCGGTCCCTGTCCCATATCTCTCTCCCTCTCTCTCTCTCTCTCAGTCACTCTCTGCCTTCTTACATCCTAAGGTTTGAAGGCTCCGATCCAATTAAGGAGCGGCTTTCTCCCACGCTTGTCCCCTTTGTCCAGCCAGCTTCGGATGCCGCTCATTTACATCCTTTGACCTTCCTGGGCCCTCCGGCTCCTATATAATTGCAACGGTTCAATTTCTTATGCTCTATTGTTGCATGCTTCTCTATGACGAGATGATCACCATTAAACTATTTTATGCTGCCTGTTGTTGCTGCTGCTGCTGTTGTTGTTGCTGCTGCTGTTGTTGCTGCTGCTGCTGCTGTTGTTGCTGCTGCTGCTGCTGTTGTTGTCGCTCATAGTTGACGAGCCTTCTGCCAACAAGGTATTTATCGTTTTTGATATGCTCGTACAATCTGCGGAACTGTCGCCACTGGAACACGGCGTACCAAGCGAGCAGGCCACCAAACAACAAGGCTGGATAGATCCTCCGCAAAGAGAGGTGCAGATTTACATCAGAAACGAATCTCGCCAGTACCGAGTATACGAAGATGTACGGCAAGCTCAGCGATAGGCCAAGTATTGCTACACACGGCAGGACGATATCTCGCACGATTCGTGTGAGATTCATGTTACGTACACCGTCTTGATAGACCTAATATGGTGGGACATGAAGGCACACCACCCGACGTAAACGAGAAGCCAGATAAAGGCACAGAAACACACAAACAAAAATACACGATCGATTAAACATTATGCAGATGATTGTTACGAAGACACATATGTCAGCTATGATAGCTATTGTCTACTATGTGTTATTGTATTAAGAACTCCGCCATGGTGGATTCTCTAAGGCAGCTGCATTTCGGGTTCGTGGATCATTTTAGGATAGAATGCATTAGAGTGCATTTGCGCAGGCGACTGACTGATTGGAAAAGACAGAAAAGCGTACCTGGTCAAGGGCAGCTTTAAGCCACCAGTTGGGTCCCATGAGGGTGAGTGCTCCGATTATCTTTGTGTGCAGGACGCCGAGTGCCCAATCATGGAATAGATACATTACTGGACTCGCATCAACAGGAACCCGTAGGGGAATCACGATGATGAGGTCGAAGTGAATTCCTGCAAACGCAGAACAAAATTTTGGTTTTTTTTTACACTGCAAGGATTGTTCACTAAAGCGTGGATATTTTTTTTATTGTTACTACGCCTATTGAGTATAACGATCGATAATAATCTGCACGAATTACTGATGTATATAGCGTGGTGGACATTTCGTGTCAGGGAATAGTCGCTATTCCGCGCCTCGAACAACAACAACTATGGTCAACGTATATTTCCAAAATACGCGCATCTCTTCGGACACACTTGAGATAACGTTTGCCTAATATAAATCAGAATAAGAGGAATTATAAGATAATTTTGCTAAATGAAAACGACACCCTAGTAACAGATAATCATCATATCTCGTGAGAGATGATTTAACATGAATCTCCAACGCATTAATTGCTTGATCGATCGATTGCTCACACTCTACTCACCAATCAGCAGTGGCACGAGCCCGAGAAGAAGGACACACACGGTTAGCGCTTTCAGTCCAACGAGTGTAGAGCTCAGCAGCGATTGATAGATCGATGACCAGCCTCTGGGCAGCCAGCTTCGTGCGAGCGACACCCCTCGAATGGCCAGCCAGCAGACGTATAAGCCTGCGCCCACCGTGTAGAATTCATGCAGGCGCGTGTTTGGTATAGCGATAGACATTACCCATCGTCCGACCGATACGGGAACCATCAGCACGGTGACACTCACGAGCGTCAATGTTACGCACACGCAAAGCAGCAGACCGGCAATCTGGATGGATGGATGATTGATCGATTGATTAATTGATTGATTGTTTTTTGTTTGTTTGACTATCAATTTATTTGTTGATTTTTTTTTCGAAAAATAATTACACACATTTCAAACAACCGATAAGAAAAATCACGTATATCGCACACCGTTCACACAATGCATATGTTACGTGAACGTTGTCATCAGCCTTTGCTTGATTCTCAATCAAGTTAAACGAGAATCGATATTCTCATTGGCCAACAAACGATAAGACATCTCGAATCTATTCCGAAAAAGGTTCAGCTGAACAAATGTTGCGATTCGATCTCCTTCTCTTCTGTGTATGATCTACGAGTATCTAGTACATTTGTTTTTTTATGCGAATCTGGTTTCTTGCAGAAGAAGAATAAGTAGAAGAAGAATACTTTGCCGTGTGTTGCATACCCTGAGGGGGAAGTATGTGCTCCGCTCGTAGGGAACATTTGGTGACGGCATATGCGCGTTAACGAGCGCCTGGTGCACAGCTGCCAGTTCTCGTGGCTGCTGTTGCTGGGCGTTCTCTTGTTCACGTTCGTGTTCCTGGGCGGCTCCTCCGGCTCCAGCGGCGTCGCGGCCCTCGCCCTCGTTCGGCTGTTCGCCCAACAAGTAGCTGCCAATGCCAATCATCGATGACACGCCGCGGCACCACAGCTTGACGCACCACTTGACGAACTGTTTCGTGTGACCTTGCTCGAGCAGAGCCGGGAGGACGACCTAAAAGCAGAACAGGACACAAATCGAAAGGTTAGGTTAGAACGATCTTCATCATGCTACAAATGATATTGCCCACCACATACGAGATAGGTCCTGTATACGAGCGGCACACGTAAGGTTTAGACAATCAGCATCTTGGCTTACCTGCAGTATCATGAGCTCCATCGAGATCTCGGTAGTAGGCATTTCGGCTGTTTGCATTGAGACGTTGTAAGGTATCAGTGATGGCGTGAGTCTCTTCATGATCCGTAAAGGCAGCCAAACCATGAGAAGAATAGCCGAGCCGAAGATCACCAAAGAAACAACGAACCGCCTTACGTGTAGCATAACAGACATTTGGATCATTTCCTGTAAAAAAAAACATTTCGCCAGACAAAGCCAGAACGAAACACAAACAAATAAACCGCGAAGCATTAAACACAAACTCTAAATATGCACGTATACACGATGCTCTGTTTGAGCTGGTGACTTCGAGACGATGCCCAGCGTTGACAAGGCAAATCTCCTCCTCGGGCCGGACACGCAAAACAAAGGTGAAGAACATAATTAGCAAGCACACAATTAGCAGTATTTAGTATTGTCGTCGTTTTCAGCTGGCCTCGGATGTTTCACCACTGCTAACCTGAATAGGATGGAAGTCAGGATCGTTGATGTTCTGCAGGAACCACAGAACGCCGGGACGTACGACCTCTCGTAGCAGTAGAACGAAGAAGGCGAAATAGTAAATGTATATCATGCCAATAAGCCAGTGTAGAAAGGCATTCGTCGCTGGGGCCGCCTTCAGATGCGTGTGAAGTTGCGGCAGCGAGTTGCCGAACAGCTCCATTGAACAGATGTTCAGCCAAGCTCCGCACACCATCGGGAATAGGCCGACCTCCGTTATTGCTAGCAGTGACACCTACAACGATGGGTCGTCAGGCCGTCAGAAGGGAACATCATAATGTCAGTACGAATTTTGCATCACCCCGCTGTGTAACAACCCTTGAACAGAACATGAGCGAGTTCGTGGACGGATATTTACGAAGGAATGAACATACGATTACTCCTACTACGATTTTAGTATAATATTACTACTACTACTACTTTTAATCGAGAACTTAAGCATTGTTAAAATTGCAGTTCCGCAAATAAACCGCAAATATGTTATGTTACTTGCTGTACAGTGGCACTCTCTCTCTCTCTCTCCTCAGCCTATACCATTCGACAACGAATCAGCAGAGCAATATTGTTTGTCTCACTAACAATACACCATATAGAATATACTTTAGAATAATACCTTAATGATCAGATAGCACAGCCCGACAATTCGACGCGCTCTGCGAAACCGAGTTCCTTGGCAAAGGGTATATAGAGTCATCAGGATGAACGCTGTGACAATGTAGCTGAAATTTTCAGAGAACACAGCACGCATGAATTTCCTAATCAACCGTATGTTTGGTACGGACTTTATTCAAAAGTTGACAAACACACACGTCTATTAGTACTGACGGACGAGTTTCAGACAAGTTTCAGACTAGGTACATGAGCCTATGGACGATGTTGTTTCGACATGCACGATACGTTCAAAATTCAAACTTCTTCTTCGCAGTCGCCGCCCAGCAGCCCATCAGATCGATTAGTCCCATCAGTTCGTTATCGCACATCTCACAAGACCGGCGCACGAGAGCCAGCTGTTATTGGGTATACTTATGATATATCCCCACATATATAACAGCTAGCTCACACGAGTCTACTTACCCAATAAAGGTGACGAGAGGTCCCCGGAACTCAAATTCTTCAACGTGCTGCGTAATGCCGACAAGTGCCGAAAGCCACTCGCCGAAGTAAAACGGGACTAACGCAAATAGAAACATGAACAATGTATTGAGCGATAGAACCCAGAACATGTGCTCCAAAAATACGAGCGACCCGTCGAGACCGAGCAGTCGTTGCCAGGTGATGTCCTCCCCGCCGCGTTCCCACTCGGCGTTCCACTGGCCCTAAATATTGGCAAAATCGAATAAGCGCAGGAAGAATTCGAAGGCACCGTTTTAAAAGCGATCTATACGTGATTCATGGTGGGGGCTTGTGCGTCGTACTCTAATTATGTCTCGCTCGTACGTCGACTTGTTTCACGCTCCGCCTGTTCCGAGAGAGAGAGGATGCGGGGCCCCCCTTAAATCATCGTTCCGAATATCTACAATCGAACAATATCTCACTCATGGGTGGACAAGTGAATAGCCGGAACGGGCCTAAATGCATCTCTGGAAACGCAAATTAATTTCTACACACAGCGAACACACATCTTGACGAATTCGATTCTCATGGGTAAGCGTACCTGATCGTCATCATCAGGATTGTTCACGAGTCCAGCTTGTCTAGCGACGGCATGCAAATCGAGTCCACGCCAATTTTCACCGGCGCGGCCAGGTGCTGCTGCACCTTCAGCGGGGCCGTCTCGAATTGCTGCTGCCGCCGCCGCCGCAACTTCCGGACCCATGACGCCTCGATTATTGTCAAGCACATCGTTTACTGCAAGACCAGCCTCGGGTGCGCCAGCGTCTGCTGCCCGACCAGCGCCTGGAGCCGCCGCGCGTTCGACAGCTGCATTGGCCACTCCAGCGTTTTCGACAGCGCCGTCGGCAGCCGCCTCAGCAGCAAGACGCTGAAACCGTTCGTCAGTTATTGAATACTGTATCATATTATATCTTTAGGATAATGCATTGTCATCTCACGCAGTAAATGCAGCTCTTCGTGCTTGGCTTGCTTCGCAAAATGAGACATATCTCTCTCTCTCTCTCTCTCTCTCTTTGAACGTCACTTATGACGATCAAAGAAGTATAATCTCAGTCACACTTAAAAAAATTTAAAAAAAAATATTTTTTTAAAAATATTTTAAATTTTTTACGTATTTATCTATACCGCTCCAACGCACCCTGTGAGCCCGTTCACTAATTTGCACTATATCCAGTGGTAACACGTCCACGTACCTGTCGTGCCCGGGCCTGGTGCGCCTCGTTTCGCTGGGCTCGCCGCTGTTCTATATCCAGCTCCAATGCATCAAGGTGATTTCGATTCTCCTCAAAGTTCGGATGTTCCTCGTGATCATCGTCACTTGCCTCCTCCTCGTCGGTATAGAGGTAGAAATCTTGGGGTTCGTCGCCGCCGCCGCCGGCCCGATTCTCCGGGTTCCTTCGCGGCGGCAACGGCGGCTCCAGCCACTCCGGTGCACCGCCATGGACGATCTGTTCGCGCAGCCACACGATGGCAATGAAGAAGCACAGCGTCGATATGACGATGACAAAACCACACATGCCATCGTGCATTACGTTCTCCGTTGACAGAATGTCGAGCGGAAGAGACAGGAGCGATGAGAACGACATCGCGAAGAGGCATTTGTAGATGCGTGCGGCTATCAGCGGCACGATCAGAAGCCACGCAATCCACACCTATCAGAATGATCGGGAAGGGAATCAGATGATTGGGAAGTGAATCAGAGAGAGAGAGAGAGAGAGAGGGAACAGCGAGAGAGAGGAAGAGAGCGAGAGAGAGATATGAAAAACTTGCATCGTGCCAGTTTAATCACAGAATGTCATTGATTATGGGCAATTTGCATGTTTTGTAACAAATCGGCTGGAAACGGTCGCTTGAGATGAGTCATCTTCAGCACAGTACGAGACTTCTGCTAGAAGTTTACTGAGAAGTCTGAACAAAAGTGCTTGACCAGTGTGAAATCTTGCCTGAGACAGTTTCCACTGTTTGGACCTCGCAACGAGGCGAGATCTAGGAAAGGACTATGGTGACAGGACAAACACATAACAAAGAATAAAGAATAAAACATCTCATTCGCTAGATCATACGAACCAAGGTGTAGTGAAGCCAACATCTTAGCGCAGCTCCAACTGAAGCTAGTAGCCCATGAACGATGTCTCTCGTTGGGAGCCGCTTTGGCATGTCCGCTGAGTAGATTGGCATAAACGAGAAGTGATGATTGCACAGCTCGCAGTAGTCCTTCTTCGAGTATCGGAGCCATTGCACGAGACACTCCTGGTGGATAAATTTAATTGAGCCTGTACAGATACAGGGATGATATAGTGGCCGGTCTGCAGCCGCCTCGGTGCGGCAGACCCGACAGATTTCTGCAACAGAGAAATATCGATCAGATGACCCAAATGGAACATTATACGTACAACCAGGCACAAAGGTTCATTGGCTGGCCATTACGGGACGTGATATGCTTAACATACATCTTAGTTAACGTCAGTATGAACTTGTATTTCGTTGTATACCGTATACGCGCTTTATGTAAAGGGTTAACAATTAATCTATAAATTTACTCCCATGTACAGAAATAATCTTCACAGTTAGGAGCGACAATATGCTGAGCAGGAGTTCGCGTCATGTCGACATCAACGATTTCACCCGCACAGAATGGGAACACTATGAAGACCCAGCGGCAAATTCGTTAAATAGGTAAACAGAAAATATTATAAGACTGCGCATTCGCATAGATAAATTATGTAGTGAGATTCGCTAAATGTTTATAAAACTGACACTTATATTAAGATTTCTCAACCCCATGGACCTATCTCTCCAAGGGATTCTCATCAAGGATCAATTTCTTATATATATATATGCGTACGGTTCTTGCTATAACAATTGCTATATATATAGCAATTGTTATATCAAAAACTGTACGCGTTCATTATACCAAGATGAAAAAATAGCATAAATTATTTACATGATTAACATGCGATTTCTCTTAGAAAGAGGGTGTATGGACTCATTGAAATATCTACACTTCACACAGAATGCCTATAGATTAGAGCTAGCTGGAAGTTATTCCTTAATAAATGATCTTGTCCTCTTGTCGGAGAGAAACAAATAACCGACAAATTTTATCGGTACACAGATCTGGGCGTCTTAATCTAGAATTTATGTTAGTGCATATTTGTTAAGTATCTGTAGTAATAGTACATGCTGCACGCCGCCTCTCTCAAGTGCGGAAAAATCGGGGCCACATTACGTTAAGTTGAAAATACATTTTATTAGCCGAATAGAATATATAGGCCACTATTTTAAATCAGGGGCGTTTCATGTTATCTGTCATATATACGCTATAAGTTAGCCTATGAAAGGCCACTAAAATAGCTTAATCTCATCTCGATTGAGGCAAACAAACATCACCTTAGTAAGCTAATCACTCGCAGCTGTATAAATGCCGCACACGATTATCACACGATTTGTTGAAATCTGCTCTAGTGTGCAGTCGAAATCGCGACCGACATATTGCACCCTACACTGAACTACATTCAAACTACATAAACTCCCCATTGAAGTGGTGGGCCCCTAACTAATATTGGCATCTCACTGAGTTCCATCTGTCAAGTGGAGATCTACCGATGTCGAGGATCTGAAGCAGAAGTCGTCTTTGGCTTATGGCCGTATCTGCTAGTCGACATTGTCTATCGTTTTTCACTGCAAAAACTCATCATCATCATCCTTCGGATTCCTCCCGTTGGTCTTCGTATCGCTTATATTGGAAAGAATGAATATACTCGTTCTTTGAAACAGATCAACATAAATGACAGCTCTTTGATGACGCAATGGTACGCCGTTTCAAGTCGCCTCCGCCAGACGCATCATCAACAACCAGTAACATATAGCAGAGCGAGGAAAACAGAGTCAGGTTCTCCGGCACCACTCTCGTAGGTTAGGTTATCGTTGTTCCAGAAGCGAGACAAGCACAACCATTGGATATCGTGATATCGAAACAAGAGACACTGTAAGAACTTCTCGCTACCAGCTGCACGGTGGGCTAGAAATGACCGACGGAGGGTCAGCTGTGAGAAGAGCAGAGAATGCATGAGACGATCAATATCGACTACTGATAATTACAGCCATTCGTAAATTTCTACTCGATACGGTCACCGGGGAGGATAACAACAACAATAATAATAGTAATAATAATAATGGTAGAGGTACAAGACATATCGTCGAGAACCCCTAATATAATTGAAGAGGTCCACCACAAACAACACTACAAGTTCGATCAGGGACGGAGCCAATTCCGTAGCGTGAGAATTTTTTTCGAATCAAATCCATTTCTACTCCACAGAGTCAGCCAGTCGTTCGTGTCCCGCTAGCGGCTCGAATAGGGGCAATTTATTATGGGGTAACAAAGAAAATCAAATAAATAGCATACCCTGTCCCGTATCGTCCATAATGGTCCTCCACAGCTAATGATTGTTTTCCTACTGCCGATGCCGCTCGACGGAACAGGAGGCGAGCTATCGTCCGCCTGCGCACGACTCCACCTCTGTGAGCGGGCTCTATCCGTGAGTATATATTTGTGCGCCGGCGTTTTCGTTCTGCGATGCTGTGCGTCCGCCGTGTGACAAGTGCATGCATGCTGGACGTTCCACTGGTTACATCGTCATAATAGTGTTCATATGTATTGAATAGAATCTTGTGAGGCTATACGCGCGACCCTTGCGCTGCGCGCGGTAGTAGACAAAAATAGACGTGTGGTCATTTCATGTTTGTCTGCAAACGCGGCCGGATACTGTACGGGAAAGTTGAGACCTTGCGCGTCAAGTCACCTGCTTGGCTAGTTACTGCTCGTTCGCATAGATGGTACATAAGGGTGTTTGACCGGTGGCTGAATGTATATATATATATATATTTTGCGTGACGGGAATAGTTCGATTCACGAGGCCAATAATGACGGCAGGAATAATGTGGAAAAACTGCTTTCCTGCTCAACCCGAGTGTTGGGATCTCGGAGATGAGGCGATGTGGCGCGCTGAGAACCAGCGTTGTTGATGTTTAATGCTTATGCCTAGTTTCATTATCGAATTTAAACGAAATCCCAACCGATGATCTTGGTGTAAACAGCAGATCGGCATTCGACACAATACGTTGAGCGTGTTTGTTAATTAATCACGAGCGAGTGTGTTACCAAAATATAATAGCATCCGTATCGAGACGCTGATACAGTGCCGTCGACGCGGACTCGACGTCAATGGAGAGGCTCGAGAACCCAGACAAATGTACGGACGTTTATTGAAAAGCAACGAATAGCCGGTCCACCCCATATTGAGCATACGTTTCGTCGATGATTACAGGGGGGAGTCGTGTATTAAATAATCGGGCTTTCACATGATCTATCCGATGTGGTCATACCATCGGAAAATCTAATTCCAACAACAATTGGAGATATCGGCCTATTTCTTAATTCTGAGCGATCGGCGCTGTTTCTAACACATCCCGCTTACTGCTCGGTTTTATTTATCCTACCTTGTACAGTCCCTCTCTCTCTCTCTTATGAGAACAGCCATTTAAAAGAGATTCATTTCATCTTGACGTTGTTGTTGTTTTTCTCAACATGTTCCATGTTTCGCGGATATCTTCATCGTTGCAAGAGTTGGCTTGAAATTATTGTGTGCTGGGATACACTTAAATGCTGAGAGAATAACAGCGCCGTAATGCGCATTTCGCCATTATGTAATTATCATTATGCAGCCGGAGTGTGGCAGTTGACACAGATCATCGTCATTATTATCAGCCAGCCCTAAACAGTTTCTTTCAAATAGCGTTTCGTTTGAACATGACAATGATTTTGCAACATGTCGTTTTTAATGTTAGAGCTTTCTGGCCCGACCGAATCTCCAATCTAGATTAGGTTATCAAAATTGTCAGTGCCGCTTTCGGCAAATCGATATATATATATATATATATATATATATGTGATATACTAACAACGAAAGTCACTATATGGATAGAATTTTTTTATTTTTTTGGGTTTCACTGTCGTTAGTAGCGCTCAAATTCGTCCAGGGCACTATGAGCCTGCGTCTGGCGGCTGGACGTACTCCGCCGAGACCCCCTCACAGGTTTAAGCAGAATTAATTTACATAGAATTGCTTGGAATTCAACAGAAGCACATTATTCTCTGTCTTCCCCCCCCCAGACAGTCGCGCGTTCTGATACAACCGCTTTCTCCCGTAGATATAACAGGGCTTTTAAAGAATACCACTTTGTATAGACTTCTGTATATTGAAAAGACCGCAAAAACAAACATCTGTCTTTATTATTGTATTAACATTTCATAGCCTAGCAAACTTATTCAGCTCGCTATATAAAATGTGCGATTGTGCTGTACCAGGCACACTTGCCCAATCGTTCCACCTGCTAACGACGAGAGATGGCACCCTCGAAATTTTATACAAATTTTGCTAGTTGACTCTGCGTTTTTCATGGCGTTTCTTACATCGCCTTCGAAATAACACGAGACCAATGATGACGAACCCGTGAAGGGGCCGGTCCACGAAACAATAAAACACCCGACTCCCCCCCAAGGACTGGTTAACAGAAATCCTTATTTTGAACGTGCGAATTTTGAAGCTTTTCGCATTTCGGTACAATCAAATGAATCGGCCAATTCCGAGTCTGCTAACCGACCTATGACGAACTACGACAGCTGTGCGTACCCAACATCGTTCAGATGTCACATAAGAAGACTATTTAAATGCACTACTTTATAACGTTAGGATCGAACCTGCTACATTGCATCTATTCGCACCTTGCGGACTGTCCTGTTCTATCCATGGACGGAGTTTAAGTGGAAATCAATGAGATTTGGTTGTCAATTAATTTCGTACGTTTGGAGCCGGGCCAGCTATATATATAAGATATGCTTTCTTCAACTTGAAAGCTCTCTGTCAACGTGAATGAGATTGACAGATATATATATATATATATATATATATATATATGTCAGTATATATATATATATGTCAGTATATATATATATATATATATATATATATATATTATACACATATATAGTGAAACGGACAGGGGTCTCCTGAGGACGACTACAGTAAATGCAATACCAGTAGTTTACTCAGGTTCACTTATTTATTTACTAAGAGGCGTTGCGAGTCCTAAGCCGTGACGTCTTCGTTCGAATCTCCACTGTCACCTGCCGATTCAGCGCTCCGTAGATAAAACAGTTGCCTTAAAGGTTTTCGGGCTGACCCTCAGCCAACATTTAGCGTCCACGGTACAGCTTTTAGCATTGCTTCGTAAGACGGACCCCTAAATGAAAATGTGCAACGACGATCCGCAGATATACACAGTACTACTAGCAGAATGCTTTTGACAAACACATCGTTTTCACTGCGTTGGATTGCATCAGGCTGACTGCGGTTGTCGGTAGCGTAACATTTGGCTGGATTCGAGCCCAGAGATATCTCGATGTCTGGCTTACTGCGGATTACTCTTTGATACCGAGGTCTGTAGGCCACCCGAAGGGCGTTCGCCTCTTGCTTAATCTCCGTTGATATCGCTTTCCCTTCATAGTACTATGTATATCTACGAATCGCCGAATCGGCAGGTGGCAGGTGGGGTTTCGAACGGAGACGTCGTTCGAAATTCCCGGGAACGTTGATCGAGTTGATCGTTGGGGGTTGAGCTCACTGGGCACCCATTGTCTCAAGCGATAGTGCATGCCATGTCAGGCTGTGCACGGAACTTTTCTGGATATGACATTGCTTTCTTGGGTGGTTTCCAGACGCGAAAACGAATCGGGTTTAGGACCCGCAACGCCTCCTTCTAATTAAATAAATTAGTGAACTTAAATGGACGACTGCTGTTGCGTTCCCGGTAGTCATCATCAGGAGACCCCTGTTCGTTTTACATGTGCCTATACCAGTGGTATTATGGTATATTGGCCTTGAATTCATTGCAGGTCCTTCGTGCCAGGGAATCAGAGAAGGATAGATAGACAACGATATTGCAAAAGTAATGCTAATAAAATTCTGTCTGTCCCTTTTAAATTTCATAGACACGATGAAATTTCTCTCAGCCACTCGTTCTTCTACCAAATGCTGGTATTCTAATGAGGATGATATTAATTAAAGACTGAACTCCCCCACGGCGTCTCACTCCACCAATCGAGACTGGCCCAACTCACCTTGATCGTTGGCACGCCTAAAATTCCGCCCCCAAAGTGAACTTCTTTAGAGGACATAAGTGAGCGTCTTACGATGCTAACGGGATGTCGAACATAACAGCCCACTCGCTGAGTTTCATTTGCGACCGACATTCAGCCAGTCGCTCTCAACTATCAGCCCGACCGGCCAGCTGATCACTGTCATTTCTCGGCAGCTTATCCGTGTGCCCGTATTGCTAAGGCGAATATCCATGGGGGGAAGATCCGCAACGCGACATCTGAGGCCAGGCCACGGTAGGACTTGAACCTGCTGAACGTTGTGTGTACGTCCCACTACAGCTGTCTATGGATTCAAGAAGTATCTGTCCCCAAGATACAGCAACGTTGTAGCCTTGGGCACCATCACAGGGAGTCGGCTCCCCACTGCCACTCATTGAATCCGAGTCAACTGGCCTCTAACCCTTTGTATGCCCAAAAAAACCTTTTCATCAGTAATTCCACCAGGCGTCTCATGGGTGTCCCAGGGATGTTTATTGAATGTATGTTCATCGTATATTGCGCGTTACCTAGATGTATTATTATTATCACTTTAGCTAATCGTGCATTTAATTGTGCACTGAAGGTATTCGCGCCGAAATTGGACTGACGAGTTGATCACCTCCATCCAATCAACGTGGATTCGATGCAGCATGTTGTTCGGGAAAGGTGGTATATGACTTGTATCAATAACCAGATATGACAGCCGATGCCCCCGGAAACCGCGAAGAGCCTCTACCAGTGTCAACGTATTGCGTATACTGCGACACATGCCCAACGTTTCCACTGCGCCGTCGAACTCATCATAGTGCTACAGAGAGAGAGAGAAGACACGAAGAACAGAGTAAATTTTATGAACATTAAGTTTTCTAATTAAATATTGTTTATATAATTATATTATATTGAGGCAAACGTGGCATAGAAAATGTAACAGCCGTTTTGCTTTCGTGAGAATATTATATATATATATATATATATATATATATATATATATATATATATATATATATATATTAGACTGACCCAAAAAGATGACACACATATAAATCTCAATATCGGCTAAACTAAGTGAATTAAAACAAAGATTTTTTAGTATGAGTTTAGAGGTATGCTCCTCTTTTATATATACACTTGCCCCAGAATTTTGGCAGTCCCCTAACGGCTAGGCATACACCATTTCTATTACCATTTATAACTTCGTTATTTAAGGCCTCTCGGAGCAAATCGATGTTTGCATACCTTTGGCCACCTACAGACCTCTTTAATTGATGGCAGCAAAGGTCAACCTTAGTCACACGGGCTTAAATAGGGGGGCTACGCCACCGCCCAATCTTGTTGGCCTTAAGCCAGGATGTAATTTCATCGCTGCGATGTGCCCCAGCATTGTCATCGAACAGCCACAGTCGGTGCTTCCTATTATTATAGCATGCCAATTATTTATGAGTCCCTTCAAGAACTCAAGATATCGAGCCCAGCCCATTTTTTCATTTGGACCCAAAATCTCGTAGTAGTAAATTCCGTTGAAATCCATGGCAATTACTGCCATTACTTTAGGCTCGAATCTATTTGGTACTGCTACCGCCATTGCCTGTTCACATGGTCGTAGCCACTGTTTCGCTTGATCTTTTTTTCGGTCCCCTATACAGGCTGACCCATGTCTCCTCCACTGCAACGGTATGCTCTAAGGGACTCTTGATGCCTGTATATATTCAAATTGTCTCCCGAACACTTCTTACTCATTTTCAGTTGGCCAGGACCGAGTTAATGAGGGACACATTTTGCATCCTCATATTATTTTAATAATTCTACGACACGTTTCACGAGGCACACCAATTTCAGCCGAAAAAGCCGTCAATGACCAAGCTCTAGTTTGCTCAAAAGCTTTTTGGATTATCTCGATCCGTTCGTCGAATCGAGATTCGGGAAGGAGTGGGAGCACTCGATGTTCATAATGTCCCAGTCACCTTGCCTAAACTGCACACACCAACGGCACACCTGTCGTCGACTCAGGGCATTATGGCCGTGTACAGTGACCAACCTTGGATGGATTTCAGCTGGATATTTCTTCTCATGAAACATAAACCTGACACTTTTCTTCTGAGAATGCAAGTTTGAGGGACCTGGTTCGCCGGTTGCTATTTCGAACGCCCGCCAAATTTGAATTCAAACCGGCCAATAATAAGAATACGGCGCAAGACGATAGGAGTGTCATTTTTTTTGAGTCAGCCTAATATATATATTTCTTTTTTTTTCAAATCGAACCTGTATTTTATGTTTGCAAATATAAATAGTCATGTTGTAATTGAGAAAGAAAGAAGGGCAGTACTACCTCGGTACAGGTGCAGGGGTGAATCTGATCCTTTGGCGGACATGTTAACGAGTAGTTTCTCATGTCCTGCATAGATGTATCGGCACCTGCCAAGGCCACAACGGGACTTACGGCTGGCCGCGAGTTCTGTAGATCATCTGTCAGCACAGCAGCTGCAACAAATACACATGAACCGAGACGTTTTCGTTTAAACTAACAAAAGGTACCTCGATGTGCATCTTCCTCGGCCAGACTCAATTGCCGGATGATAATACCCTACCTCAAAGTTATCCGTAGTACTTTACTAAGCAGTTAGTTAAACCTAGAATATAACACCAACCATCTCCCGGCGGCAATCCGTGGAATTTCTACCCAAAGACACTTTCTGCACACTAACACCTTGACATCCATCGTAATAAATGCTACTAAAATTAGTTAGGATCCTCGTTGATCTTCAATCGAATAGACACACCGTCAGTGACTTAGCTCTACCGAGATAAACAATCGCCTTTAACGCCATTATTATTATTCTTATTATTATTATTATTATTACCTGGTTTCCTAGTTGTCTTCGTCGTCATCCTCCTAGTGGTAGTTGCACTCGCGACGATATTTCGCTGCATCGGGTATGGTTTTCCATAAACCTCTTCTGTTCCAATAACCGCTGGTGTGGTGCTGGTGCCGTCACCCTCCACGAATGTATCATCATTCCTACTTTCGAATTTTGGCGCTGCAGTTGTTGTCCAGCCTGTCGTCTCGTTCTGTAATATTATTTATGAGCAAAACAGGAACGTACGAAACACTAGGCGTATGATTATCACGATGACGACTTCATTAAAGGAGTTTCCTTAAATGCTTTTATTAACACTTTTTTTCTTTTGTTTATCTTTCTCTCTCTTTCGTTTATTCCTTCGCATGCATTTGGCTTGGCATGCATTTTACCTAATGATTACCTTGACAACGATAACCGCTTCCGTGGCAGGAGGAGGAACATAGATATTCTTCTTGTCCTTATCATAAACGGGCTTTGCGTGTTGGCCAATGATCGAATTGCGGTCCGGTGGATTTCGTACAAACGGGGCCATCATCGGTTGATCCTCAACAGACTCGTTGGTCAGCACGCCGACCTCATCAGAGGCACCACCACCACTGCCTTCATCTTCTACCGTTTGCTCTGACGATGGTGAGGTGGGTAGCTCTCCTGTACTTGCCTCGAGAGGTGACAACAACTCCTGTTCGTCGAAATCACTATCATCAATAATCGGTACTGGGGGATTATCTACGGCTGTCTTCCTCTCATTGACTGGTGTTTCGTGATCGGTGCTTTCGGTTGTTGCGCTCATCGTCGTCGTCGATGTTGCGGCTGTTGTTGTTGTGGTTATTGGAGGTGGTGGTGGTGGGGTCGTCGGTGAATTCATCGACGTCGGAGTCGATGTCAAAGTTGGAATCGGACTCGATGATTCTGGCGCCATGACAGTGGCGGCCACAGCTCCGACGGGAGCGTTATCTACCAATACACGCTTTTGTATGCTATCTGCAGTCGCCTCCTTAAAGGCACTGGCCGTAGAAGGAATCACCGACACTTCGGGGTGGATTGACTCGGCGAAGTCTTCGACGTCAAATTCAGACGTACTCAATGGCTCCCCGTAGAGTTCTCTGAGATACGCCGGAGATTGTCCTCGCCTTGGTCGATCTTGCTGCGCCCGACCCTCCACTGCAGGTAGCTCTTTCTCTCGATCACTAGTGGCGTTGTGAATTCGTGCTCGAAGTTTGATGGGATCAATGGAAAGATGGTCGTAATCCGAAGGATGAACACGGGGTAACTTCGACATAGCCATGCGCGGAAGAACGATCGGCTAACGTGGCAGCGTAACCAAAAGCAAATAGGGAAATAGGCAGAGGTTAGTAAATGATTTTGGGGATCGCGAACGACACAATCAATTTGTTCATTAGCAACTGCTCAAAGTAATGCTCGTTGGCCTGGATGTCACAGAATGCCCTAGATGCTCACGGCTGTCTATAATAATAATAATATTTAACTAGTCAAGTATATAGATTTCATTCTTCTTCACTGCGCCGTGTTTGCCCATCGTGATCATCTTCATCATCATATGTGTACATCGTAGACAGCTCTGTCAGCGGATTTTTCAGGAGACCGTTCACGTGAGCAGCCGCCCTATGAGGCAGACCCTTCGAACTTACCAAATTGGCAAGCATCATGATTCGGCGGTTAACTTCCGCATTTTCGTCGTCGGAACGAAACTGTTGCGCCACGACCTCGGGTTTGCTCTCGGAAACATGAGGCCTTTCCATGGCGGCCTCAAATTGGTCCTCAAGCATCTTGCTGAAGATTCTCGCCACCTCGAGAACGCCGCCTGGCTGATGTTTCTCCATTTTGCTGTTGCTGTTGTCGGTCGTATCATTTTCTGGTGATACATCCGCGAGCCTGTTAGGGTTAGGAAACGAAACTTCATTGATCTGATCAGCATTATTATCAATCGTCCTCAAAACGTCTCTGCTAGAAGAGAATACTCAATATTTATTGCCGCATCAAGTTGGGTGCAATAATAAGAACAATCATAATAGCAACAACTAAAACCTAAACATTATTCATAAAAAAGAAGAAAAACCAAGAGATCCTCCTCACCAATTGCGCTATACTGATATTGTTATCAAGCCGTCGTGGACATGATCTATCTCACATATACAAATAATTTCCCATGCAGTGAGGTGATGTCGCTCAGGGCGCCTTGATGACGATATCAGCACCGCACAGCACAGGTGATAATATTTATAAAAACGTGTGTCGCATGGGTCGTGATAGCAGCTATTTCGGAGAGATGGTTATGGTGATAGAAGGAGATCTAGAAAAATCCGGTCTAGAAAATAGATGACCCACTGAAAGAGTTCTGCCTTGTCTGTGTCTTATCCGCACTCAATTACGAAGTATATAATAGCCTTGTCCGAGATGAGTTATACAGTGTTTGTTTTGCAATTCTAATAAATATTTGATGTTTTATTGAGTGAGTGGATTTTGCTCGTTGACAGAGGCTTACCTCGAAGCAGCCGGAGCGATCTTAAGCGCTGCAAAGAACGTCACAGTCAATGCCACAGCTGGCACATGCATCTCGTACGGTGAACACCTTTAGATTTGTGTCTGCAATGTGAACGCATATTCTCTTTACTCTCCTATTCAATCATAACGTGAACATAATTTGGCTGGGTACGACTGATCCGTCACGAGCTACAGGAGAATCAAATGATAACGTGAAATGAATACCTTCAGACATAGATCAAGGTCTTCTGGTCAACAATACTTGGGGCAAATGCAACACGTCCAAATAGATAATATATGGTTAGTATTATTAACTGTGCTGTGGATAGAATAGTATAATACATGACGATTTAAAATGCAGCAACCCTCTTAGCAATAATGCACTGCCTTGACGAAGTTACACCAAGATTCGGATCATCACTTGGTCAAGCCTCAGATGACCTCGTTCGCCGGTACTTAGGACACAATACTTTGGGAAGGCGGTGATAAAGCCATCCGTGCTGCCCCGAAATGGTTCCCACGGATTGGACTCGAATACAGGGGAGACTGGCCTCGACTAGTTTTTGCAGTGAAGTGTCGATGACTTCGTTTGCTCAACAGGGATCCAACAACCTTGTTGCTAAAGAGGACTCAGAAACCGCTAGTTTGCAAGCCGCCCAACCCCGCTTCAGCCTAATCTGCCTTGGGGCCCCTCTCGTCCGCCAAGGTAGACACTGTTATCGGCACGTTTCAGTATCAAGTCGCCTGTTGGGACTTGACGCCCCATGTCAGTAGCATCGGACGTATGTCAGTTCAGGAACAGCTGCAGCATTCAGGTTGACTACGCGGCCTCTGATGTGTCCGGCGCTGCCGGATGTCACGAGCGGCACTGTATACTTAATGAGGAAGTTTATAATGTTTTGAGGGTTCGAATCGGCTCATCTTGAGCTCGATTATGGTAAGGGACGTCGTGGTGCCACCCTTCTACCGTCTAAACACGGGAAGAGCACTATATGGGATCATCACTGTCGCAGGCATCTTAAACGTGTGTCGTACGTGTAAAAAAACGGCCCGTCAGGCTATGTCACCAGTATAGCGGATCTTCCCAAGAGGACGGAGTGCGCTTTTCTTGGAATTGCTCCAGCTGAAACTCTCGTAAATGACTCAACTTAAGAACTCGGGTCAACTAAAATCGGCAGTATGAACAAGAATACATGGTGGGTGATTAGCGTCATCGGTCACCAGAAGAACATATGCGCATTGGCGGCTAAATCCTAGGATGAGGTGCACGTTCGTTTGGGACAGTTGTTAGTGCAGAAAGTCGTTGAATAAATAATTATAATAGCCCTTCATTTAAATACAAAAATGTTTCGTGTACAAGATATATCGTATACAGAACTATATAAATCGTATTATTTCAGAGTTACACATAACTTTATCTAGCACCATGGAATGGCGTGCGTAATCGAAACGGGTCGACGCCGCAATATCACACCAGCATATAGTCTCATTAAATATCTAAAATCTCGCTAGAACTGCACCATGATACCGGATGGGCTCTCCTTCGAGTTCTCTTCTGAGCGACCGCCTTGGCCCATTGTTCGTTATTCACCAATTCATGCGTATACGTACACCACAGCATTACGCATTTTAGCACGTCCAAGTAATATTTGCTTGGAAGAACATGATGATCGTTTCGAGAAAATATTTATCGGTGATTGTTTAACGAAAAAATTCTTCGCCTCCGGGGTCCGATCTCGTGCAAGCGTGTCCGGACACAACAGCTGCACGAACAACTTGTGACTACAAAATCCAGCTTGGCCAGTCCTTGCACCCTTTCAGGATATAAATTGCCATTTACCAGAATCACTATACATTCGACAATATAGCAAGTGATTCTAGTAATCGAATTCTTGTACAGTCGAATCGTGTAATACTCGAATAGTCATCATATACGAACATCATATACGCTGTAGCTCATAAACGAGTGAATTTTCAGCAGTGCAGGGCGGCGCAATTACTCACATCAAGTGACGGCGGCTGTGCTGTCCTTCAGGTGATTCAGATCTCTGGTAAAACAACACCACAACACAATCCTTCCTGAATGCCGCACTACTCGTATGCTATTTGATAACAGCCATCGATGAAAACAACAGTTCGTGCTCGGTGTACAGCAACAGGAGCTTTCCGCCCTCATTGGAATCATTGGCACCTCAATCAATCTGAACGGCTTTCAGATTTCTTACTTGAGTTGATCGGGGAAGGGCTTTTGTTTCTATAGCAGAGAGGACAAATGGTTTGTTGCTGCATCGTCTGAGAAAGGGCGCGACGAAGGCGACCGAAAACCTCTACGCACCTCAGCAGATGACTAACCTCAGACTCTGAGTGTTGTTGAGCACAACGAGATTGTCAGTGTCAATGGCCTCAAATGTCTGTTAGGCGACCGCGGCACAATTGACTCATCAATCTTATACTAGACAGGGACAAAGGAAGATCGCTCGTCGATTTCACGACCTTCAGGCATCGACTGATTGCTAATTGGTGCAATTACGTGCCTCCAGCGATACGCTGGGTACGAATGTGTAAGTGACGATAAAGTACTACATTTTCGGTTCAAGAGCCGCCCGGGGGACTCGGGGGAACCTAATCTGAATTTATTATGTTTATTGGCAAACATTCGGTTTCAAATGAGCATACGCTTCCATATGCGTCTCTAGCCATCGCGAACTAGAACAGTCGGGTTGGGTCAATAATAATTCACAAATTTTACCTTTTTTTACATCTAGATATACATTTGTAGCATACGATTGGCTGTGGTCCCCTATATTGACGTGGATACCCTAACGTGATGACCGCAAGTAGTGCATTGACGATATGGCCAATGCAATAATCTATTACTGTTGCCTCGTCTAGTCAATTACCCTCGCGCCATGCCACTGTTGAGCGCTGTTTCGAACTTCCAGCACACGACGCACGGGTGACACCACTTCTGTTGTGGAACCTCAGCAGCAGACGTATGACCTATTGAGCTAAAAGCAGAAACGACAACAGACTTGCGAAGCAGAACAGTGAACTCAAGGAACTCATCAACGGTCAGCAGCTGAACAGCGGTGTCGAGTTGTTCTTGTTCGTATATTAGTGGTTGACTTGTTAATTAGCGCGCTTGTCAGTAGGATCAACGAGCGACACCACTACGCTTGACTAAAGCCTGAACGAAGTTTGGATACTTCGAAAAGAGATTGTTACAGCATTGATTGCGCTCGAAATAAAAGGATTATAGCCTTTTGCCTTTTGGTTAGCCACCGAGAAAACATGGGACTATAGTAGAGAGCTGTCGAGTTTCCTCCGTATGCTACGGGGGTTGGCATACCACTGAGGTTGTTTATTTACGTTGGAAACGTTGCCAGCGAACGCTGACCGTTGATGCGGTCTGTATTTACGGTGCAAGTTTGGCGCCACAACGCCACACGATGGGCGTAACGGTTGTCATGTACGAAATGCGATTGCAAGCGAAACATTATTAGCAATTAGCGCGTCAATGGTTAACCGTATGGTTAGTGAACATGCAGTAATTGCGTCGGAGACGAGAACACAAGCTACTAATCTAATTAGGACAATTCCAGGGTAAAATTAAGCAATTATCTGCTTGTACCTTATGAGAGGAAGGGGTGCGGAGAGAGATAGAGAGAGAGCGATGAAAAACGCGGGGACAGGCGGTAAAGGAGACTAATTTGAACATTTGAGAACATAGAAGACTTCGAATCGATCCCCTTACGTAGACGTTTACAGTCGAGCCCGGTGGTGGCCTGGTGGTGCGTTCGTGTGAGTCAGCTTTGCAATCGGAGGAGACGCGTAGGTGCACGAGTTCGATCCCCACCGTTGCACATTTGCATTTTCAAGGGGCAGGTCTTACGAAGCAATGATAAAAGCAGTTGTACCGTGCAGTTGTATCGAATGGTATGTGGTAATGAATAGGCTTCGTTGTATGGTGGATGACCGTTCGGGGCGTCTGGAATTGGGCGAGACGACCAACTGGAAAGGTAGTTACCGACCACCTGAAAACCTGCGAGTTAACCAGTACAGATTCTTTGGATGGTCTGTCAGAAAGAAGGAAGAATTCCGTCCCAATCAATAGTCTCAAGTGCAAAAAAGAATAGTGTAAAGTCAAGTGTAAAATCTACAGCGGAAGTAGAAGTGCGCAAGCTTTAAAAACGAATTCAACTCGACCTTGCGCGCCGCCGGCAGGGGTCGCGCCGAACTCCAAATGTCGACCACGATCGCTTCAACAGTTGACTTTTGGATACCCAAAAAAAAGGTTACAAGATAGAATATATGCGCTCGGGTCCTACAGTAAAGGGCAAAACTTATTTATAGCGTTCTCTCATATACGACTGACACGATTTTGCATTAAAGGTAATCGCATCTAAGCAGCTCCAACGAAGAGCTCGAAGCAACTAGGGGCGATAGACGAACAGATTGACTGAGTGTTGACCCCTTGACTATTAGAAATGACCTATTATCAACCGTGATGGAAATAGTATCCAACAGTGTGCCTGATGAGTCCCTTGTGTGAGACGTTTGTG
Source organism: Stratiolaelaps scimitus (assembly GCA_019614645.1). Classification (NCBI taxonomy): domain Eukaryota; kingdom Metazoa; phylum Arthropoda; class Arachnida; order Mesostigmata; family Laelapidae; genus Stratiolaelaps; species Stratiolaelaps scimitus. The sequence goes on along the minus strand of JABWDB010000031.1, from coordinate 493,548 downwards.
ATTCGAACTAATCATTTTACGAGCGCTACTGTAACAATGCAACAACAACAACACCTTGTTCGTCAATCACAAGGTGGTCAATATGGTGTCGTACACTTACACACGTTTAAGCTCACATGTACGATGTCTGCTAGCGGGGGACTTCAATATTTGATAGGAAGCGCATTTCAGCGATACAATATCGGAATATTGAACTACACAAAAAGCGAATCATTCATCTATTTCTCCTCCGGCGCCTTCAATTGTCAAGGCGTCAGATTCCACGGTAGTCGGTGGGCAAGAGTTTAGCAGTCCGTCCGGTAGAGCCATTGACATATGCCATAAACAAGTCTCGGTTTCAGAACACAACAGTATATTCTCAATTGCTTATTTTCGGCAGTGGACATTGACATCTGAATCGTATTTTTATCACGTTGTGATCCTCCGCATTGTTTGTTCAATATTATCTTGGACATATTTTCTTCTTCTCGGTCTGTCAAGAGCTTGTCCAATACAAGCAGTTTTCACTGGAATAGATCAGACTAAGAAACAATTTATACTTTGTAATTTCTAAAGTCTAATTACTAAAGTACTAAGTCTTGAAGTTGCTGATACAGCTTGCTGAGCAGTTGGTATCGACTGATAGCGGCGAGTGCAGGATAACAGTTAGCTAATAATGTGTTGGGTTAGATAATTGCCGAGATACATTTGATTAGTGGAGAACTAATCGGAAGACACTCTTCTCTAGTGATCTGATTGATCACTAACGGGAAACAATCCTTTGAAGGATAGACATGCTAGATAAGTGGGAGATTCCTCATCGGCTCCTATAGTAAATTAATTGATATTTCCGTCACCAAGGACAATCACTAGTATGACTTGGGAGCCATTACGATCGGTTCATTAATTTGGGATTAGTTAAAAAAAAAGCGTAGATATACAGTAATTATGTCATCGAAACCAAGTGACCACCATTTGTATCGTCGAGTAACTCACTCAATGTTTGACAAAACTCATCTTTGTTTAAGTAAAATCCATATTACGATACGAACGGACACACCACATGACACGATATGAATTTAAACACATTCATCCGACGATGAAAAATATAGCACAGATCGTACGTCAAATGATTCATGTATATCGGAATGAGTTCGATTAATGCTAGATGCCACGCCGCTATGAGCAGGTCTGTCTGGGCAATGACGATTTTAAGGATAACAGATCGAAAAATCGGCGAGTATATGCATAAGGCTGCGAGTTGAATGACTCTCGACATTACGGCATCCGTCTGCCAATGGCGAGGCAACAGCCCCCGAATTTCATTCAGTTCGTTTCAATAATACCTCGAGACACACCATCATGAGTGCGGCCAAGACGTGTACGCGCTAATTGCTGAAACTCATTTATGGGAGAAGCAACAATGTCAGCCTTATGAAGACAGAGTATCTTAGAAATATAATACAAGCCTCGTCGATACAGCCATCAGGGAATTATTGCATTAGCTTCTCTCGTATTTTCCTTTGTGCAAGATGTCCCTAGAGCAAAAGCATAGCATTCAAACATTGCAAACCAACCCTAGTGAGGATCTGATTAAGCGGGCAACAGTGCAGCTGAACTTCAGAGTGACCAGCTGAGATGTGGCGATAGCAGAACTCAGATCGAAGTTCAGTCCACCTTAATATGAACAAGCTGAAGACGCGTCCTGCATTGGATGCGATGTCAGCGCCAACGACATTGCCCGCATCGACTCGGCTCTCTACGACTCCTTAGAAATTTGGCCAAAGGTGACGCATTTTGACGACTTCAGCATTGCTTCCACGATTAGCTATGGCATTCTAGAAATTCGGATCATCCGAGCTAACATGCGTTCTAGTCCCGGGTTGTTGGGGTGCGTCACGAATTTTTGGCAAAAATATATTGATTTAGCAGAGGTTACTATCAAGGTCAGCGGGATCGGACGACAACTGAGTAAGTTTCTCAGACACAAATAATGCCTGCTTTCATGGACAATCTCAAATAATTCCAAGACGTTTCACAAAGCAGGGCATCAACGACTCTACCATTAATAATGACAAACGACTTGAGCAGGAAGCGTGGTACGAATTGGATAAATCACTTGAGTCACGTATATATATATATATATATATATATATATATGAAAATTCGAATGAAATGTCGAAATGCCCCCCCCACCCCCATAATCCCTAGAAATTCCTAACTACTGTATGTTTGAATAAATCGTATATTGCTATTAAAAAATGTCGAAAGCAGTACCGTGGACGTTAAATGTTAGCTCTGAATCAGCCGGAAAATCTATTTTAGAGAGAGTAGCCTAATAATTAAGTGACACATTAAATCAGCATTACGTTGAAGAGTTCTCTCTGAAGCCCGTCCCGTATCGCACACTCCATAACGAAGAGGAGCCTTCCTGGACCATGTGCGATCGCGAGCGTCAAATAGGATACAAACATTTACTCTTAAAGAGATCCAGAAACAATCAGGGTCAAAAACCCTAACCTCAAAAACGCACTCAACAAAAGATAGTTAAACAACCTTTCAAACTGCTCTTTGGACTTATTGCCATTAATAATTCTCCTCGTGTGAGACAGCGAAGTACTACCAATTGCGATATTCCGCTCAAAGAACTGAAGAACGGCGTCGTACAAAAACTGCCTTTGAAAAACGGATTCTATACAGCTGAAATCACTGAATTACTTAATATACAATTTACATCAGTGAGTAGAGGGTATAGGAGATCTCCATGTCTCTTTCTATCCTTGCCGTCAACCTATGCCCTCCGACAGCCCGTGTTACCGCTGCATCTGAACGAGGACTCCTGCACACACCGTCAAATGGACAAAAGGCCCAATGAAATGATTCAAGATACGCTGTACCAATAGGAGCGCTGCTAATAACGCAAGTTTTGTTATTATTGGGGGGGGGGGGGTGAACCTGTGGATGTAGTGAATTTTGCGGGTTTGTAAGTGAGTGAGTCTCACCTCTGCAATTCGTAGTCACTGATCACTCCCTAGTGGCTGAGTTACGCATGTATGTCATTCACTTGAGAAACGAATCTTTATTTTTAAAAAAATAGTTACTGTTATTAACGTACCAAATTCAATATCTTACCGTCCAGTTGCAGCACGGCACCATTTGATGTATCTATAAACATGCCATCATAACTCCACTTGATAAGAAGGATAGCCATTTTTTGTTTTTTTTTTGGAACACACTGTAAAATACATACAGTGTGTTCCAAAAAAACTTGGCCTGTAAGCAACACGCTCAATTGATGTCCATCCCTAAACATTACCATATAACGCAAACCCAATGAGTTATGAGGAGGGCCAATATTTCAACAGTAAATGCACGGTACCCCTCGAAATTTCTCGAAAAGAGCTTCCTATAACTAGCCTAAGATCCGCAATCACCTCAGAGATGTCGACTGGTCCCCCATTTTCGGACCGTTTAACGGCCCTACCGCAGTTCAACTTGATTTTCTGACCCCGTAATGTCTACAATTAGCAAATAGACGAGGTCTATTCCCCGACGTAGTCATTCCCACACCGGTATCACTTTTGGAAAATCCCTGAATTTCTAATACTACTTGCCAGTAGCGATAACACTAGTCATGAGAGCTGGGTATAGTAGGTCAATCATTATCAACGCCATTTGTATTGTACTGCATTGAATAACTTCTGGCAGTGCTCCGGCTATATCCGTGTCACTGTCTCGTTATTTCTTTACATATTGCCAAGCGTGCTCTTATCGAGTAAACAAATTGGCTTCGGTGTTCCCCAGGGCAGCCATCTAGGCCTCTCTATATTTACGAACGATATAGCCAATGTCTGTCGACATCGGAAGGCTTTCCTCCACGCGGACAACACAATACGCATGTATGTCATTCACTGTAAACCTCTGTACATATATATGGAAATGATCTGAAGGAATTGAAATTACAGCAAAACAAGATCTGTACAAATCTTCTTGGGCTTGCTGGCTGACTTGAACAAAGCTGCCTCTCTCTGTGTTTTCAAGTTCACATTCTTACACACTCTTAGACCCTCTAGTATTACCGAGGGTGGGATAAATCTTCGAGGCATAACTATTCTATCTTCCACAGTAGCCCGCTTCGTAGGAATTCTTCTCGATGAAAACTCTCAGCCAGTCTTAGACCACAAAAATCGCTGGCCTGATAGCCACCATATATATATGTAATATATATTTGTATATATATATAATACAATAATAATGCGTCGTTCATAATATATATATATATATATGAACGACGCATTAGGATGAACGAATCGCAAATGGCTAATAAAACCAAAATCACCTTTCTTCAAGGTAATCTATAGTAAAGTATCCGATATAATTTTCAACGTTCTCTCAACAGACGTGGCTATCTCCATGGGAATAATAAACTAATAAATACTGTTCATATATAAAGTGTTAATCTTGCCACGAGTGACAGTCAATAAGTGGCAAGCCGGATGAGAGACTAGCGAATATTTTACTTTGGGCAACGGTGGGGATCGGACCCGTGCACAAAATGTTTATCAAAACATTTAACCTTTTTCTTCATTTCTTCACTTTTTAACACGCTGCCTATTTTTCTTCTTCACTGCTTTATCGAGTGACTGCCTATACATGTACAATAGAATTCCAATGATCGTGGCCGATTTAGCTGAAATCATCAGGCTTAAAATGTACCGCCCCCAAGTCGCTAAGTCTGAAGACGTGATCACGACCACTATAGTCATTTATAATTCTGAGGTAGCCAGTTTGACGGGACGTTTAATTTTTACTAGGCGGAAAATAACTTATGTCGGCAACTATAATATCGTATATATGGGAAAGAGACCTCCCTATGGACAAAAACATTCGTTTCCGGCATGACAACACTGCTTGTGAGGCGAACATAGTGATTGCTTACCAAAGATCGTAGAGTCCAGAAAGGCGACAAACGGATTAAAGGGTAGCGTAGTAGCTAATCGAATAACTGAACATGATCAAAGCACTCTTCTTTGAGTAACTTTGAAGCAGTAATTTTGCATAAACGAAATCGAGATCCACAAATTAGCTTAATGTGTAGAATTATATCATTTACTGAAAACCTAGTGAGGTTAGAAGATTCTCTCCTTCACGGCCAGTGAGTCTGTTGAAGAAGTTACCTATGGCTAATAGACAAAATTAATTATAGAGGACAGAATGAGATCCTATTTGTGGCACTGTGGTTGCTGCATCGCTCTCTAAAGTTAATATTTTTCGAATAGACAAAGCCAGCATATAAAATGGAACAAGCTACTTTTATTGATTCTGTGTGCACACACACACACACAAATGCTCGATTTGTCTTTTCTTTCGATTTTATAATTGGTACCATTATACACAGCTAACGTAAATTTAAAATAACGTAATCGTCCCAGGCCCCCCTTTCTGCCTACTATCCGCACCAAAACACCTTCTAAATATACCACTACCGGGTCTCAATCGATCTCTCGTTCGTTGCTTGAGACGACAGCGGTGCATATTCACGGCGGCGTTGTTTTGTCAGGACATCGGGTTATGCGGTAACCAACTGTGGGTGTGGCTCCGACTGAGCCGGTGCTTGCTGGGCCGAGGGCTTACTTGACGGCTGGTCAGATGCAGGCGAACTTCCATCATTTTCAGAGGGGCCGTCTTCAAGTACGACGGTTGGAATTGAGGCGGATTTCATTGGCGCCCACTCGGGTATGATCTTAGAATGAAGCCGCCAAGTGCCGTACTCGTTCGACATGTGCTTCTCGAACACGACATACTCGAGAACGTCCTTGACGATCGCCTCCGAGCCGTACATAAGCCGGCCGAACCGGTCGTAAATGGCAAGCGTTTGCTTGGTGTGCAAGCGGACGGTCACCTATACAACAAAAACAAATGTGAATGAACGCTAGACAGCAAACGCTATATATATATATATATTCTAAGTTTGATCTATAGCAGGCTCGCAGCTGGAAAAATCAGCAAAAATCAATAGCCAATTATGTTTTCAAACAATTCGTGCATAGAAAATATTCCAGATACGGTCGTTCAGTGGCAATTTTTCACAGCTGTTAAGTGGATCAGAAAATTAAAATGTTAGTAGTAAACGCGCATTTAAGCAGTAGTTAGCAAGCAATTAGCTATGTGTTTCAATATATTCGACATTGCATTTCAATGAATGATGGGGGCGCCAACGTGTACCTGAGCGAAGATGTTATACTTGGAAAGTATATCCTGGGTTCGTATATGTACAACTCGAGGGGGCTCGACGCTTTCCACGAGCGACCAGCGAAGTGTCTTCAGGTCCGTGTTTTCAATCATCTCCGGGTAACATTTTTCCGTCACCTGCGAATTATAACAAGTGCGCTTTTGACTACTTTTGAATTTTTGCACTTACTCTAGTGGAAGAAGATTTCATATGCGAAAGAAATCACGCAAAGAAAAAGTGGCACTAGTGGTGGTGGTGGCAGTCAGCCAATCGAACGACACTAAAAATAAGCGGTGACGGAAATGTGGAAAGGTCTCAGAATACAAAGCGCGGAACGAGTTTGACATTCAATGGCTCTGGAAAGTGTTCGAAAATTTCTCCACAGAATCATATTCAACGAGTTGAACATGGTATACTGACTATTGTAGCGCAAAGTGGCATCATGATCACGGTCATCATTGTCGCGGTGACCATTGAGCATGGTCATTTTTAATGAGAAATTCTCACTTGGGCGCACTCGGCGTCTGGGCGGCCCTCCGAATGCTGGAGGTCGCGAGTCGAAATACAGTGAATCTGGCTTGTTCTTTGACGGCTACACTCTTCTGTAAGGCATGATGCACATGCGCCACTCAAGCGATAGTGAGTGACTAGGTGGGGACTTACAAACCCACTCAATAAACCCGGGACGCTCCACCCCAAGGCTAGGAAAGTGGTGGGCATTACCTCGCTACCATGGGAACGGACCTCTGTCTCCACTATTTGAGTTTACCCAATTCGACCGCACGATCAGAGAAGACATCCATGCCTGTCCGCAACCTGAGCACCTGTCGATGCCTCGAGAGTCATCGGTCTAGACTGTCTATAGAATTTAACCAGCCCTAATAAGCTCACGTAGCAAAATGTCTAGGATACCACCAGACTTTTCACCGGTGAGAACAAGGTATTGACAAGATGTTTTCAAGCATTATCGTGGACGTTACACTGGGCTCAAATCTTGTTGCTATAACTATATAGACGAATTGGTGGTGGCGAACCTGCTCGCGCACATAACAGGGAGGACAACGATATTTTATGCCAATCTATGGAATATGCACACGTAGAAAGAATTAACTAAATGATTCAACTCAATCAAATGTATTTCGCTGAACTCAGAAGTTGCCATGTTATTCCGTCTATTATTGAAAACGCATCTGCCTCGTACCGACCTATTCACCATCGACGTCTATTCACCTACCAGTTTCTCTAATTTTTTTTTATCATCGCTCGCCAGCGCTAGATGAGCGTCCTCGTAAATCTTGTGCGCCTCCTGGGTAAACTCGTCCAATTCGAAGTCCTCATCAAACTGTCGAATCTTCCTTAGTTGCAACATTGATCGTCCCTTCTTCTCGAGTTGTCTCATCCGTTGCAGGGCACCAGATTTCGATAAGACTGAAGCCTTACCATCGCCTGTAAGCAATACATGAAGGTAATCGACAGCTCAACTGGCGGACTGCTCGCACAGGATAATTCATCGGACACAAGGGTCAATTCATACGACTGTAATAAAGTACAAACTATTCAAGCCATGGACCGTATATAAATAGTGATATATGAACAGTCGATAGAGAACTCATGCATGTGCAGAAGCTATCAATCTAAAAAAGATAGTGCTAGCTAATCAAGTGTGCGACATTCTTACCTTCTGGTGGAACGTACGCGTCGATAACTGTCCCGGTACAAGCCAGATAGATGGGCTTCTCGATCCACATACGACCGGGCACAATTCCTTTTTCTTTCATACGACTTCTTATCTGAAATGCGTAGCAGAATGACGAAGTGACAGAAATTTTATAACAAAGTGTAATCATAATAATAATAATAATTATGGTCATAATGTATAGCACTAGCAATCCCAACACGCGTGATTAACTTACATATCTTGGATGAATTAAGAATCACAGATAGTTGCAAATTTTCCGAAATACTGAGCACATGATTGAGTATATATTGTCGATGGAGTAATCCTACAGACAGAAAAGCATACAACGCCCTAGCGAAGATTACTCTGTGCATAATCACAAATATTCTCATAGATCTCACCCACCTTAGAACACCGGGATCTTCATAACAGGTATATTTTATATATTACTATGGAGGTAACAAAGGTAAATACAAATTTCAGTACGATATACTATTCCACATCTTGGCAGACTACAATGAACACATTAAGGACAATGAGCGAACAGCATTTAGGGGGTTCGCACGATTGTTTTCTTTGGCATTAAAGTGCAATAAACCAACGAGGGGCACCTAATAGACCCACGACTATACTTAAGCCGCAACTTGTCCAGATCGCCCCCGAATCGCTAAACAGTGAAAATAAAGTTTGAAAGCCGCATCATAATTAGGTGATTCACTGACTGACCTCTTCAAGGCTCAGGTTTGCAGTATCCTTCCGTGCCTCCTCATAATCAGGAAGTTTCATTCGAAACGTTTGATTTGCGCGGTATTTTTTCCATTTCGGATCGCGATGCCGGTTGGCCATGTGACCGCGAAAGCGATGAGACATTTCTCTGCGCGATTGCGCCACCCATAGTTGATCAAAATTGCGTAGAATAGTCGACACTCCGGCAAATCCGCGCAGGGACATCGTGCAAGCCGTTCCCCCTACTCTATAGTGTGTCTATTTTTGTTTACCATCCTTCGCATACTTTGAGAACAATTGTAGACGGTTTGGAGCTATTACGCGGAACTCTGAGAGTTCGAACAATATTGTGGAGGAATACCTTTGACGGTGCCTCGGCGGGCTGCATTCGGACACATTTCCGTATGGTGTACTCATAATTCCTTCTTAAACACTTTATATATATATATATATTTTTTTTACTTCATTCAACGAGTTATCACATTGAAAGTCATACAAGGCTACGAATGCAAGCTATGTACGAGGTAGTTCGCACTACAATTAGCATGGTGGAAGACTTCCCGCGATTCCAGCGCGGCGCACCTGTTCCGCTGTTTAAGCTAGAACCGGCCGGCGTGCGTCCCTCTTCCAATCCCGCACCTGTTGTTATTGTTGTTGTCGTCGTCGTCGGCTACATCCCACCTACGCCGCTGCCGTCGTCGTCATCGGCGTCTGCTCCCGCCATCGTTGACTAGTTGGCTGAGCTGGCTGGCCGGCTGCTGTAATACTTCGTTTGTTGGTTGTTGCTCGTTCAGTCGTTCACACGTGGAGAGTGTGGTCTGGTGATGTGTGCTGCCGTTGTGTCGACACTGTGGTGTAGATCTGTTGCTGTGAAGTCGTGCGGTGAAACTCCATTGTCAGCCGCTGTTTCGGATATCGTCGCATGCCGTAACTCGCAGCGGGTGAGTACAACAGTACGAGATGGCGACATTTGCGCGCACACGTCCACTTCCGTAGAAAACACTTTAAATGTACCCCCTCCACAATCTGGCTCCGTTGCCCCCCCCCTATTCATTCCGTAAGGCCCGACACCACCCCCCATTGTCTCGCTATAGGGTCCGGTGCCTTGTGTCCATTACACGTACTTGCACTATGCGCTCTCTTCTATGTCCGCCGTGCGGTAGCAGACTAGTAGTCGGTCAGTCAGACAGACAGACAGCCTACCACCGTTGGATGTATATAGGAGAGCTGAGTTGTGGTAGAATTGCTGCCGCTAGCAGTAGTCGTTGTAGTTGCCGCCGTAGTCGGCTGCCAGCACGTGCGTCGAACGCTGCGAAGTAGCCGTGACATGTATAGTGGATCGGACGATCGCGATCTCGTGTAACGAGTCGAGTCGCACGGGAGCTTCGACACTCCGAGGGGTGAGCTGTTCTATCTCGAATGCTGCTAGTTATGATCTGAGCAGGCATATTGTGTTGTATCAAAACCCGGCACAGATGTCCATCGATTTTCGTTCGTCGACGGCAACCGGTGCCCGCCGACGTGAAGTAGCCATATTGCCGCTCGAGCTCGAGCGGGCAATTTCATTGTTCCCTGCCGCCCATGTGCCAACGGGCACATGTGCTCTCCGTGGCCGTTGTTATTTAGCCATCATGGCATGTTGCTCGTCGAGTCGGCGTGCTCGCACATAGCGCCTCTGGCAGCTTTATGAAAGTGTTCATTGGTTATGCCCACGGCTCGTAACATTGTATTCTACAGGTTTCGATCTGTTGGCGCGATATGGCGTTTCTCACCGGTGTGATACAGTTACCTGAAATGTATTCGTCGATCGTGTGGCGCCTTCTGTTCGTCAGCGTGCAACCCTTGTTGCTGCTGCTGCTGCTGCTGCTGCTGGCTGCTCGCTCGAGAGAGCCACGTGAAGAGACTCCCCACCACTCTCCTTCGCGTGAGTTTATGTTGCCCTGCCCTGCCTGTAGTCAACGGCACACGAGCCGCCTTGGTCAGCGGCTTACGCCTCCTCTTTAAGGCGCTCATCTGGCTGAGTTGTTCGATGGCCTCGGCGTTTCGAACGACGACGCTGCAATCGGGCGGCGTCATACGGTAGAACATAGAGACGCCACGCGGGATTTACCCCGTCGCATATATGCGCTAGCTTGTATGGCAGTCATATCTGTGTTGTAGGATGTGATGGCGCTGGGATGCGACAATATCCTGGTTGTACTAGCTAACCCATTGGACTTCTTGCTCAACTTTTGACCTCGTTATGTCGAGCGTTCGTTCGTTTTATGTTGTATTGCTGATTATCGGCGGTACCGAATCAACCCAAGTTAAACTACGTCAACAAGCACGACGATGCCAACGACGATGTGAATGCGAAAGAAATCTATACGATTCAGTACGATTAATAATAATAGTATGATATTAGCACGTTTTATATATTGGCCTGCAGAAAAAGCGTCCTGCGCTAATGACCGGCATAGCAAGCACACATATGGCCGGCTTTTCTACCGGTTGTCAACCTTCGTATCGGCCACCATACGGTCAACAACGTCATCGCCATCAAGCGACAGTCTGACCAGAGCGAATGAAAACATTGATAGGTCCCCAGCGCAGCACCTCCTCGCCCCGCTGGTGCAGCACAAGTATTCATACAATTGCATTGTACTACCACTGCATGTGTTATGTTACTTATCAGGGCGTTACAATTACGTTGTCCCACTGTCGGCTCGTCGCCGGTTTTATGTTGGCTGGACCAACTTGCTGATACGTTTCGATTGAATACGACCAGGGTTGAAACAGACAGAAAACGTGTCGATGGTGATTATTAGGCAACAAAAAGAAATTGCAGGAATTGCAGAGTTCCTTTACAAACCCATTGAGTGATGATTTTAGTAGTCGCGTTCTATTTTTAGTAATTATTTGTATAGAATAGTTCGCGGTTGTCGAATTGCCGTCATTACTCCACCACAATCATTATCATCATCATATTCAGTTGTGGTGTTGTAGACACAAACACGAACCGTTCGTGTATTCCATTCGAGAGTTGTACTCGGATACTCGAGTATGGCGGGAAGTGTGTGGACATTGAATGACCGATCTGGGGGCGTTGCTTGATACTCAACCGGAAATGAACGCGTATTTCCTCACTCTGTGTATCACTTCGTCATCGGTTGACCTCGCTTGAAAAGCTATCGAAATGCTAGTGACGATGGACAAACACAGAAACCAGGCACTATTTTCCATATATATATATATATATATTAGAAGAAGATTCCTTATTTGCTGTTGTATATTTTTAATTTGTTCAATTATAAAAGTGGGCGACAATTGTACGTGAAATACATCTAAAAACACCTTTCTCTATATATTCTCTCTTCCTCTCTCATACATATATATATATGTATATTATATGTATATATATGCATGTGGAGAATGAGGGATGAAGTTAACTTGTTGTATTTGGATATCAATTGGCATATTTTAAAGGTCCTACGCAAAACTAGAAGGACCCAGTGACCTACTAAGCCTCATTTTCGACGCCCTTCCCGTGTTATTTTCTCGTGTGTTTCCAATGAAACGCGGCCTCGCGCACGACAATCGCCTTTTTATCAGTGGTCACCAGGCGACTCGGATTTTACATGAGTTAAAAAATCGAATGTCGTTTAATTCTTGAATGACGTTGCTATCTGCCAATACTGCTTACTGTCTGGCTCAGCAGAGTTGGAACATTTCGTTAGCTGTGCCCGTTCTTTCAATTCTGGTGAAACTGTGTTGTCTTAAACCCGGCTCTGATTGGTATGTTGCGTACAGTTGCAAGTGCTCTGCGAATGATTTTAGTACTGTGCCTGTTCCGTCGTTGATTACTTCCAATAATTCGTGTAGGAAAACTACGGAAAATGAAATGAGCTGCATTTGTACAGCAGGCTAACGATATGCAGGCATAGCGATGGTCTAACTAAGCAGCAGCTCCACCCCCGAACCTATTTTTTTTCTTCACGCTAGGTGTAATAAACCTATATTGGTAGGGGTGACTGTCACCCTATGTGACAGGCATCAGCTCTGAACCTTTAGGTAATAACTAAGAGGACACGTCGGGGGAGGGGACCTTGAGTTTATTTTCAACGATGTCACACCTGCTAACAACCCACAGACAAAGAATTATGATAAAGAAATCCAAAGTCGGTTCGCCGCGTTTGGTTTGAATTCGAACCGAAGCCATATAATCCTTGAACATCTAATTTTTAAACTCAATATTGTGATGTGACATCAGCACTGGTATCATCAAAGTTGTAATCGTCTCTATTGTAGTATATCATCTTTGGATCAAATTTTTGTTAGTTCAGTAGTAAACGTTCGACGAGTCGGATGTGTCAGCAAAGTCTGAAGCTTGCTCTCATTTCAGATACACGTAAATGACCTTGAACTGATGCAATGTGTCACTATCTAACGGTCCAGCACCTTGAGTCATAACTCGCTTGCGAGAATGTAACCTTAACTATAACATTATGGAACAATGTTGTCCTATGTGGTGCCCTTTCGTATCAAAGTTAGTCTATTCAGTATCCGATCGAATCGAAGTAGTTCTAGAAGCTAGTGCCAACCATCATGGAGACGCTTGAGGACCACGATCAAGATAATGCATTGTGCAAGAATTTCGCTGCCCTAGTGGACTATTCCTTCCTGTGGCATTAGTGGACCGGACAGAATGTTGTTCCTCTGACTGCTCGCCTCAATGTTCAATTTCCAAGTGTCTATTTTTGTTGAGCCATTTTGAGTGTTCAGCGCGCACAATTTGAACAATTTGCATATCGTAACTGTGTTGCCGTTTCTCGTCGGTGGTTGTTTCTTTTTTTTGGTCATTTCGTATGTGCGGTCTGATTGCGTTATTGCTGCAGATACAGACCTCCTTCGCTCAGAGCAAATGAAAAGTAATTAGTCATTCTCAGTGAATTGACTGCTATTCGTTGCAACGTCTGCTTTGCAGATCGACAACAAGACCACTTCAGAGTCGAACAATACAGTGTGGCGTTTTGTGGAGTTCTGTGAGTCGATCGATCGATCTCTCTCGATGGAGTGAGCTTGCGAAAGCCATACACGAAGTGGCCATCTGGGGGGATTTAATTTAATAGGCTCCCTCATACGCTGTCGCTCTTGTGAGTTTCACAGAACTGGTCGCAGATTGTTGAGGCGGGGCTCGGCTGATGCTCTCCTCTATGCGGTCCGAATTCTTAAAATTAACGTCCATTTTTGTTGTTGCTCATCAATTGCAGTTGTAAACGGGTGGGCATGACAGGTGGCGAAAGGGACTATAATGGGATGACCAGTTTTTGTTCGAGTTTCGGTGATCCAATGATCTTATTCGTTTGCACCGCCATTCTGCTGGCCAATAGCTGATGATAAATGCATTACAATTAAATGCGATTGGTGTTCGATCACTGGAAGTCTCTGGAGCGAAACTTTATCCCGAGTATTGAAAGCGCGGGCACAAAAAAACTATGCACGGAATCATGCGAGCCATGCTATTCCCAGAAAAGAACATAAATAGCAGTTCAACCTGTGCTGACCCCTAGAATATACCTGCCGCTAATGTTATGTACTAATGAATTTTCATTATGACATTCTTTCATTTTGCGTTTTGATAGGGTGTTAGCATTGTGGAAAAGCGTTCTGTACTGATGGGATCTTTCTGTAACGTAGAGTCACCACGTATAGTTTCTAATTATGTATTTGCAATTCACAGTATGGTATTATATATAGGCAGAGAGGCAGGCAAAGAGGACTGTTATTCGGTCGGTAGGTGAACTGAGTTCCACGCTTCCAAGCATAGAACATGAAACACTTCGTTCTCTTAAGGTGAACTGAGTGTTTTAGGCTCACAAATATATGGTCTGGCCAACATTTGACCCCACGGGCGGGATTAAGGTGAACTGCTTGCTATTGAGTTGTCGCTTAGCACTTGAAGTAGTCTAGTCAAGCCTGACGGCGTAGTGCATTCGTGTGCGCCTACCCAACAATCGGAGGAGACACGTAGGTGCTCACAGGGGTTCGAATCCCACCGTTGCACATTTGCATTTAAAGGGGTTGTCCGTCTTATGAAGCCTTATGCCGAAAGCAGTTCTACCGTCGACTGAGTTAAATGTTGGCTGTGGGTCAGCCCGGAAAATTTACTACAATCGTAGTAGCCTGACCCCACAAATCGGCTTTAGTTTCGCGATCTCTCTTACTCTTGATCTTCAGTGCTGTGCGCTCAACAGATCAGCTGTTCTGGGAGATGTTGCATTTACAGCGCCTAGCAGTGTCATCAGCGTTTGCTCCAGTGGTCCGCTCCGCGACCAGCCTGACGCTTAGGTACTCAACACGAAGAAACGATCATAGAGGGTGAAACATGGGTGGGCATCGCTCGAAGTTCCGTTGTTATTCTATGGCTATGTTTCAGTATCGCCTGCGTTGTTGAGACATGTCCCGGCACATTCGCGTCGCTGGCCGACGACAGTTGTCGAACGCGAAAACAACTGCAGGCGAAGGCAGCCTCGTCCAACAGAGGCCGTACAAGCAACCACCAGAAGGGAACGTTTCTGCCGGTTAGCTGCTGTGGAACGATTGTGACTCAGAGTTTGTGTCCACGGGAATCACAACAAAATCAAACCACACACCACTCAATTCAGCCAGGGCAATCCGGTGGTACGCTGACGTTCTCCGAAGTACGAACTTCCGAGACGTTGCAGAGATGGTTGGGTGTTGTTTGTCTGTGATGAATACAAAAAATCAAGTGGTCCAACTGTGAATATATGCTGTGTGTTCCGCTTGTACTATCTGAGACTATCCCTTCACACTCGGAGAATAGACAACATTGTACGTGTGTTCTTGGATGGCTTATGTATTATCTCCGACACCGTTTCTACACGTGCGTTATGTAAAATCGCCAGCAGAGTGTGGACGGGCGCGTATCTATGGCCTGACGGTGTGATGCCATACAAATGGTATGTGACGGTAGTAGTAGTGGTATTGATCGGAACACTCAGTATTGCCACTTCTAAACAGATGCAGGAATTAAGGTGGTATTATCGTAAGTGCACCTCTGGCGCTCAATTTTGTTCTTTCTTCTTCAGTTGCGATTCACGTAACAAAGTCTCACGATGGCCAGACCCCGTGAAAGGAAATCTCTGGGAACGCCAGAGGAGAAAATTCTGGATTGAATTGTTTACTTCAGGGAAACAGTCCTCACTGGTTATAAAATGGCGGCCTGAAATTGGCTGAATAGCTCAATTTCGGGTGTTACTTTCACGGGTATTATATAAAATGGTGTAATGAAACCAAGGCAACGACATTCACGAGTGTGCTAAATGCTATAGTCATTCTACCGGCAGGTTAACATAGACATTAGTGGTTGACAATGGCCTCTACAATAGTTACAACATTGTAACTTTCCCCGACGGTGTTGCGCAATACGTGAAATCGTTGACAACAATACTATTACAATAACATTATATATATATATATATATAATGTATATATATATATATATATATATAGATATATACATTATATATATATATATATATATATATATAATGTATATATATATATATATATATATATATATATATATATATATATATATAATGTATATATTGTCTCTTATTGTATATGTTTAAATGGTATATATGCGTGTGCACCTGCCTATATATATATATATATATATATATATATATACTCGTCTATCTGACGAGTGTTTGCCTTAGGTTCCCTGGTAGTCATCGGTTATTGATCCTCACCGTCATGGTCATTTAGCTTCAATTACGCAATGTTAAAAGTGGTCTAATTTCACAGATACGACGCTTTGTTTTTGTGGACGTAGTCAGTCGTCTATAGATACTTATACCGCACGTTGTGTGCGGTTGTTCATCTCTGGCCTGATACAATCAGACAGATACTATCCGGCTAACAAACGATTTATTATTGTGAACATACTAGCAGACTAATAGATGTGCTATGGGGCAGAGACGAGAAACGCTCTTGTAGCCGTTGCAACGAAGAAGTCATTACGTATCAACAATATAATGACAGTCGGGGAAAGGATACCTGCGGGGCGGCCTGTTTTAGGTTCTACCTATGCTAGTGCTGTAATCTAGTTGGTGGCCTTCTTGCTCATGTGCGCCGTATGGCGACGTACGCTGGTCCTGTGTTTGGGTGTTGTGTTGTTATGAATAGGATTTGAGATTCGTGAGCGGTTTCGATGCGTGCGTCGTGGTCACTTGAGTCACAGGTGCTCAAACCCGGTTTACCAATGACTAGTGAACCCTGACGTATTGTTTAGTTCGGCCGCCTCCGGCCACCTTCAGTGACGCTGACTATTATATGATATTTATGAACACGATACAATTGGTCGTCGATTGGTTCAAGTGTTGAGACTTACAGGACTGAATCCGTCCATCTGGACACATCTAGGCACTAAATCAAATATGGTCCTGGTACTCCATATTTTGATATAATAGTCGACTCGTTTTGAGGCTGTTCCTTCATAATACAAAAGAAATAATAAACCTATTCACAACATTTTCCCGCCAAGGAACAGTTAAAGTAGGGTTACAGTTGAAACAGCGTCTATTTTCATAATGACATGAGGCAGAAGTGATCATAGCAAACAAAGTCTCAGACGGTTCAATTATTTAAGTTCCTGCTGAAAACGAATATGCTTTAGATCAAGTAGTAGTGCTTTTTTTTCGATTCCAACTTGAGCCTTATTGATAGAACTGCAATTCTACGAGCTCTTTATCCTTCGTTGAAAGAAGACTCCCTTCGTGACGACTTTGTGTTGAGAACAGATTTCGAAATACTTTACGCTATGCAACTGCCACTTCAACACACATATATATGTATATATATATACATACATATGTGTGTATTATATATATAATTCTATACATGATTGTTAGATGTTCATGTCTTGTTTTCGAATGGGGCAGCCAATTATGATTTTTTTTCTTCATATTTGCTGCTGTCTTTAAGCACAGCAGCGATGAGTTGGCCATTGATCTGAGCCCTGGCCTGTCCGAAGTTCATATCATCGAATGTCGAGAAGGAGAAGCCTTTTCGAAGAGATGAGTTTCTGA
This sequence comes from Stratiolaelaps scimitus, assembly GCA_019614645.1. Classification (NCBI taxonomy): domain Eukaryota; kingdom Metazoa; phylum Arthropoda; class Arachnida; order Mesostigmata; family Laelapidae; genus Stratiolaelaps; species Stratiolaelaps scimitus. The sequence continues at coordinate 475,841 of JABWDB010000031.1, read as the reverse complement.
GAGTTTTGGTTTTTTCTCTCCTCCGCCGTGAATGCTCTCCTAATGCCCGCTCTGTTGGGGATTACTTGAAACTTTGGGGTTCAATTGGAGGTTGGGTTGTCTGTGAACCTTGTATATATATATATATATATATATATATATAGCTGCGTGACACGGGAGTCTTTCAAGTATTAGGTTCTTTCTGGTTTCGCTGTCTACATGTGGCAGCCTGCCGGCATTCGCCGAACACACGAACACGAGAAGGGGTTCTACTTAGGCTAAGAGCAACGATAAAGGACGTACGTATACCTGGCATATATGAGCATTTTACAATGTTCTCTAGAAGGCGGCACTGCTGGTTATCAGACCGCTTCTAGGGTTGTAGCTAACATCGAAATTCAGCTGTAGATTTATTGATCGTACACATAAGCACACACTATGTTGTGCAGTGCAAGACGGTAATGTTTAACAAATGCTTGAGTTTCTTTTTGATCAATGTTAACTTCAAGTACACCTTTGGCAATGTTACAGTGGCCAAGAGCTTGGTACCGCTTGAAGGTACACTTTCAACGATAATTTATAACATGACAGCTCAAAGATTAGCATGCACTTGAATAGTACGCCGCCTGCAACGACGCTTCGTAGATCTTGCAGAGCTATGCAATGTGCGCGTTTCTGCTTAGGAAAGTTGCATTGACGGTAAACGACAAAGAACTTCACATGAGCCCTTTTCTAGTATAGCATGTCAATGGATAATGTTGTTACATTTGCATCCTGCGGATATACGTGTAATTTGTATTAGGACACTATATATATATATATATATATATATATATATATATATATATATATATATATATATATATATATATATATATTAATCGAGCTACTACAAATTATACACTCGCTTTTGTTCATATATAATTAGTGGTGTTATATGTTTGGAAGTTGTGACGCGAGCTTCGAATTCTCTTCTAACGTGATGAGCACGGGAGTTCGAATATGACGAAGACGTCGGCTACGTGCGCCCAATCCGTGGTGTGTATGTACTCGACAGGGACATATTCGTTAGTGGCATCTTCGCGAAGGCGATTGTAACGAAAGACGATCATTTGCTATGAAAAAAGATTAACGGAATAATGATCGATTGAGCGAGGTCTCCCTTGTGCGATTTCTGTGCGGTGGAGTTGTGATGTTTTGGCAACGTCGAAGCTCAGTCGTTGGGTGGATGGATAAATTTGTTTTATTTTTATCAGATAGACTCGAGTGTTGTTGTGAGGAGGGTATGCATCTCGACATTTTGTTGGCCCACAAACATATCATAATACGCATGTGGCTGGTGTTTAGTGAGTGTCTCTGGACGCCGGATGCTGGCGGTCCAGAGACAATCACTAAACACCATTCATCCGCATAGTGCCGGCGACCTTTGCCCGTTCTGCTCGTACGTTCATCTGGAAGTTCAACCTATCTTGACGTTTTGAAAAGTAATTTTCTTCATCTGCGGCTCGATTTTGAATGCGAGCTATATTTGGACCCTCAGGTGGAGCTGTGCTCTGCTGTCTATTATTGTACTTTCGATGCCAACCATTTAGCCGAGAGCTGCGTATTATAATACAAACAAGGACGAAGTGTGCATGCATATACATTATGTGAGCAAAACTAGATACACTTAGATACGAATAATATTGTATATCGATCGCATCTAGTTAAGAGGACGATGTGCTACGTGACTTACCCTTCATTGTTTGACTGTGTCGAGAAAATAACAGCGTTAGACACATTGTCTATTATTCTGCAATACAACGTGTCAATCTACGCTACCGAATTACACCGCCTGGCTTCTATTCTGCCTGTATGCAAGTTCCTGTCACTCGATGTAGAAATATGAGTGTAATTACTCGGTGTTGATTGCTTTCGATTTCAACTTCGGCTGGTACGACTATAGCATTTTGACTCGTTCTTAATTAGTTATTGGTAGAGAATAACTCGACGATTGTCTTTCCACAGAGAACCCACGTGTCAACCGGCTCAGTCGCGAATTCGGGTGCCGCACCTCTGTGTCCGTATCACTTGCACACCCCTCCGACGCTGGTCGGTAGACATCTCGGCGAGCATTTCCGCTCGCCAGCACTCATCCAGCCACACGCACCACCTCTACGATGACGGCGACTGTTGACTTCCGGCGTTCGGACCACGAACGGGAGGCTGACTCGGAACGGAGACGAAACGAATCGTTATGCTTGTCCGAGTTCATGGACGATATTCTCGAGACCGACGCGGGCATCCTCGATCAGGCGAACGACTTTATGCACTTACTTCCAGACGGCGACGATATAGGAACTATGGGCAATCTCCATATGGACCCGTTCTGCGCCTTCGACGGGGAGGACATTGAGCCAGTGGTGGGTGTTTGCATAGTCGCTCATTGGCATGCTCTGGGCATATATTGTCGGGGAGGACCTTGCCGTCAGACGGACGCGTTTGTCTTCACGAGAAGAAAAGGGGCCGTGGGAGACGAGATAGATTGAAGACTTCGAAAAAGCAAAAGCGTCCGTCTGAACAGCGATTGTACTTGTCAAGAAGTCAAAACTTATAGTGGTATTTATTGATCAACTGTTGATTAATTGATTGCTTGAGTCGGGGGTGAACAGAGCAGGTGCACAAATCACCGCGATTGATATGGGGATATCCACGAACGAGTCAGGCCTCGTACACATTTCTGCGCGATTCTAAATTACGTGAGCGTTTCTGCTCACGCAACCTAGAACCGTGCACCGATGTCTTTAGGGCTTGTGCCTTTGTTCTGAAATGGGTCTGATTCTTAAAAGGTACTTTGCAAAGTATTGTCATTTCATCTGTATAGTTGTTAATTTCATGCAAACAGTTAAGACTTCTTGACAGCTAACATCGCTTGGGCGGTCCCTTGAACCGATGTGCGCGGTGTGCGCAATAACAAGAACAATTTATCCACCTGCCCTGTACACAGGGACATGATCGAGTGTCTTGTCGCGACTATCCGCTGGGCTACACTTGAAGGCCAAGGTGGTAAACGACTTCAAGGTGGTTAATTGTTCGATGAATTGAGGGGTGGCGAGACCCTTCATCACTAGCGGCCACTATGCGACAATCGACTCTGTCATCACCGACACTGTGGCGACAGATGAGTGTAGGGTGCCATTATAACATCACTGGGTGAATCTCGAGGTTGGCGTCCCTCCGTCGTGCTTTGATGACCCGATGACCCCAGCCCGGGGCCCTGACCTGGCCAACTCGCAATGTCGATACCTCGATGCGAGCTGAAAGAGCTATCGAGGGCCATCGAATACGAGGGGTTGTCCCGACCGGCTGTTGCGAGGGTCTCAAACAAGCGTTCTCCATTTATCGGAGATGGCCATCACTGACGTTGAGGTGGCAAACTGAACGAGTTCTCTCCGGGGAAATGAGCCTAGGCACCAAGTCGTGATCTTCGCTTGGTCCGTGCTTCGAAGAGCGGACGGGCCGAGTACCTGTGTATTTGGCGGGCGTCGTGATGGTACGAGCAATATTCAAATATAAACTATTTGACATTCAACACTACCTCTTACAACCGATAGGGTCAGCTACGTTTCGGAAGGATCTACCTTATCTGTGCGTTTCTCTTACCCAGCCGTAATCGGCAATACCGTGAGCCTTACACCGAGTACAAAGGTGATGCTTAATATTGACATTTCACTTAGTTAGAGCAAGCGTTCCTGCTGTCTATGCGGCCTCTTAGTGCTCTAGTGCCAATGACCTTCAATGCAGCTCCGCTATCTATTCTGGGAAATCTTTGGTTCTGTGTCAGCGTTCGCAATGGAGCGTTGCGGAACTTACTGTATCTTTTTTTACTTAGCTGAGCTGAGTTCGGAAAAATGTGTTGAATATATTGTGTGATCGTTCCGCAGTTTGGTGCGCTTGGTGACAACTCGTCTCTAGACGCAACTGAGGACGTTGTTGACGTTGAGTCTGTGGACTCGTCAGAGGAGCCCACGCTGGTGAACGGATGCTTAGACACCAACGAAAGCAAACCCTCTCAGATAGACCGGGGTTGTGCGCGCACGATGGGAGTGATGCCTCATCACTTCGGCGAGATGAAACTGCGACTCAGGACCAGTGTCGAGGCCGCTTCTCGTCGTAGAAGAAACTTGAATCGAATCATCAGCGATGATGATGATGACGGGGAAGAAGTCGTTAGTGGTCCGTTGGAACAACCAGGTATAGTAGGATACTATGAAGCTATGCTACTTTGGTAATTAGAGTCGGGAAGGCAATTTTTGCAACTGAATTAGGTTGGATCGGTTGAAATCGCGACGTGCTTAATAGCAAAAGAATGAGCCGATTACGAACTTCTTACGCGGTCTGCGGAACAGCTGTATAAACAGACTGGGACACATGTTTGCTTCATGACGTCTTTATTTTTTTATCAACCACGAGACGCCGGACTATCGACGCGTAGTGATAATTATTCTATTACTATTCTGCAGCCGTTATAGAACGACAAGATATTGCGAGATCTCCTCCGCATTCGTTCCCTGCAACCCGCGGCAGTTCCACAACAGCAGGTCATTGTTCGTTGCCACCGGCTGGAGTTGAAGAGAAACGAAAGACTAGGACCCGCAGGAGGAGGAGCAGCAGCAGCAGCCACAAGTCGTTGCGTAAACGCAATCGAAATAGGCGAATATTGGACACACCGCCTGCATCTCCTGTGAAGTGGCAGGGTGCCCATGGTACCGCGCCAGTGAATATTTCTCCCCATATCGAGGCATCCACTGTCAAGGCGTCGGAGTCTGCGCATCCAGGTAGGGCGGATAGTATCGGCAGCAATGATAGCCATTGCTGCAGCAGCAGCAGCAGTATCGACTCTCCTCAGAGCGCTGACGGCAATATTGATGATAGCAGCGGCAGCAGCAATAGACACAATGAGAACTCGAACAGCAACAGAAATCGGGATCAAGCGACAAAGAAATGCGGATCCCACGACAGTTTGTCCGCTCTGAGCGACAGCAGTAACAGTAGGAACAGCGCCAGCGCTTGTGCCAAAATGCCCTCCTCGGTAAGTTCGCCCCACGCTAACTAAATGACTGTGAAACATGTCTAGCTACTATTGCAGGCGAAGTCGTTCCCTTAGTTCCCTTCGATATACATGATCGAATATATGATCCCGTTGGTGAATCTCGCTCTCGCGAGCTGATTCCGATATTCGCCCCTTGAAAAAAGTAGTTGATCTGGCAACGGCCGACGTCGAATCCCTGCGATGGTGCTGCTTGCTTGCGTCGCCTAATACGAACGATTTGTTTATGTCGACGTCCGGTGGCGTTTTCAGTTGTCGTCGTCCTCGGAATCAGCTTCGAAGCTTCGTCTCGATGGCGTACTAGTCTCGCCTTCCCGCCAGGTGAAACCGAAACAGAAGGTTGTCCCACGTTCGCTCGTAGAAAGGCTTAAGGCCGCCGCTCAAAAGGCCTCGTCCCGACAGTCCATTCTACTGCCGGTGCCTGTCTCGAAGGCCGCCGAAAATTCTCTCGTGAGCCTTGATCATGACTATTGCTTCCAGACGAAAAGCGCTCGAGCCGCGGATCGGGACAATTTGGAGCCGGAACCGATGGATGTTGAAAGCGACGGAGAGCAGAGTCCGGTCCGTATCGAAGTGTTGCCTGATCTCAGTTTAGCTAAACGCCAGGGAGGTGGTGAAGCTCAGACGGCGCTTGTCGACGCTAGTTTAGAATACGAACAACTACATGAGCAGGAACCTGTCGAGGTGATCCTCCGACAGCCAGCGTCGCGCAGTCTCCTTAAGGTAAATCAGCCGATACCAACGATCGTGCAGGTGGTCACCTTGCAGCAGCATGAGCAGGCCATAGCTGAAGCAGTTCTATCTGCCGAACCAGCCGATGGAGCCGTGGTGTTGGCCAGCGATCAGATGATTTGGTCGATCGACGGTGACCTAGCACTCGTCAGCGCGATGGACCACGAAGAACAAGTTCTTCATTTCGTCGAAGAGGAGGAGGTGGTAACAACAACAGCAAGCGAAGGCACTCTGTCCGACTCCGGCGTGGAGAGTCTGGATCGGCGGAGAGAGAGTCGAGACGACGCTTCGCCAGACGATGACATGGCTGACGACGGTTCTGAAGGCCGACGGTGGAAGGACAAGAGGGCCCGTGCCTTCAAGAGGACCCCCCGGCGAGATGCTAATAACAACAACAAGAGATACGGGCCGGGATCAGCGGAGGCTTGTACGTACCGAAGTAGACGTCGATTCAGGAGTGGATCAGCCACCAGCAACTCGTCGCTCAGCTCCTCGGATAGTGGCAGAAGCCGAAGTGGTAGTAGCGAGGCGAGATGCAAATGCAACAGTTCCGGGGGGGCTAGCAGACCACGCGGTGGAGGCGATCAGCAGTCCCATCATCGTAAGAGGAGCTCGTCGAGAGATGGCTGTAAGCGCTGCAGGTGTCCTTCACCAGACTACTCTGTTGGTGAGTGTTTGAAGGATAGCTTTCCGAGACGTTGCGAATATCGCTCCAGTCATATAGCTTTTTTTTATACTCGGGAAACTTTCTATTTCTGGTCCTTCTCGAGAGCTAAAACTTGACGTTCGTCGAAGTGTAGATCTTACCAAGGGGGAGAGCATAGGGGTTTTCTTCTGAATCGGTTAGGTGCGCGTAACTCATTGTGTGGGTTTAGTTAGCAACGATGTACAATCATCGGTCGTACCCTTTCGACGGTCCTTTACGGTAGAGGGTACTTTCGTTCGGCCACGACCAAGGGATTAGAATCCGTTTAATATGTTTCGGGGCCGGAGACATCTACCCGAATGAACCTGATGCGATGAATTAATGAACGGATAAATGAACCCGCATCTTTTTTACGAAGGGTCCCATGCAACTCGGCAACGCGCACTCGAAGTCACTGAGCACGAGGCGTACGCAGAGGCAGGATGGGGTCTCAGCAGCAGCAGCAACACCAGCAGTGGCACTAGCGGCAGCACAAACACTCAAATCCCTTGTCCACCAGTTTCTAAGCGAGAGCGCAAAAATATCTGGTGCATGGATACACCGACGCAGCCTGTGGAGCCCCCACCAGCATTGGCGCACAAGCGGCCTCAAACATTGACAGCGATGCAGGAAGCGCTCGAGAAGATTCGGAAGGGTGGCGACAGGAAGATCATCTATGTCGGTGAGTAAATCTCACCTAAACTTGGCTGTGTTGTGATGTTGCCATGTGTTGGTGGGCGCCGGTGTGCATTATATATATAGTACATACAAGAACGAATTGTTGCTGGCTTGGTCCATCATTCCAGCAGCAGCGAGTGCTTCGAATCTTGCCTACCCAAGATCATACATACTTGATAATATAATAGTAATGAACGCAAAAAGCACTTCTTGTACTATGGTAGAATAGGAATATCATTCGTTCGAACGTCCCTACCGCAACCGTTGCCTTGACAAATGTGTAACGGTTCCCATCCGGCTGTACGCTGGGGTGTGCTATATTCTACAATTACAGGGAAAATTCCGGAGGGAACAACGCGTGTGCAAATTCGTGAGTGGTTTTCCCGCTTTGGGAAGATCGCCGAAGTTTCTCTGCATTTTAGGGATACTGGGGAAAACTACGGTTTCATTACGTTCGACCGTGCCGAAGATGCTTATCGGGCGGTTGAACGGGGCAACGAGGATCCCGAACTGCCAAAGTTCCAGCTGTGCTTCGGCGGCCGCCGGCAGTTCTGCGGCCAACAGTGGTCCGATCTGGATAGCCAACTCGAGAAGGACTATCTCCGCGAGGGCAAGGAAGACCTCGTCAAGAAGGACGATGATTTTGACAGTCTTCTGAAATCGCTGAAAGGCGCCCCACTATCGGGTGCCAGGAGAAGATGAGGTAGACAACAATCGAATTAATCGATTATCCATGAGATGCGGCACAGCTTATATAGGTCGTCCAGCAGCAACAGAACAGCTAACAATTCTGATTACCTACCTAGCTAGTGATTCTAATTGAATAGGAGGAGATGCTGCCGTTTCAAGTCTGTCTTGATCGAAGTCAACGGGTGGAAGAGCAAGCCAGTAGGAAGCACAAGCGAGAAGGATGAAGACCCGTCCGCCCGTGAAGATCCACTATTTATCACTCATTGTGTGAGTGGTTTGTTTGTGTTTCGCCGATCTTTGGATTGTGATATCGATGAGTGGAGACTAATTAATGGTTTTATTCAGTAGAAATTGTAGTTTGTCGCTGGTCGGTAGATGCTGGATATTGGCACGAAAGAACAGTAGATACGGAGAGATATGGAGAGAGACAGAGTGAGAGAGTGATCGCGGTGGAGGTGCTCGTACAGAATGATGCTGTGGAGTGTTAAGGGAGAACATTGAACTCGTGGCGCGAACGCGAGCCGGCTGTGACAATTGCAGCGATGGCAATAACGCTGGCGTTTGATTGGTTGTTGGTTAGTTAATTGTGAAGAGAAGATATTTAATTAACGGGGTTTCAATCGCCACTGGAGGAGCGAGCGTTTCGGGAATATTCGAGAAAGGTTCTGTTACATTATTGGACTATATATGGTGAATTTGAGCGCTTCTGGCGACATTTGATTGTTACAGTTCGCTGCTGCGCCCAAATCGATTTTGCGAGAGCGTTAACCTGAGCTACATCGCAGAAAAACTACGACTGCTTCATATATATTGCTAAATTTGCTAGCACAGTGTTAAGGAGCGATTTGATGCCCTGTGTGACTAGTGACGAATTTCACTGAACTTGTCTAATGAGTTTGGGGGCACAAGGCAAACAATGGCTTCCCTCTGGACTCGATACGCCTATTGGTGTACAAATGTGAACCGTAAGACAAAAAAAAAGCGAATTTAATTCTCCCTTCTAGAGAACGGAGAACTACAATGTTTGTTCCGATCCCACTGTTGTATGATAATTAAGCTAATGTTGAAGAAGAAAAAAAACACACTATTCCTCTCGTGGACAACATTCGATTGTTGCCAGGTGCTATTCTGTTGGTATCGGCACCGGCGGTACCACTTGAGGTATATAACAAAACAGAGAAAAAAATTTAAATTCAAGATAGCGAGAGTCCCTTTTCGTGGTCTTGCACAACACGCGGTCGTCGTTAACAATGAGCGATCACGCGGCTCTCAGGGTGGGCGACCTCTTAAGCAACGGCGCAAGCACACTGTACAGCCTATATCAAAAGCGTTGAGCTTACAGGACAGCTGAGCTCAGTATCTCAAAAAACAATTACGACTATTATTGTTACTTAGATTATTATTATTTTATCATTATTATTGTTTTGAGACGATTCCAATGGTGCCATGCCGACGTCATCGAATAATCGCTATCAATTCTTGGGAGTATTTTTATAGATGTTTCTCTTCACGCAAAAACTTTCTTGTTGCTAACTTGATCTGTTGCTTGAACTCGATAAAACAGGCTAGGCCAATTATGATATTATACTTGATAATGAGTATGATGCTGATGATGGCGATAATAAGATTTCACACTTAATGCGATAACTTCAGTGAAATATTGAGGTATAATGATTGACTGATTGATTGATTGATTAAGAGAGACTAACGTGGTTAGCCTGTTTCTTATTAGTGGGCGCTCACTAATTAATTGTCATGAATTGAATATATATATATATATATATTAATATTATGCATTGAAATATTGTTGATACTGTTAATGACACGTAACTGATTAATGATTATGATATGTGAGGATGTCAAATCTATGAAATTTTATTTTTTAGACAAAGTGCGTAATGCCTTTGTGAGCCAAGAGTGAATTGCCTAGATGGAGTGGCCGTAGGTTAAGCAGTTGATACCTATTGTTATTGCTAGCTCTGACGAAAAACACTTTCGAGAGATTACTTATTTAACTTTATTAGATTTCATCGAAACAAAGGGAGAACGAAGCGACGTAATTCATCACAGTACATTATGATTTATGTGCATACAAACGTCGCAATGAAATGCATCACGACGCTCATCTTAATTGGAGGCGGTCGTTTAAGTAACGGAAACCGTATCAGAGGCACGATCAATCAGTTAATTACACGAAGACAACATATCAACTAGCTTCGTTTTGTGACACGCACAGGCACGTACACACACACACACATACCATATATATATATATAATGACTAACATATAAATGACAAAATTTATCGTAAGCAGGGTGTATAGACGAATTTTGAATATATCTGAGCTGCTGGAGCGAGCATATTTGAGATATACAATTGGCTAGAATGATGATGATGATCTGTTGACAATCGTAGAATTTCGCTGCATTTGGTGGTGCTGATGTCAACCAATAATGAATACCATAACTTAATTGATGCCAACGATTGTCAGGGTTCCCAGGAAGCAGAGGACGGCCAACGAGTATGACAATGAGAGATTGGTTGAATGCAATGTGTGCCGAGTCGAGCAATCGAGGGTTGCACTTAATATTTTGTCATTGATGATGATGGTGGTGATTATCGGTCGCGGCTATTATTGAATTAGGATACCTCGGTTACATTGGCATCATTAGCGAATTTGCTCTGCTAATTGCCGAGTAGTTCATTTGAATCGGAAGGTTAGAATTTTTGTCCTTGATTCCTTGCTATACAACCCATGTGAAGTGACGCCCCGAGTGCTTGATTAGACCGTTGCAGATCAACGGCATTAACATGTCCAGGGTGTTAGAGAGAATCTATGTTCGAGAAACATCTCCTCGAATTTCTGCCTTTTTGATATACGTTTAATGTTTGAGCTTTCGACAGTCTTTATAGCCCAACTAATAACTCGTGCGCAACTAAGCACTTCGTAGACGCCAAAAGTAGTTTCTCATGACAACAAAAATTGATATATATATATATATATATATATATAGGGCGGCGACAACTTTTTTTTAAAATATTTTCCAATGCCAACCGCGATGAGTAAGTGCATAGGTTCCTGTTTGGTTCAATACTTATCAGCATCGAGATGTTACCGTCACTCTCGATCGGAAGCGACTCTTCATAATAGTTTAAAGAGTAGAAATCCGTGAAGGAAGTTGTAGCCAGAGCTAAAATTGATAATTACAAATAATTAACAAAGTGTATAGCGAACATAAACGAATGTCTGGGATATAGCCAGCTAGCCAACTAGCCATCATAATTTAGACGTTATAATCGGACAGGCAACAACAACTACAACAATAATTACAATAACACTATGAATAATATGATGCGCATTCAGTGAGCTCTATTTATATATAAACACACACACACACACATATATATATATATATATATATATATATATATATATAAGAACACATTGATTTGTGAGTTTCGTGAACGTGACCACCTGTCAAACTCTGTCACTGCTCATATGTGAAAAAGATATGACAGTTTCACATGCAATTTGAGAATCAGTTGTTGAGTTCATTGTCCGATTCCTAATGATGCATGTGTGTTTGTGTGCGTGTGTGTGTGTGTATTTGTGTGTATGTATGTACGAGTGTATGTAATAAACAACTGCCCGATTAGTTTCATCGAATCTTTGTTAGAGGACTAGACCTTGATGAATGCGGGCATGTGCTGTGTATAATGCGCGTTGGATATGAACACATTTAGACGTAACCAATTGAAAGGAAGAGATTGATGATACACAGATCACTGAAACAATAATTCAACAGCGTCAGCTCAAACACACGCCTCGGAAGATATTTTTTTATATATATTTCATTTGTTATTAAAACACGCTTAATGAGAGTATAAGCGATAAGGATTTTCCGATTTGCGTGAATAGGCGAAAAAAAGCTCATTCATCGACACCATAGTAATTAGCGTTCGCCGTTTTGCCGACGAACATGCTTGCTATGAGGCAATATAGCGATGAGATGGGTGAATCACTTAATGGCATTGAGGATATGCTGAGATATGTAACTATGTTGATAAGCAAAATAGACAGAAAATGACACCTCAATATATATATATATATATATATATATGGACACTTACGGGAAACTTGCCAGTCAAATATAGTTCTTGACTTGAATACTCGTAAGTTCTTGTGAATTAGCTGAATTTGCCCCGCGTTTTGTCTCGTTCTTATTTGATGCCGTCCGCGTTGCAAAGAATTATTGGGACTAGAAGATTCAGTGAAGCTGTACTATCGTCAGGTACAATGAGCATTGGCTGCTATTTTCGTTCGGTGTTACGTGGTTACTATATTTGGTTCTGTTGCTGTATTACGGATTTTGTGAGCTTTCTGTTTGACGAGCGACATTGGTTGATTTACAACGACTTCGATTTTGGTTTTGGTTGATTTTTGGCTAGCCAGTGGCTCTGTGTTATCTTCATATCATTTATTTGGCTCGACCGTACATGCGTCACTGGCAAATATGATTCAATGTCTAAATTTCATTTCGTTTGTTGCTTGTTTCCTAGGGCTTCTCATCAGTGATTTCTGTTTGATTTCGTATTCGTTATCTGTTATTATTATATTATTATTAACATAGTTAGTAAAACGAGATAAACAAAATGTCATCAGAGCTCAGGGTGCGTTGAGAAAGTATGCGGGTGAAGAGTGAAGATATATTCTCGCTAGAATTTGTTTCTATATGCGTAATGATAACCGTGTGTGTGCGTGTGTGTGTGTGGGCGCGTGTGAGTGTAATGTATATTTTTCGTCCAGACGACCCGATCAAGCGGATGGACATAAAACTATGAGAAACGTAACAGTCAAAGAAATGTAATAAAGTGCATTTCAACCAAAAACAACTGCGTCTTTTTTTCATTTTTTTCCCCTTTTTTTCGTCTTTTTTATACACCGTCTTACTAAATAAAAGTAAATAGATAAAGGTGTTCCCCTATATAACGATTTGTACTCGATCTTGCTAATACAATACAGCCCTATGAAAACCACAGAACAGGTGGGCGGGTAATTGTTGCTTGTGAGGTGTTGCCTTTATTTCCAGAAGCCAAGAGATAACTGTGTTTGATCTAACCAATGCCTATGTTAATTAGGTACTATTGGTCATTCCGTCTGTGGCGACACTTTGATTCGAGAGGACACTGCATCGCGAGACAACGATCGGTGATCTGGGCCGTCGATTTTGACGCCTTTGTTTTTATTCGTACTATGATTCGTACAAACTCATATGAAAGAATACCGACTTTGGGATACATATTCCGTAATTATCTAGTCGTCTATGAATGAACCAACGTAGGCGGATCGGCCTATTGCGGATCGAAGGATCCTGCTTGTTCAAAATGATAAAACACCTAGTTCAAAGCGAGTAGAACCCGTCGTAGCTTTGTTGCATATTGTTTCGTTTAGTGGCGTATCGATTGTCTTCGTTGAGCATTAAATTCTTTCTTTGTCCGGAAATATTCAATCTCCTATCGTATTTCACTTTCGGCTCCGTGATGTTATAGGCAAGTTATATTTCGTCCATTCAGTATTTGTCCATCGCTATTGGGTCTATTTCAAGTTGTATATAAATACTGAGCATAGAAATAAGTATTTATAAGTAATAAAGTATATTGTATTACCAGAGGGAGCGTGCAACGTCTTCTGTTCCAGCCGAAAGGATCCACTGGTGGCGGGCTGATATTAAGACGTATAGAACAAATAACTACTTGGAAAATCACTGTTGTCTCAGCAGGGGGTCGCACCCTGGACCTCGTGGTTGCGAGTGTGCAACCCGATCATATGTAATGCCTCGCCATTGGGGCAGTCATTTTGCAAGCTGAACGAATTCCGCATCTTCTCCATGTTGCCGATTAGCCTCGTCATCGTGGCATCCAGGTCTTTTCGAGACCTCGTCCTTCCAATCACCTTCAACTCGCATGGAAGGGTCTTAAGTCTTGATTTGTGTTCATTCAAACACAACAGCAGTCGCTCACTCTCTCTCTCTCTCTCTCTCTTTCTGTGGCTTCGCATAGGAAATTCGCAATTCTCGATCTTAATATCGCAGTCATTTTTTTTTTGCTGAAAGTTCCATGTGGTCCAATGATCCCAAATGTGTGTTCACACTGATACGTGTGATTGTGCCGGTGCATGTGGCTCATTTGCATGGCTTCGAAACGCCTCAGCTTTGTCATTCATCCCATACCATCAGACGTAGTACACGACTACACTACCCGCGCCCCTCATCGAGAATAGTGATGTCAGCTGGCGATTAGGCACAACAGGGTACTGACTCGACCACTCGAAGTTCGCCAAACGACTGATAGATGGCGCGTGGAGCGACTAAGCGAGATGCGAATCGGGCTTAGGAGTGATTGTTGTTTTGCTATCATCGAAGATCAGTGGTGGAAAGGTCGAGATCGCTGCGCCTGAGAGTAAAGGAGTACCTTGGGTGTTCTGTCTGTGGATCATCAATGTTTAGCGATGTTGTGGTACCGTTAAGGACTCCAACAAATATCTGGCACAGCTCGTGTCATGCTCGTACTAAAATAATAATAATAACAATAATAATAATAATAATGTAACATGTAATTACACTAGTCATAAGGTATCACGTTTAGAGCAAAAATGGCGATTGCGTCAAGTTTTGTTCGATCGTTGAACGCAATGAGGTTCGAACATCTCATTTAGGGGTTGCAGCGTATAGGAACCCCATAGTCCGTTATCTATTTTTTGTTCCACACACGCGAACCCTTATCGCCCCCCGCCTGCCTCGTGAACCCAGAGATCTTGAACCGGATATCTCACTCCATCGTATTTCGAACGTCTGTATCTACGAAATGTGTCATTCGACACACTTAATATACAATTCGTTTCTTTTCGGGCGGAGAGAGCTTATAACAGCTACATACTGTTTTTCGAGCTGACCCTCAGCTGTTCCCCTGTCTGACAGGCCTCAGCTCTTAACCTTATAATAGCTACAGGCAGTACGTAACTACATACATATTTAGCAGACAGTGTTGGAGTATATTATTCGGGGCGCTTGCATTGTGCCATTGTATGAGCCGGGCCAGAACGTGAGCTCGGTGGATATATCTAAGCGTGTGATGAGATTAACAAGCAAGTCTGAACAGGATAGAGGCAACGCGAGATGTGGAGAAGGTCAACTGGTGGCGGTGAGTTTCTCTCTTTTCGAGTTTCTCAGCATCAAGAGGGAAGGCCTCCCTCGCTGTGGTTATTCCTTCAGTTGTTCCTCTGTCGGTTCGGTTAGTTAAGTTGTTCCGTTTGATTCGGACACTGACACCGGAACAGGCCCAAAGCCACGCTCAACTAGCGATAGACTCTCATGCACCAAACGGCATTGAAAAGAAAAGGGAAAGATAGAGAAAAGAAGCCCATATGATGACTATGGGGGATGGTGAGCAAGGGCACTTAAGAGGCACTGCAGCGTCGTGACGAGCGTCGTAGGCCAAGCTTAAACTGTCCACCCATGTTGGACAGCGTTCGCGTTTAACATTGAGAAGTGGTAAACAGTGTTCTTTGTAGTCCCGCCAGCGTTTACGAACCTAAGTCAACGGATGGAGGAACGCATGCATGTATCACCCATTTCCAGCATGTTTCCTTCGGATCCATTGTTTTTACGAGGAGTTCAAGAAGTCTCTTTCTCACTTCAGCAACGAAGTATGCTACTCGGAACAGTTCTGCCCTTCGAACTACACTATGTGAGATATATAATAGCTGCCGTCACACAGGTAGCTCTGTTGGAGAAAGATCAGATACGTCCTGTTCGACCAACGTTATCGTAGTCTTTGAAGCAATACCACACAAGAATACTGAGGCCGGCCAACGAGACACAGCTGAAGGTCCACTATGTGAATACGCTGAACGAACTAAGCATTCGACAACAGCGAGAATATTCATTTTTATAATACACAGAGAGTTATCACCAGGTGTGAGGTAGTGAAGAAATCTCTCATAGTCCTTTCCATAGCGAGGCTTCATCAGATCGCGGAAATGCGCATGTTTAGCAAGCTTGTTTTTGTGCTTATTTTCCGGGTTGATACACAGACAACATTTAACGGGTCCGGTAATGCTTTCGCCATTGTTTCAGGATACTTAGCAAGCTGGCCCAGCTAGACGCTTGTTCATTTCTTAATCATTCGAAGGAAGAATCTTCGAAGTCACCGTAGCATAGGTGCAAATCGAAACAGAGCGGATAAAGCGGGCCAGCAATGTTTTCGTATGAAGGGTGACGGCGGAAATCTCAAAAAAATAATATTTACTGTTATAAATGTAATAATGAGCTTACTTTGCTATAAATCGAGCAGTATTTGTATTGTACTACCTGCGAGGTTAGGAGCGGAAATCCATCGTCAGCATGGAGCATTCATTAGGGAACCATTCGTTGCCGACTCACCAGAAATCCCCGACCTCGAAAGGTTTGCTTCGGACTTGATTTGAATATATTCCTTCAATCCGGGAATACAGTTGCCGCTAATGGATTCGCCCATACGACTGGAGCGTGGGATCACCGTCGTCATGTTAAGATCTATCTGAGTTCTCCGCTGACTACCTCATTATCAAACGTCACTGCCGCCATGGTCGAGTTCATCGATGGTGGCATCTCATTCCCTTTGGGAGATTGGCGTCTCATGTCTATTTTATACTTTGTAGGATAATTTCTAGGAAGATGCAACCGTATCGGCTTTCCACGTGCCATTGTTGAACGGAGCAGGTCATGACCATTTTTGTCCATGTCATCGCGTCTGCATCATGGTTGTCATAGCAAAAAGTGATCCTACCGAAAAGCAGGATTACAGCGACATCGTGATACAGATCGTTTATCCATCCTGGTATTAAGCCGTTTGTTATATTCGCTAAACGAAGATTTGCGCGCTATCACTACTGATTAGGGGCTACTAGTAAAGGCTGTCCGATTCATATATCACATCAGTCGCTTTCGGATTGGAGACAGAGATCATCGCTGTAATTAGCGTGGGTAAGTGAAATCTGTTGGATCGACTGAAGCATAGATCCTTTATCCTCCTACAACCACCTCGGGGGTGGTACTCACTTAAAGCTCCTTAAAACCTCAACTTCTTTCTTTCTCTCTCTCTCTCTCTCTCTGTCAAAATAGTATGATCGTGGAGCGAATTTAGATTTGCACCTTTATTATTTGTGTCACAAGGGCAGCACATGTGCCACAGAGTTCCTGAAATGCTTTGTCACCCAAACAATTGTTCTCGCCTAGATTAATTAGTTCGTAATGGCTATTTGAATGAGGGTCATATCGCATAAAGACATTTCTCTGCATCACAATGCAACGCCAGTGCTATACGTAAGGTAAGGTTAAGGTGAAGCTTTACTGATTTATTAAAGGAACTGCATACAATGCTTAAGTTCTCTTAGGTGTCATGCAACGGGATTCGAACCTGGGGCCTCTGGCTTTTTACAGCTAGAGACTCAGCCGTCCAAGCCACCGCGCTGACGGCTGCTATAATATTGCAATTAGCCGAACGTCTATTCCTGATCTGACTTATCAGGGTTTGTTCATTACGAGTTCTTGAGTTCATTTTCCTTCGATTGCGTAACTCCAGCTAACTCGAAACATAGATGGACACCATTTTCGCGCACGTTAATATTGTTACCGTCCAATGGCAGCTGAACAGAGCATACCCTACTGTGTTCATGTGCCGTTGTTGGACCGTATAGGCGAATGTGAGATCACTGACCGGTGATACTGTCAGAAGCGTATTCAAGCGTGATCTCCTCATGCGGCAAATGCCAGCTGCAGGGCCTGCTCTCAGCCGACTGTCTCAAGTGGCGGGTATTATCGGTTAGGCCGGCTGCGAGTGCTGCTGCTGCTGCTGCTGTTGCTGCTGTTGTTGTTAATCTGCTCAGGTGAAGAGCAGGCAAAACCTAAGAGGCTGGCATCCGCTAGTGCTCTCGAAAAAGCCTCCGAACGCCTCTATAAACTAGTGCAGTCGGTCCTACATTCGAGGCACACTGGTAGATATGCACAGATACACATATATATATATATATATACACACAATGGTGGCTGATGCAGAGGGGGAGGTAACCTAACCTAGATGGATGGATGCATGTCGGGGAAATGGTCACTGCTTTCAGTATCCTGCTGATTCAACACGGCGAGAGAGAGAGAGAGAGAGAGCCGGAGCAGAGTGACTGACCGATCTAACGGAGGGGGCTTATATATATATATATATATATATATATAGAAGGCTAATTAGCGAATGAGTAATTTACGCCCGGTATCATAATCTGTGCTCTACAAACTCTTGGCCGCGGCCACCGCCGCCGCCGCCGCCGCCTCCTTCTCCTCTGATTCGACGAAGCTATCAACGAGCGGAGAAAGAGATCGACGGTGGGCGGAGGACCACAAAGTTGAATTGTCGCTGCGGGGTTTCGTCTCAGATTCATCTCTCGTATTATTGAAACGGAACGGACGAACCAGCGATCAGGTTGGGGGCCTTCCTTCGACCTGGTGGAGAATTACAGATAAGATGTCAGGTAAACTACACCGCGGCAGCAACTCATGTTAGTTGGGTTGAGCTGATGATGATGATGATCAAGAGGCTCAGATGACATGATCTGCCTACGAGCAAGCAAGGGAGCTTGCTATTCGCGCTTTCTTCATGGAAACAAATGGATCATATATATATATATATATATTTCGCCGGTGCTTGCGATCGAAGGTGAGTATAATTGCTCTCGCAACCAAGTGGATGTCGTACACCCGACAATTCAACTCATTTTGTTGGGTTTCTTCCTTTGAACACTGACAAAAATATTGCGTTATCTTTATTTTGATGGGTGTTCTCTGCAATTCAGGTTGTTGAAGGCCTTTCCGACAGCACGAAGCAGTACAGCCCTCGGGAATTCTCCTTTCAATTTTTTATGTGAATTATTAACAATAATATTTCTGTTTGTTATTAGTTAAGTAATTAACAATTATTAGTTTTCGGCGATCGTTTTGATTGTATTCGAAGATACCTTCGAACGATCGTTAGCCTATATATATATATATTGTTTTTTATTAAAAATATGTTATTTAAAAATAACACATTAAATTTGTAAACCGCGCCATTATCTCAATTAGACGTTTGATTGATGAAGAGTCGATCAGAGATGTTATCGGGACACAACGCGGGATGCATGCAAGCAACAAATCCCTGTTTATCCAGAAGAATGATTTCGACATTTAGCGCGCAAAGCTCAACCACGGACCTCATCTTTGCCGAGTTGAACGAAATTGCATCCTTCTGTTACTGAGATGTCTTGTGTATTTTTATCTTACGTACAGTATACGTATTATACATGAATAGATAGATCACTTATGGTCCACACTGTATAGCTCTGGTCGCGGCATGGAGTCAAGGTTGACTTTGACTGGGATCGCAGACTTTCGCCTTCAATGCAAATAAATCATAAGCATATAACAGAGCAGCTGCAAATAGCATACCTATGTATTATGCGATGTGTGGTCGGCTCGCTGCAGGGTTACAACGTATTGCGCTCTGAACCACCAAGCTATATATTATACAAGTCGTTATAGAGACATTCGAAATAATTGTATCTACCTATTGTATGTCCATCTGAAACGCTAATGATAATATAATCTCGATTATATAGTCCGAGAGCACTATTAAATAAACTGGTGGTTAATATCAGCATCTTGTGACTGATACAGCGCGACTGTAGTTTGTCTTGTTATCCGGACTTTTTTTGTTTGAATGAAGTTCTTTTTGAATGTTGAAAATCGCAAACAACTTGCTCGAAGCACCAGTGGCCATCAGGTCTGTTTCGAATGTATTTATATTCAAGACCAATGGCGCCACCACCCGCAGTAACACATTGGGATCGCAGACTTTCGCCTTGGCTACAAGCTTATGAAGTATTGACAACAGTAATAGTGGTAGTAGCAGCAGCCGCCGGCGCCACCACGAGAGCGATCGAGCTGCTGGCGAGAAATTATAGGGAGGCCTCTCAAAATGGGGTGGAGATGAAGTTTCAGGCTTCCACTTTCTTTGACGATGTGTTTAGGCCGTGTTTCATGTCCTACCTTATCTTTCTTCTACTATGACTACTGCAACTACGACTACATCGTTGACTACCCTATTGAGCTATGGCTGATTTCTCCACCTCTCTATCGTCAGCTTCGTGTAGTCGGGCCTGTCGAGAGAGACCAACTCAAGCAAGGGCGAGAGATTCGACATCTTGTGCTGCTGTTCAATAGCCGCCCAGCCCCAGCGGGAATCCATCGCGTTGCCGATCGAGGTGTACAGTCACGAAGGGCCTACAGTCATAGGCGGCGGCGGCGGCTGCCACTACTGGTGCGCTTGTCAGCGACTTCTGCGTTCGTTTGGTCCGGCCGGGTCCCTTCTCAAATCGAGAGAGCCAGTGAACAGTGAAGCGGCTGCCGATCATGGGCTGTCGGTTCTGTCGGCCCCACGCTTAAGCTTACGGCTAAATGTATACCTGTATAAGATGCGTATGCTAGAGCATGCACGAAGCGCTTAACCGGCGCGAGCCGGGCGAACCGCAGATCGACGACATATGCGCTTTTTTCTCTCTCTGGTCTCCATTGCTCTAGGCCGTCTTGCGATAGCCAGACATCCCTTGCTTGTTCGCCGTCATAGCCATTGGCGAAATGGGAGGGGATTCCCGTATCGCGAACGATGCGCTGCTAAAAATCACGATCGACTACACCCGAGTAGCGAGACTGCCAAAAACCAAGGTCTGACTCTGTGGACATCGGCCGTGTCCCGCATTCGACTCGATCGAAACATCGATGCGGATTTGATACCGAACGAAAGTTTGTCGCCTGCTGCTCTAGCGAATTTTTCCGTAATTATTGCTAACTTCCTCGTACAGGTCATCGCTGGTATTCGAGAGGCTTCGGGCGTTCTGTCCATTTCAGGGTAATTTTTTTTCTCTCCGCTTTCAAAATGTAGGACCCTACGCCTGCTGTCGGACGATCGCCAGGCATAATCACTTCGCCGGCTGTCTCCTTGGCACTGAATTCGAAATGGCCGTCGAGATGGACATAGATGTCGACATTCTCGCATACTCTGCCCCGAGGGCTAGGCCGGACGGGTTGGCTAGTGGTTCTACAGAACAATTGTTATTATTTCATTATAAGTGTTTTGATAGACATTTTTGTAGAGGGCATGAAATTGACTTTATTATTATTATTTTATTTTTTTGACTTTAATGCCGCTTAGTTGGCAAATTAAGTTTCGGTTATATCTATAATTGTATGCCATTCTTGCTACCGTTACATTAACTGTTCTGAATCATTATTAGATAGTAATATTTGAAGAAAAGCTGAGCCTCATTGATAGCTTGTTTAGCGGAGTGAGTGGTCTCTCTCGGTCGTTCTCACGAGGCCAAGTTGAATCTGCCTAAGAATAGGTACATTGGGCTAATCGAATAAAGCCTTCGTGAGTTGAATGTCGCCAATGCATTTGACAGCGTCAATCGGTTCCGTATCACTTGACTATTTAATCACATGGATTGGCCTAATGACGGTGGCATCTGGGTTATGCGTAACCTACCATGCCGCCTGTACCTGTCCCATAAACGGGACTAATTACTCGTATTGCCTGCTGCTCGGTTATGTTCACAAGAGTTTACTTTCGCAACTTTTTAATTTCAAGTAAAACAAACCGAATTTCTGTTAAGTGAAAAATGTGCCAAATCCTCTAAAACAATTTAGTGATTCGCCGTTCAGAAGGAATTCATCGCAACAGTTTACCCTGCTTTACGCGTCTCGTTGGTGTTGAAATTTTGCGACTTTATTTGGGGGGTAGTGGAGATTGGCATGCGTTTTATTTTTTGAGCGGTCCCTTAGCGAAAAACCCTAATCTGACAGGCCGCAGCACTTCATCTTTAAGTATTACTATGAGAACCTGTCCGGGCCACCTTTGCTTGTCTTCTTCTCTACCTTTATCGTACCTGGCAAGAATCTTCAGATAAAGAAAGACCCTCAGTATCGTCTCCTTTGCGTTGGCTTCCCCGGATCTTCCCTCGGCCACCCTCGGCACCCCTACGGGGGTCGCCTAGGAGGAAACTCACGCTATATATGAGTCTGCTTCAATACCTGTCACCGGCTTTGAACTACTCTGTATGCCGACATTTCATTCAACTGTTCCACCCCTCTCTGAGGCCGTGCCATGTTGCCGGATTCTAATCTGCAACTTGGAACTTATCCCAATACCAGTCCCCTACCGGTCAACACGAACACTAACGATTCATTAACCAAGTAACTGATTAACGAATGAAATGCAGGCATAGAGAAGTTCGAGACCGCTGGCAGGTATTGAAGCGCTCTCATACGATATATACAGTGAGCCCCCCCCTCCGCCGAACCTGGACGAACCTCTTGTCGTACAGCTGGCAAGAGGCTGAAGATCCTCAGGGGGAGCCAACATAAGGGAGATGAGAGTCAGTCTGAGGATCACTCGACTGTTGAAAAACCTTTAACAGGACCACGAACTATAAGAGCTGCGCTAGGTGCGAGGCCGGTAGTGTAGAAAGCATCTTGCTTCGGTGCGCTTCGCGTATCCGAGCACTGCTTGTACACGACCCGGTCCCACCTGAGATCCTCAACATATGTGATAGAGAGATCGAGGCAGCGAGAGAGAGAGAGAGAGCCAGAGATAGGGAGAGAGAGAATAGTTGCAAGAAGACATCCAGTGATGGATTGACCGAGTACCTTTGCGAAACAGCCTTTTGTCTACCCTGAGTGGTTGTGTGACTTCGACATCCCGTGACCTACGCACAAAGCATGAGTGTTACTAGTTGCACTGTAATGGAAGAAGAAACACGATAGCGTGAGTGGCGGCCTCTGGTGCTGTCTCTGATCCGCTGAACGGCTTTTTCTCCTTTGAAAATTCATTGTGCTCATGAATGCACACATCAATTTGCGATCACGATGCTGCTAACCTTTCGTCGAATTGTTGAACTTGATGGAACGTATCGCATGGGACATATGTGGATAGCGTGATCCTGATACAACAGGGCAACAATTTGTAGTGGCCGTGTCATGTGACGTCCAACGACTGCTATATAGTCTTCGATAGGCGGATGGCCAGCCCCGGACGTTCGCAACCACGTATTTACATCAGTGGACGATCGCTCGTCTATGGCAATCTAGTAGTATTCTGCTTTCGGTGCCCCGACTCGCGGTTTGCGATCATCGACCCGGTGATTTGCCATGCGAATGTTGATTTTCGTGTAGAAACAATCCTCAACGACCGCATGCAATAGCACCATCATACAATTACGCCAAAGCATACGAATCAGCAACGTCACTGGTAATTATGTCGTTATACACACTTAATAGACATGTTTAACAAGTTATTATTTGGTGGTATACAACGGGCCGAAAGGGCGGACCGCCTTCTGTTTGAGAGTTCGACTCGGAAAGCATCACCGTTCAGTCTGGTACAACTCTTACGACCAGCTACTGTCAGCTACCATTGTACGCTTTCCGTAGCAGCGAGACGGGCTGGGAATTTCCATGTCATTCAGACGGTGCCATTTCGTCCAATGTATTATAATTACAGCGAGCTGTCTCCACCAGACGCGAGCGCTCCATCACGATGGACTTCAAGGGCTTTACTTCGTCGTCAAAGGCTCTAAAATCCAGACGAACCGCACCCCGCCGACCTCCGCTCACTAGCCGACTCCTAACCTTCGTTCGGCACTCAACGAGAGCTCCAGCGGAGCTCCTGTCCGCCGGGTCCCACTTAACGGGGTTCAGTGGGAATATCTCAGGTCTGCGCTAAATTTGCCCGTACATCCCACTCGATCAGCCATACACGCTGTCTGTCCTTTTGTGCTACAGCGATACTATACGCGGAGTCTTATATGTAACGCAAGCCTTCAACAGCTACGGGTGAGGTCGCTGAAGATTTCGAGTTTTTTTTATATGAGCAAAAAGTTTCTCTCAGCGGTTCTATAGTTGAAGCGTTCTTCAAAGAAACGCAACCCCAAATAGACGCAATCTCGGCTATTCACATCGAGCGAACGCCTCGAGATAGATAGAGAGAAAGGGAGTTCATCTCAACTGCGTAACATATTTCTCAATTGCTCTACCGGGGTTAAGCGGAGCCCATGTATGCTGCCATTACTATTACGGGTCTCCCTTCAGTTCAGCCAAATGATCAAACTATCTATGATATCGCCGCCTTCCGTAACAGAGAGAATCTCATGTGATCGCCTTGAATATCTCCCTCCAGTCGCTGTTAACCTGTGAGCATTTCATTTTACTTTGAGTTGGCTTTCTGTCCAGCTCAGCCCCTTGTCATTCCCTGCAAATGTAACTGCCAAGTGGTCGCTCAGCTCTGTCCGGTCGTCGCCATTCGTTCGTTCGTTGGTTCGCTCTGGGAGCGCCTGCTTGGCTGGCGGTCAGAAGGAACAGCGGTGCCGGGTCCGATGATTATTCCACTCGGTCGCTCGTGCATTGCTATGGTATATATCGCACGTGGTGCGGCAGCAGGTCGCTGTCTGTCGCTGTCGTCTAATGTTGCATGGACCACTGCCCGCGAGCAAAGTCAAGACGACTTGCAGCCCCAAGCTCTGCATGCTTCGGAAATAATTTACAAAGTAGCAGAAGTGGCTGCTGCTGCTGCTGCGCTCTCTCCTCCTACGAAGGGTACAGCAGCAGCAGCAGCAGCAGCCCAACCTTCTTGTGGACTTTTGTCATCCACGGTGGACTACTGCACTTCACTCCACACGCGGCAAACTGCCACCGGTACCGACGTAGGCGATGGCGGGTCCGCGGCGGCTGAGACGGAGCCGGCGGATGTCAGGAGCGAAGGAGGTGACGCTGCCAGTACAAAGACCCTTTAATACCGTCGCCTTACGATTCACGCACACACACGCGCACGCATTCACAGATACACACTCGTACATATCTGGGCAGACTCACATCAAGTAAGTGGACTTGAGCGACTATGCTTGCCTGCATTTTAGCTCTCACCTTACGATATGGTATCATCGCACAGAACGTGCAGGTGGCTTGGCTGTTGTGCACTGAGTAGACTCGAAATTCATCGATGGACAAATAGGTAGATACGTGCCGAGATCCAGTGACCCAACGAATAGGCCACTAGATACGAACGGCGATGGAGGGCCGGCAGAAATGTAAAACACATTGGCATATTGAACACGCGCTTCGCCGTTGATGCAACAGCAAGTCCATGGGGTGGACTCTGTCGAGGAAATGATGGATACATTATAGACAAGAACGCCCAATAGAAGACACAAAAACACACACACACATGCATATGTATGTGTACCAGCACTACTCACGTATGAGGGTATGATAGGTGAGCCTAGAACAGGCGAAACACGCGATACGCGTCTAGCAAAAGGGAACAGCAGTCCACGATAGGAATTCGTGTAGACTGATGATTTGGCCGCAGTAGTGGTTGTGGTCATCTTGGTAATAAGGTGAAGATTTGCATTTCTCGCGTCCGTCTTATGAAGTAATGCCAAAAGCAGTATATGGACGCTAAGAGTTTAAGGGAGAGAATCTACCCGGAAAATTGACTTTACTTAGCGATAAGCTGCCTCATTATTGACTATACTTCGGGTACACTACTGTGTAATATTCAATGTGCCTGTCTGGCCGACTCGCTGACTGACTGTCAATGTGTTGCCCGGCTGAGTCAGGCAAATATCGTGTTTTTGTCTACCTTACAAACTGCCCTACCTAATCAAACGGAAGTATAGATTCAGTAGACGACATATAGTGTGGACTTAGGCAAGATTCAGTGTTGGGTGGGGCCCAGCACCTAGTCGTTCGCCTATAGGCCCAAAAGGCCCAGGTTCTCATAGCAATACCTAAAGATTAGGAGCTGAGGCCTGTCTGGTAGAGGAACAGGCTGAGGGTCACCTCGAAAAACACAGTTCAAGGTGTTGTCTTTGCCTCTAGTCTTTTCTTGTGGCCATGCTCAATAGAGAGCAAATTGATCACAAAACTGTATATTGCCACTGACCCCTAAGCTTTGCGTGGCCAGCTTTCCCGATGCAGAACTCGGCCGTCGTGGTTACTGGAGTGGCCCAACGCCTCCTAGTGCGAGAGGAGCTTAATCCCCCAAATCATTAACCTCTGAGCAGCCGAAGCATAATTCGGCTCGTTTGTAGCATTTAGAGGCTTGATCTCCGTTGCCACTTGATCTCCGGACTTAGTCGATAACCTTTTAACGAAAGGGGATACAGTGACTTCTGACGGGCACATGAGTATATTCGAGGTTCTGAATTTTATCTCTACGTCTCGCGCTTTTAAGCATAGCATTACCCAACAACAAGAAATGAGCAATGTGGTCTTTGTCAAGGCTTTTACGCGTACATTCGTCCACACGCTGTTGAGCAAAGATATTTTTTGTTAATTCTATAAATTCGATATTTTCGGAATAATTTTGTGTTACCCCGAAGAGTTGGAGCAGACCGCTCAGGAGTTCATCGCGTTGGTTGCGTAAAGGCTCACGGGACTCCAAAAGGGTTTATCCCTTTCAAATTAGCACGTCCACCAGCCGAGCACGATGCGAGGGGTTTCTGGGCACCAGTAACATCCCTCTATCGATCGATCGCTTTAGCGCCCCCTACCGAAGCTGCATCGAAGGTGCTGCTGACCAAGGTTCAAGTTGAGGCGCCTATATCCTAGATGGCGCTCTGGTCGTTGCTGAGTGCCTGATCCCAATTTCTTCTCCGTCGCTGCGTTATTGTATGAAACTCGGGGGTGGGTGGGTGAGTGGGTGGTTGTTGGGGAAGATTTGGGTGGTACGGCCATGAACTGAGACAGCTGAGAGTTGCAGGCTGCTGCCGTATTGGGTGAACCGGCCCGGGGTGGCCGGGGATAAGGGGATCGATGTAAGTCTCGGCCTGGCTGTCCAACGAGAAACGAAGGCAATGGCGCAGGCAGGACGGGCCTCTTGCCTCCGGACGGCGGCTGGGGGTGACGGTCGCTGGGGTAGTTTGAATCCGCGATAGTGGTATAGGGAGGGAAGGCAGCACAACCTCCCTAGGCAGAGCTCGACAAAGCAGCTCCGAGGCCGGGTGAGCTGTGGGGGATCTCGTGGGCTAAGCAGCGGGGGGAAGTAGAGGCCTGGGCAAAACGACGAAAGGAGGAAGCGAAGTGAAGTGAAGGGGGGCAGAGCGACGGGTGAGTCACCGGATGGGCGAACGACAACGTTCTACTCGGAGAACATGAAGGGTGGACCCACTGGGTGGTGAATGCTCTCTACACCCCCCTGCGTCCGAGTCTGTCACAGCGTTCCGGGGCGATGCTCGCACAGAACGGGACCTCACAGAACGCGGGAGAGATGGGAGGTCGGGGAAGTACACGATGACCAGGGGGGCAATTGGGGTCCAATCTCCCTCAGGGGACAGTGGCCACAGTAGCTCACATAGCACTAGAATTCTATGCGCTACCACTATTGGAAGGCCGGGCCATCGCCACGAAGCACCACGAACACAACCAACACACCACTGCTGGCTGCTACCACCACTGGGATCGTTTCTACACCTCGCTACACCGTGGAGATCTTAGGGGGCGAGCAAGAAGATCGCGCATGGGCATAGATGTGTAACGGCAGAGCAACGAGGTGCATTCCTGGTGGGCGTTGCTTGCTTACAGATGGTGGACGCGTGGACGGGACTAACCTAGGTGATACGGTAGAATAGGGCGGGCGGACAGGCGGACGAACGAACGAACGAAATCCACAGATCGGCCCTCGCAGCCCTTCAAATGCGTTCGACCCGACAGAAACTCACTAAGGCAGGAAGGAAGGCTGGCAAGCAGAACATTAAGAAATTTCATTGTTTCTACGTATATGTGATGTAACGTGACCCTACATATATATATATATATGCAATGGTACCTGACAAACTTACTTATCTGGTAAAGTTGACACAAGCTGTGTGCAAATCGCGTTCGAACCAGCGACTTTCTTTGATCGGCATCCAGCTAGTCAATATCTATATTTGTCGACGGAGCTATCGACGCACGTAAATATTCGTTTACATTCAGCAGTGCCAATTTCATCTGCCAACTATGCAATCTAACCAAGACTACTAATAATAATTAGTAGGGTTATAAGTGGTTCGTACTTGTCGCATAGACCTGATCGAGCTGTGTCTCATAAGCTCAACTAGAATATTTACGTTCTAAAATGGCTTAATTGTGATATTAATAAAGTATGTAACATATTAATAATAAAGAATACAGTACATGACACATGTATATGTATATATATATGGATCAACTAACGGTAAGAACTACTTCCACGTCAATAGCACCTCATTAGATTGATTTCTTTAAACTCCACCTCTGCTGAACTCTATGGTATGCAGTCTAATATCAACAATACTGTATATGTATATATATATATATATATATATATATATATATATATATATATATATATGTGTGTGAGTGAGACGAGCAGACCAGACAAGTCCTGTGGGTGGTGCTGTTATCTAGTACCTCTCATAGGCCTTGTCAGACATCTTGTCTCACCCACATATATACACCGTCGAATACGTCTACTCATGAATAAGGTACGTGACTCAATGGGATACATATCAAAAATCACACACGCACACGTCAACACGCCACGGCATTCGTGTCCGGTCTGAATCTTATAATAAGGCACGCACAGCGTATTGTACGTATTGGGTCAACAGAGGAATTGGGACCTTTCTATGGTGCGTTCCTCTTTTACTTCACTCGGTGAACAGACGTGCCCATGACATTGACGCTCTGGAATAGAGCCGAAGACTACTGCCAGACTACTGTTACCAATACTTCTACTGAGGCGGCATATTATTGTAGCATTATATTAGGCGCCGTATACTGTATAATAACATATTTACGGCGTTTTCTATCTCTGCGTGCGTAGGCCGGTCGGTCAAGATGCGTCGAGGTGCGTTCGTTATCCTGGCACGACTTCGTCGGCTGGCTCATAGCGTTGGGCAATTTAGTGGAATAGAATATCATGAGCATTACAAGTAGGCACTCTCTCTCTCTCTCTCTGCAGCGTTCGTCTCGTTTTCCACGTAGCAGTAGTGGTCGAGGAACAGCCGGGATGGCTTTGCGGGAGACGGCTGGCCAGCAGCAACCATCTCTGACTTGATAGGAGAACTCCAAGGAGAGACACTAGGGGTGAAAAAGGTCGAGTTACAGGCTGTTCTTGGAAAAGCTTGGGCAAGCTCGAACGAGGCCGGCGTTGGCGAAGTTAATTGACGAGACGGGCGACTCTCGGCCAAGAATCCAAAAGCAGCCTTTTACCAAAAAGCCTCTTGTTTCCTACTAGGCTGACGGGGAGGGGAGGGGCTCCCTTTTTGGTTTTACGACGAGCCGCCTGTAAGCATCCACAAGGAATGGGTTTGGCCTGATGGTGCAGCCCGACGGATAGACCCGACCGTCGGAGAGTGGATAGAGGGTTCAGGTTCTCTCCGATGCGAGATCATGCGAGATCGACTCTTCAAGGCAATGCTGGTCGCCCGATTGCCGCCTTACCTCGCTCGTGGAATCGTGTTTTTTGTCATTGATGGTATAAGGTCATCGATTTGGAAGTCGATGGGGCCTGCCTCAACTACTAATGTTCGCTTCATCTGGCGTCACTAGGCACAGCAACACCAGCGTCTCTAACATATTTCCGCCGTTTGACGTGATGCGACGCAAACAAAAGCGTCCAGTTGTTATATTAGTCATATCCACCGTGATCATTCGAGTCCCTTTCGCGCAGGCGTGCGCTGGTGGCCGGGTTGAATTCGATGGAACGCTAACAGATCGTCACTCGAGGCGCGTTGCGAATTGGCTCTGCTGCGCAAAACTGAAGACCGGGGGACAGCGACAACGACGCCGACACGATGGAGAAGCTGGGCCCGAGAGTATGGGGCGTGCCGGGGACAGGTGGCCATTAAATTGAAGGCAGGGGTGGGTCCAAGGCGACGGCTATGGGCTTTGTTTGTATCACATATCCTCATTTCTCCTCCTGCTATCCTCTCACAGCGAAGTTATTAAAAGTTTGCAACAGCAACAACACCGGCAAAGACGGCAGCAGCGGAGCTGTTCACTGGTGGCACCCTCCGAATTTTCTCTCGATCGCGGCCTTCTGCATGTCGCGCCTGGCTGGAGGATGCGGGGGCTGGCCCGGCCCGATCCGACCACATGAGCTGCCCACTGCTTACACGTACGCCGGGTGGACCAGGTCAGCGGCTCGGGAGAACTAGTGTGATCAGTACCGGGCGTTTATTTTCCCAAACGAATATACGAGCCGTATTTGAATGCTTTGAGTTTGCTGTCGAGTTGATTTTGAGCACTCGGTATTGCCATGTCAATACGTTCGGGAAAATAGTCAATGATACACTTTCATGGATCCTTAAGACCCAATGGTGACAGAGGGTAACACGGGTTCCTTGCGCTAGAAGTCCTAACAAAGTTTGTAGTGGCATTTGCGGTGAGGATGATTTTGAGAATGCTATGACTAACCTTCTCTGCCTAACAACATCGTATTTATTTCTGGTTAGCGATACCTCCACATATTCTTGGCCTGCGAAAATTGGCAACTTGCGCATATCATATTCTAACACCAAGCGAATACCAATTAATGTAAGTCTCCTCTACGCGTGCTCCATCTCGCCCTGAATTGTTCCGAGACCTCGAGAAAGCTTCCCGCGTGCAACTCGTCGACGAAAAGTTGCCTGTGTCCCCGCGCGACCGCTATGCTGTACTCAGTTGCTAATTTGGCGCTTTGAACAGGTTGACAACAGGGACCCTTTGGCCGGGTCTCTTCTGCTAACTACACGATGGGGCGTGTGAGCAGAAGGCTGCCGGCTTGGAGCAACGAATCATATATATATATATATATATACAGTATACAATATATTGTATACATATTGTCAATGGGACCCACAGAGTTGGTCTCAAAAGCTCGCACCACGTCCAGTGCACAAAAGCGGCTTGGGCACAATGTGAAGCGCACATGTCTGTATATTATGAGAGAGAGAGAGAGAGAGAGAGACAGAGAGATAGATGAGAGATTGAGGAAAGACACTTCTCTTGTTCCAGCCGAATGATGCCCTGACGCTGTTGCTGCTGCTGCTGCTGCTGTCTCTGTTGCTCTGTATAGGACTCGACGGCCCAATGTGTCGCCCTGAACACTCCGTAGTCTACAGAGCGACGAGAGGACGAAGCCGCATGGTTCGCCCACGCCGCCTCTCCGGCCGCGTGCTCCTTCCATACCGGTGTTTAACTATCACCATTGTTTAACTACACGGCGACAACTTCTCGACGCTCGGCGTTTCGCCAGCTATTGCAGGGCTGGGAGAGTTAGGAAAGTGGGTGGTGGTGGTGGTCGTCGTCGTCGTCATCGTCATCATCATCCTCCTCCTCCAACTCCTCCTCGTTTTCGTTGTCGCCCAGTAAAGCCGCGGGAAGGGGGCGGTGTGGAGAAATCTACCGTTCGAGATGACTCCATAGATGTCGAAGGGAGCGATTCTGTAGGTGGGACTCGACTCGGCGCAGCTTGTAACAGAGGGACAGCATGGGGGAATAGGGAGCTTATTTGAAGGGACGGAGTGTACCTATATCCCGCCATGGGTTGGAAGCTCGGATGCAGGTTGGCAGGAAAAAAGAGAGAGAGAGAGAGAGCGAGAGACCCTGGAGTTGTCTGAGCCTCGACTGTCACCACTGTAAGATAGGGAGTCGAATTAAGGCTGAACAACCGTAGCATTCTCTATGAAGGAGACGGCTGACGGCGAACGAGGGCTACACTACGGAAGGCACGACGATCTCGACACCGAACCGGGTTATTTGGAGGTGGCAAACTTCGATGGGTGGCTCCCGCGTGCCATACGAAGACTTCAGTGGACAAGCTGTGTAGAAATGTTGAATGCATACTCGACAATCAACATTGTATGAATTTCTACTGTGTATGAATGTAACGTGCATATACAATGGGGACAAATACGGATTTGGACGGGTACGTTTTCGCACCTCATGGACGGTTATCATGGATGCTACTTATCGAGAAATAGGTGAAGACACAAGGATAACTATTTGAAACATATTTTCATCCGTCGATCAGTGGAGGCCTGACAGGACATCTACCCTGTAATAAAGTGACCTAATAAGTCAGCCTGCCGGGTTGGGACACCCCAAGTTCCTTGTCAAGCTGGTGATCAATTGTGTGCGCGCATTTCTACTTGAGTAAAAATAAGCTTCACATAACCTAGTAAGCATTTGAAGTAGCTTTTTTGGCACCGATTCAGGTATAGTGGAGACTCCTCCCCCATACATTAGTTTGCAGTTAAATTGATGCGAAGGCCGTATCGTGTACGTTTAACACAGCAGAGATTCAGCCAGGATAATTTCATATGGATTATATGCAGCTATTATAGGTGCCCCCCCGCAGTCAAGGCTTTAATTCAAATCTCGTCGACTTTTGGGCCACACATGTTCATACACTACAGTTTACTTGACCAGCTATTTACGCCACTCTTTTGTTGCCCGTCACTTCGTAAGGGGGGGGGGATTCTAAACAGCTGCTGTGTCTGTGTACTTAATAGTCACTCACGGAGGATACACACAAAGCAATTATTGGCGAAATCCCTGTTTTTATAGAGGTTAGCACAGACGTCAGAGAGCGGAGATCTCTACAAGTGGGATGGACTTCGCTGCTTTTATGGTTCCGCGTTCGGGCTATTAAATCAGTTACTACTTGTCCATTGGCCACCCGTCAAGGCGCTATTGGCTGACTTGCTCCAGTCAAGTTAGCCAGTCGGCGCAACCAGCGGCTATAGATCACTGGCGTCCCAACAGTAGTGGTGATGCAGCGATTCGTCTCAGGGCGACTTCCAGATTCGGCTTGTAAAGAACTGGTCGCTTGCAGGATCACGGTGCTCGATTGAACGCTTGGGAAGTTGAAATGTTCAAATGTCTCGAGGCTTTAGCTGAACGCTTCAGTGTCTTTGAAAATTACATATGCAATGCGCATTAGCGTGCTCTTGAACATGCTCTTGTAGAGTTCTTAGGTTTTTGGCTACAGATCCAGCTGGTTTACCCTGGTACTGCCGCCAAGAGAAGGAATAATCTGCCGGATTCAGCTGCTTCATCTCGCTGACTGTGTGCCATTACAGTCAGTCATATGAAATGGAAGCATGCCTCCACATAATGGGTATGTTCATCAATCTCAAAAAACCTGATGATACTGTATTCCACGAATGCAATAGAGGCAAGCGAAATCATTACCCGATCATTCTGCTAGCTCCTATATTCTATCATGCATATCACTAGTTCATCATCTGTAATAGTTATCATCGGTAGTGTCTCCGACGTCGAGCGTGGTGCCATTTTATCGACTGTGTCGATACACAGCACATGCCCCGTATCAAGGCAGCTACTAACACCACCGTTCCCCTACTCTCTCCTCTCTCTCTCTTTATCTCTAGGGAGTGAGAGAGACAGAGAGAGAGAGATAGGGTCGATCTCTAGACGATGAGAGAGTGTGCTTGTGCGCCTGAATGCCAGAGCGGTATCCCGCCCGTTCGTGGGGCAAAATCAATTATCAGCTCGTTGCAGACTGGGTAGTGCCGCCGCCGCCAGCAACGAACCCAACCTACGACGAGGCGTATTCCCCTGCCAAAAACCTACGGCAGCTAGTACAGCCGCCACACTTCGTTTACTCGCTAGCTCGCTCTGATCGTCGCTCGGCTTTTGGCCACATCACCCCCGCCCTCTCTGCGTATGTCCGTCTGCCGGTGCCTGAATGTGTTTGGGTCTGTGTGTGTGTGTGTGTGTGCTTTCGACCAAGCGACGGTCGGTGTCTCCGTTCGGGCAGTCGGCCGCCGTGTGCGGCCATTCGAAAGTTGGGAGCTGCCTTTGGACTTCGTTCCCCACAGACGACGGAAACCCACTCCCCATCATAACCACCCTCTATGGCACTGCACTGCACAGCGCGGCCGAGTTCGCTCTACCGCGCGATCGACTTACGAGAGAGAGAGAGAGAGAGAGAGAGAGAGAGAGAGAGAGAGAGGAACGCGCACCGGACACGCGAACATGCACCCCACTGAACGACCACTCGATTCCGGTAGCCCCCGGACCCCACCAGTAGGCTCGAGCCTCTCGCAGCCGCCTGGTGGGCCTCCGCCCTGCTTGGTAAGCAGGGCTTCCCTCCGTGGCAGGAGTGCTGAAGCGACCGAAGCGAACTGGCCGCTCGTGTGGCCCATGGGCCAAATGTGGCGCCCCCTGGCTGTGCCCTCAGCAAAGACCGATATGGAGCGCCGAGCACGATGGCGATATACGTATATATAGCACAGGCTTAACATGTAAGAGGCGGACTCTGTGTAGGTCAGCCGATTAGCAACATTCTGCGATAATTCAAAAATGAAATCGGTTTCGTTGGCACACAAGGCCCAAAGGGGCTCAGTCCGAAGACTGATAAATTATCGGGTAACAACACAATGATTGAGCATTCATAGTGGAAAAGACTCCATCCGCTGGCTAACTCCA
This sequence comes from Stratiolaelaps scimitus, assembly GCA_019614645.1. Taxonomy (NCBI): domain Eukaryota; kingdom Metazoa; phylum Arthropoda; class Arachnida; order Mesostigmata; family Laelapidae; genus Stratiolaelaps; species Stratiolaelaps scimitus. The sequence continues at coordinate 441,412 of JABWDB010000031.1, read as the reverse complement.
TCGGTATATTGTACATTTCAAGAGCTAGCTCGTCTTTAGCAGCTTTTGACAACATCCGCGTTCTCCCTACAACAATTCACCCACTTCATATACGTTATATGCAATATACGAACCGTTATGTATGAATAGTAATTCCTGTAGACTTGTATTAACTCGACCTATTTCATTTAAGATCGCTTGTAAGTGCCACAATATATCGTGTAGGTTAATGCAAACCGCATGACGTTCGACGTCCTCCGAAGAGGACAATTTTGGATGTCGTCGCCTCGCGGGATCTGCTAGTCCTATAAACGGCGGGCCGGCCAACTCCAGGCCACTTCGAAGGCCTTCCCCGTCAAAGGCCTATCATAGGAAAGCTCTCACATACCTCTACGGGGAACGGTCTAGCATCAAATTCAAATGAGCCGTGTCCACCAGTGTCCAAGTAGCTGTTCCATACAGCCGCAAAACACAGCACACAGCTAGCAGGAGCCCTTTGTAGAAAGTGTATTTCCCATTTAAATTTTACAGCCAGACCGGCCAGCACTATTTGCTGACCACACTGACCTGAACTAACACCCGAATGTTCATCTTTGGTATACAGCGGCAGACACAGACCGACACCATTTCGTTGGGTATAAACTCAGTCGGCGCAATAAAATCAAATGGGATGGGATTCTCATGTAGGTCCCGTGGCTGGTTTATGATGTTATAAAAGTGCTGTCCTCCTTGGACACAACTTCGAAGACGAACGACCCACATCAGCTGGCTATGGCTTCGGTCGTTCGCGGCTACGATTTTCGCAACGGTCTGATTCGGGAAGAAACTCGGGGACTTCTTGGACGCTGACATCGTTAGTGGATGTGTGTAAACGGACACACTCTCACAATTGGATTCGTCGAGGGTGAGGTTGATGATTGCATCGATGATTAAGCACTTGTTTTGCAAGGTGGGTTTTTTTCGTCTTTATATAGCTGGTGGTATATGTCTTAGCTTGACTGGTCCGTACGTAGAGTAGCGGGTATGCCAACATTGAGAAATGTAAAGGGTGGCAAGTATTTACCAATGTTTACTCTGCGAAACACAAACTGCAAGTTTAACTAGGGACCGGACACTTTGGAGGCTTATTATTAGTGCGCAGACGATTCAGACGATTTGCTTGCAGACATACCTATATCCCTTGTGGAAATACTCTTCCAATGATTGGTGTGAGGACATACCGAGCAGTATATTAAGGCAACTAAGGTTTACACAGGTAGGTAAAACCAACGTCCACTTTTACGTTGACAATTATGGAAGTAGTGAACTTGCAGTGAAGCAGCGCCTATTCGAACTGTCGAATCGACTGATTTCTCGACTAATCAACTAATAACTGTTTTCTTAAATGGAAACAACCGTCTTACCATACCACGTTAGCCCATCTTTACAGTCTCCCTGACAACGAAGCTTCCACCGAAGACCTACCCTCCAGTAAATACTGTTGCACCCGAAATGAAGTGTTCAGTTCCTAGAGGTTTGAAACTATGATTTGAAGCAAAAATACTGTTGTCGTTGAATTTACATTTCCACCGGCTCATCATCCTAAATAGCAACATACTCGGTCATATATAAATTTAGTTCAAATATAAGCGGTGATTCGTTGTCCAAATGTAAGCGAGGGGTCCCGATTTGTCAGCTAAATTGACGTTGCCACTTGTATTCGTCATCATTTTCTAATACATATTTTGTATCACTATCTTGTGCTATATATATATTTTTTTCTTGTAGTATATGTTATATTATACATCGTGTGTTGTCTATTGAACACTGGATTAAGTACCCATTAGCCCTCGTTTGAAAGTTTTCCCACTTAGGTTCTATTGCAGCGGTCGGGCTAGTATGATCACCAGAAATCGCCAAGATACAGCTCGAATTATTCAACCTATCATTGTTGTTCCTATACTTCAACATGAACTTGAGATATTTGAGACAGTTGTACTCTCACAAGATACATAATATAAGTAACATTTCTCAAGGAGACGATCAACCGTTCTTAACGAAGCCCGGCACGTGGCGGCTAGCGGCCCGATACATTATATTAGTTTGATTAAAGTCGTTGCTACTTTTGTCGACGAACCCAATCTCAATCTTATTGTTGTAATTCTTCACTGCTGCACCCAGAGCAATGACGTTGTTCCACGTCGACACTTGCATCATTTGGCATCTGTCAGTGGGTTGACGAACCCCGAACTATTGGGTCGAGGAACTTGCGCCATACCGTATCGTCCGCTCTTGTCGCTACGGCGGCTCTCTCTCTGCTGTGGCAAAGCTTGCCATCGCAGCGGGCAGAGGGCGCCACTATGGCCTGGACAAGTCTTTTGGCCTGGACAGGACCTAGCCTTTGCACATCTTCCGAGCTCGTTCGCCTTCGTATGAACGGGTCGAGGCTAAGCCAACGCGAGCGAACTGATACCACGAAGCAGAGGCGATCGTTCCTTCAGGCTGTTTGCTCGAGGAACGTGATATTGCTCAAGGGTAGTGGATCGTTGCGCGCTCGCGAGCCGGCATTGGCACACGCGACGACGCTGAAAGCGCTATTGGCATTTGGCAAGCGAGGATACGACTGTTTGGTAAGAAAGTGTTGAAGAATACAGGGAGAAGGGAATATCCTCGTTGAGTCGGGGTATGGTGGCAATGCCGTACGCGGTGGCATGCCCGTAAATCGTGCTTGCAGCTGCGAATCACGTCACGGGCGGCCCAGGAGACATATTCGATTGAAGGGTTTTCCGTGACGGCAAAAAAATAGGTCACCGACAGACGACTCGTCGCCATTCCGCTGATGGTGACCTAAACCGATCGTTAAGGTCAAGTCAGTCGATACTGTGTTCTTGTCTATCTCTCTTTGATTGGGAACAAGTCAGCCGCCGAACACGCCGTGCCTATTGGGGACATTCGAGTCGTCTAATCTCTCTGCGAACAGCATAATCGTCCGAGTAACCGCCGCCAGTGGAGAATTGCCGAGTTGGGGGGGGGGGGGGGGTCACCGTCAAAATTCGTGTGTCGCATGAATAAATATTGCCTGTTGCACGATCAGTACGTACATGAAGATCATATGAAAGCCTTTGTGCTGTGCTTAGTTCAATTTTTGCTATTGTGGGCCGAAAACAGCTCGGCCAACATTTTAGACATGAGCTCAATGACACGCTAGCCGTTCATATCTTTCATATATGAAAACTCGTATATAGACGCTATGTGCATTTCCCAGTTACCCTCTCATGGGGCTGTTATGGCCGTGAGAAGTTGCGAACGCGAACCTATATGATCAGGCTAGACGCAAGATATATATATATATATATATATATATATATAATAGAAGATAGGCAGACCGCGAATGATGTTATGAGGAGCGACTTTTGAGAATCACTGAGAAAAGCGTGAAGCTGTCAAGCCGCCTTCGGGCAGCCGAGCCATGGTCTGTCCCCAGGAGAATTCCGGTGCCGCATCTATGCATGGATAAAATTTGCCAACGTTTCAAATAAACAAAACCAATGGAAATAGCCAAAGGAGCGTGACGGAAGCTTCATGTGAGTCACTCGAAGCGAACGTAATAGATACAAAATGAAAATCAGTCTATGCATATTAAATGCGATCGAAAGAATCGAGTCCCATTGATACGTGGTGCAGTTAGTGGGGATGGTGGATAAAGCCATCTTTTTATATAGTTAGTTAAATAATATTAAGCGTATAAGTGTGGGCCCCAGGAAACACACAGCGAGGTTTTCCTGTTGAGCCATTCGTTAACAATGCACAATATGTTGTCATCATAGTTGCTTGTGTGACGGGGCTCTGTCCACTGCTAAGCGAATCAGGCCAATTCGTTATCGTTGGCTCATTTGTGGTTTCCTGTGCTGACCTGTTCTTTTGAAGCACGTTCGACTCGAAGGTGACCTGGGTCATTTGCGAATTCGACCTCCACCCCCGGAACTACAGCTGCGAAGATACGATCATATAAGGAGAGTATGGTCAGCGACAGTAAGCAGATCAATGATCTATAAAAGAAGACTCCGTGAGCTCTGTCGCGACTAATAGCAATGACGTTAGTTTAATTCTGTTTATCATCGACGTCTCTTTCGCCGAATAGTCGCTATCCATCCGTTCGTCGCATTGTAGCCAACGATCAGAAATCGATCCAGGTGAGATAATCCCATATAGTCACATTAATGCTTGTTACGGCCACCTACCGCGACACACGTCCCTAAGGCAGACGCTGTGGTTTAACAAATGAAGTTGTTGTCCTCACGAAATCTGGTGTATTGATAACGGCCAGCATCTACCGCGCTTCCGTAGGGATGATGAGAGAATGAGATGAGATAATGCTCGAGCTCTCCCTTGAGAAACCAATAGTGATGAGCCGAGACAGGCCGATCCTTCTTCGCGACAACGTAAAAGGGGAATAGGCGGCGTTTTCTTTTTTTCCTTTCTAGAAAGCCATCACACACGAGTTGTTGCGTTGAAAAATTATGAGGTTATTACAGCCTGAATCTCTGTCGCCATTTACTCGGAAATTCAAAACTTTCCGAACTGTCCTATTTAATGATTCAACAACATATATTGGTATATTGTGAGATGATCTATTCTTTGCATTGGTTTCGATGATATAACATTAATGCTGACGTTGGTTTTCGAGCGTCCCAACACAAAAATGGAAGCAATCCAAGAAAAAAGTTGAGTTGTCACATTTTGACGAGATGATAGAGCACAGCGTATGGGCGAACCAGTGCGATGCGCTGATTCATTATCTTAGGGTTCGGTTATCCACGAACACGATTCGGGAAAATCAACGCTCGGTTATTTCGTCAGCAACCCGTCGTAGAAAGAAAGTCAACAGCAGAACCTTGACCCCAGGGATTGCGACTCGGGCCCTTCTCTCGAAAGGATCCGTTGTGTGGCTATATGATGTGCGTCTACGTGACTATGGGTATACGGGAACTGACATCGTACGAAAGGAATCGACATATAGCTCTTGCCACACTCACTAAACATGAGGATCTCTGCCCTCGAGATTTTGGGTAGTCGTCGCAATGTTGCACGCGATGAAGTACTTTTCCACCCTTCATCTCGGACGAGCGGGTACAGGGGATACTATTCGGTGTCCTTCCCTCTCTTCTTCTTCGGCGGAAGGAGGAATCGCCGAAGAACTAGCGAACAACGACGAATGCGCCCGAGAAGCGAAAAATGAAAAGTTGAATTGTTGATTGTTCGAAGAACTGCACCGCTTTAGATAAGAGTTGGCAGCGTTGGGTCGGCCCCGATGCCAACGAGGTGTCACGGCGAATGGGCCCGACTTCGAAGGCAGAAAGTGTCGATGTTGTTTTGCTTCCCGGGAAGTTTCGAGCTGGCAATAGGGAGTTGAAGCGCGGCTCAACAACATCACGGTGGGATTGGCGCTGTTGGGAGGCGATATGGAGATGGAGGGGCAGGTCTAGCGATTGAGTGAAATTCGAGGAATACTCATAGCGGGAATGAGAGGAAAAGAGCTAAAACCAACCTTTTGCGCTTTGCTGTGGAATCCTCCTGTTGCCTGCGAGCGGTAATCCGATGAGTGTGAGGTGAAGGGTGGTTGTCGGTAAAGATTACGCAGATAACAAATTTAGCAGGTACAGCCAAAGATTTTACTATTGATTGCATTGCTCGGGTTGTGTAATGGCGACGCATATCGGGACCTTCTTGTCGGTTGCCTTATAAACTGTTGTAATAGTGTATATATATGTGTATATATATATACAGGCTCATGCAGGATGGTATGATTTATAAGTCAATGCCGAAGAGTGGTCCCTGTCTACAGGCATGGACTGAGAATGCATTTTTCCAACTGACAAAAGAATCCGAAAGCTAGGCTCATTCAGTTCATTGAGAACGGCTGTCCCCGTGACGGTTCCGGCAGCAACGCTGCAGTGCCTAAGGGCACACGCTTAGACAAATCGACGGACATGCCCTGTGTCGCAGGTTCAAATCCAGCAGTGGCCTCATGTGTCGAGGTGTGGATTTTCATCGAGCCCTTTCTCGCAGTAACACCATCATATATGGATGAGTGACAAGGTTAGTCTGACGGAGGCAGGTCTGGAGGGTTGCTCAGCCGCTAACGAAGGAAAAACGCATTTCTACGTCGTACGTTTGCTGTATACGAAACGAAGCTTTGTTCATGGCATCCGACCCCACACTGGACATTTTCCTTTCTCTTAAATAGTATGGTCCACACGGTAAGACCCTCTACGATTCGCGCACTGAAGAAGGGTACACGTCATCACAAGCTACAGACACTGTTGCTGTGTGAATCAAGATTGTTGCCTATGCACCTGTCGGCCTCAGCTGATAGAAGAGATTTCTGATTTAGGTCAGTTTCCTCGTTTGACACTGTGCTCGGTGACACCTCGTTCGTACAACGTATTTGCCAAAATACAAATTACATTGCATACTGTTAATTTAGCTGTATGGAGAGCCCGGCCGCTCGCGAGAGTCTGTCCATCATTCGACTCTTAATATAGGGGGTGTTCCTCTTCAAGGCAGGCCTAACAGCGGGGCTTGGCCATTATCGACCGCAGGTCTCTCGTTCAAGTAAAGCTGGACCTGAAACCGTAGGTTTTTAGTACGAATATATTTGTGAACAGAATGTTCTGCGCAATTATTTTTCTCCGTGACGGCGATGCGGTGCGCCCTTCATCTGGAAACGTTGTCCAGGTACCACCTCACACTCACGTTATCGTCTAGTTTACGTGAGGCCGGATTTATGGTATGTGCCATCAGTTGCAACGTCTGGTCAACGTGCTTGACACGTCTGGTCTCGTACTAAAAAAATTATATTTTTTACTTCCCCATCTCTCTCTCTCTCTCTCTCTATCAGTCCTCTCGTGTCCTCATCAGACGATGATAATCAACACGAAGCTGGTCCCGCAAGCCACTAGATGATAAGGACGGTGCCATTTCTGGCTGTTATGACATACTAGCCAGCCAGCCGGAGTAAATGAAACCAACAAAATGCACTGCTTATACATAACTGGACGGGATCCTTGTAAATGTCTATTATATTACTATTACTATTGCAAGTCGTGTTAGTGTTAGAAGTCGTACGTTCGATATAGCGTGGTGAAGCGTGGCCTAAACAATTTCAGGGAAGGGGGGCATCAAATACACTATTGACCCGTGCGAGCTCGCTGAACACCCCAGGTTTATGTCCCCTGGACCACACGCTAGAGCTGGGCGATAGCGACCTTCTACAGTGGTATCGTATCGCCCCAATCGTCCGAATAACCCAATCCTGCTCTTCAATCCAATTTGCCTGCACTTACATATCAACACGCAGGTATATATATATACACACACACACACACAGACCCACATGCACACCTCCAGTCAGCTACGAAGCCAGCCACAGTTACGGCCATAGCACGGTGCCTAGGTTACCAACGGGGTGTTCCGGGCACTTGGCCAAAGAGCGCGCAGGAAATTACAGACAGAAAGGCAAGTGAGTGCTCTACAAAGAGAAATGGCAAAAGATACTCCTATTCGTTACCACCCAACTTTCATCTCGCCTAAGCACTGCGACGCTCCGACGAGGGCTGGCGCTATCGCTCGCCTTTACAGTGGGACTGCACTAAACCGCCATTGTGCCGGCGTAGTGAATAGCCCATCCAGCGCAGAGCTACCGTAACGAAGTAAGTAAATATATATATATATATATATATATATAGCCCCCACTGCGATTATATGGCTTGCTTGACACTACGCTCCTGGGTAATTCTGTCGCTTTATGGGCCATGGACACTGTCGTTAGTTCAACTTCGACATAAATAGAGTGGCTAATTAATAAATGATAAATAATGATATTTGTTGGTATAGTCTCTTCGAGTATGGTAACTGCATCACAATAGACAATTGTGGCATAAGCTATTTTGCCGTTGATAAGTTAATCATCGCATAATCATCAATAGTCATCATTAATACTAATAGCTCATATCAGGAAACGCGTACTGATCTTCCAACTTTCATGCTACGCTATGGCCTAAAAGGTAAGCCAAGAGCAGACTTACAGTTGACCGATATTAGATTCTGGTTGTCCACTGTATTTCAATAAGATCATTAATTAATATTTGTAATAATACATGAATGCATAGTTTTACTTGAATTCAAATGCCTGCTTCATATTCAAGTTTCTGCCCTCTGTGAACATGCAATTATATTCAGCTCATTAAGGAAATACCATCTGGCAGGCAATGGCAGAGCAGGACATTATTATAAGCGTTCGCCCTGCGTGTTATTGGTGAGATCAACGGCCGCCATGTTCATCCGATTCAGTCACAAGCGTTTTCAAAAACAGATCTAAAATCTACTAGCTATAATGGAATATTGTGTGGCATTCACCAGAACATCGTAATCTATATCTGGTGATTCACCTTACAACACCCAACTTGCTTCTGTTGCTGCTGCCGCTGCGCTGTAGGCATCAATAGATCTGACAGCAAAAGTAACCCATGATGAAGTTCGTATGTCGCCTTCGAAACCTTTTCAAAGGTTCACACGACGCTTGCGGGGGCAGTTTGCCTCGATCCATGGGACAAATATAATGCAATGCGCCAATATCGGAACCGTTATACTGCCAATCCCAATCGAACGAGAGCGTAGAATTACCACGTCGTATCATTGACCACGCTTGACACATGTTATAGCTGTTGTTCTCGATCGATATTGTCTGTTTGAAGCTCGTCAGTGAGGTTCGATAGCAAGACGAGGCATCACCGTCGTTATTTTTTTCCTTGGATCGAAGCATATTTCAGTAAATAGATCGGCATACCGGCCAGGTCGTCGGAACTTGAGAGCACACCGTTCAAGACGAGTGCAATTAAATGAGGAGGTATTGCGAAATTAATTAGTTTAATTAATTAACTAGTTTGGCAGGGCCGTGGATACGTAGTATGCGACATGCTTCATATAACGAACCACATACATAGCGAATGGCTTATAGCGATTTGATTTTATCCACACGAACTGACACTGTTTATAGTGGAAGTGTATGGCGCCAGATAGTCACTCATGTTGGGGTGTCGCTTCATAGTACAACTGCTTATCTGTATGCTTGTCCAATGCACGATGGGTTATGCTAACAACATGTCCCGTCAGTTTTACGGTCTTCGGGACGAAATTATGACTCAACGAAGACACTGAGGCATTGATACATTTATCTAAAAAATAGTATGTATTTAAATAGCCTAAATTGCTCGTTCCATTATAGAATATAGAATACTGTCGAAATAATTTTAAGCTGGCAAACCTGGTAGACGCACCTGCTCGTTTAGTCCGAACAGTGGAAACACGTTTGAGGTTACAGATATTTGTATGTACAGTACCGTATGCCGGCTCTCAGTATACCATTCAATTGGGCGTAACTGACAAAACTAGAACATCTCTCGATCAGTAAAAAATAGTGGTGAAAATTGGGAAATTTTCAATACCTGTTCGTCATAACGAGGTGGGCAACAATTCGCTCATACGATTTTCCCACCAACCACAAAAACCAGGATTGATTGGCTTTTGTGTGTGTGTGTGTGTGTTTGTTTATATTTATTATCCTCTCATTGGATGTTAAGAGATACTGGGTGGCGTTTTGGGTAGAACGGGCGTTGCGATCGGCGTGATCAGGAACGGTCCGCAGTACGTCTAGGTTCAAGGAGAAGCATTGTTTAACTAACTTCGACTGTACGATTCCAACTCTGTGTTAGCCCAGATGACTTCTATGGCGTGGCCGTTTATTGGCAGAAAAAAATAGTTCGTGAAGTGGCCAATAATCAGAATATCTTCATTACCATTATATTGATTCTCTGCCGCAAGCTGAAACGTATCGCCTCAAGATAAACCTTATCGGAAACAGCACAAGTTACAGCAGAAATCGTTCTAGTGTGAAAAGTCAAGCCTTCATCTCGTGATTTACAGTATGCTGTCAGCAAGCGTACTCACGCTGGTAAAAATACCCTCGGACGTAGATCACCCCGAAGAGACGAACGTTCTCTCTTAGAAGACCAAAGCGGCTCTTCTAAGAACTAAAACATATGTTCTTTGACAAACTTTGCATCAGTTAGACTATGTAATCTGGAACTTCATTTTCTGAGCAATTTTATTAATCTAGATATTATGCTGACGCATTTATTTGGTTTCCCCGAATAACTAACTAACTGAAACAGGCAGAATTTTTTTAATTTCTGAATTTCTACGAATTACAGATATACCCTACTGGCCAAAATTCTATTTTACTCAATTTCTTTGGCTGACTCCCAGAGTTCCCCATCGTATGTGATAGGCGTCAACGTCTAACCTTTAGGTATTACTATGATTTGTATTACTATGATTACTATGAGACCACGATTTGTTCCATGTTTTTACTGAATTAGCGCCCACTAAAACCCTTCGTCATGGCCAGTTGGGCTGCCGATGCTGGCGGCCACGCGCCGCTGTTGCTATTTAGTACGGTCAGTTGGCGCACAAATGCTCGTTATAAGCCGACTGAATATTGATCAGGCGAGGAGACGAAGCTAACTCTGATTGTAAATGATGCAGTCCAGTTCAGTCGAGTCTCGTAAGCATTACTCATCATTCGATTCGCGAGCGATCGAACAGCCGAATCGCAAGCGCTCAATGGACACGATCGCGCTTTGAAACGACTAAGAGGCGCCTTTTGCTTGTAAGAGCTTTGAACAAAGACGGTAACGACGACAGCTTACCCTAAGGTTTTTGGGATGGCCTGCGGATTTTGCTGGATCCGACAGACAAGGGGAGATAGATAACTCGATATGTAGAAGCCTCCTAACTAAGCGTTCAACTGCGAGATGGCTGGAGGATTCAGGCCCATATAATAGGACAAAGTGTCCTCACTACGGTCAATGCGCGGCAATAAGATTGCCTCTCACAAAAATAAGTCTCTAGAATTAACCTACACAAACTTTGCCTCATGACCTATATTTTTCAGATGAATAAGCAGAGCATGGTGAGGTCGGCTTGCGTGCGGCCAAACAATAACGTGATATAGTATGTACGGATGTACATATACACGAAGATCGATACAGAGTTGGATTGAAGGGTTGGCTACCGTCGACATCTGCCCCCTGTGTTTACGAGCCAAGAATTGCATTCGAGAAAAAAAAAAAAATATATATATATATTGGTTACGTCATAGTTTTGAGACAAGTGTAAACTTTACCAGAGTATGTAGCTGAATGATAACCCCACGGGCACCGATATGAATGCTGTCATTGAATTGAGCCGTCCATCCAGCTATACATACATATTGATCTATCTCAAAGGTCTACAACGATGGCTCTTTTTGTAAGTAACGCCTGTTTCATAGACTACCTGCGTTTGAGAATTGGAGAAAAATTGTACGAGGTAAACGTCTCAACGGAATTAGATTTTCTGTTTTCCATTGCGATCCTACATTACAGAACTGTTATGCAGAGCTACAGCGTGTCAAATTAGCGATTGGCTAATTTCTAGCTGATATTGGCACGTCGGCGTATTTCGTTAATGACTCTCGGTTCTACTCGACAACACATGTGGTTAAAAGTAAGCAACATCTCGTACAATCCGATGGCTAACCGAACTGCTACATACGACACCAAGCAAAAAGCTAGATAGTTCCGTAGCTCGAGTTCCCCATCATATCTGAAGTGTTGGCTGTTCCAACGTGATCCAATTAATTTATTTTAGACCCGAGCACCAACTATCATGCGCTTATATACCATCAAGCGCTTATCGTTATATTATAATGATCTCATGCATTTACTAGCTGCGTCCACTGTTGGGTCTTCCCTATTTCACAATAGGCGAGTTCAATCAATTATAATCGTTATTTGTTCTTTGTATATATTGTAGTATTGCCCGATTTAGGCGTAACCCTGCCGACCAATTCGGATATCTAGACAGACAACAACGTTAGCCGCAACGGCGGACACTACAATCCGCCATAACCACCGTCGCAACAACACAACCGCCTGCTGCCATCAGTGGAGCGGGCGGGACCCCACCCAAGCCCAATCCGGTTCCCAAGTCCTTTATCGCAGCTGTGGCCGAGACAACTCATGTCAATATGAGTGCCAAGCAAGTGGCATAGCAGAACAGCACGGCTAGGTGGCACGATGCTTGCAAGGCCCGTCCTGATTTATCGGTGAGGGGAGGCTCAACTAGCAGCTACCGAAAATGAGGGAACGCGCGAATCCCGCCAAGAATCCTGTTGATGCCCTGCCCGGTTGCAGTGATGTCGCGATGTTGCGAGCTCGTTAGCGGAGATTGTGCAATCAATCGATAATAGGGAGGGCAGACGGCTCATTTGCTCGAGGAAGTGAGCCCCGACTAGTTCTGATTTATACAGCGGTTGCGGGGGCCAGTTCTAGGCCGAATATTAGTATAGTATATATATATATATATATATATATATTACAAGGTATTATTGTTTATATTATTTCACACGAGTGTGGCGGACGCTTTTACTGCCAGTATAATAATATTAGGGATTTCCGTTCGAATTATCGCGCCTTTCGAATGACGCACAATCCGAACTACGCGATACAAGGCGTTCATTTTTGGAGTGGCCACGCGGCAGGAACGTGGCTTCCTTTCGAATACCGAGTGGTTTCGATATGATCAGAAAGATGGACACTGCAGCAAAAAATTCAAATTCCGACGAACTGATTCACAGAATCAAGGTAACTTTTGACCAAACTGGAGCTTGGTCCATGAAGTCTTTGTCGGCTGAAACTGGGATTCCTCGGACTACGTGTTATAGAATTATCACCAATATACTAAAGATGAAGAAAATCAATGCAAAATGGGTTCCCCATAAACTGAGTGCTGAGCAGATGAAAATGCCTGTGGAGTGTTCGACATTTAATTTGAAGACTTATATGCAACAAACCAGTCGCTTAGAACACACCGTGTCGATAGACGAGACATGGGTTAGCCTGCATAGACTAAAGCAAAACAGTGGCTCCGACAAGGTGAAGCAGCAGCGTCTGTGGCAGTGCCAGATAGATTCGGACGAAAGGTGTTGATGATACTCGCTCTGGATATCAACGGTGTTTGCTATTACGAAATATTAGCAGCAAACGAAAAACTCAATGCTCCCCGATATCTCGGCTTCTTGAAGAAATTGATAAACAAATTGCGTGGCGATCGACAGCACCGAGTGTGGTTACTCGACGACAATGCAAGACCTCACCGCACTGCTGAAATTACGGCCTGGATGGAGGGGAACAATATTGAGCGATTGCATCAACCCTCATATTCTCCTGATTTAAGCCCATGTGATTATGGTTGTTTCCATGCATTAAAGAGGGCAAAAGGTGAGGTTCTATATGCAAACATCGACTTATTCAAAGAAGCAATAGATAACGAAATTATAAATGGAAATGCAAATTGTAAATATTTGGCTATTTCAGAACTCTCAGACCGATGTGTGAATAAAGCTGGGGAGTACCCCTAACTCATACCAAAAGATCTTTGTTCTAACTCATTTAGTTAAAAAGTTACTGGCATTTAAAGAGCGGCAAGTTCGAACGGAATTCCCTAATATCTCAGATCACGAAGACTAATTTTTATCGTTGCTCTGTAAGAAATTATCACGACGAGCATTACTACAAGTATCTGTTTATACGTTGTTCTTACAACCCGCTATTGGGGATGGCGCCGCATCATATGTGCTCGTACAAACAAACCCGTCTCGAGGGATGAGGTCCCGGAGGTAAACCCGTGTGGTTTTTTGTTGTCTGCCAAACTTGTACATAAATTGACGCCATGACACAACTTAGTTGATTTATAATTAAGCTAATTTGCACAGTTCACCCACCTTCCATTGATCTTCTTCCCTGTTCGAGCGCTTATGTGGAACGTTTTGCCACCCCACAGTTTAGTGGGGTAACGTGAACAATTTAAAGCGACTCAATAAACAATAAACCGGTGGCGATAGTGTCTGTGGTTTCCCTGATTAAATTCCCCGACGATACAATTCCATGAAAACTCACATTGGGTCTCCCCACCGTCTCCTAACGTAAAACTGGCCTGGAGTAGGCCCTCGGCCACGCAGATATACAGGAACCATGAGGTAGGTATATCATCAGTTGGCCCTAAACAGCTTCCGATCAAACCAAGATCATGAGTGAATGACTCAATGGTTGCACATATGTACATACATAGTGACATCGGTTTTGGGTCTGTATCACAAATTGGTTAATGTACATAGAGCCAAATGTGAGCGGAGCAAGTTATAAGCGCACAGGCGACACAGAACATAGTATCAAATAGAAGCAGGTCGACTTGAACTGCTAAGTGTTATGTTGATCTTCAAACGTGCGTGCGTTTGAAGATGTATACGATCTGTATACGATCTACCGGACATGCTCTAGCTTCATGTCCGACTCAACGTCACACCGACAGACAGCGCGGTGTTACCCTGAAAGGACGAAGATGAAAGACCGCGGCCTGGTAGGGTCAGTTTCGAATATACGTTGCAAGATTACGATCGGTACACAAGCATCGTCATCCATCCATATGCTGCGTTGGTAATATCCTTTGAGTAGATGTCATGTTAACTACTATCTACGTGGCAATTAATCTTATCGCTCCGTACGGTGTAGACGGTCCATTTAAACATGAATTGCATTTGAGTTAAGCGTAACGATAATGAAGTCGCTCATACGCTCTCTCACTCTCTCTTTTTTCTTTCTTTGTGGCTGCTCTGTATCTCCGTGTCCCTGTGAGCCTGTTTGTGTCGTATCCACTATTCGGGAGTCATCGTCGATTGATTGATGGATAGATCCCGAAACTCGGAATCATCCAGCCAGTCAACGTGCGACAGGCACTCAGCGATATCAGCCTACTAGTAAGCTATATAATATTATATCATATTAGATTATGTATATCTAACAAATGAGAGCGTTTTCAGTGAGCGCCGACGCCACAGCCCTCATACCCTCTCGCGCGAACAGCTTTCTGGTAGTTATCCAGCGTTACGGACGATTACATTGACAGAGACGACTCCGGCAGCAGCAGCAGCAGAAAAAGTAGTTTTCACTGGGGGTGTCCTGTCGCCTCGACTTCACGACTTCACGACTCAGTCAGTCAGCCAGTCATCGAATACAACAACAACAATAACATCAGCAGTAGTAGCAGCAGCAGCAGCAGCAGCAGCGGCGGCGACTGTAGTGTGTCGCTCCGACGTCAGTGACGGCGTCAGACGACGCAGCGCGTCAAGTGCACTCACTCGACCTGATGTGCCTCGCCGTGTCGACGACTTCGACGACGACGACGACGATGATGACGATGACGGTGAGGACGAAGCACGAGTTTCGCTCAGCTCTTTTTGGCGGCGGGGACTTCAGCAACTTCTAGGGTTCGTCGGCTTCACGACGATGAGTGGAACGACGGTGCTCAATGCTGCTGCTGCTGCTGCCGCCGCCGTTGTTGCTATATCTGGTGTTAATATTGTTGTTGCAGCAGCAGCAGCAGCAGCTGCCGCAGCCGTCGTTGGTGTTGGTGTTGTTGTTATCGCTCTTGGCGTTGTTGTTATTGTTGTTGCTGCTGCTGCTGCTGACCGAAGAGGTGGATCGACGTCGACGCGGACCCCGCTCCGCAGGGCACAGGCCCGCACGTTCACATCAAGGAGGCGTCGTACAGGTGAAGAACCCTTCTTGCGTTTCGTTCGACTCGTCTGTCTGTCTGATGTGGTTTCGTCTGTGTCTCAATAGTATGTCCCTGTGTGTGTGTGTATGTGTTTCTCAGTGCCAATCTGAACGT
This sequence comes from Stratiolaelaps scimitus, assembly GCA_019614645.1. Classification (NCBI taxonomy): domain Eukaryota; kingdom Metazoa; phylum Arthropoda; class Arachnida; order Mesostigmata; family Laelapidae; genus Stratiolaelaps; species Stratiolaelaps scimitus. Next base: position 425,623 of record JABWDB010000031.1, on the reverse strand, counting down.
GTAGAATCTTGCAGTGGTAGAACCCGACGATGCGCTGCAGTGACAGACGCTGAAGACACCAACAGTCGCCATCTCAGCGTATCTCTCCTCTCCTCATTGGCTCATCGCTCGCTCGCTGACTGTCGATCTGTCTGACCGACTCAGTCGTTGGCAACTGACAGACACTGCTGCTGCTGCTGCTGCCGCCATCCAGCAACATCCAGTTCTTCGCCTGCTCGACAATCGTACCCAATGGCTGATGACGATGGTACTGAATCGCATTGCCGTGCCATCAGTGCCTGCATTGAACGACCGAGACAGAGAGAAGCAGCTTGTGGCAGTGGCCAACTAGCAGTGTTATTACTGCTACGGCTCTTTCGTCTGAGTAGCAGCAGCAGCAGCAGCAGTAGCAGCGTCAAGAGCTTGAGCGGGACCATCCAAAGTCACAGCAGCAGTAGACGAGGTTCGTCTGCCAACAACAGGGGGCGAACACACAGCAACAGCAGCAGCAGCAAAGGAGTCAGAAACGCCGACAATCGAATGGCTGGCTGGCTGACTGACCAGCTGTAGAGAACGGAACAAATGAGCTGCCTCTGAAACCACCGCCGCAGCCGCCGTCGCCGCCGTCGTCGTCGTCGTCGGCCAAGCACAAGTAGTGACTTCTTCGGTCGGTTTTCAGTATCGCTGCCTGGTCGTTCGTTTGCTCGGCCGGCCGGCCGGCCGGCCGCTCGGATTCAGATTGCGGCAGTGCGTTTCCGCGCACCGGCAACACGCTACAGGACACTCACTTCACTGTCTGGGTTCGGTGGTCGACGTCGTCGTCGTCGTCACCATCGCTTAGTCAAGCGCTGCCCGCTGACGGGAGTTGGACGAGCAGAATCGGCCGTTGGGTTTCGTGGTTGGTTGGTTGGTTGGTTGAACGAGGACCGGCAAAACGACGATCGTCCAAGTGGCTGCAAAGATTCGCATGGCGGGTAGTGAGCATCGCTATGGGAGTGTCGACGGATTCTAGTCAGAAGAGAGAGAGAGAGAGAGAGAGACAAAAAAAATCAAGAAAAAAAAGGGAGGAAGATGAAGAGAAGATGACCCCAAGTTACTCGACGATGTGCGATTGATCGACTAACAACTGATCGACTGAGTGAAGACAAAAGACAAAAAACGCACACTCAGCTGAAAAAGAATGGCCACCACACCACAACGGCAAGGTGCAGCTTAACCATCGAGCATTATATATATATATATATATATATATATATATAAGTACAACTCGTATAAGTAAAAAATATTATAATCATATATATATATATATATATATATATATATATATATATACTCATATTTATTTCATCACTTACATTGACTACGTATATGGCATCCACGGGACTCGAACCAACCCACATCCGGCCCTTTACAGATATTAATATATATAATATATTTTATTTGAGAGGATGCCTACTCATGATGTTACAGACGCAGAAACGAGAAGAGGGGGATATATGAACATTTTGATGTAGGCGTATAACTGTGCGAGGACGTTGTTGTACGGCAAACTACAGGAAAAACGTAATGTAACGTCCCGATCCAATTTATTCCTTCGCACCGTGTGGCAATGAGTGGTGACGACAAAGACAACAGCCATTCCACGCGCGGAGTTTCAATGGGACAATCAATAAACGTCGACCGAATGCGATTTTACTTTGAGGACGTGTTGTATTCGCTTTTCCGTGTCGAAATCGTCCAATCGGCTTTGTAAGGCACGCGTGTGTACGAGCGTTTTATTGGCCTACACGTCAACCCCCGGAGCAATCAGTCTTCGTTCGCGGGCAGCGTCGCTTCAAGCAATGCCGATTGGTCGACGCATGCGATCGGAACAGCCACCAAAGGCTTGGGTTTGACCTCTGACATACGGCAACAGTTCCTGTGTGCGATGATGAACAGGGACAACATAGACTACCATGGATTTTACAGTCGTCTACTTAACAAGGGATGTATGAGGTCCACAAATTTCCGTATCACACTGCATGCATTTGGACATGTATATATACATATAAATATACATTTTTTTTTGTATATATGCAAACGATATATTGTTGCACATACTACTGTAACCCGTACAGACTGACCTTTAAAGCACGAACATTTTGAAAATAGGATAATAATGATAATAACAATGTAGAAAGCAAGCTGACTATAGTCAACGAGAAGGGTTGAAGTATAACTTTATCCTGGGCCGATTTAACTGACTCAAGTCAAATGTTAAATTCATACATGTAGTGTTCCATAATGTGGTAATTACAGCTGTATAACGTACAGGGCGCGTAGATCAAAGTGATACATCATTGATACATAGCAGCGCACTAAAGTTGAGAGGTTTTTCATTTCAATCCGAGTGACGCAAACTGTATAGCGCAATCTTAGGCGGTTATGCCACCGTTCGATGGAAATCGCTCGATGTTGTTGAATGTCCTTTAGTATATGCTCACGAAATGGAAGCTCAGAGGAGCGGCGTTGTAGCTCTCAGCTTGGCTGGCAATCAGGCATAACCTATGCGATAGTCAAGACACCTGAAACGTCTCGGAGTGGATATGTAGGCTATTCGTGTATCGGGCTGTGAGAAGATACAAAGGGGACAGGCAGCATTGACATGGGCGGTCCGTAACCGCGGACTGCAGCGTACGCATCGAACGTGAACAAGGTGAGATACCGGTTGATGCGCAAAGCTCGACGGAGCGGTAGAAATCTGGCAAACGGCACGAACATCTCAGATTGCCGTGTTCAAATGATACCTGCACAGTGATCTGCATAGAGAGAAAAATGGCTATAAGATCGAAGTTTCAGTCACAACGGCCAAAACCATAGATCGTACGGTATTACATTAAAAGGGAACGTCTCTTGACCTCGGCGGAGTGGTAGCAAACTGGCGAACCTTCAGTGTTCAGTGGTGAGACCACAATCAGGATCGAACGAACGGTACACGAACAGAACGGTTGTTTGTTGCTAGAGATATGTGGGGGGCGGTTATTTGGCACAATGAAGAGGTCGCTTGCACTCAGGGGCCGGCATAACAGCTTCCCGTAGGGTTCTTCGATCGTGTTTGTCTCGAAAGATACCGGATGAATGGAGCTGCTTACCGCGAATTGGCTTTGGAGGATTGACTGAAGCCCTGGACACACGCCCACTTCGGGAACAGGACATGGAACTCTCCATAGGACTCCACGCCTGCCCACAAACCCAGAAATGGCTCACCCAAAATGTCCCCTGGTTCATTCCTTCAGGACAATGGGCCCCCCCGCTCGGCCGACTTTGCTTCGCTGGATATCTCCGGGGAATTTAGAAACACAAGGTGTCCTGCAAAAAATACCCCACCTCGGAATCCCTGCAGGACCCTATTATAAAAGAGTGGGCGAAAATCTCGGACCATATCGTTTTCGGCACCACTGAAACCTTCGATCACCGATTAAACACCATTGTCAATCATCAAGGAGGTTACGTAACGGCAAAGGGTAACCGAATCTGTGTCCATAACATCAGAGGTCCCTCAAATTGATTCGGTAAATTTTACTATATTTTGACCGGTTTCTCTTTACCGTTTCTTTGAATGAGCTAGTGTCACCAATTATGTTTCGCTCACGTGCGTTTGATCCGCAATTAGTTATAGGATCATATATATATATATATATATATGACTTGGAAATCAACGGGGCGTTCCAAGACCTATTCGAGAGTAGTCCATTTTACTGACTGGAGAATCGGAGATGTGTACTTGCTTCCAGCTATTTTCGATGTTGATATCACTACTTCTGACTAAATTGTGGCATCAATGGATTGTCATTCTAATGTACTGTACAAAACATTCGCGGGTTTTATCATGGTAATGACCTTCAGCGATTTTCCAACCCCGTCAATTTTTCGCTGACTCCATTCTTACAGCAGCATTACGCGCATCTTATAGTATCCACCATCCAACGTCCACCAGAGCGCACGAGATCGATGCTGGCCGACGATAATTCACGTGTGACAAGAACGGAACTTTAACTGGGTGGATTCGCTGGATCTTGATAGTAGACGTTGTTCCTTCCCGAACTAATTCAGTCTCTTGGTCATGTTCCCGCGATATCAGCCCTCGCCATTCAATTCTCGTCGTATTTCTCTCGCTGTGTCTCTCCCACCGAGGCTTGCCACAGCAGACAGGCGCTGATGAGCGTTTAGCTTAGCTTATAGCTCGCAGGCTCGGGCCACCGTTGCCTCGTTCACTGCTTGGCTCTCTGTTCGAGCTGAAGCGGCCGCTCGGTTGGACTCTCTCTCTCTCTCGCTCTATCCAGCTACCTACCTATTCACCAAACACACGCTGCTGCTATTATATATATATATATATATATATATATATATATATGGCTGGCTGGTGTCCGCCGATGTCGATCCGCTGCGAGCTAGCTTCATGTGGCTAGCTCACTAGCCGGCATTGTGCTGCTGCTGGTCTTACTGATGCCGGTCATGCTGGTCATCCATTCATTCATCCATCCAGCTATCGTTGAATCGTTGCCGCCCAGTGGTGGTGGTGGTGGTGGTTCTATTTTTGGCCGGTTCGTTCTACAGAGCTGGCGGCCAGCGGGCGCCTCTCACCTTCATCTTGTTCATCTCCGTCGTCCGTCCTCTCGCTCTCTCCGCTCATTCGCCTCCGTTGGGTCTCTCTGTCTGTGGCGCTTGCGAGCCAGCGAGCGAGCGAGCGACTGGTCGGTCGGTCGCTCGATTGCTTGGTTGGTCGGCCCTTGCTTGTTTTCTGTGTGACGACGATCTATCTACGATGAGAGGGGCGGCGGTGGCGGCGGTGGCGGCGGCGGCGGCCTTCGAAGCAACGAACGAAAAAGCCTTCTCACTCACTCCTCTCAACAGACAAGAGCGAGCCACCATCACATACATTCATTCATCCATCCATCCAGCAATCCATCCATCCATTCACTGCAGCGCAGCCACCACGACTGGCCCTACCAATTCATCTATTGCTGCTATTATATTACTACTGTTGTGCTACAACAACGCTTGCCATGGTGGCTGTTCCATGGCTGGCATTGGGTACACACAGACCGTCACACAGACAAACTGTCGAGAAATATGAAGCTGACGGTTCTCTAGCGTTCGCACTCATTGGGTGAGTAAGTGTGCTCTTAGGTGGCCGTGGTTGTGTGTGTAACTGTCCCTGTATATATCTAAGAGTCACGGAGTGAGTGTGCTATATGGCGAGCCAGATCGTCTATAGCAAACGCCAGCAGCTCGTAGCAGCAGCAAATGCAGCTATGGGAAGGAGGCTGCCTGCCTGCCCAGAGAGCCAACACAGACTGATGCTGCCCATGTTGTTGTTGTTGTTCATTCTTGCTCGCTCCTGCTGTTCTTGCAGTGGCCGTCCGTTCATCCGCTGTTCGGTCCGCTCGCTCGCTCGTTGTGTGGATAGATCGACCGACAGGCAGGATAGAATGCGAAAGAAACGAAGCCAGTGGCCGTCAACCGGGCCAAGAAAGACCCCGCTGCTGCTGCTGCTGCTGCTGCCAACTGATATACAGCAGCCGACAGGCAAGCAGGCAGACGGGCAGGCAGAATAGCACACGAAAGAATACAACACGCTTAGAGCTGTTGTGTTGAGCGGGGCTTGGCGATAGTCGTCGCTCGGTCGGTTGGCTGGCTGGCTGGCAGCCCGCCACTCACACACACACACACACGCCCAGCCAGCGACATAGCCATTAACATAATCTATCCTACAGACAGAATGGATAACTGGCGCAAAGTCGAGGCGCTATCGTCGCCATGTTGCCGCTCAAATGACCGAGGCCGCTCACAGGGGGCGCCACGCTCGCTGCCGACAACAACGAACAGATCGACAGACAGACAACACACAGTGGCGACACTACGAGAACTAATAACAAGAGGAGGACGACGACGACGAGAAGGAGGAGGAGGTTGTCACGAAGGAGGGCGAACAGGAGAACGGCCGAAACGGCGGCGGCGGCGACGGCGACGACGACGACGACAACAACAACAACGACGACGACGACGACGACGATGAAAACAACGACAACAACGCCAGAGGCGGATGATGATGATGATGGCGATTGAGGGCTGTGCGGGCACCCTCCCCTCACCTCGCCTTCACTTCGCTTCACTTCACTTCGTTTCTTCCTTCGCTCCACTCTTCCCCCTGGGTGGTGGAACACCAACACCACGAAAGCGACCCCGGGGCGAGGCGAGATCGGAATGGCAGCGGGGGTGTTCCCCTTTTGGGAAAAGGGATAGAAGGAAATGGGAAGTGGGGAGACGGAACACCGAGGGACTCGGGGGTAAGGGGGGGTGGGGGGGCTACAAACGACAGAGGGATGTGTGTGTGTGTGGTGTTGGTGGGGGACTCAGAGGGAAGGTACAGGGTGGAAAGGGAAGCGGGGAGAGCGACCGATGTCCCCAGGGAGCAGTGGTAGTAGTAGTAGTAGTAGTAGTGGTGGTGGTAGTAGCGAGAAGAGAACCCGAGCGAAGAGGGCGTTGGGGAGATCGTGGGGTGGAGGATAGGGAGCGCCGAGTGATGGCAGGGGGATAGGGGCTGGGAACGAACGAGTGGAAGGATCTACGGTAGAAGAAAAAGAGAAGGAAAGGAAAGGAGAGAGAGGGAGAGAGAAAGAGGGCGGGTGAGGGGGGAGGGCGCGTGGGGCTGGGCAAGAATCCTGGGAAACCTGGGTCGGGCGAACCCAACGAAGCAGCCAGGACGAACGCAGGCCATGGGGCATGGCCCGGCACGGGGCAGGCCAGCCAGCGAGGACGAGGGGAGAATTTTCCCTACCCTCTGCCTGCTGCTGCTGCGAACGGCGACGGCCTGTGTCAGCGCAATGGTTGGCTCCCTCCACTCGGTTCTGCGTTTGCTGCTACTTGAAATGTGCTGACTTTATTTCCTACCACTTCGCTGTCTTCTTCTTCTTCTTCTTGAACTACTTCCTTCTTCATTTTCGTTTTGTTCCTCCTCCTCTTGGTGAAGACAGAGTCTTCCATCTGTCTGTTCTTCATCTGTTCTTTGCATTTTCCCCTCTTGTATATCCACCGTTTTGCTGCTGTATTCCGGCTGTTTCACTCTGTGCAGTCCATGCGTCTGCCCTGCTCGCTTGCGTCTCTACCTCGTCGGTGTGTAGCGCCTGCTTCTTGATGCCGTCGTCTGTCTGGCTACCGCTTTCTCTGTCTCTTAACGCCGTTGAATCGAGAAAGAGAGTGAGAGAGAGAGAGGTCTACCTTCGGTTGGTTTGCTGTGACGTCAGACTTGGCTGACTCGTCAGGCCGAACGCATTTGTTTGCCGGTCCCGAACTTGGCTTTGAACCGTACACAAGCGTCAGGCTACGAGTGACCTGATCGCAAAAGTGAAAAAAGAGGTCCGCCGAATGCCACTACAGTCATGGATAATTCACCTAGAAGATCCTGTAACCTCATCGTCATCATCGTTGATAGTCTAATCGTCCGGGATGACAACAGCAGCAGCAGCGGCAGAAGTAGCGCTGCACCAAAACACAAGTGGCTGTCTTGAGGAAAATCTATTTGAGAGTTCCTTACTAAATCGTACAGTCAACATACAAACATCTCATTGAATACAAATGAAATATCACAGTCACCAAAAATTGATCTGTGCATATGTTTGCGACATCGAAAGGCATCCGATTGCAATGCTCATCCGACGACGGCAGCACACAAAGTCATTAGGTGTTGCGAGGATGTTCAAGGCCCCCCACGTTTTGTGTTCAGTTCATCGTTCCTCGTGATGATCAATCATTTTAGTTTAACCAATGATAATAACATAATATTATTTTCATTACGATGATATGCCTCCTGCCATCTTTCCGCTGTGCATGTCCCGCCGTTCTCAAACCATCTACGTACGTGTAGTCATTACCTTTGCTAGTTTGTTCCGATCATTGTCTGTATTCATTACGCACCGGCAGATATACATATATATATATATATATATGTATATATTGTATTGATATTTACATTATTCTCATGATCATCATCCTCATTGTCGCCATCATTCGCAGAAGCAGGAGCACTATCAGGGGATGGCGCGTATCATTCCTCCTGAGCTCGATGCTATCCTCCCATCTATTCCCCTCGTACAGTTCCTTTATCCTTTGTCCTGCCTGGAGCAGCAGCAGCAGCAGTCCCTTCCAGGTCGTTCTACACCACGGATCGGCAACCGGCCGATTATCGCCTTGTGTCACCACTGCTGTTCGCTGTCCACTTTTACACATTCGACTCCCTCAAGGAATGGCTGCTGATGCGGCGACGACGACGATGATGATGACGACGCCTATTTCCCCGCATTGGCCAGAGAAGAAATTGACAGCGAGAGGAGACGATTGTCAGCGCATCTGTCAGCCGAGCCAACAGAGTGCATTAACAATAACGCATAGAGCGTCGATTAGGAGAAGTAAGGGAAGGCGATACATGGTAAAATAAAATAAAATTAAGTAGACTGAGTTAAGTACGAGGCGGCGGCAGGGGGGGATGGGGGTGATCTGGTGGCATCGACTATTGTACTAAAAGGCAGCAGGTGATTTCTACGGCTGTCGCAGACATACGTAGGTGTATATGCTACTTATAATCATAATAATAACCCTAGACCAAACGAGAGAGAGAGAGAGAGAGCTGACTAGCTCAGCCGGCCGAAGAGGAAATCCAACAGTTTCAACAGGGTGTCCATGTGAGTGTGTGCGTGTGTCTGTGTGTGAAGTGCCTCCTTTTGTCTTGTGAGCAGCATCAGCCTCCTTTAGTGCTTTATTTATTTCTCTCTCTCTCTCTCTCTCTTCTTTTCATTGGCTCGCTCATTCAGTTCATCGTTGTGTACCATACAATGCCTATTGTTGCTGGACAGTAATTCAAAGCCAGGAGTGACGGAGTGATATCATCCCTCCCTCACCCCCGCCGTCCCCCGGCCATGTGGAGCGACACGGACACACAAACCAAGAGAGAGAGAGAGAGAGACGAAGCAATCGGCACTAGGCTCGTGGAAAGCCAGCGGCGCCGGCAGCGCCATCTAGCTGATAACACTTCAGCAGGCGAAATACCAAGTTTATTAAAGGTACAACGCGCACATATTAGAACAGACAGACCGACCGACAGACCGACCGACCCGGTCGACTGCGACGACGCGCCGCCAACTGACGGCGGCCAACGAACGAACGAACCTAAATAGAAGAGGCCTCCTAAATCCCCTCCCTCCCCTCCCTGCCCTCCCCCTCTATTCGTCCACCTCGTCCCCCTCGTGTGTGTTAGCCAACGTTGATGAGTGGATGGAACATAGATAGATGCAGATGGGTTGGATAGAACATGACAGTTAGTTCGAGCGACCGACCGACCGACCGATCCACGCTTCTCCCTGTGGCAGTAAATAAAGATGGTGCAGCGGTTGGTGGCTCTGTTTCTCTGTTCGTCGGGTTATCGATTATTATTATTCTTATATTTGCACGCGTGTAGAGAGGGTGGAACGCCGCCCGGCAATGCTTGTTTATCCCACCGTATATATATATATATATGTATCAAACAAAGATTTATATCTATATATATATATATATATATATATCGAACAAAGATTTATATCTATATATATATATATATATATATATATATATATATGTGAACTTTAAGCATGCTATTGTGACACAGGGCTTTCGTCGCAAATGCAGCAGCTGAATACAGCAATTGAAAAAGAACTTGAATGCACTGCAAACCATATAATAAACAAAACATATCGATAGATTAGGCACATCGGTGTAAGGGCTCTTACAACAGCAAAAACAAGAGGGATATCGCCTCGAAGCCGGGGCAGCATAGTAATCAAGGCGGGGCCTTCATTTCCACTAGACATCACTGACCACAAAGATCGAACGGATGAAGAATAATAATAATGATATGGTCAACCTTAATCCTGTTGCGCTATCCAGAAGAACGACAGATGAGATGAACGGATGCCGTTGCCTCCCGCCTCGAACGGTTTTGTTCGAAGATGGGCCGTAATAACGTCCGCTATAGCAGACTAAATGGAAGCCTCGGGTCGCTGCTTCTGCTGGATAGGCGCAGACGACGACACCTTCGATTGGCGCGGATCACGCTCGGGTCGTGGCCACCGCTCACTACGCTAGGATGATCCGGGTCTATTGTTGTTGCTCCTGTTGTTGTTGTTGTTGTTATCGTCATTGTGGATGTCGTAATCCCATCCCGGCTGACTGCGTAGTAGCAGCGATCGTACCTCGGGTGGCCATTCAGCTAAATAATAGAATGGTTGAAATAAAGAATCGTAGATAGACAGATAGATAGAAACAACGACAGAGATGATTGATGTACGGATCGGTTGACGGATGATCATTAATTGATGGGTAGACGCAGGACTTATATGAATAACAGTGGTTGTGTATGTCTCTGCGTTAGTGTGCAGCGACGTCGTCTTGCGCTGTTATCGTCACCAATAGTACCAGTTACTGGTACTTCAGCAGCAGCAGCAGCAGTGACCCAAGCAATTCATAGTGTGACGTGCAAGTACACAGGCAGAGACACAGACGGAGATAGATAGAGAGAGAGTAAGGAAACATTCATTCATTCAGTCAGTCTGCCTTGCCCTGCCTAGTAGGTATACACACACACACACACACAAACAAATAAACAAACACGCACACACACACACACAAACAACAAATGATCTGTATGACAGGTGCTACTGCTTTGACTGCTTTTTGAAGTTGTCATCGTCTGCTGTAGTTGTTTGTCTCTCAGTCGTCGACTTCACCGATCCAATGGCGACCAACAACAACAACAACGAACGAGCAGCGACGTCCCTTCAAGCGGAACTCCAGCGGGCGATCCACTCCTCGAATTTGCCCATGTACCTATATTAGAATGGCGATGATGATGATGATGATTATGACGACGAGGAAGAAGAGGTGGTGACAACAACAACAACAACAGCATGATGACAAAGGACAACAAAGCGGGAAGAAAGGATAGCGATGAAGAACTATTATACCGAAGACCTATTATAATCATCGAGTCAAAGATAAGAAGAGGACACTACAGCGGAGAGAGAACGAGAGAGAGAGAGAGCATGTTCACCTTATTATAATGATGATCGTGCTGATGATAAGGGCTGTAGCCGGGGCGCGGGGAGGGCAGCAGCAGCAGCAGCAGTAGCAAGTAATATAATATGGAAGAGCTACAAGAGGCGGTGAACCAAGCGACCAGAGATAATTGGCAGCCAACGGTATGTTTCGGAGGGGAGACGGTGAGCGAGCGTTCGACGGACGCGGGACAGTGCAGTGGAGGGGGCCACGCCGTTGGCGGCTATTCCCGAGCTGCGTTACGCTTGGGGCTGCTCGGCGCTCCACCGGATTGGACGTAAGTGCGTAAGGGACAAGTGCTGAGGCGGCGAAACAAGCAATCAAGTGACTGCATAGATCTACAGATGGAGACACTGCTCGTACAGCTTAAAGGGACTTGATGGAAGTAACAACGACAACAGATGCGCCGAGACAATGGGAGACCCGCGTCGTTAGCGTTGCATCGAATCGTTATGGCCTCCTCATGCTTGTGTTCGACACTCGCTCGACAATGGCAAACGACAGTAACAGACCTGGGGTGGTTCACATCGACCGAGCGGTCGGCTGCTTGACCGCAGGAACATTCGGCCTGTCGGTGTATGAATATGTGTGTTTGTGTATGCGTCTCGTAGGATTTCCTTATATTTAGGAACTCTGCATTCAGTATGAGCTTCTCGGCAACCGTTAAAAGTACATAATCTATAGGTGATTTTTTGTCATTCCATAAAGTGAAGTGGACGATGTTAGCGATGCGTGGAACGGCAAGTGCCGGCAATGAAGTCTGCACAAAATTGATTGACTAGCATAAATGATATGAATAATTTCCAAAACAACTGAAAAGCATTGCTCTAAATTTTTCACACACAGTTCACCGTGATCTTCCGTTACTTCAGGTAACAGAGAGGTCAAAATGCCGTTCAGGGATCTCATAAGCGTACGTATTATTTATATATATATATATATATATATATATATATATATATAATTATGTATAATAAGCGTTGACGATTTCTTATTTGATTTGACTATTATCTATGCGCGTGCTGAGGATCAGAAACAAATTAGTTGCAGTAATTCCCACAACAATCGGAATGCATAAGCGCTTTATTTCTTTTTGATGTAGACAGAATTATATGAGATATAATGTCCGCAGTCAACCACGACATACGCGTACAGGGGTATGGATTAGAAAATGTGCTCAAAATGCCTGGAAGCAGTTTGCATCGCTCGATATCGATATTCCGCCAACCGTGCCAACATGCGGGGGCGCATCCGCCCTGCTGGACACAATACGTATGACATATAATTTCTATTATGGTTATTATTATTTTGACCCCATTAACCAACTACTGTCACGTTGTGTCGCTGTCAATAGTGCGCCTGCAAGTTTCGACCCGCGTAGGCCTTGTGGCGCATCTCGCTCAATATGCCGAGATGTGTATACACACATATGCCTGGTCATTCATCCGCCTCCATGTTTCACTGCACGTGATTAGGACGAGTTAGAGCAGGATGCGGGCTGATTTCTCTCCAAAGGGGGGGATAGCTTCTTGTCGCTTCCGCTCGATTGATTCCAATGCTCCACTCGACGATTAGAACGTGACAGGCCCTCTTGCCGCCGGCGCCGCCGGCGCCGCCTCCTTCCACTACTTAGCGAAACTAACTATGCCGCGTATCGAGGATGAGCCTTTGTTTCTTGGCATTCGCATGGCTACGCCTCGAAGAGATCTACCGAGAATATGGTGGGTCGAATATTCTATACAGATATAATATATTCAGCAATTCTGGCGAATACATTACATGAGCACCTTCCGAAGTGACGTACCGCTTAGACATACATGAATAAGTTTGGATAATGGAACATTTCTATAAGTGTGATGTGTAGTAATGATTATGTTGTACATTACACAACGATTGCGTTTGAAATCTTTCTTTCTGCATCTTTGAAAATCGCTTAGGTGACAAATATCTTCTTCAACTCGTCTGACTATCGTACGTGATCTCAGGTGTTGAAACTCTCTCTCTCGCGAGCGTCGATGACGTCGTCGTCGTCGTCACTCCACAGACGCAGAAGATGCTAGCCGCCATTGGACGCATGCAAATCGTGTAGCCGTATTACTGATTGTCTTGACAATTACCACAAACGTATGGCGAAACGACACGCGCTAACGTGGTCTATTGGTCGACAGCAGAAGCTGCTGCTGCTGCTGGTGCTGCAGCAACTACAGCCATGAAGTCATAAAAGTCATATTTCGGTTCGATCTTCCGGTCAAATGAGTCCTGAGTCAGAGATCGACGAAGTCAGTCGTCGTCGGCGGCAGCGGCGGTGCCGCCGCCAATGCAGTTACTGTTCAACAATGAAGAAGTGGACAGAAGTGAATGATTGACTGATTAACTGATGATTGTCGATCGGTGACCTCGATTCGTGACCGCCGATTCAAACTCTTGCGTTATGTTCGTCTGTCGGCCTCGATTGTTATTTATGTTTTATGTATTGTATTCATGTAGAAGCTGGCCTCACAAGCTGATATATATATATATATATATATATATGATGATATGGTTCGTGTGAGCCCCTCGTGTTGCGTTGCACCCTATTGTGTTGCTTGCCACTGGTGCTACAGCCTGACCGCCGCCGCTGCCTCCGCCGCTGTCGCTTTTCTTTCACTTCGTTTTCATCTTTCTTTTTTCTCTTCGAATGAATGCATTCATTCGTTCGTTCGTTCGTTCACCATTACTTTGCACCCTCATCATCGCGCCGCTCGCTCGTGTTCCCCGCTCGTCCCCCTGATGCTGCTGATACTCGTCCGTCCGTTCGTTCGCTGGTTGCTGGTCGCTGCAGTGGCGAGCCGCTGCAGCCGCAGCCGCCGCCGCTGCCGCTGATTCGTCGTCAAGGACATTCGCTCGTCGCCTAGGCCCTCAAACGACCGAGCGCGAGCGAGCGACCGACCGCCGTGAGCCAGCACGTTGCTGCTGCTGCTGCTGTGACGACGACGACCATAGAATACCACGGGAGTGGTTCGACGAGCGACGACCAGCAGCTCTGTAGCTTGCAGTGGTGGTGGTAGTGGTAGAAATAGTACTCGTAGTAGTAGTAGTAGCAGCAGTAGTATACATTCCACTAGCGACGTGCCCTGAATAGCTAGATATATATCCGTCCACTCCAACGGTCGCACTCGTCTCGTCTCTTCTCATATAAACATCGTAGGGCCGTCGGCGATGCCGCTAACTCTGCTGCTCTCGAATGCTACGGCTGATGCCACGACACGGCTAGCCAACAGCAGCAGCAGTAGCAGCGCTGCGCTGCGAGACGCCTCGCTAACTCGAAAGGCGTCCTGAGTTGTCCCGGTCGAGCTGGTCGAAATCTCGTTGCTCTCGACCAGGAATCGCGCCATAGAGACAATGTCGTGTCGATGTTTCTCGCCGCGGTGGCCGGGCGGGCCGCGCGGCGAGAAGACGAACACCAAGAGATCGGCCCTTGGCCGTCCATCCGTTCACAGCAGCTGTGACAAATAGGAAGGCGACGCGGAGCGCCATTTAAACGTCCGAAGGGATGAAGCCAAAAGGAAAGATATAGGATGAGGAGACAGGGGGGGGGGATATGTTGGAACGATGGTCGACTTTTGGGCTTTGTGAAGACACGAACAACATGGCAAAGCAGCCAACAAACACGTGGGGCTCGAACGTGCCACTGGCTAGCACTAGATAGCTGCTGTGGTTAGCGGTTGGCTATTCGTTCTTTAAAGGATTTGTTTTGCCGTCTCTGTCTCGCAGAGACTATGGTTGTCGTTAGGGTGGCCGGTGATCAACAGTGGAATCTCCATGTCGATCTACGATCTAGCGAATGTTCATGCTGGACGTTGCTGGACAAAACACAATCTCTAATTTTGGTCACAGATGATAATGACTAGCAATTAGCGAGAGGCAGATATTATATATATATATATATATATATATTTATATATTATGTACAGAGAGAGAGAGAGAGAGTTTTGATATGAGTGATGATCTGTAACAGACATATGTCCCTATCGAGATGTGATGACGAGTCCGCAATATGTGGCGTCTGCCCATATCAGATGGGTTCTTGAAATGTGTAGCGTTCCATCTGTTTTTAGGTCACCTAAATTGTGAGGCTGCCATGTGTCTCATCACGTTCGGTGTGTGTCATGAAGATAGAATCAAATGCCTATTTAAGTGATGCATATTAACTCGCTTCGTAATCCGACCGCTACACTCGAAGAGCATCGTATGTCACAAATGACAGTTAATAAGAGCGTTCATCAATCGTATCCGCTCTGTTGACACGTTTTGAGATCATTACCTTTTTATTGAATTACTAATATTATTGTTTATTATTGAAACAAAGCGCCGAAAATTATTCCCCAGACCATGTGTGTAAACGACATTTGCGTATATTAGTGAGTATACCTATGAGATGCCAGAGGCGCCCTCGGCTTATGGGCACACTCACTAACTTCACGTTCAAAAATCAAACGTGAACTTCGAACGTGGAGAGAGCGTTTCACTGTCTACATCTCTACTGTGTAACCATTTAAGTAGTGCGAAATAATACAACCCACTTATATTTCAATAGATCGTAAAGTGTGTGTGTGAGAAGTTGTCATTCTAGAACCAACTGAGCGAGAGACACACAGTGTATTTGGAGACGGCGATGTACCAGAACCAATTACAGCCAATGTTAACTAGACGTAATTAGACAGGTGATTGCTGAAATAACAACTATCCGGTAACAACGTTTTTATCTGAAGTGCTTATCTTCGAATGAAGATATATTAGATGCATATGTGTCATGATGCGGGAATCGAAACAATATCTAACAATTTCCACTATTAGTGATTTATTCAAAGTTTAACCAACTTTCCCTTTTGGTGTACTTTTATTGCTGGCGCTATTTTTTAACAAGTGACGGACCATATGATATCTAGATGTCGTTAATATGTGGCTTCCATTTATTAGAAGGATACAATTGTGAACGAGTATTAAAGATTGTCGAGCACACCAATGGATATGGCTTCTATTATAACTAAGGAAATGTGCGTCTCTCCAAAAGAGAATGATAGAGAGAGAGAGAGTCAATGTTCTAAGTTTCATCGTCAAAAATCGACTCAATCTTCAAGATGCCAGCTCCTAGAAACGTGTCCGAACTGATATCACTATTGGGCATGGTCAAGATATGCAATAGATCTTGCACTTCTACAAAAGATGCAAAAAGTTAGACAGTCACTAGACCTGCTGTTGAAACAAGATGACAGCGTTCACTGGACCGGTCAACGTCCGAATAGCCTTTGACACGTTGAACGATGACTAAACGCGAATAGATACAGCAGATTCTTCAACAAATCTTCACTGCACTAAACAACAACAGTTGGAAACACGACCATTCTCTGACCTAGGGTTCTTCCATTTGTTCGTTTAGAAGAAGGGAGCCGCTGTCACCAACAAGCAGTTGTCTATTCAATGGGCGGACATATTGCAATACCTAATTCCCTGTGATATGGCATACGACCAAAATCGTCTGAAGGACAGTCAGGTGGTATAAGAACGAAGAACTAGTCTGCGGAAGAGATACACTCTCAGCAGAGGATGGTGGTTTTAGCAGGCAAAGGCGTTTTGTCATCCACGTCAACCCCCCACCTGCACTGGATCGGCCCACTTTCATGGAGACTGTGATGTCTCTGGTAGTCTCTGAGCATTTGAAGAAAATTTCCTTTTCTCAAAAAAAAATGAAGAACTGTTTCTACTTAGCTACTATACTTATAATAGCGAATTAACTAGTGCAAAAGGGCGAATAGAGAGCACTGTTCAACTCAATACGATCGCATATAACACTTCGCCGTGCTATTTTGAATACGATCATGACTCAGCTGATTGAAGACTATGGCGGAATACAGAACTTTGTGAAGACTAGTATCTGATTCGCTACGTGTAATGTCTTCTTATCTATCGATGATGTACGAAGGACACCGTGGCCACACCTTTCCCGAATTGTCGCTTTTTGGCCGGCGGCAGCCAAAAGCTGTCCACTTCAATGGGGAATTTTTGATTGCATGTTGACGATGCCTTGAATTGGCACGCACCCGATCTCTGCGAAAAATTCCCTATAACGACAGGACGAAGGGCAAGATCTCGCACAGAACGAAAATTGGAAATTCATCTCACAACGTTGCCCCAAGATAG
This sequence comes from Stratiolaelaps scimitus, assembly GCA_019614645.1. NCBI lineage: Eukaryota > Metazoa > Arthropoda > Arachnida > Mesostigmata > Laelapidae > Stratiolaelaps > Stratiolaelaps scimitus. The sequence goes on along the minus strand of JABWDB010000031.1, from coordinate 408,337 downwards.
AGTTCCGTTAGTGATTTTACTGCATCGCAAAGCGAACTCTCGTAAATAGCCTAGCATTGACGCTGATATGAAGTGTAACCGATCGACCTATGCGTGGCGGCTCATTTCAAAATTTCCTGGCGTCCAACATAGCTCCAAACCGTAGAGCAACAGGGCTAAAAATCATGACTCTCTATTACGATCCATCGTGCAGAACGCACAAAAACAACCAACTGCCACCTTTTCATCTGACGCTGCCATGACGCTGAATGCACACACACACACTGCATCCATGAACTATTATTATACGTCAGTGGTCGTGGGTCGACAATGTGCCTATGTGTAGTATATGATATTGTATATTATGTGCGGCATGACTTGCTCGATAGGAGCGTTTTTCACATTCGCTGATGGCACTCGCGATTGGCGGGACCGTCGACCGCATTTGTGAGGACGACTTCGGGCCGACACGAGGCGGTCTAATCGATATATTAACACGATCTGCGCAGGCCGGTTCTTTCCTGTTACACTTTCAAGAGGGCGACGGCTTCAACGGGAGGCACAACAACAACAGTAACGACTTGAACTAAGACATCTTCACAGTGCGTCTGCGCTTGTGTCTCTATGGTCTACGCGTGCGTTGGGTTCATGTTTGAGCGTCGGGTACACGAGGGTGGAGTTTCTTTACTGCAATCTAACCACAAACGAACCCGAAGCTACACACAGCGAATAGGAAAAATGACATGAGCATATATATATATATATATATATATATATATGCATATACAAAAAATTCGAAATGAAGTTGAAAAACCGCAGGTAGTTTTTAGCACTTTCGTGTTTTATTCTACGCAATTTCTTCCCGCCAGTTGTTGCAATTTAGGTTGAAACCTTCTTCGGGCGGACTCTCAACCGTTGGGTATTACTTCGAAGACATGTGGGGAGGGACAGGCACCTTTACCTTGATTTTCAACGATTTCTTAACTGGAAAACATCCTGAGATAACGAAAGATGATAATGTGAAATCCAACGAATCTCGAAAGCGTCTCGGCAGCAGGATTTGCTCCCAGAATCTATCTCCCTTGTCTCTAGCAGTCCAGTACGCTCACCACTAGGGCATCTAAGAGACGCATTTGAAGTTTACTCAGGCGAACCTTCAATGCGTCAGTCAGATCAAGTGACAGAAGAGCAGCTGAGGAACACATTGTGAGGGTTGATTAACTCTAATGGCTACTACATGGCCAACACAGCTACGTTGTAAGACCCAGCACAGTAACGCAGGCTGGTAGACAGCTAGCGAGAGAATTTACGCATTAGCTTCCGTCGACCATAGGTCACAACTTTGATCAATGTAGACGACGATGCTCGATGATGATCGAACACCTCTCTCTCTCTCCCTCTCTCTCTCCACCGAGGTCAAAGGCACATTTTGATGAGAATGTTCCTTTAATTTATAATTATCAAGGATTGCCGTAGACTACTGGCCTGTTAAGCATCAACAAGAGGAAAGCCGAACGAGCATAAAACATAATAGAACCGTAGATGATAAAGTGGCAATGAGCATGAGATCACTAAATGGACGCCTATCTCATGGCGCAACGGAACATATACCACTCTATATCTACCTAATTTCTCCCTCTCTCACTCACGCTTGTTATCGCTATTGGTAGCTGTACCACACCACCGGTGTCTCCCACCATCGGGTCAGCCTTAGCGGCTTTATCATTTATTGTGCAACACTCTTCTATAACACACTTCTACCTTCGCCACTTTTATTTCGCCGTTAAACACACGTCTTCTGTGCTCTCCCTAACGCCACCGACCCCCGGCAGCACTATCTCGCCGTTGTTGTCTGTACTGTATTCGGGTGGCCCTCGAATTTGTTTTCGTTCGCATCCGAGCGATAGGAACCTACCTACGCGTGGTAGTAGTTTGCGCCAGCAGCAGCTTGTCTATGGTTCATCCATCAGCGTCAATCAATCACTCAGTTTATCTATCGTTGAGTGCTTGTCAGCCACAACAATCGAATGTCTTTATCCGAGGCTCGAGGGGGAAGGTGGCCATTGGGAAGACATCTCTATCGATCTGGTGTTTTTCACATTCGCATATCGAGATGATGACGGAGCTGGCAGCAATCTTCTCCCAGGCCTGCTGCTTTCGTCTGTAGGCATGGAGGGGTGCGCACGCAAGCCTCTAGCGGACATGCTTATTTACGAAAGAAAAGCTTTCGGGAGTGCTAACAGCAACAACAGCATCATCAACAACAACAACAGTAACAGCAAGAAGCGTACTGCTGAGACTTGTCTCTCATCATCTCGTTGCTCGTTCTTATCCAGAACTTGTCCGCCTTGTTCCTCGTCGTCAGCTATTCAACGTCTGTGCCACTGTTCTCTATGCGTTTGCTTGATGGGAGAAAAATGCGAACTCTCATGAAGCTCGTATGTATCGAGACCCGCAGACGTGGAGAAACAGACGGAAATATCAAGCTGCTTATCTAATAAATAAGAAATTTTCCGCGCTCATCCACAGCCAACATTTAGCGTCCACAGTACTGCTTTATTTATGCCGCCTGTCTATCGACCTTTCCACGAATAGCGAGAAATGTAGCCGGCCTGGTGGCGATACTGTCAATCGTTGTTGCTGTTTAGCTGTCTACCTAGGTGTGCCGGCCACTGGCTGTTGCCTTTGGTGGTAACATTAGTTGTAGGATAAAGTTGCCCCGGAGAGTGCACAACGTTCACAGCTTGTGCGAGAGTCCCATATATATGTTTCACAGGTTGAAATTCCGCGGAGTATCGACCCCTACGAGAGAGGGGCCCACACATCGTGTGGATACCGGCCAGAACCCTTCGGCGAAGCTTGCATAACGCAAAAACCAAACTCCATTGGGTCAGCAGCTTTCACATAAACGAACACGCGGCAATCTAAGGCAGCGATGAGCGAGGCACGTTCGCGTTGAACGGCTGTAATGCAGGCGAACGAATGGTATCAACTGGGCGCTGTTTTTGTATCGCGGCCAGGGTTTGATGTCTCTCTGGCGATCAAGCAAAGTGTCGACATGTATGTTTTAAGACGCATAATAACATGGGATGAGAGCATGCTTTTATATAAGTATTTGAACAAAACGAACAAGCTCAGTAGCTATTGCTAGCACCGTGAAATCTGTACGAGCCTGTACAGAAGAACATTTCTAGATTGTTTTGAACATGGCTACGGAATACTGATTCGATTTGCTTGAGATGCTCGACCTATTTATATTGAATTTGGTGACATTTATTCTTCATATAACGTGTTTATTATGGTTGAGGGGTGTCGTGTGCGATTTTACAGTTAGTTTTACTAATTTCTAGCGACCCCTTTCGAGATAGGGAGGCAGGCACGCACGCACGCCGGCTAGCCGCACGTCCTATGAACCCTGGCCAGGTCTGATATCAAGGTCCGGTGAGCTTCTCCTAGTTGGCCCATTACAGTGGACCGCCAAACTGTCGACGATCATTAAAAATCATCAATTATATCCAAGCTGGTCAGCGAGGGTCAGCGTGCACAGCGTGACCCATAACAACAAGTAGTTAGCGGATGATCTACGACGCTATTGGCGCCGCGATTGTAAATTTGTTCAACTGAAACACTGAAAGATGTCGCTGGTAGCCACACCCGCCGGTGACCATCGCATTTCACATCTGTGGAAGACGACATCGTTTGAAGCGCTGTTCGTCTATGCATGTGATAGACAGCCATTTCGGATATAGTGAAGAATCTGAATGGGCATTTCGCGGCAATTATTCCACATCGAGTTGTCTGTTCCAAACAGACGCGTTGTTCTTCGACAAACGGATAGCTACTTTCTGACTGTCTTGGTGCCTACCTCCTGCTGTCCAAAGGACACTTTCCAAACCTTAACCTAGATAGATATTGCGCCTAGGCACGCGATGAGGAATCGGTGGCGCACACCGATTAGGTTAGGCCACCGAGCCGCCGTTCGGCTCTGTGGCCTGACTGCCACTGGGCCGAACGGCGGCTCGTAAAAAAAACAGAGAACCGTGTTGTTGTTGCTGCTGCTACTGTTGGTGTTGCTTACAGGTCAGGACAGGCAGTATTTGCAGGCAAGCTACCGCCTCTATTGATGTGCAGTGTTCATCGCGCAGTCACGAGTCATTGCAGCAGTATTCCCATAGCCGCTGCCTGTGAATGCGTATTTCCCTCCCCACCAGCATCAGCACCAGCAGCACCACGTCGTCCGATTCGTGTGATTTCATTGTCCGTCTCGAGTCTGTCTCACGCTTGATCAGTGTGAACAGAGCGCGGCGACAGTGGCACTGGCTGTTGGTAATGGCCACACACCGCTGGAACGTCAAACAAAGGAATCGTCTGTGCCTGAAATCGGATGTCGAAGAGAGGTAACATACGAAGCCAAGAATCGACGACGGGGGCAGCAACAGCAGCAGCAGCAGATTACTGCCACTACTACTGTTGCACGATAGTATTATTATTACTATATGTATAATATTATAGTTCACTTATTTCAGTAAGAAGACACTGTGGAACGCAGACGCTAGATAATCGTCAAACGATTGTATATCTGTGTATACACAAATAAACAGTCACTTGAGCATGCACATTTATTGATCGTAATCCACGCCATTCTCGTTGTTGAACGCTTAGATCTGTTGTTGTTGTTGTTGGGGGGCACACCGTCTCAGGTACTGAGTGTGGCAATTAAGAGGCGGGTGATAATGATGATTATAAGAATGATGATAATTTCATATGGAGAAGTCTGAGTAATGGTGGCGTTACGGGGCTTGGTTCGAATACAACAAACGAGACAACAAGCGACTCGATTCAAGAGAAAAACCCACAAACAGGATCAGACCGATCAGAGGGTCGGTTTTCTTTCGTTTCTAAAAGATTCCTCATTGAAGATATATCTCTCCTTACTGTTCGTCTTTTGGCGACTTATAGAGCGGATTCACTTATGTCTCAAAGGATGTTCAAGCAACGACTGATTCTAGGATCTGATAATCTTAAGGTGACCTGCCGCCGGCATTTTCAGCTAGTTCAATCGCCGTTGTAGGACAGGATTCGTATAGGACTAACACCCATTGAAGTTCTTCGTATCAGCAATGAAGAACCTCTGCCATAAAATAGATTTATAGCTATGTAACCAGGCGTGTTAGTCGCGCTTTACTAGAAAGCGGCCAGATATATTTTATATTAGATATTTACCTTAAGATATCTATAATATATCCGATTCCAGACATGACAATGTAATGTTTCACGTGCAAACCTAACCTAATTGCTCAACATGGTTGGACTGTTGGAAAATCACAGCAGGAAGACTGTTTATTTATTGTGTGTCTTAATGTATACAATAATTAGTGACGCAATTAGGGACAGGGTGTCACGCAGAGGCCTGAGGTCATGGTCACCCTCGAGAGAGGCGACGACATTGCCACTCTGTACAGCGAAGGAAAGGCGCTGTACAAAGGAGGACCCGTACATCTGAGCAGTTACATATTCTGCCGTACACATGAACAGTTAGGCACTATGAAACGCCCTGATGTGACAGGCGTCGAAGGAACAACTAAGGGTCTCTCTTGGCCTTCTGTACCATTCAGCTGCTTGTACCGAGTTTTTCATAGGCATTTTTAGTTTTAACCTTCTTTAACCTAACTCTCCGCTGTTCACGCCATGTGACAGGCATCGGCTCCGAACCTCTAGGTATTATTACTACGAGGACATGTCGGGCCCACCTTTGTTTCTTGGATTTTGTGGTCGTACCCGGCAAGAATCCACAGATAAGGAAAGACGATAAAGAACTCCAGTGATTCTCCAAAGCGTCCGGCAGCAGGATTTGAACCCAAGCCATGCGTCCCCTCTGTCTAGCAATCCAAGACGCTTACCACTAGATCATCCACGGGACAAGCCCTACCCTAATGAGGCAACGCAAAGAGCGTTGCAGTAGCGGTTGACTTGTCGGCCAAGCCGTGCTCAGCAGTGACTCGGAAGGAAGTCGATCCAAAGGGTTGACGGAGTTGTTGAGGGGCTAGCCCCGAGGATTAGTACGGGGATCATGGGTGGAGACTGAGGAGAGGGCTTCACCCTTCCATTACTTCATTAGGTTTAGGAGCGAATCCCCGTCTATCACTTTCTTTCGACTGCTTCGTTGTCATCCTAAATCTACCACTCCCTCGGAAGATCTCACAATGAATGATTGACCAGGGGCGTTAGGAACTGTAGCTCCGGGAGGCGCATGCCATAGGTCGGGCACTATTACACTGCATGGGGCTGCCACTTCTGCTATTGAGGTGACGGCGATTTTTTTGGAGTGGATGCCAGATGGGCAAATGTAGTCGCTAAGATGTTCACCTCATTGGCAAGAGCGGGCAGGGTATCCCTGCACAACCGTTAAACTTTTGACCTTAGACATCTACAAGGGATGATGATTGGATGTTATCATTCATTTTGTGTGAAATGTCGATGTGTATACAGGTCTAAGGTTGAATTTCATTTCGTCTGGCCTGAAACTTGATATCGACGAAAGCCTACATCTCCAGGTTGCTTGTAAGGCTTAATTGTGATAAAGCCGCTGATGCTGATAATAATAATAATAATAATAATGCGGTACTTAATTATGGGCCTGCCGAATATTTCGGTTGTCGACGACGTTCGTATATGTATACACGTGACTCGGTTTTGACGTCCAAATCAAAATGGCTGTTTCTCTCTGTCTGTGTACCTGAAATGATTATTGTTAAACTATTTATGAGTAGGCAGAATCTCTCGAAATGCATCTTCTCACACAGATTTCTGTCTGTGTGCACTGACATAGTGATCCATTCTAAAATATATATCGTTCATATAGGCTTATAGCTTCAATATTTCACTATGATTAGTGACTTTTTCATGGGTACACGTATCCGTTACAATCAACGTTCGTGGCCCCAAAATCAACTTCATGCCTTCAAGTCACGAAAGCATGAAGTTGGCGGTATTAGAACCGCATGCGGAATCGATGCTCTGATGGTATCGGGCCTCGATGGTATCTATAACTCAATAGCGAGGTCAGCGGCGCCCACCACGTAGCCAGCGAACCAGCACCGCCACCTAGCGTCCTAAGCACACGCCTGTTTAGTAAGCCACCGACACAGACATTAGATAAGCATTAGATAAATCTGAGCTATGGTAGATAAGCACTAGGCTGGAGTCCTCACAGTGATTCGTTGTACCACTGTTCTGTTCTCAGAGTACACATGGGAACATGGGCCGGCGGTAGAGTGTTTCTGGAAGTGGGGGAACCATTGGGCCGTGGGAGGTCCAACGGGGATCAATGAACGCTGGTCGCGTTCCGTTGAGGTGCTGCTGCTGCTATATGCTATTACTACGCTTGACGATGTGGTCGCTAGCGAACACTGCCTCCCGGAGCTGTGAAGACCCCCTGCCGGAGTTGCGCGCTGAAGCGAGAACCGGCGGACGGCCAGAGGCAGTCGTCCCCTCTCGGTAGCCACACAGAGACGAAGCAAATCACCGGGCGAATAAGAAGGGAATAGGGTTCATCTTGGCGTTGGGGAAGGGCGGACGAGGACAGGAGGCTCTGGTAGAGTTAGCGTAACGAGGTTAGGCAGTATGGCAAACGATGCTGCGACGGACGCCAGCAGCCGCAGCAGCAGCAGCAGCCGCAGAGCGTGGTGGTAAGAGGAGCGTCAGATCTAAGGTTGCGTAGCCGTGTCGGAGGGGTGAGGTCAGGCCGAAAGACAGGCGCTGGTCCGAGAACCCCCGATGAGGTGCGACTGTAGCTGTCGACGGTGCAGGCACACCAGAGCAGGCCAGCAGCGAGCCGTTGTAATAGATTTTTTATGGGTGATGACGGTGGCGACGAAGATGATAATAATGGCGACGGAATCGCTATTTGTCTCGGAAGGAGTATGAGTTAATGTGAAATTGTTATAGCGAGCTAGGGCAAGGATCGGTCTGGAAGGGTTATTCGTGAAAGGGATATAATCGCGGGGAGGTTATATAAAGAGTGTGCAAGGGCTGTCGACCAGATGGTAACGTGTAGTAAATTCTCACAGATTAGATTATTTGTAAGACACAAGACATTTTTCACGAATACGACTAAATACGTTATTTTTTTTTGTTTAAAAAAATTGCTGCTGCTTTGTTTCAATCAAAGGACTGAAAATCAAGGGACGTCAAGGTATTGGAATTGAACCATCAACGAGCTTGCTTGCATATGCCAGTCTAAATTAAGGACGTAATGATGGTACAACACTACTGTGTAGTAAATATAAGATAAACAAATCAAGAAACGCTCTATATTCGATTAGTTGGACAAAATGTTAATATACAATAATTATAGAAGTAGATGGAGACAGCAGGGTGTTAGGCTGAGGCCTGAGGTCATGGTTACGGCCGACAGAGGCAATGGCATTGCCCCGTCCTGCACAACGAGAAAAAGGCTCAGCAGAAAGAAGGACTCTGCGCGCCTATCAAACGGTGGTGGCGCAGATTAACAAGTGCAATATATCTATATAGGATCCATATTAGAAAATATGTTCCTATCAATATCGTATATTTAAGAGTTTATAGAACTGTAATAAAACGAGGTCCTTTATTTGTTTACCCAAAACGTAACCGCCTTCTTCTTCTGCTTTGAGAAACATAAGTCTTATTTTCGCTATTGTCCTATCTCACTCAGTTGGCTACTTTAAATAACCTCGGCGACTTCAACTAAATTCGTAGCGGAACCTCACCGAGCCCGGTGGCCTTGTGGTGCATTCGCATGCGTCTTGCGATGGGAGCAGACAATCGTAGGTGCACACACGGATTCGATCCCCACCGTTACAGATTTGCGCTTAAGGGGACCATCTTAAAGGCAATGCCGAAAGCAGTTGTAGTGTGGACCTTAAATGTTTAAGGCTGTGAGTGGTCTGAGGGCTGGCCAGATAAGCAGCTCTTGTTGGCACAGGTGGCGTTATTCTGGCCACTGGCTCCAATTCGTAATCCGATGAGTGAGATACGCCCCGCTCTGTCCGTCGGGTCCGATCGAACGCGATGCGTGTGGGTCATCGCCGACGCCACAAGAGCTCCCACAGGATCGAGCAAGACCATCCACCGGTCGTTTCCTTGTTGAAGCCGAATCGGGCTAAATTATAATAACAGTTGTATTGAGCTCTTTGGATGAAAGTCGACCCAAACAAAAGAGAAGACCTCTCTGTATACATATCTATATGCAGTTAGTTATAGTATTTATATTGCTATGCGTTCGGTTCGCACTCAATTTCCTAAATAAGAAATAAACATACAAAGCCATATTGTCCTACTCTTGTACAGACGGGTATATATGGACAGAGTCATGAAATCGCTTGATAACAGTATTACCTCTTCAGTATCATATATATGTACTAGTCTGGCGTCGATACGGATTTAGCTTGAAAACATTGAATCATCCTGATCTACTCCATTCCAAGTGAATTTTAAGGATATAAAACCTGCAAGAGATCCTTTGTACGGCTTATTAGACATTTATCTATAGACATCCACTCGTTCCTTATTTGTGGTGATGAGACCAAAGGGTACTCACTAGACCGTGGTGGGGTGGTAAATGTTCACAGTTGTGAAAGATCCAATATCAGACAGTCCAGCTTAGCTCTTACGAGGCCTGAGATATGATCCATGTACATTCGATTAAATACTACGTACCGCAATATACAAAAACAAGCAAAGCTAGAGCATGACCGCAGAATGGAGGTCGCAAACAACCCATGCTATTATCCGTGTCTCGAAAAGCGCAAAAAAATTCGGCGGTTGAAAAATCCGAAGGTTACTTGGACTGCATTTCCACTAGAGCCACGTGTGCTAAAGGATAATTTTTGCAGTGTGGTTGCTGCCGAGGAATCACCGCCAATGAGAAAGTCACAAGAACCTATAGGAGGTTTTTCGAGGTATTCATTGTCTCTCGTCGACGAAGGCCTCCGGGCCGTGGCGAATGAACATACTCTTAGAGTCCTTCGGGTTCACAGGCTCGTACACTTTCTAGAATGGGACAGATTCTACCCAGCGAATAACATGGATTTCGATCAACTCGTAGTATGGTAACTGCATGCGAAATTCTTCCTAGATGGCTTTCAAGATAGGCTATTTTATTAAGAAAAAACAACTATGTCCACTTTGGGCGCCCTTTCCACTACGAATTGAATAAACAAAAGATAGAGGTTCAGATAGTTTCATTAAAATATAATCACTATTGCTTTAGACAGACGATCAATCAAATATCCCTGTCAGCGATTGCAGGTAAATGAAAGCGATGCAGTCATATTTTACGCGTCAACACGTCAAATTCGTTTAATATATATATACATATATTAGGTTGACCCAAAAATTATTGTATTAGGTTGACCCCTATACTCGAGCGCCGAATTCTTATTCTTGGCCGGTTTGAATCCAAATTTGGCGGGTAATGAGACACAACAATTAGCAAGCAGGCTGCGCAAAAGCCGCTAGCATTCGGCTTTCGTTGGGCGTTCGAAATGGCGACAGGCGACCAGGTCTCTCAGACTTGCATTTTCACAGGAAAAGTGTCAGGTTTATGTTTCAAAAGAAGAAATATCCAGCTGAAATCCATCGAAGGTTGGTTAGTGTGCACGGCCATAATGCCCTGAATCGACGACAGGTGTGCGATTGGTGTGCGCAGTTTAGGTAAGGCTGCTGTGACATTAATAAACATTCCCGAATCTCAATTCGACGAACGGATCGGGATAATCGAAAAAGCTTGGAGTGTTCGCGAGACAATTTGAAGATATTTAGGCAGCAAAGGAGTCGCTTAGGGCATACCGTTGCAGTGGAGGAGACATGGGTCATCCTGTATAGGGGACCGGAAAAAGATCAAGTGAAACAGTGACTACGACCAGGTGAACAGGCAATGGCGGTAGCAGTAGCAAATAGAGCCTAAAGTAATGGTAGCATTTGCCATGGATTTCAATGAAATTTGCTACTACGAGATTTTGGGCTCAATAGAAAAAATGGACTCGGCTCGATATATCGAGTTCTTGAAGGGACTCATGAATAATTGGCATGGCAATAGGAAGCACCGAGTGTGGCTGCTCGATGACAATGCTAGGGCACATCGTAGCAATGAAATTACGTCCTGGTTTAAGGCCAACAAGACTGAGCGATGGCATCACCCTCCTATTCTCCCGATTTAAGCCCGTGTGACTATGGTTACTTCCATCGATTAAAGAGGGCTATGGGCGGTAAAAGGTATGCAAACATCGATTTACTCCGAGAGGCTTTAAATAACGAAGTTATAAATGGTAATACATATAAATGGTGCATACCTAGCCATTAGAAGGCTGCCAGAACTCAGGGACCAGTGTTTCACAAATAACGCCCATACATCTAGCTCATTCTAAAAAATCTTTGTTTTAACTTACCTAGTCTAGCCGATGTTGAAATTTATACGTGTCTCATTATTTTTGGGTCAGTACCTAATATTCACAGCAAATTTTGTTATTCCTATGTCCAAATTGCGCCATGGTAAATGTGGTCAGCAGCGTCTGGCAGGGGACGCTTCTGTTCACCAATTTCACATTGTAACAAACCCATTCTTCCCGATCATCGAGGGAACTCGGACTCCAACCGCAGCTTGACGCTGTTGAAGCTGAGGTGGCAGGAGTCCTGCCTTTGATGGCTTTTGTCCATGGTAAACGACCGACGAATGGCGTAAGGTACAGTTGTCGTCGAAGTCGGGCTCACTTTCGCAGAGGTAGTGAGCCCAACAGTCAGAGGCCGACCCGGGAATGACGTTTATGAATTAACCGGGGTGCGGCAACGACGGCAACGGCGACCGTTGTCCGTAGGTGGATTCATTCCAGCCCAGCCGTACAATGGTTCGTAGCCTGTGGCTGCCCCCGCGACGGCGCTGCAATCTTCTTGTGAACTCAATCCTTCGCCTCCGTCGTCCACAGGCGGAACCAGAGACGGGGCGAGACCGACCGACCCTCCATCGTCGCTGTGATTTAACCATACGCCATCATCAGAGGGCGACAAAGAGAAAGAACGAAGTTCATCCGGCCACGAGAATTAACCTCTCCACCATTTGGAAGACCCGTCTATGCTCTCCCTCCCTCCCTCTCCAGCTACCCAGCATTGACTGTTTGGTAGCTGGTAGCTGCTTCAGCGTTGGTCCCCCGCTATCGTCCTGCCTCGCCTTGATTTGACTTCTTCGCCTGTCCATTTACCATGCTCCATAATACCATCATCCATCCATCTAACTATCTATCCGTCGCTCATTGCCATCGGTGGCGTCGGCAGCGAAGGCGCCAACGACAGCACGCACTGCTACCGTAACTCTGTAATGGGTTCCAAATGGACGGTGGATGGCCAAAGCCGCACATCTGGCCTGGGTCTCAAATGAGCTTCGGAGAGACTCCCTTCTATTCTACCGACCGAGCGAGCGAGCGGCCGACCGGTCGTCACTGTTGGATAGCTCACCACCAGCAGATGAGTGAGGTGGCCGGCCAGGTATTTAGATATTAGGCGGATGTTTCTCGTAAGGGAGGGTTCGCTCCGGGGCTACGCTAACAAGCGATATGGATTGTGCTATTTTTGACCTGACAGAGATCTGGTGGTGGCGTGCGTATGCCTAAAACGGCCGTGGACGGTGGAGCCTCCGCTCGCTAAATCCTCATCGCTCGCGTTGATAAGCGCGCCAGACTCTAATCGAGCCCGTGGTACATGAGAAAATAAACACGTGAGTGTGAACTATACATGCATGCATATAAGCCAAGCGATAACTGCTAAGGGTAGAGACGAGGAGGACCTTTTTCAATCTAAATATGTAAATGATTTGAAGGAAGGACCACGAACATTTCGTAATCAATTGATTATTACGTGAATATTCCAAATTATAAGACGTACTAATTAAAAGTCTGTGAAAATGCCAAAAATGCTGTCAATAAAATAAAGTATGCCATATATCGGCGATTCGACGCTTCATACAATGTTTGTATAAATCATACCGTGTAGCTAAAGCCGCTACTCTGGAGTTTGCTATCTCCCGCCTCTTCTACCCTGTATACTCGCTACGAAAGAACTCGCTACATAGGGACACATTCGTTATCAGCACGATTGTCAGCTCACGAGCGGTCGCTAATTCGCCATCGTCCTCATGAATATGAACAAGTTGTACCTGGTCGTATCCTAAAGGCGGTGCTTTCAACGAATCTCTGATCTATAATCACGATCGTGCAACCGGGCATCCAGTGCACATATACAAAACAAAACCCGGATCCTGGCCACCAAAAGGGATCATTATGTCCATCAGTATCATCGGCCGTCATCAACAATATTCGCAGCACGATGAGTTCGACCACACTCAGCAGTTGGGCCAGCCATAAATCCTCAGCCAGCGCCACAATCAGCAAAAGTTCAAATATTTACTAGTTATATTATCTAGTAAATGTTTCGGGCAGATTCGCAGCCACCATTTAACAGCGGCCGCGGTACACCTGCTTTCGGCATTGCTTCATAAGACGGACCACCCCTTTTAGATGTAATTGTGCGACGGGCAGTGGTAGTAGTTGTGGCACCGTGGACGTTAAATGTTGGATGTGGGTCAGCCCGGAAATTTTTTTTTTAGTAGTAGTAGTTGTTGTTGTTATAGTGGTGATATGTTGATGATAGACAAGACGAGCTGCGGGTGGGCGACAGCTGTCCAGCGCGCGGCTTGCTCGCGTTCCACACGATGCGCCAACTGATTGTCTCTTATTATTGGATGAGTTGGACGGCTATAATTAGCCCCATTATTATTCTTCTCGCTAATACCACTAACAAGTGTCAACACCACTTTCCCAGCGTAAGAACAGTGCTGACATACGCCGTTAAGATCATAACTCAATGAGATCAGTCATCTTCCGGTTGACGATGCGATACACCGAAGCGAAGATAACTCAAGCGGCAGTAGATTAAACATCATTGCAGTGGTACCAGTGGAAATAATTGCGACGAGCCATTCTTGTCTGACTTAATTGGCGTTGATGGAGCGACGATTTCGAGTTGACCTTGACCGTGAATCGTGCTAAAATGCAAAGTTCCTTTTTAAACAGAGAGACATTACATCAACTCAATTTTGTTCACACGTCTATGCAATTAAGCTGTAGTGAAAAAAAAATGGTGGTCGCACGACCACTCGTTCGGTGTCAAAACGCCTCTAACGTAATCGTGAGCCAAGTCTTACTTTATGGCTGTGCATCAAGCGAGTTACAGAACGAGCACTAACAGGTCGCCATCACGCTACACAAGAATATATTTGCACGAACCCATTGTAAATACTAGTGTAACAAATAGCCCGACCCAGAGATCGCATCGATTGAGCGATCGAAACCCTCATATTGTTTAATATAACATTTATTTCAGTGGCATTCTGGCTGATTATAGCCTGAACAAGGGTATCCACCCTGTGTGATGAGTAAAGTCAGTCGAAAGCGAGGGCTGTCAAAGGCGCACACTGGGACGATGCCAACTGATTAACTGCATCACCCGTCCAGGTATCTGCCGTCGGCGTATTTGCCTCTCTCTGTCTCTACAATGCTATCGGCCGTAGCAGTGATCGTTGTTACAGCGGTGGTTGCAACACAGTGATCTCTATGCGCAACGACCTGTCACGGATTGTTCTGTCTCAACGACTTACTAGGATAGATGTTACAGTTCGATAGGGCAGTGGCGCTTGGCTGAACAACATATACGTACTGATTCTTTGTGTCAATCGGAAAACCGCCCACAAATATGCACGCTCAGCCCGCAAACTTTTTTTCACTTACCCGCCGATAGAAGATAGAGGCTATACGGCGAGTCGATTTGTAATGTAACACTTTTGTCAACTGTCGCTAAATGACGATGGTTATCACGGGGGAGGGGGTCCAATGGAGACGACACTTTGAATGCTGTTTATTCGGCCGTGTCTCCCCTCCCCGCGTAGTGGACCATCGGCGTCACCGGTAATGGCATCACGGTATCATTATGAGGCTGAGCAATTTAACTGTAAATGGTACAAAGGCGGATTTGCATACAAAAAAAAAGAACATAGCATTTATGATGATATGAGAGAACATTGAGTATGCGTGAATGATAACTTTATGGTAGTCGATAGGTATTTAATTGTGAAATTATATTCTTATCAAGCTGTCTGTTTTGTATTTATACACGACCGGGGATACCTAGTCAATTTTATTCGAGCACATCCCTCCTATCCGTCGTTGAAACGTCAGCTGGGGACGCCCAACAACTACAGGCACTCTTCATATCGTCATCATAATTCCCTCGTACAATACTCTAGTTTTTGTTTGCATCGCACTTAATTTGTTCCCTGTTAAAAAGGCTGAACAGGTCAATGGCCAACATGCCGCTTTGGCCAAACATATCGTCATCGACGAATTGACAACACTGTTTTCGCACGACGCTGTTTTTAGTCGTACGGTGTAACCGGACTCGCCTAAATCATAAATTCCCTTAATATCGTCGATAATGATTGAGTTTGTCGGCAGGTATATGGCAATGTAAGTCTGCTATCAACGTCTGCTGACGTCCCGATCCCCGGGGGTGTTTTACAAGTGTCTTTACCTGGCAGCTATCCGTTACCGCGCATGTGTCCCGCGCCAATGCTGCGATATCTGTCGTCCACTTCGATGACTCTTCCGTTTTCAACCAGACCCCGTCAAGTGAAACGTCTCAGTCTTATTCCTGCGATGGCGCCAACGCGACAGGCTCCGGAGTTCTTCGTCAGAATCGATCCTCGGCCCGGTACTTTCGCCAGCATCGGCGAACAGCAGGGCAACGTACGCGTTCATCTGCCGCTCGAATAGAACCGGTTGAATCGGCAATTCGTTGCCTGATTATCTGACCCTCGGTGCCCGCGCGTCCACGACCACCAACCATTAGATCCTATGTGGCAAATGCGACAACGTTCCATGACGCTCACCAAGCGTAGACCAGAGCCTCCTATGACGATTTTGTGTAGCGGTGCATAACTGGCTGTCTCATTTATAATTCATCCTGAAGATGAGAAATGACGCTCAACTCGATCTGCAGTTTCTTGAAAAAGCTCATCAGGAAAACAGTGGAATATTTATGCATGCTTTTTTGTTTCTCTGTTTAAACGATGCGACAAACGTGTGATGTATTTGCCAAAATGGATATTTTCCTAAACGTCCGAACATCTCTTGAATCGCATGCGTTCATCACACAACCCTTTGATAACGAGATTACCATCAACGATATGAACAGTGGAGTTCAGGTGGAGGTCAGCCATCTATGTTTTATTGTTGGTTACAAATTGACCAGATGTGGAACGGTGCAAAAGTACGAGAATCGTAGTCAACGAATGTCGCGCGAAGTTGAATAACTCGTAGCTTAACTATAATATTAAAAAATTCGACAAAAAAACGTAGGAAAACTTCGCCGTATTTGAGCGATCGTTCGGCAGTAGTTCAAATGAATAGTTTTTATTTGATGTGTTTTATATATATATATATATATATAGATATATATACTTATTTTATGTCGCGAACTATTATTTATCTATTTGGTTTTAATTAGGGTCCATGTTTGGTGCGGTTGACTCTATATGCTCACCATGTTCTCTTGGATTTCGAATCGCCTATCGTAGCGTGAATAAATTCACCATACATTCAAATGGAACTATGCAGCTTCAAAATCCACCTACATAAATGCCCACCGTCGTTGCTGGTCCTCCACTCGTTATTTCAGGAGTCACGGGCTCCTCAGAGTTATCATTGTGCTCCGATTCTGCTTGTGACCGCCAAGCGATCTATAATGATCAGTTTGCCTGCTGCCAGGGCAGTACTCATTCGCTACAGCTGACAAAAGTCCTGATGAAAAGTCCTGCGGGGGGGGGGGGGGGGCTGGTTTTTCTCGCTTTCAATCCTGATCGTTCCTCCCCTGAATCATCAGCGGGCAGCAGCTCACGAACGCATTGCGCTCTATATCGATGGAGACAGTGGATAATGTACCTACACTCGGGAAACGGACTCAGAGAGAGAGACAGAGAGCGAGCATGAAAGATTGGGAGGGCAAAGCGACTTCTCTTCCCTGTTGGACTTTTAAACGATTTTCTTTGACTAAAGCAAATCGTTGGAAAATACATTCGGGCATCTACTCAGAATGGATTTGCTAGATTTATGCCAGTGCCGAAGCGGCGAATCCCGCAAGATCCGCCAACGCCGTAGCCATAATGCTGTTATGCTGCGATGAATTCGAATCGGTTTGTCGAATGTCTTCAGCCTATGACATAACGATAATCACCTCTTGATATTATCCCCACTTCTTTACGAGCTCTATCAAGATCTCAGGACACGTCAGACGGTGGGTAGAAGAATTGGCTACGACTTTCTTACTTGCTGTTCCGACTTCGAAAGTCCCACGCCAACATTTTTAACTTTTGATGATTGGACGAAGCGATAACACTGTCCTGAACTACGCGTATGGAAATATGTGATCGGCCCTTGAATTTCAAAGTGGATTACTGCTACAATGTCTGGCGGCCTGAGTCCTGCACCTCGAGGGTTGACATCGAGGACCGTGGAAACAAATACTGGAGAAACAGGCCGATCTTGATTGATGATTGTGGCCCTTGCATTCGATAAAAGACCGGCACCTTTCTTGCTGACTACGAAAGGCTTCTCGCTTTGCAACAAAACGCCATGTTGATATCCATGGCACGTCGCTCAGGAGAGAATTCGTCAATTATGTTTCGCAGGTTCATTTCTAGCAATTTGACAAAATGTTTCCACATGCTGTTTCAGTGTTTCTTTGCCATTCCTGCGGTTCGTAACACGGCAATATTGTTTGACATATAAGAGAACCTAAGCATTTTGAAGATTGCGCTTCGTTTGATACCGCTAATAAACATTGAGGTTTACACATTACAGTCTAATAATTCGAATCGATTGCTCTTTTTCCAGCAGATGATCCGCCGCTGTTATTTTACAGAAGTATCATTACCCCGGATCGATTTCTGGGACTCGTTCGTATCTCGAGTCCGACTTTCGAATCTTGGCTAATCGAACAGCAGAGCGCTCGATATTATCACATGCTGACGTTGTAACGTGATATTCGTTATCAGCTCACCGAATAGGCACGCTGCCCTTCTTGTCCTGGCCATTTGGCGCTGAATGCATTAATACAATTTGTATCTCGAACAAAAGAAGATGATCGTCTCTCATCGACAGAAGCGTGCGTGTGGCCATGTGCGTGTCTGTCATCGCTCGCTATCGGAGTTATCGTAGATAAGCAGCTGGCCTTGGGTGGCGCCGGTTGCTATGTTTCATTCGGTGTGTATCTGGAACTATTTGTCTACATTGTCCAACAAAATCCTACACACACACGCCACACGTTCTATCATTGACGTGCGTGTAGCGCTCGAATCTTCTATGAATTGAATGACAAAAATTGTGTGTGTTTTGTACCACAATGTATTTTATATATGTATGTGCCACGAGTGCAAATGATTGACGTAAGGGAGAGAGTTAGACGGCTTCGGATAGTGGTGGTGGTGGGGGGCACCATGTTGTGGCGTGTGATCGTCTGCGATGTTCAACAGGATCAGTGATCGATCAATGTCAGCGGATAACGCGACCCATTGATGGTTGGCGACGCCGCTGTGCACTGCTGGGATGAAGCTGTGAAGCTGAGGAGCTACCAGCCAGTAGGTGCGAAAACGCCGGTAGTCGCCGGCGCAAGGGGGTCTAACTGTCTAACGAAATGCAGAGACAGAGAGTGGGCGGTGGTGAATTCTTAGTAAATCAGGCTTGGATGACGATAAACGCTGAATTGAAATGAAAGTACTTGGCTTTGATCTGAATTGACTTGTTATAGTTCGCTGGCCGTAACGCGTGTTGGCGTCGATTGCTTCCAATCGAAGCTTGGAAGTACGCAGCTGAGGTAGAGGGCGACTTGATTGAATACATGGTTTCTCTCGCGACGTTACATGTTAGGATTTGGTCTAATTTGTATGTTGGTTCAACACTATTGACATCTTTCGGTCTTAGGCCTGTATCGTGCTTTAGGTAAATTTTATTCAAATGTCGAAAACATGGCATGCATTTTCTGTAAATGTATAGTGTTCATTCTATATACCGAAGGTATAGTGTTCTTGAAAATGGGCGACAGAGTCCGCCGTAATTTCGATTGGTGTTGTCCTGAGACGTTCGGGTCCTCTCGTGCCCACCGGTTTGACGCTCATCAATTCACTACGATCACTATTGACCACAAAAAATGTCCAACGATTAAGTGGTTAACAGGCGGGGTCAGATTCATACGGTACCAGATCCAAGATACAATCCGAGAGTCTCAGAAGATCGGCCGATCTCCAAGGTCGACCTGGGCCACTGCGGGTTATGTGTGATGTTAACCAGATGTCCGATATACACCTTCATAAAAGCAATCCACCTGGTGATCTGTTTTCGCTGGTTAATTAACGACAATCACTATACTATCTACGCATTACATATATATTATTATTATTATTATTTTTAATGTTGTTGTTGTATATTAATCAAGACCAATCCCAATAAAACACATCGACCACGATAGATTACATTTTCTCGTCCAGCAGACCCCTGTCGTTTTCTGTATTCTCACTTACGCCAGTTGTTGTCGCATACGAGCTGAAGGTGGGGTGTTACTACATCGAGGTGTCAACTATTTCAGTATTCAGCAACAGCTTTTCTCAGATGCCAACAAACACAACAACCCAGTTACCGTCGTAATCGCTACCCCTATGCCCCTATACGTGTAATGTGTGTGCGATAATCATAATAATAAAAATAATAATTGTATCTTTAATAGTGCATATGTGCGTGTGTCAGTCTATCATTACAACAACAGCGGCAGACAGCCAGCGTCTTCTCAGCGATTATATTTCTGTTGTTCGCTCGACATTGCCGTGTGAGCAGGCGTTGCGCAGGGCGAACAGAGGCGGGCGTCCAGCCGACCATCGAACAAGCCGCTTCAGTAGTATCACCAGGAGTATCCTGGTGGCCGATCGGAGTGTATCGCTACAGTTTCTATTTTGTCAACCCAACGCCGATCGCGACAGACATCATTTGGCCGGCAGCGCGTCGAAACGGTGCTCATTCATCGGTCTGTCATCATCCATACAACAACAATCCACCCACCAAGGCAACAATCCTCACCTCTATCCCTCCCTAACTGCCTGGCTGGCTCCGTTTCTCGTAGCCCGCGTTAACCTATTGCGCTATCTCCATTCGTGTTGGCGACACCTATCGCTGTCGTGCCGTATTCTCTGTCGTCAGCAGCACTGACGGCCTCTACCGGCCTCACTAGTACAACTAGCAGCAATGTGACTGCTGCTACTGCTACTACTGCTGTTGATGGTGTGCCTGCTGCAGGTCGGCGTTTCCGGTATATTTCGCCATTTTGCCATGCGCCCCGCGAGGCTGGCAAGGTCAGCTGACAACACCGCCGTCCCAACCAGTGGTAGCTGCCGTGCGAAGTCCCCCATCGCCAGCAAGCATCGACAAGCGCTCCACAGGAGTCGTTGACGATCGCCGGTGCCGCGGCTACCGAGCAGAGCAGCAGTCAACAACATGACGCCGCAATGAAACACCACAAAACAGCGGCAGCCGCAGCAGCAGCAGCAGCGGACAAACGCTTGACGATGGTTCGCATCGCGTCAGCGCCATGGGCCCTCATCTATCTCTCTATCCCCGTCTGTCTGGTCTTTGTCGTCATTACTGTGTCGGGCGCCGCCACCACCGATTTCGGCGTTGTCGACGCGGTGCGTATGAGATAGTATAGTCTCCTATATCTGTATAAATATATATATATATATATATATATATATATATATATATACCTTGTCTGACGGGCTGTTCGTCTGTGCGAGCAGTCGAATAGAACAGAGATCTGGTGAAAGAGCGTAAAAGTAGCTTTGCGAACAGTGTTATACGTCGTCGTTTATTATTATTATTATTATAGAAGCCAGCGGCAACGGAGAATCGCGCAATGAGGCTAGACCAAACGGTCGTACACTTCTCGAGCAAAATGACTGACGTATATTGCACACATACATATATACGGACTTAGATAGATATGACACATAGACAGATACTATGATATTCAAGTTTAGAATGTCTTACTTGGATACTTACTAAGCGTCAAGGGCTGAATTCTCGAAATGTCGAATGGGGTAGTCCTACTAAACAAGTTTGATCAGAAGCTAATCGTTCGACAGAGATTTTCCTTTCCTGATTTTCCTTCTTAATTCAACTGATTCGAAACTTGCTTTGCTATTGACCCAACTCATTGATTATGATTCTTCATGAATACATACATTGTACCCATGTTTATGACAAGCTGGCAACGTTTCTTCGAGCCGACACAGCAGCCGCCGTGCTTGTGTGCCTCCCCTGATCTACTTTGCTGTCCTTGTTCCTTCGAAGCGCAACCTAATACTGTGATAATGTGTTCTAACACTTGTGCCGTGTAAATGACAAGAATCATCTGGGGAAATAAATTATCGTTATTATACAATTGTCCTGCTGAGCGATAAGCACGTGCAATTACACGGCCTTGTCAGACAGCCTCGCACGCACACACACACACATACATATATATATATATATATACATACAAACGTAAATAG
This sequence comes from Stratiolaelaps scimitus, assembly GCA_019614645.1. Lineage (NCBI taxonomy): Eukaryota > Metazoa > Arthropoda > Arachnida > Mesostigmata > Laelapidae > Stratiolaelaps > Stratiolaelaps scimitus. The sequence continues at coordinate 386,679 of JABWDB010000031.1, read as the reverse complement.
TCACTCGCTATAATCGGCGCTGCTCGGCGTAGTCTGTTCGCTCTGTGGCGTTTATTTCTTCGTTGTCGTTCGCCCACCATCCCTACACACAGACACACGCAGGCGCCCCACACACCTCCCCCTCTCGTCTATCTGTGTCTGGGTCGATCGGTATCTGAGCCCGTGTGTGTCTGTACATCTGCCCACAGACGCGCTGCACCGCTGACAGTGGACGTGTAGTAGCTGTGGCCTACAGTGAGTTGGCGGCTGCCGCCACCACCGCTGCTCCCGCTGCTGTTTAGATATACTTGTCGCTGTTTACTATGCTTTCGCTCGCATTCGTTCAAGCGCTACCGTCAACAGCAGGGTCTGGCTAGCTGGGTAGTGGCTGCTTGCTTGCTTGGTTGACCGTTCGTTTTGGCTGTTCGGCTCGGAGGCAGGCAGACAGACAGGCGGGCAGTGAGACATGCAGCATTGGGGTCTCTCCCGCAAGCCATCGTGCGTCGTGCGAGCTATCCAGCGATCATTTTCCAGCGCACGCAGCCGACCCGGCCCGAACAGCAGCAAGCGGCATTTGCAGCCGGAGAACAACAACTGACAAAAATGGCGATGCGGCAACAGCAGCAGCAGCATCAGAACTACTTGTACTACTACAACTATTACAGGTAATTGCGTAGCGTCCGCATCGTCGCGTCTCCGAACAGGTGGGGGGAAGGCATGGCACGAGATGGCGGACGTTCGCCGCGGGGAGCCAACCCGTGCAGATAGATCCCTTCGTCGATCTCCGGGTTTTCTTAAACGACAACAAGGTATAACATGTGGCGGGCAACCTTGCGCCCTTCGAATCGGCTTTCACTTCCAGATTAGATTGTCGGTCGGAGCTCGGATGACCGCAAGGGGGCCGATCGGGCGTCTGATGTCGATGATGGAGAACATGATAAGAGGCCTATTGATGGCAATCGGTGGTCAGCTCCAACCACCCCATCTGCATTGATGGTAAACACATGAATCAGTTGATAAATTCAAATGCATGGTTACGGCGTCTGCGTCGATATTTCGATGTTTTGGTCCTGGTTGTCCGTTCTGCCAGTGAGTACACCTGTGTGAAATGTCTATTTCTCGTAACGGCCGGAGCGGACCTTATATATATATATTGCGTACAATGCAGGGTTTCTCTACGATATTGGCATACGTCGATCTTGCGACACGTCGCGGAGGACACGTTGATTGAGTGTGACCACAGATATAACTGTGATGAGGCATGCTAACGGAGATGTTGCGCATCTTCTAAACATGTGGCTGGCGTAATCTCTAAAATAGCAATCACTTTTCAAGAACAAAGCGAGCTTCGTCGGTTGCCAAGAACGGAAGGTGAAGAGTATTAGTGATGCCTGCTAGGAATCACTGGTTTTACGCTTAGAGATAGAGATCACAATAAAAACTTGCAATCATAAATTCCGAGTTCCTCGAGAAGTTCGAGCTATAACCAACTTCCCGGTGGATGGAGTAAGGGACCAGCAGAACTCATCGGCACGAGATGTCTCTTTATAAAGTTCACGGACTTCACCGTGTGACGAGCCAGACGCCGCGATACCACGAACCTTGAAGTGATTGGAAGCCGCTGCGGACGATGCAACTCCTCCGGGCGACCGCTATCATGTTCAGCATCTCCCGACGTAACCCTGTCGTCTCTTTCTCTCTCTTTCTCTCTCTCTGTGAGAGAATTGGCATACTCAGACTAGCAACAATATTAATGATACTAATAGTGTAGGTTAGCACACTGACTTGGACGGCTAAGTCTACGGCACTGATCCTAGATAACGAATATGGTTGAAAAAAACCACGATTTCAGGCTTAACTAACCGCTTGTGTTATAGCACAACTGATTTTTGTGTTCCAGTTTAAAAAATTAGAACTTATTTGGGATCGTTTCACGACATGTTCACTTACAGCGCCCGGTGACAATTTGCGGGTTAGAGATCATCCAAGGTTCACTTTAGTTGCTCACGTAATTCGATTCGAGGCCCATTTCAAGAAACTGGTCCTCTCTGCTTGGCACCGGTGAATCACAGAGATCGAGAGAGAGAGAGAGAGAGAATACGGAGATATGGCCCACAAATGGACATTGTTCAATAATGACATGGCACAATTTCTATCGTCAGAGAAAAGTGCCTTTTTGTTGACGGTCGCGCAGCGATGCACTGACTTGTGACGACACGCTTTCCGGTTAAGATTCCTGTCTAAGGATTCGTTTTGGTATTTCCGCTTCAATGTTGCATCTCCGGTGACCGGCTCATGGACTGACCTGGAGGCAATCGTTGGCCAATCTAACGACGGACTTGACATTTGTGTACAGTAATCTACGCATACACACCATCGTATATATATATATATATATATATATATATATATATATAAGAGATGCGCATATCTGTCGCCTTGTACAAGAAGAGGAGAATTTTCGGAGGCGAACAGCCTTCCGATTGTTGCCCTGAATGTCACTTGCGCATCAGTCGGAAGGCTGGAACTACTCAACGAGATGGAGTCGCAGAAAACTTGATTTACACGAGACAGCAACAATAATAATAACAGTAACAGTAATGATGATATAGGCTTAGAATACGTACAAGCTCGCACTTTACACTTTACTAAGAGAATAGTCCGATATTTTAGATCGCTCCGATAGCATTGTCACTCTCGTCTGTGTCTTGTTTCAATGCATAATGATCTTCGGAATGTATCTTCTCACACAGTTTCTAGCTGATAAAAGTGACAACTCTTGACATGCTCTTGTGGGGCGAGGTTGATACTTTGACGTAACAGCTTCGAGGAGGATGACTGTAGTGGAATAGAACTTGAGTGACGATTTGATCTCATCACATTTGATCTGTGTCGATCTGTTCATTTGGATTTTTTGAGCAAATTTTGTGTCCAAATATCCTGATTCGATAACGATGGCATCAGAGTACAGCCGATGCGAATGCGTACATGATACCTAAGCCCATGGGCTACATACCTAAGCCCATGCTTCGGTTTATTGCAATGGGAAATAGTAAAATTCGATTGCGTCACCCCCTAAGCGTTTCAAAAAAATGTAACCGTTCTTCTCAATCTACAGAAATTTCTTTATACCAAAAACGAACACGCAAACAATCAAATACAAATAGGTAAAACAGCATCTTCTTCGATCGGCATAGTCCATGTGAGCCATATAACAACAACAGCAGCAGCAGCAGCAGCAGCAATATGGCAACAATGATTACGATGACGATAGAAGAACTAAATGGTGAAAACGAACGCGTATCGCAACAATATCTAGACAGATTTGTAGATCGATTGAACGACCGGTGGCAACGACACCTACCGCTATCAGGTAACGACGACAAAACAGTAACCGACAAAACAGCACTTCATATTGCTACAGCGATTACGAGCACGCCGCGGCTGCTCCTGCTCCTGCTGCAATGGCTCCAGAGCGTAGCGTTTATTATCGCGTGTGACGCGAGCGCTAGTTTTGTACGGACGAGCCTGCGTAGCTGGGCAATGCGGTTTCAATGCGGTTCGTCGATTGGTACTCGTCCGTCCGCCGTTAGTGTTCGCGTCACTGCAAACGCGCGGTGTTTGTTTGATTGTTCATTCTGTTTCGAATCTTGCTCAGTCTCCTTTTTGTCGCCTCTTCTTCTTTTTCTTTTTCTTCTTTTTCCTCGAGACGACGACAACAACAACAACAACCAAAAACAACAACCAACAACAACAACATCATCATTTCAGACGAGGGCGATGCCATTCTGGCATCGCCCTGCAAAGGCCTGCGGGGTGGATGGAAAATGCCGCGAGACGTTGCCTGTCCATATTGACACATGAGAACAGCCAAACACGATGTAGCAGATACGTATTTAAAAACTACGCCACCTATTATCTAATAATGTCTATATATGCATGTTGTCAAAGACAACTAATGAGAGAGTGTGTGTGTGTGTCTGCGTATACATATGTGTGCACTTACGAGCGCACTCCGGTTATTATTATTATTATTATTATTATCATTGTTATCAACAGCGATAACCGCCGTCATTAACACCGTCAACACACTCCGATGTGATCGCATTTCGACAACAAACATTACACTTATTATTCAATTCAGCGTCTCCTGCGCTACACTACCTCCAATCGCGGCGACAATTATACCACCATTTTCCCGATCATAATCACTGGGATGGCGATTTTCCGCTATGTTACCATCATTATTATTATTATTATGTGTTTTTTTCGAGTGTCATTAATAGTCACCATTTATTTATAACGTAGCAGACATTAATACGAATTATGATATTATGATTATTATTTATTTGTAACGCCGCTGGCTGATGCGGGCATGTGAACGCGACGTTCGGTGCCGCCAGCAGCGCTAGTTGCCATTCGCTATTCAAGTGTGGCCGTTAATACAGCGTTGCTGTACTTCACGTCACTCATGCAGATCGGCGGCTGTCGGCTGATCGGTCGCGTTGATTCGTTCGTGCCGATGGAGCGCGCTGATGTTGCCGGGCGATAACACAACCTCGCACGCATCAGCCGCCGCCACTACCTCCATAGACAATTCGCTTTTTTTCGGGTTGGCTGCGCTTCCATTGATGATGATGATGATGGTGATGGCGATGATGCTGTTGGTGGTGCTGTTGCTGTTGTTGTTATCGTCGTCTACGGACGAACAGAGGAGGGACGTTCTATGGCCGATACCGCTGCTGCTGCCGCCGATGCCGCTGCTGCACAGGTTAGCGCAGCGCAGCGCAGCGCGCGTCGACTCGACTCAGTGCGGCCTATTCGTATGCGGCTCGTTCCATCGCTTTCGCCACCTGTGTGTGATACTTTCATTAATTTCATAGCCTGACAGACACACCGACAGACGGATGGACGGACAGACAGACGGACAGCAGACCGTATCGAAGAACAACTGAGAGAGTGAGAGAGAGAGAGAGAATGATGATGGTGATGGTGATGCTGCTGCCTCTGCTGTTGCCATCGCTGTCACGGGCTGCTGCTGTTGTTGCTGTGGCAGAGGTGGATTACACGATGAATCTGACGGATCGCCGAATCGTCTGGTGTATGTTTAACATCGATAACATTGGTGTGTTTAGAGATGTGTATGTATACATATAGACACACGGGAATATATGCGTATATATATATATATATATATATATATTTGTATACATGTGCGGTTGCATAGCCGGATAAGTGATGTTCGATAACGGGGCAGACGAAGCTCAACGAGAGGCATTCGCAACATCGACCTCATTGTGCCGGCCAGCGGCACGACACTCCCCCCCCCCCCCCCCCTTTTGGAGATTTGTTTCCCATCGTACAGACAATGATTAGGGACAAGTGGATACATTGCGCCCAACGTCAACCAACGAATCTACAACAAATACACACACACACACACATATATATATATATATTATCTCTGCGTCACTTTTATTGCCGTAATCAACCTGTGAACAGAGAGAGAGTCAAAGAATGAAGGGCGACACATAGATACAATCTATATATATATATATATATATATATATATAGGCAAGTGCCGACCGCAAGAAGCAAACGTGAGATGAATAATAATCTTAATCGTGATAATGATAATATTATAATATAACGATGAGGACACATGATCCAGTGGCGTAAATGTTCGCGTGGTATATCTCTTGGTGGTTGAATCGATGTCGACAAACTGCCGACAACTTAGGGATGTTTGTTAATTCATGAGCACAGATCCCTTGATGATGTACAATACATGAAGTTTCTAATTCTGTGGTCCACTTTCAAACTATGAAAATTAGCGACAATATACCTCTGGGCTTTGTCTGATGACCTGTGAAGAACAGCACGACGAATAACATTGAGTAGCAGGATCCATTGGGCATTGCCCCTCGGGGTGATTTTCTGTCGAATCCGTTTACACTTTGACAAAGCGCGGCTATGCAACTATTTAGATGACATACTAGCCCCATAGAGATATTGGTCTTGTATAATATTCGTTTAGTCGGCAAATGTTTCTCAGAATTTCTCGTCGTCAAACAAACAATTGCAATAGAAATCTGCTATTGGCAATCACCATGTCTTACCATTCGCCGCATTCAAAGCAGCATTCGTGTGTATTGCATACAGCCGATTCGAGCTTCAGCTGAAGAAGACGCCGTGTTTAATCATTTGAGTTACGGTACAGGAAAATGCTTCATCGGCTGGCCCTTGCTCAAGGCATCAACTGCCCTGCTGAAGCATCTTCTGTTCAACGAAGGACGAAGAGACAGATTTGCCTCGACTGGCACAGGAACGTTTGGCAGTGAAGAAGTCGGAAGTTGGCTTCGAAAATAGAATAACCACAAAAGGCAACTAGTTCAAATCGACAATATGTATTATTGAGGTTTATCAGCCAATGTGACGTGTGCTTAAATAAAGGCAAGACACATTTTCTGACTATATCATCGATCGGCTGCTATCATCAAGGAGCGGACTGTCATTGGCTCGTGTTGAGTTCGTAGTTGTTCTAGATAGATTAGGTCATATAATGAGTCCGTGCGCTCGAAGTGAGTTAGATTTAACGCGTGTAGCAGTCGTAGGGGACTAAGGCACGCACCAGAACACTGGCCGGATCAGTACACACCTTCCCTGAGATCGAAGTAATGCCAAGCGTAAAGCCGACTCTAGGGAAGAGAGATCGACTCTCAGCAGAGGATGGTGGTTTTAGCAGGCAGAGGCGGAGACCCTCCTGCACAGGATCGGCCCACTTTCATGGAGACTGTAATGTCTCTGGTGGAGCTCCGAGCATTTGAAGAAAATGTCCTCCTCTCAAAAACAAAATCGGATGTGACGCATGTCTACATATACATAATCGGGTATACGATAACTGTATTTACATTCCAGCGGTATCTATTCATGTGAAGACACATTATTCCTTCCTCATGAGGAAAGAGAAATGTCGTTTGATTAGTGTTTCTTGCAATCCGTGAGGGCATGCGTTGAGAATATCGGGTGGAGCAGAGATGCCGCCTCAGCGGAGATGTCGCCCAACTTTACTGTTCAGCTAAGCAGTGGTCAATTGGTCGGGCTCACTGTTGCTGTTCGTCGTGTTTGGCCTGCCCAGGACAATCAAGTGAAGACACCCACAGGCAGATCCTCTTTGCGTCGACGATTTTGCCCTGTTTAACGCCGCTCGCTTTTTACCTTCTGCTGACGCTGTCGCCTCTTCAAGCCTGAGTAGGCCCTGTCACCGGCTTTAGGCCTTGAGGTGTGCATGGCGGCGTAGCAACAAAGCAGCCATAGGTCGATACAGGGTGACCTCACACCTGAGGGGAGTGCCATTTCGTCAACGGCTCCCTCAGGCATTTATTTCGGGGTCATCCTACCACCCAACAAAAGCTTGTTAGGCCAGTGTATCATGTAAGAAACCCGTAAAACTTTGCCATGCCCCACCGCAATAGATGAGCTGTACCTACCATATTTGAAGACAGTGGATTGTCAGTGCATCGTCCGTTCTTTAACTGGGCGCAGCCCACTGCATAGGATATAGCCCATATAATATGAGAATCTGATAGCGATTCAACTCGATTGCTGTGTACGCGGGATTTACAACTCAACAATAAAGCAAGTCGTACATCTATTGCGCGAAGCGGAAGGCCGCGAATAGAGGCTCCAAACGGCGCTGAACCCCAGCTCAGCGCCGAGTTCGACTATAAGATGGTGGATATCGAGTGAGCTGCTTGTGTACACCGCTGATACAGGAGCAATCTGCACGTAGTTTGGACGAGATATACCCTAACGACATCCTGGCTGTCATAGATATGTATGTCTATTCCTGCCGATGTGTGCATGCTGTGTATGTAATTGCCAATGATTACTCATTAGAATCATTATATATTTGGTTAAATTGATTGGCAGTGATGCTAGTAAACGACAGTAGTAATAATAATGATTGAACCCTGCTTTATGGGCTCGGTACCAGCATTCAAATCGCTAAATCGCTTGCGAACTCTGCTGATTTCTCAAATATTTTTTTTTTGTGGAGTATAAAGTTTTTAGTGAACAACACAGGTTTTTTTTTTTTTTGGTTTATTCACGGAACTGCAGTTTGTTGGAACGCTTCTCGATATGTCACCAGGTCGCGGGACTCGAGCCTGCAACCTTCGGCTTTTGACAGCCAGAGACTTACCGTCCAATCCAAATAGACTCCTTGTATATTATGTTACTTGTGCACTCTGTGGGTACACTCACTTGATTTTTGTCTAATAATTCACAAACGATCGCTCGCCCTTCTCCCTCGTTCAAGGTAAGTACGCCATTTTACGACAGGTAATAACATCACGTTTATATCCAGGATTGCCTTTTTTGAATTGCGTGTATCATCGCTATATCTTCTACCGTCGCTGGGACGCAACCGCGACTGAAGGTTGTTGTCATTGGCGAATTCTATGCACGTTCGGGCAGCAATCAAAGCACATGCTGGAGGCGCGAAGAGGTCGCGCGCGAGCTACGTTCCAATATATGTACACGATGATCTTGAACGCCACGCGGTTCTGCCAGCTCCTGTGCCAGTTCTTGGTACTTTACTTGCTGGCAATTTGCATCGATTTCATTGCGAAAACGGACTTTAACTCATAACCAGTGTGGTATTCTCACATGTGTTGTACTACGCATACGATACAAATCATCTGTGGGATTTCGTTTGCTAGCGGCGGCGGCGGCGGCTGCAATGTGTTATTTTTCATTTATGTGCCTGCTGGCGATTTTAAGGTGCGTCGCTGATTTGAACGAAAGAGCATATATATATATATATATATATATATATATATGATATTTTACATTATTGTTATACTACTGGCATTATTGTAGAATAAATCCGCATCGCAGGGCAAATCGTTTTCGACCCCAGCCGACTTTGATTATCACACACGTTAGTGTAAATATAGTTATCATATCTGACTCGTCGACTCCTGTGAACGCCTCATGGAGGAACCAGTATCGGCATCACATAAAAATTCGAACGCTGATACAGGAAGTGCTCGACGGCTGTGGGTTCCCTTGAGCCACGAGATGTCTGTGGGTCAAGGGAGAAGAAGCGCCTTAGCGCATAGAGCGAAGCTTAGGCCGAGATGAAGAGGGAATTCTGTAGCGAGGTCGATCTGCATGAGAAGCAATATGGAGTATTCTGCCTCGTGGCTGTTCGCCGATTGCAAGTCAAGACCAATAAAAAGACCGGCTGGCTTCTAGTTGGCAGGCCGCGACGCGCTAAGGCGATGAGCCGTTACTACGGAAACAAACCCGCGCCGAATATCGCGATTTCTTTCGATAGATCTGTCGATAGATTCGACAGAGCAGCGTCCGATGAGGACGACGCAATCATCCTCGACATCGAACAATATATATATATATAGAGAGATAGGAGAGAGAGAGAGAGAGAGAGAGGATGAAGTGGTCTACCACTATAACGGTGGTCATGACACTTTTTGATTCAAAATAGCATGCAACAGATAATTAACTCACTATTCTCTACAGCGATATATTGCTTGGCAGTTCGGCTACAACTGGACTCGGATGTGTTCGAATGATATGGACATAGCCGCCGCAACCTCAATTGCATTCGTTTATCGCGTTTGTTATATCGATTACGTCTCGGAATTGGTGACCGTTAGTCTTCTAGCTCGAGCCAGTGCTGACGACGCAATAGTTAGTACAGCCACCCACTCGCGGCTATGGAATCGTTCGGGTATCGGCAAGGTCTGCGACAGTGAGAATAAGGATAATGCATTGAGATTCGGTTGGTTTTTGCGCTTTGGGCTCCCCCGAAGCTGGGAAGAGAAAATTGTCAGAGGCTGAACCACGACGGTCGCTGAGCATAAGGAATGACGCTGGCGATGAGACAGTTTTCTTTAATGGCACACACACACACACACAAACGCATATACACAGAGCGGGTAGCCTATCTATGCGAGGTTGTTGTTTTTTTTCTCTGCTCGAGTAACACGGACGACTCTCACAGCGGCGAAGGTGCCAAGGAGGCAATTCTACTGTCGCTTCGAGGGTACGTGTGAGTATAACGCCACGTCGGACCGGCTGGGCAGGCGAATGCCGACTTACGCCGACTCGGTCGCTACTAAAAAGAACACATGGGTAGCTTGGCAACAAACAAAAAAAACTAGCCGAGTTGCCATAAAAATGCCGGACGTATCATGCGATGTAAAGCCGCCGCGGCGATAAAACAACAGTGGAGAAGAGGACGGGCAGAACCACGCCAGTGCAGTGGGTTCGTCATTACCTCTTTGGTGTGCGTGAGTGTGCTGTTTTTCCGAGAAAATGCCGACCTTATAGCGGGATATGTGTTAACACTTACAGGGTGAATCAAAAGTTCGCTTGTCATTCTCGCTACAAGTTCGAACGTCAAGCTCTGTGTGGGTGTGCGTGTCTCATTTCGATCTTGGTCGTGTCCTCGGAAACACGCATGAATCGGCGATTGCCTCGAGATGCGTATGTTGGCTTTTGGTGCATAAGTAATTTGGGGCGAATGAGTATATCTAAGCATTTTTTTTATGAAGACGAGGAGCAGGCAAGTAAAATCTATTTCTAGAGTATGCAGCCTAATTAGCCTATTTTTGAGTTAAACCAATGTAACGAAACAATGTTTATGTCATCCAAAGCGTGTCGATGAGTATGGTGACAATATTGGATACGTCAACTAGTCATGATGTTGCCTCAACCCGCTGTTAGTGTCCACCTTTTATTCTCTGCCATATCATTATTTCAAGTGAATCGGTTTCCCTCATCCAAAAGACTGCCTGTGTGTGTGTCTTGTGTCGTAGAACGAACCTTACACACATAACAGAACAATAGACGGCGCATATCGGCGTATCGCAGCCGTCGTTGTTGTCGTTGTCATCAATAATCGCCACTTGTAAGGACAATAACAATAATGATAATAATAATAATTTCACTATCGAGTAACAGAAAATCGTCATGATTGCCTGGCGGGCGTCGACCTGAGTCGACGGCCGAGGGCTGATCGCCTCCGGCAAGCATTGAGCCTTGCGCCGGCAGCAGAAGCCGAATAGTTAGTGCCAGACGATGAAGTCGTGAGTGGATCATCGTAAGCTGTCTACTGCGGTCCATTGTCGATCGATGACGTGATGCCCAGATGATTTCTCCAGCAGAATACGATATGCTGAGTGCTCAACTCTTGAGCTAAATTATAACTCTCAGCCACCCTCGACGACGAGTAATCATGCCGGGTGGATATGATTTAATTGAATTCGATGCGAAAATGGGTAAATCAATTTGGCAACAGGTAATATTACGCGATTCGTCGACGTTAAGTAATTAACTTTTAGTGATGAAACTTCATAGAATCTTATATTTTTCAATAATACAAATTTTTCAATAGTCAATAATTTCAATTGAAGTAAGTTTAGAATATTCTGCAAAATGAAAAACAGCCGCAGCTATTTTGTTTTGCTTTAGTGTTCTCGTCGTCCGCATTGAAATTCTATGTTTTTAAACCGGTTCGAATCACTGGCTATGTACGTTGTATACAAGCAATCGGTCTGTTTATCGTTAGCCGAAGGGGTGCACCTATTACGGACTGGTAACTTCTACTCAGGAAACGTTATTATTTTTCTCTGGGTGCGATCGATAGTGGAAACATATTATATATATATATATATATATATAGGAGGCCCGGATTAACGACTGCCTTGTTTCCACTGCCTAGAAACCAACAACAATAACAGCAAAACTAAACCTAAACTATGTGGCTAAACTTTCCTTGAATTTGACCGCCTCTTTTTCTAGAGAGAATTCATTGTCTGCCATGTTGATGTTATCCTCTGCCTAAAAGGCAAGTCTTTATGTGCAGTATATATATATATATATATATATATATATATATATTAAAGCTTAAAATGGGTCCCACAAAGGAAGTGGGCCGAAAATTTTACTTTCTCAGTTTTCGACAGCCGCTGACTGTTATGTGGGGGACTATAATTTCGTTATATGATCCGCGAAATGGATGGTCCATCTCAAAATTTCAAAATATATAATATAACAGATATAAGCAGTCATTCAGCCCAAGCTCGGCTTTACTTCCTTGAACGATGGGAGGCTTGTTGATCTCACTTATGTCATTATGGTCGAGTTATAGTCCGGCAATATATAATACATGGGGATAGGGGAACAGCTGAGGGTCAGCTCAAAAAAAAAATATATATATAATACATGCATTTTATACTTTAATAGTTCGGTATATATATATATATATGGCCCGCAAAGTGAACAGCGGTAATCCTCACCAAATGATCTGAACAATAGTCTGGTGTGGTCATTTTCGACATCCGTTGGACAATGGAATCATACGCTTATCATTCTTAATATGACAAGGAGTGAGGTTTATGTATCCTATAATTATATTTGTCATAGTACCACACTAGATGTTATTTTTATGATGATACAAAACGTCTTTGTATGGCGTTGCATGTTTTTCTTATTTCATTATTTTAAAAACATCATGCTTGTGATATTGCATATAGCTACAGAAGAATATCAAATTATAAATTATTATTAAGATGTATTCTGCATTTTACACCAGGGAACGCGATGTTCACCTCGTGGCCTCTTATCCTAATATCTACATATATATATTATGTATATATATATATATGTATATATTAGGATTTTTTTGAAGTGAGGGCTATATGGGTCAGTAGTGATTTTGTTACGGAGAGGCCAGTGGGAGCAATTCCAGTGCTTAGATATCATTAGGCTAATTAATGCTCCAGCTGCACATTAGCAAAAAGCTCAAAATTGTCATGGGTAACGAAAGTGCGTCCTGAGAAGAAAATGAACTAAGTACAGAGGATCTGCCGATAGAGCCATTGCCGCTGTTTGGGTTTCCCATAGAGTTGCGTAACAGTTTGTAGCATCGCTTAGCTCACTTAAGCAGGAGATCTGAACTGTAAACATCCCATGTCTCTCTCTCTCTCTCTGTTTTGTAACAGTAACCTTTTCATAATCTAATTTCTCGATTTTCTCTGGCAAATTTCCAGCGCTCTTTCATCGATGCCCCCGAACTGCGGCGTCCCATATAGCTCTTAGTGTTTTTTGCTTTTGTATATTATAACGCCAATGTTTTGACACTGATAAACACAACCGACTTTCGACTGTCGCTTTTTTTGTGAAAACGTAGTTCTAGAATAGCTACGAGTAGAGAAACCTACGAAATATTCCTCTCCTAACTCATTCGAATGCCGCTTTGGGTACGTGTACGACAATGACGTTACTCGTCACAAAAGCACCCACTCCTTTCCGCCTTTAGCAATTTTGTCCGCAACAGAAATTGCACGAGATCAACAACTCTCTGCCCCCGTACGCGCTATCAGAAACGCGGAATATTGTGCTGTATTCACTAATTAATATTCACTGAACCGGCACTTCGTTTGACTTCAAAGGTGTGTCTTGTCGCTTCCGTATAGCGCACCCGTTCGAAGACGAACTGACATTGATCGTTATCACTTGTAGCGCGACTTCGGCCATTGCCACAATGTACCGATGTGCTTTCTGCATCTCCATCCAGCGACAACAACTACTCGAAGTCGAGTGCAATTGATTCTTCAGATAAATCCCTACGCTGACCGGTTCCCTTCTCGTCGCTGTTCTCTGACCCGCTGTTCCAGCTCTCAACACATGATTCACATTTGGCATTCGAGGGGAAATCGAGCCGTCGAAAGTCCTCTCAAGCCATCATAGCCGCCATGGATATTTATCGGGTGTCAGTACATTATTTTTATATCGTTGGCCACAAATCGACCTGAGCGCAAGTCGTACATCTGTGACCATTTCAGCTGTCACAACAACAACAACAACAGCAGCAGCCACAACAACAACAAACAACAAAAACAAACTAAATAAATAGGTGGAATAGAACAGTCTCGTCGATGGGAGTCGTGTTGAGAGCCTTTTGTGGGCCAGTTGACTAATACTACTGATTACAGAAAAAAAATGCATTGAGCAGCTGAGCTGTTGTTATGTACGAAGGCGGATGATCGGACGAGGGAGGCTGAACATCGTGGACAGCTTCGTCTAAGACTCGCTCATGCTTCTATCGCTATTTACGAATACGACGGATCACTAAGGATGAGCTGCTTCCTTGCCGCGTTCTAATGTCATATCGAGCAATCTTCTTTGTTAACAATATAAAAATGCTGCCGAGGTAAATACCCTCTGATGGCGGTGGACGTCAGGGCAACATTCCCTCTGCATGTCCGCCCGCTTGTCGGTCTGTTTGCGTAGCGCAGGGTGAGCTCCTCAATGGACGACATCGCATACCAAATGCATATCGATCTGGTACGCCGACGCATCGAGCGTCGCCTTATCACGACGTCCAGCTGCTAGTACTACGAGGACAAATACAATGGCAGCATCCACTTCATGTGTCTGGGTGATCCTCACACACGCATGTAGGTGCGTGTATAAACGGATGTACAATCTATGAATGCTATGTAGATAGCAACGAAGCGTGCCCAGTGCGTCAGGAACGTTCGTTTCGCGCGGAGGGGATTTTGTTGCTTGCTTGTATTTACTTGCTTCAATCGGCGACTCATCATTTTTCGTCTAACGATTCGAGATGCTAGATACTGATGGCGACGGTACATGAGTGCTAGATAACGCTGAGTTCGGGCGGCGGCTGATCAGCCCCGCGTCTGACGTCCCCGTCCCTCGTCGTCACACCGTCCCCCTGCATTGGCGGCGTTTGTCAGCGAATCGCAGTATCGTCACCGCATGGTTCGTCGCTTGGATTGACGTGACGGCGAACGGAGCGCCCGGCGTCAACCTTGTTCAAGGGGCACCCGCCTTCTCCTACAGTGACTCCAATGAGGTCTGGCTTCTTGTTGCCTCGCCTGAGCGCGATTGCCGGCCGCCTCCTCGACGTCCGCTACTACGGCTGCTCAAATGCCCCCGACGACTCGTCCCATCCCTATCCATTGACGGTAGCGCCGGCGTAGCCGCCGCCGCCGCCAGTGCGACAACGTCTGTGACACTCTGCTCTACGACGATTTGCTCGTCCGATTTGCTTCCCATCGGCGGACAGCTACTATAAAATAGCGCCCGACTAGATCGATCGCGCGTAATAGTGTTGGCAAGGCGTATGTCAAATGCGTGTTGCCACGAATTAGCAATTCAGGTGTCAGAAGAAACCAATGTGAACACTACGGGTTTTTCCCTCTCACCATTATATTTTACACTAAGAGGCCAATCGGCGGGTCAATCGTCGGCGGGGACCCATACAAAATCTGCCACAGTGGAGAGGCGTTCTCCCCGAATGACTTAGCTGGATACTGAGGGCGCCGTGCTGGTTAGTTTGACACTGTCCACTGATCCATGTTGGCTACAGTACACACACACACACACACACTGTGGTTGCTGCTGTAGTGGTGATACACTAACATGAATGAGCGTTTCGACTTTTAAGATCGAGGACGTTTTTGTAGTTATTTCCGGGTGGTCGACCGTTCGCCGCAGCAGCAGCAGCACAAGCGGACCAAACCCGATCTACTCGAGGAGCACACCACATACAAGATACACGAACGGGGAGAGCCGGCGGTTCGAGAGGAACACCTTCGCACAGGGGGACTCGGACGGACGTCTCTGGTGATAGTAATCGTTTGGCGGCAGCCGCCATAAAAATGGTGATTGCTATCAGCTCGGACAGGCTGTGTTACGTTTGCGCAGAATGACTTCAAGTGACAGTTGTCTGATAGATGGGAAAATAATATAGAACGTGTTACTGAAACGGGAGACCCCTCAACTCAATCGCCTATCTGCAGTTCGCAGGTTCGTCGACCTGTCGAATGTCACAAGGACAGTGCAGCGGAAGCTGCCTGTAATGAGATGGTCTAATTGGTGCGAGGAGGTGCCAGCCCTTGAATAACTGCAAAACCTGACCACCCGAAAAGCGTCACAGGGGGCACGAGATAGGCTAAAATTGAGATTAAATATTTCTTTCAGAGACTATCAACAACATATTGCAAATATGCACAATATATTTTATTCTACCATACCATTGTTGACATTGTCGCATATGCAGTTGTTCTTGTTAAACTGGCCGACCCGCTGATTCATATCCCCTGATAAATTCGACTATACACCGCGTGCCGCTCGAGTCAACAACTCGCTGTATTGTCTATCGGCGAGCATAATTAACACCGTCCTCGCTTCTTAAGCAGAGGAGGCGTGATTCACTTTACGGCATGCGGCACATCCGGAAGCCAGCCATCGATTTAATGCACCGCGTAGATTGAAAATAGGAACTCTGCGCCGCTCATGCATGCCGAGATGTGAACACCCACAAACACCATTCAAGGATTGAACTTTTGTGAATTTTTCTCTTTTGTTGTGTTGCATACCCCAGGGGAAACATTGGGTCATGCTCGGAGCCAGCAGAAGACAGGCAGACAAATAACAAAACCACTAGGCCGCCTGATGGTTGATTGTTCCGAGCGGGTACCTCGATCGTCAGCGTCAATAGCAGCACTCGTAGTAATAGTAGAGGCGACCAGCACGAGAAGTCGTAGCACCAGCGTCAGCAGCAGCAGCAGAAGAAGACAACGAAGTCGAACACAAGAAGAAGAGGAGAGGAGGGAAGATCAACGAATGAAGACCTGAAGCCGAACAACAGCAACAGTGGACCCCGGACGAGCAACAGAAGATCAAAGCTCTTCGCTGCATTCACAATTGTTATGTTCGGTTGGCTAGCTAGCTAGCAGCGCCGTTCAACGGCAGCGGCGGAGGCGGCGGCGGCGACAGCAACAACAACAACAACAATGACGCAGCGTAAAACAGCCATAATCATCATCGCACACAAGCGGATCACATGAGCGGATCCAACGATGTGCCTGGGACGGACGGACGAACGAACGAACGAATGGAGGTAGAGTCGACAACGTTGTGGCAAAGGCCGCCGCAAACGATTCGAATAGAGAAAGCCGTCCAGAAAACCAAAAGTCTTCCGTCCGCGAAACAGTGTTCGGTGGGACAAGAGCGACTCTTGAGCGACTCTCCTGATTCTATGCTTCAACACATTGCCATGGCAGTGGCAACGGTCGCGAGAGCCGTTACAACGACGCGCCGGGTCTTGCAGGGTTCCGAGCCCCGGACGGCAACGAACGCGGCCGCGGATGGCCACAATGGAGATGTGCATGAATGAATGGATGGTCTTGGACTACGAGTCGAACGAGTGCCGACGAATGAGCCTCGTATGGGCCACAATACACACACAGACATACACAGTGGTGGTTATATTGGTGGGTGCGTTAAATAAATCGAGAGATACCGTTGATTGACGTTGAATTCATTAGTCGCAAGAAGGTCGGTTGATAAATAAATTGTGGCTCCCCACAGAAAATCCCGTCGAAACGGAAAATGCGATCAAGTGAAAGTATCTGCCAATGTTGGTTTTGATCGCCAAATGGATGCTCCGGGGACTCAATAAGAAGTTACGCCATCAAGGCAGCACCCTGTACGCTGTTGTGCTGACGCCGCGAAAGGAAAATGAAGAGAGCATGCTAAATAGGCCATGTGTCAAGGTTGTATTGATTGTTGCTGACAAAATATAGCCATGCGAGGGATCGAGATAGGAGGGAACATCGTCTTGGATTTTATCTCAATCCCATCCACCCCTATGATTCGTCTTTACTGTAAAACACATTGAAGAGCGATGGCAGACATCAACTCTAAATGGTTCAAACGTACACCGGATTAGGCCTCAGGGTGTTTCGAGTAAACGGATGAAACAGTGGCCCACGTAAAGTGAGAATCCCTTGTAGTTGATTTCCTTTTTGTCAAATATAATAGGGCCGAACATATCAGGGAAGTATGATACACTGTTGGGTCGGGTATTATGCTCTACGAGGCTTGAAATCTCTCGGCACAAATACGCCCCGTATAGGCTTGTTATTATCTTTGGCGCAGTGTGGACGTATTTGACTCCGCCGCTATAATTGGCGGAGAGTGTAATCTCACTGACGCAACTGTCAGTCAAGCGTACCTCACATAAACTCCGACAAAATCATTGTTCTCAGCTGGAAATCGAACGTGAGCCAAATTAACGACTCCTTATGAGATGAACTAAACATACCGACTTGAATATAACGAATACTTATACTAAAGTAAAATGTGACTATTTACCTGTCTGTTTTAGACAAATACATAACATTAAAGTGTTTGAAGCACAAACCGAATCGCAGACTCTCGTTCCGTATGCCATTTATTTAGTTCGAGCCGAACTGCAATGATATCTAAATTCCTCGGTCTGTATTTTTCCTTCAAAGCTAAGGACCCCTTATTTTCGACCTTTAAAGCGAAGGACGCCCGGAGTCTTCCGAGACTACGGCACATAGTCCGCTATGCTGGTTCGACTTCGGTGAGAGGATATCGGAGAGCCACTTGATGCCTCCAGCCCCATTCAAGTCCTTCTCGTTCTACTGACCACGTCCTCGTAGACCAC
Organism: Stratiolaelaps scimitus; assembly: GCA_019614645.1. Lineage (NCBI taxonomy): Eukaryota > Metazoa > Arthropoda > Arachnida > Mesostigmata > Laelapidae > Stratiolaelaps > Stratiolaelaps scimitus. The sequence goes on along the minus strand of JABWDB010000031.1, from coordinate 368,162 downwards.
GTCCGGGTCGACTCGAGCGGACGAGGTGGGGGAACGCTCTTTTCCTGCCGTCCTGCCGGCCATCCATTCGCTCGCCGACTGCTAAGCAGCTGAGTGTCTACCGAGAGCCGACCGGCCCCTTGTGGGCGGCCAACAAGGACTTGTCCTCTAGGAGAATGATGGATCATCAACTTTGGGAGACTTCGAGGTGGGTCGGGTGCCGGTGGATGCGGGCGTGGACCACATGGGGCAACCATGAGCGAGACGAAGGGCGACAACACCCTCGCAGTGTGTTCTGCGCGATGCTATGCTATGATGTACTGTGCTATAAGGTGCGTAGAATAGACGATGGGGAGTGCGTCACTGAGAGAAACAGTGCGGGAAGGGGAGAGAGAGAGAGAGAGAGAGAGAGAGAGAGAGAGAGAGAGAAAACAAGCTTTCTGTTCCCCTTGGCTCCTCGTGCCGTCGACGTCCGAGTGGGAGGTAGGAGACACGAGACAGAGAGCTATACACATACTATAACCACTAGCCAGCTACCACCAGAGGCCGAAACGTTCTGAATCGTCTCAGTCGTCTGGGAGGAGACCGTGAGAGATATCCAGGGATCTACTTGCTCTTGTGCTGCGCTATGTGCTTGTTCCACTACAGGGAAACACTTCTGCGAGAGAGACTACGCCTCGGCAACTGCTGCGACTGCTTTGCCGACCTACCGCCTACTCCGCCCTGAGTCCTCTCGGCCCTTTTCGTCCTCATCGCACAGGGGCTCTCATAGGGAAGTGTGACGACCGACGGACCGACCGAGCAGCCAGCCAGCCAGTCAGCTAGTTCCTTGGGGAATGCCGTTACCGCTACAACTTGAGAGATTCTGCTCGTTGAGAGAGCTGTTCGCCGAGTCCTCCAGCGACCTGCATTCCCTCCTCAATCGCGTCTTCAGGACCCCCGTTCATCGCCACCCCTGGCCATCTCCACCGGCTGAGCTCCTCCCTCCGTCCCCGAAGAATACCCCCTAACTCGGTCGCGTCTATCCCTGTCGTGTCTCCTTTCGCTCTCTCGCCCCGTCGCGAAAATCCCGCGTGGTCGGCGCCACAGTCGCTTCAGTTGTGCTGGTAACGCTGCTCCATCGATGTTATCCTCCTCATTCTCCTCTGGCGAACGACTGCTTCCTTTAGCCCGTGTCTGTCTGCATGGCCACACCAATATCTGGCCCCTGATTCGTATCCCCTGAAGCAGCCCTCCCCTCTACGCCTTCTTTGCCCCGAACACGCACGCACAGACACTCGTTCGCTTACCTCTGGCGTTTGCCTGCGTCCGCCTTCCACCGTCGGACCGTCAAGCGCGCTAGAGGAGGATGTAGGGACCAGCAGGAGCTGGCTGAGGACGGCCAGCACCGAAACGGCGAGAAAGATGAAAGCGGTTTGTTCCTTGTCATCTTCTTTTTCTGTTTCGCGCCGAGTCGTCGTCGCCGTCGCGACGAAGTTCATCTAACATCAAGCACGCTCGGCGTCCGACAGCTCATCGCGTCGCAAACTTCAGATTTTCACTGTGAAGATAAGCAGGCAGACAGGAAGCAACGAGAAGACGAAGGGGGACGAGGACGCCACCGACGAGGAACAGAAAGAAAAAAAACACGAACGAAAGAAAGAAAGAAAGGAAGGAAGGAGAAAGAAGTAGTGGAAAACGAGGAAGACAACGGGGGCAATGTGGGGGGTTCGGGGGTGTCTTGGGGTGCGAGCCGAAGCCCGTGCCGGAGCCGCAACAGGATGGAACGCGAACGAGAAATGGAGGAATTGAGAGCACACAACCCTGAACGACCGACCGACCGACTCAAAGAAATAATGGTGGAGTAAGCCATGGCACGAAGGGGCAGTGAGGGGATGGGAGCCGGGCAGAATACCGGGTTGAGAGTAGGATAGAGTATGGAACGGACGCGGACAAATTGACATTGGACTCGTGTGGAAGGTACGGACCCGGCCGAACGACGACAAACGGCACCGGGAACGTGAACAGGCCGAGCATGGGGCAGCGTCAGTGCGGCACAACGCAGTGTTACGAGGGAGAACGCACGAGAGATGTATGTATCGTATCCATTCGTCTGGGGAAATGGCGGGCCTCACAAGGCCGGGATTTGGATAAGTGCAATCCGACAGCGGCATCGAGAAGTGCTGCTGCAATGTGGATTGCGTGGATTAGATTTGTAAGGGTATTAGAGAGAACAGCGAACAGCAGCTAGCCGTGGTAGTCATCTTGGGGCGACGACAGTTGTTCAACCAAGATGCTGCAAGAGGAGACGCTTGTTTCTAAAGTTCTCATAGATATACAATACGGGAACATATAAATAAACCAATGCAGGCAGTGCTGTTAATGGCAATAGCGAATGGGGCCTGTTCATCTTTGTTACGGTACTCACATCTTTCTTGGACAACATCGAACACACATTTAGAGAACAAGGTATTGTTCCCTCGTTGGGGTTTCTCCATGGGAAAACGACAGATGAATGTGTCTTTTTATAAATCTCCACTAAAATATAGTTTTTTTTTGTTAGAGCAGTTAGAGCTTTCTCAGTAAATAAAACCAGTAATCTTCACTTTTGTGTCTTGATACCGATTTCAGGCTTCCGTGTAAAGCATGTATTTGCGCTAGATACGTGTGTGCAGTATGCTGCCCTGAGCCATCATCAATTCGCGTCCCCGGATTGTCTGTTCTGCACCCAGTGTTTCATTGTACTGCTCCGTATGGTACGTCGGCCCATCCGAGAGAAGAGAGAAGCTCTCATCACCAGACCACTGACTCCATTCGCCCTACGGTTCGAGGGTAATTGTTAAACCATGTCCCTCTAATCCCAGACATTTTCTTCATTGGGGACCTGACGCCACTGTGGCCGTTTTTACACGCTCGAATGCCATGAATCCGACAAAGCTACACGGCTGCTCTTCTGAGAACACGAAATCTAGGAGCCGGACACCGCCGCCTCGCTAAATAGAAGAAACGACAATTTCACTTCTCAAGAACCCCCCCCCCCCCGTGTGCACTTCGTTTATAAATCACGGACAACGTGGAAATAATAGTTAACGTAATATTGACGTATTGTTCGTTCTGCGGCAAAACCCAGGATTAATTGTTTAAATAGCCTGCAATAAGCTGCCCTTAGCCAGCCGAATAATAACCTCAGTTTGATAGAAAACTCAAAAAAAATTGTCGTTTTTGAAGAAACTTACCGAGCCTATTGGTGCCATATAAATAGACAATATATTCGTGCGAAACTAAGGAATAGTGCACTGGAGGACGCCGAGTCTACAGCGGCACGAACGAGTCATTCGATAGCGTCTGGCACTTCTTCTCGACATGCAATAGAGAGCATGGTAACAAATGTACTGGCTTGCCCAGCAAAGGTAACTACAACTGGTCCTAATGGAGCTGGCCCCTATCGAAGCTAACCAGCCTATCGTCTCGCTTGTGTGGAGGCAGTATCTCTTTTGTCGATTCGTGTCCAACCGAATGCACCTAACTACGTTATAGGCGTTTGTGTTGTATATTGTTGATCCCGAGCAGATCGAGTTTTCTCTACCGTCGACCTCAACTCTGCACATGTGATGCCTCGACCCTGATTCAGCCTATAGGAAGGGAGAGAGAGAGAGAGAGAGAGCCTTGTTTGCCAACTTGGCCCCCTCCCGTTCTAACAGAACACCTTCTACCCATCGGCGATCTGTCTACCAAGATAACATTATAAGTTTCCCCTGTATTTCTCGATGTTTATCTTCTTCTCCCTTTTCTTGCCATCTCGGGCATCCTCTGGGATCACGCCTTCTGGTGGCCTGGTGGCTGGTGTTCGTCCATTTGGCCTACTCCTGCCGGCCGTAATGAATATTCACGAGAGAGAGAGAGAGTGTGAAACTCATTCGTGCAGGGTCGGCTGGATATACAGCCCAGACTCGGACCTTTCCTATAGGACGCTGACCATGTCCACCGCATCAATCCCGCCGGCAGCGGATGGGGCCACTGTAATGGCCCAGGGGCTTTGCCAGGTTCGGTACTCGCTGGCGACGAGTGGCTAACTGTCCATAGACAGCACAGACGGATCTGACGCTGTCACCTCGAGAACCCCTCTGCCATTTTGCCTCCCGCTGGCAGCAGCAGCAGCAGTCCGTATATATATATATATATATATAGACATCGGCACATACAAGAAAGAGGGCCATATACGGGATAGGCCCAACGGAGCAATGGGTTGCCCGAACCCCGACAGCTAAATCGACTTTCCCAATGAACGGGGAGACGTCAGGACGGCGAATGAGGTCACTAAAGTCACCACCACCACCACCACCATTCTACTGCAATGACTACCACTGCGACTACTGCGGCTGCTGCTGTTGTAGCTGTCGCTGTTGGCTGGCCCAGCTGAGCAGTAGTCTCCTAAGGGGACATCGTAAATAGCCCGATTCTTGGGTTCCCTCCACCTTCCATATGGATACGCTCACAATAGGATCGAAGAACACACCGTCGAGACTAAGCCAACCCAACCGAATAACTTGACTTAGAATTAGATAGTGTCTGTTATCTGTGGGAAATAATAGTTTACTATGTGGACATAGCACACTAGCTGCTATCACTGAATGTGACACATGGTTTGATCTCCGGCGGGGCCTTGTTTTTTTGGCTAATGACCAAACGCCACACGCGTAATTACTTAACGTCCATGATAGTCTAGGATAGCGTGACGCGGTCAACTCGATAGGGCCTATCAACAGCAAACAGTACGCGACGCTTCTGCCAAGACGTACTCGACCACTGAGCCTCGACATGAACGGCAAAGATTGAACTCAATATCTTAGCTATTCTGTTGTTGCTATTTTGTGCTGATATTCCACCTCCTGTATATCTGTTGTCTCAACGTGCCATCCTCTCGAGCGCTCAATTCTGTCCGAACTCCCAACACAATTACCTTCGTCTTCTTCGCCTTCTACTTACTCTTCTAGCGGCTTATCGCCCCGCTGTCTTTGTGTCGTCCCTCGCTGCTGCTATTGTTGCAGTGTCTGTGTGTGACCATCCTTTGCGTATTCAGCTCCCTTTCCCCTCGTTGGCCAAGCGAACCGCTTAGCCATTGTGAACAGGACTCTCATTTTCTCAGCTAATTCTCTAGGAGGCAATCCAGCTGGAGCCGGGACCTCGCCGTGCGGACGGCGTAGTCGACCCTCCTGCAGTCATGTGATCTCATCAAGTGAAGGGCGAAAACGCACACTCTCTGCCGAGCAGACCCGCACTTCGCCTGGCGGGGGCGCGAGCCCGAACTCGCGAACTTGGGCCTTTCCTATCCAACTTTGAAGTATTCCCCAAGCGGCACTTTCCACGCGTTTCTACCGCTAGTCCCGTCTCACACTACTCGTCGGAGCGACACAGCCTCGCCGCCGCCGCTTCGCGGTTGGTTCACGTTGTTAACGGAGCTGGCGGCCGTGGGGGTCTCGTCGGGGGCCGAACGAAGAGAGGACTATTGCTTGCGCCCACCGCAAGCACTACCCAGACCTATTCCGCCTGGCGGCGGATGGTCAACGCTGCTGAGTGCGGTTCCCGATCGGGCTTTCGCATGTTTCTACGGTTCCCATTGCCACCACATTCGTTCGCAGTGGCGTATTCGATCTCGTTGTGGGTTGAGCGCGTGGCCCGCCCTCACCGATTGGATCTTCTATTTTTAGATGGACAGACAACGGAACTTGGCGGAACAGTGGCAGGCTGGTGCATAAGAGAAGCTGGTCATTAATGACGACCAAATGGCGGGGGTGAAAATGAGAATCCGCCTGGGTAAATATCGAAATGGGCTGGGTATGCTGGTTCTAGGGTTCTGCATCATAGATACCTGACCCACGTCGTCATGATTCGTACGTTCCTGGAACTAGCCACTACATTTTTTCGGGTTTATTTTTGTTTAGTTGTTATAGCTTATCAAGAATTTGTATGTATTATCAATATCATTAATAATGCACGGGCCATATAGTATATAATTACGGGAACAAACGCATAGTATAAAGTAGTAATATAAACTTGCCGCTTTTCTGGGATTGCCACCAAACATTCAGTGACTAGTCAGGCACTGAGAAAAAAAACGACATCAATGCAATCATTTTATCAGGAGCCACAAAAAAAAAATATATATATATACGTAAATAGTAATAACGGGTTAGAACGAACAAGAGCTGATTGTCGAGGTTAGTTCTAATGTGCAATAAACTAAAGTGTCTAGCGTTAATAAACACCTATTTGTCAACACGCCGTCGCTCAATATGAAGTTTAATTAAGCAATGTGGTCACCTAGTGGTTGAAATCACCCCTGCAAATGTACTCACGAGATGTTGACGGCCATAGACGGCAGGATGTCAAAAGCGCAGGCTTTCCAACAGTCCCTTCCCTGTGTTTTGTCCTATTTCTTGTTGGCATCATAGGTCGTCCGACTCGGCCTTAATGTCGTGTGTCATTCGCCCACTCAGGTCGGAGCCTATCGGAGTAATTAATCGTTGGCGGCGTGTACTTGTTGTCGCTGTTCCATCCAACAACAGGGGTTCGTCGCGAGACCCGGCCGCGCCGCAGTCCCACTGCTGCGGCATCAGCATTTCTCTTAACTTCGGACATGGGCTCAAAGGATAATCCTTGCCATTACCTAGCCCCCGGGCAGCCCCCGGGCAGCCCCCGGTGGTCATTTATCTAAGTAATTCGTCGCTGAGTCGTTCTCCCTTTTCGTTAAAGCGATAAGCCGAGCCCGTCATAAAAGTCTCCGCGCCCAAAGCAGGCACGATCACTTTGATAACCATCGCATCGGCCTCACTGCAAGTGCTGTGTCCCTGGACAACGGAGGCACGATGGGAGCGGCCTCCTGTCTGGCCACCCTATCGGCAGGACCCGTCCCCTTTATTCGTTACGAATCAATTGACGGATCGAACATATCGAGTAGAGCCCCCACAGCAAACAAAACTCAATACAGACACGCGCACTTCGTCGGCGTTAATTCAGGTGTCCCTCACTCGATGAACGAGCATTTGAGCTAGCCAAATATCGAATTCCAGTTGTTCAGCCCGCCTACAACAGCCTTGATGTCACACGAATAAGCCAATGCTATCTATTATAGTAAGTTGCTACTATGTTCCACACTATTTTGTGGTAGGCACTATATGTTGGAATAGATAGAATATCCAATGCGAAGTTTGTCTCTCGAGGTACGCGCGTCATAGCTATAGTGCGCTTTCACAAGGACCCAATCGACAGCGAAAGCATTAGATGGTGGTAACCGCCGTCATTGGCTTCGCGATCCGACACGGTGCCTTGCTAACCACATACCCTGGTTACCCAGCAACTGGAGGCATGCCACGCGAGCAGTGACAGCTGTTGCAGTGGCAACAACAGAAGCAATACGCTGACAAGAGAAGCGCTCAAGGTCCAATTGCAATGGTATCTACTTCCGCTAGGAGTGGCGGTTGTCGAGGATGAAATTATGAAAGACTAGTGTGCGTATTGTACAAAACAGTTAACTCGTTCGTAGTGTCGAATATTTGCCTTCCTGATACCGCTGGCTGCTTCGAACTTCATCAGTTACCTCGGTATCCAGTCGCTGCTCGTTGGTCAGCTAATATCGAGCGTTGCTCAACGGTGTCGGTGATATAGCCTGAATATATCCGGGGCCACGAAGCAAATGGATTCTGGAAAGTTATTGAGAATCGTGAGTAAGATCGCGTTAGGTCGATGATGTCCGTCTTATGGATGGCCGTATCAAATTAGTGGGATGTGTCTGAATTGCAAGCGCCGGCTTCAAAAATTGTGAGTAAATACGAAGTGTGAAGCGGACATCGCTGACTCGAAAATAATACTTCAATTATAAATATAATATTAATAATCATCATAATTACAATATAAATGCTTCCTATGAATGTACGTACTCTGTTTAGCTTTATACATGCATATCGTTTAGAGTAAATGGATGCAGAGAACTTGACTAGAACAGTCGAAAACCCCGTCAGGGTAATGCACAAGGGACCTCTATGACGACATATCGATCCACCTACGCATTCAAAAATATCAAACTGTATACTGTCACATAACTCTAGCGCACAAGTCAAATCAGCTAGGGGTCAAATAAGAGAGAGGGCGGAACGTAAGTCCAAGAAGTTGTTCCTTGTTGTTGTTGTTGTTCGGGTGGTGGTTGTTGCTGCTGCTGCTACAACTACTCCAAATGTTGGTGGGTTTCAATGACGTTCCTCGTAACAGCCAACACAGAGAGGCAATAATTAGGCTGCGTCAGTAGACGAGGTGTTCGGTAGGTGGGCTAGTTCTCTATGTTTGATGAGGGAAAAATCACTAGGCGCTTAGCGTGAATGAACGCATGAGTACCTTGTGTACGTATCTGGTATCAGCACCATCCGAATCTGTGTAATGTACCTTAATTGGTCGACTAGCTCCTGCAACAGTTAGCGCGGATTCTATTCACGAAATGAGCAGTCAATCGAACAGGCCTAATAGACCTAATTACACAGGCACTTAACACCGATCAGGCTGTTACCGTATCCCGGACCAAATTTCGCGCCATGGTCGGCAGAGGAGTCTCCAAGCACCGCTCGACCACTGCACGTTTTGTTAGGCGACCCTGGTGTATCTCAATAGGGCTGAGCTCGTCACCGGGTAGCTTCTGTCGAAATTTTTGTCTACCGGCTTCCTTACGCTGATAGAAATGTCTAAGCTTAGCGATTTTCTGTGTTCAGTGTCGTTAGAGAGTAGGCGGATGTCCGGGGTTCGCGATGAAGCCGTGATCATCGCGACATCCGGTCTCATAGCATGACCGAGTCGATCTGTCTGTCTGTCTTTGGCGGCTCAGGAGAGGCTTGGATAAGGAGTCGAACGTGTAGTAGTCGAGCATGAAGTGCCGCACACTGCCAGCATCAACTATGGGCCGGCTTCGGTAGATCGATGGATCGGTCGCTTGTTCGACCACCCAGTCGACGACACCACTGTGCCTTGTGCATACTGCTGATATTGTGCGAATTATCGCACTGCAGCCAGACAAGGACACTCTCGCCGCAATTGTGTCTTCTGGATTAGCTGAAAACATTGTGAAATCGCATTCAATCCGCGCTCGCCTGCCCGGTCAGTTCGGCGTGTCAGGCCAACGGTGGCGGGTGTGTTTCCCAGCGGCATCGGAATTAAATCGAATCTAAGTAACAACAGAGAAACAGGATGCCATACTGTATTTATATATATATATATATATATCTGCGATAGCAATTTGATTCGAAGTATTCAAACGCCACAAACTACGATATGATATTAGTATAAACGCCGTTAGTACAGTGAAGGATACGGTGTATTTGTACAAGAAAATATTGTTAACGTGATGTCATGAAGCTCCTTGGACTGCTCACCTTTACAAAGCAGTGGCTGTATTGATATTTACATACAGGGTGAGTGGCAGGTATGAATTTAATATTTTTCTATTTTTTTTTCCTATCAAATATGGCTGTCCTACTAAACGCAAAAAGAGAATCCTTCTTACAAAACAAGCGACCTATTCTATATATAGTAGCTAACATTAATCTGATATCGAGGCAAAAGTCTCGAAAGGCAATCGTGCGAGGCATACCGTGTCTCTGGGTTCGGACTTCAAAAGGGGTCGAGCGGGTATATGGCTGCGCAATGTTACAATGTATTTTGTCACTAATTTAGTTAGTTAGTTAGTTAATTAATTAATTTTAAGAAGCATTATAACTATTATAATATCATAGTTTGGGTATATATATATAACTAACGGCCAAGTATTTGCGCAGTCGTACAGCGTATAGACGAGAATAATCAAGCAAGAACGATTAGAGGCCATTAAAATAGCGTAATGCTAATATAACCAAGTGGAAATACTACTAAGTACAAGTAAACCTCCCGGGCTGACTACTCATAGGTCGGATTGAACATCCATAGCATTGCTCCATATGACGGACCCCACCCATCCACCTCTGCCTTTAAATGCAAATGTGCAATGTTGGCCATCGAACCTGTGTGTGTACACCTCCGTGTGACGACAATACACCTAACGATGGCAGGGGAACTAACTAACTCTCAGTCATGCCTGGACCCCATATCAGCCACGGCCATCGTGGCATCGAGAGACAGACAAGCACAGAGTGTGAATTGCACAGAGGTGTGTACACCAAGATGAAGCCCGCCCCGGCTGCTCCTGACGCCATGGGTGATCGTCTAGTCGGGCGGGTTCGACTTCGTGCTCCGATCTACCTAAGGGCGACCGAATACGACTGACCCTCACAGCGGATCACCAGACCCTCTCCTCTTCATCATCATCAAGGGGCTGAACGAAGATCACAGGAAGGTGTCACATGTCGGGGAATTCGGGTGTGAACCAATGGAGCCGGTAGCGCCGAAGTCGAAGCTGGGAGTGTCTGCTGTCTATGAACACCCATTCATTCACAGTGATACGACCACAACCATCACCTCTGCCGCCGCCGCCGCCGCCGCCGCCACCCCCAATAAAGCACTAGCACCACAAGGCAGTGCGGAAGGCTCGATAATGCCGAAGAACACGCGAAGAGCAGGGCGTAGATCCATCGTTCGTTTTCTTAAAAAAAGAAACACCTCCATCCCTTTAACTCGTACGAGTCTGTTATGCGATGTGGATTGAAATTCGGTTGGCTTTCCACTGGGTTGCTGGCGGGAACCGATACCGTCGACGCCGATGCTTCTGCACAGCTCTTTTGCGACTGACAAATCATCGGATAATAATAATAATAATAATAATAATATATCCATGGATCGTCGATACTAACGTAATATCTACCTGTCTGCGTTCAACAGCATCAGAACGACAACAGCAACACATCGTATTTCATCGCTGCGGGAGAGGTTCCTGTTCGAGTACCGCTCTCGACGTGGTGATACATGATTGACTGACATGAGCATATGGCCACACCGACAAACAATGCCATATTTACTTCGACCCATAGGAACGTTAAGGAAAATAACCGAACAGATCACGCTTTTGAGAATTGCAGGAGATCGCCGCAACGATAGATCCCTTCGGGCAAGAATGAACATCGACAATGGAGCTGGAGATGTCCGCCTGAATCAGTAGCTGTTAATGAAGATCACTGGTCATATTATCCTGTGAATATCAATACTCATATTGTAGATGTAACAACAATATGAACATCGTATGATAGAGGCTGGCGTGAGTCGAGTCAACGTGTAAAATCTAGCATAGGGCTAGCGTTAAGCAAAAACTGCCGGATTAATCTCGAATGCCACTCGTTCGACTACGCCAAAAAGTATCGAGCTGTTGATTTGGGAATTAGGTCGCTCGAAGGCAACGCTCCTACAAGTACGAGTTGAAATATACAATGAACGCCATCTGAACGAGTGGCACCAATGGACCTGTTAGGGCATTGGACATCCATCAGATCAAGGTCTGGTGCTGACTTTGTGTCATATACAACCAACAAAGGTCTTCTGCCTTTACGAGAGGAAGATGTTGGATGGCTAAGTCTCTGGCTATCGGAAGCCAGAGGCCGTAGGTTCGAGCCCTGCCGTGTGACATAAAAGAGAGCTTAAGCATTGTAACAATTGCAGCTCCTTCAATAAACCATTAAACCTTTACCTTTACCTAGGTAAGATCGTCCTACGATCGCGTCCTACGAGAACTACGCACTTCGCAGCCGAAGAAGAACATAGTCATTCCAGAAGGGGCTCTCGAATGACTAATGTATTTCAAAGGTGGTCAAGTTACTCCTTAACAGCCGTTCATGCTTGGTTAAATGCTGAATTTAACAGTTGGAATTGTCCAAGGATTTCCATTTTGGACCAAGCCCATCAATGGAATAGTAGCCTTATCCCAACGGGAACAAGTCTGCAAGCGATAATAACACGAGTGAACCTCTGATTGTCTGACCATTAGTGTTCAGCTGTTCTCTCTATATTGATTCATATCTCACTCGAGCCCCATCATAACCCCACGCTTCTCCTATATATCTACACGCATATATAGGCACGTGCCACAGGATATACTACACCACAGGTCCTGCCTTACAACGAGCATCCTCCACCGCTAGACCGAACACCTTGACGCTTTAACGGCTTGAGCTCAATTGACGAGCAGATCTTACGATATTGTAACGTACAATATGCGTAGTAGGTCTTCCCCGATCTATCTTCCCCGAAGCAGATCTATCTGACAACACCCGACACCATTCTGTGTCCTGATGCTTAATCGAATCATTTAAAGGGTTTTCTGCTTTTATTTTTTTTGTCATCTTTGCCGTCGACCACATCGTCGTGTTTCTGAGCCCGACGAACCGCTCAACGAATTCCTCACGCGTAGGCATCGTCTACGACGACGTCTGCCCGCTACCACTTCGGTTACCATGGGTGTGTTTAGTCGGGCGTTGTTGTTGTTTGTCGATTGCTAGATTCTGCCACTTGCTTCGGCTTCTCGTGGCCGGCCGGCCGACCACCGCGCTAGCCACGGCGGCGTATTCACGATGGGTATAGAACATGGAACACACGAGCAACGAGGAATGCTTAGAATGTGTTCGTCTCAACGGTGGAACACAGAGCGTTTCGGTTGGCTAGCTATGCCGCGTTGCTTCCCGTATCGGGCACATAGCCCCTCTTCTTCGAATCGTTTCGAGCGGCGCGGGTCAACGCCGACATCTGCAGCAGCAGCAGCAGTGGAAGGATCATCTATGGCAAGAGGATCCGGCCGCTGGCTGATATTCTTCCCAAGAGATAAATCTCGATGGCAACGAAAATCTGTGGGCGCCATCAACGCTTCTGGGATGAAGCGCTCGACTCGTTAGTTGTCAAGGAGGACCAAGAGCGCCTGGTTTGGCGTCGCGGTTTAGCTAAACAGCATTTGTGTTTTGTGTGATCCTGAACAGTATCGAGCCGCAAGGATGATTTGATCGGCGAACAGATGATGTCCTATAGCAGATGCCTCATAACATGCCTCCCGTTTACAAATGAATTGTACAGATATAAGCATGAAAAGCTCAGCTTACGTGACGCCAACGAGAATATGTCACCAGATCGAACGTACGAGAATCGTGACTAGGACGAGGGATTGACTATACTCAACGGGAACGTGTGTGTTGAATTATGCCAGCTATATAGTGCGCCACCTATAAAACACATCAATCTTCGACGAGTTCAGCTAATGGAAGATAGATATAATGAAACTGAAACGGGCTTGCGCTCAGAATCGGCCACCACGTGGTGGCAATCTAGTTCGTCGAATAAGAAACCTCTCTGAGATCAAGTTTAGTATCCAGCTGAGACCTGAACAACGACATATCTAAGTAAGGTAAAGGTAAAGGTTTGATTGGTTTATTAAAGGAGCTGCACTTTTACAGCATGCTTAGGCTCTCTTATATGTCACGCAGCGGTGCTCGAACCTGCGTAATGTCTAACCTTTATCTAACCCTCCGCGGCAGCGGCCTACTGTCGCAGATTGTGGATTAAGTTCTACTGCTACAAAATACAGTAGCGCAGAGCGTTTCTAGGCTAGTTGGAAGCGTGCCGTTATCCTCAGCGGTCATACTTAGTCATAGATGTCCCTTTTTGTGAGTGCCCGCAGGAATATGAGCAAGATATAGCTGGTACGAATCTACGCATCGAGCGGTTTTTGTCATTGGCCACCAAAAGGTGAGTCTCTCCTGAAAAGCCATCGTTGTTCTAAGCAGTAATATTAATTAGCTTAATGAACCTTGTCAAACTATTATGTCAACTCAGGGAACAAACCGCATTGTTAACATTCAAACCAGTTAATTAGCGCCCATTCCCCATGATTAGCCATGGAAGCAAAGAGACAACCTTTAATACACCGCCGTTGCGTTCAAACACGCGCAGGAATCCCACAGAGCCATGGCAAAATGCCTTAGGTGTGAAACCTGCCTCGTCTGCGTGATGTATTATAGCGCCTCTCCAGTAGAGAGTCTACCAGATTTCCACCATTCACCATAGTTCCTATCACGATTCGAATGCGAACATTGTATTCACATCGCTTTTCATTTGCCGAAACTAACTCACCGCGGTGTTGTAGGTTATTTGGCATTTGAGAACTTCCGCGAAGTTGACCGCGATATTCGGGGTTCCTACGACCATACGCGTCAATACGAGCTCGACTCTACGATGAATTCAAACTTGTGTGCACATTTTTATACCGTACGATAAATCCTCCGTTGCTGGCCGGGGTGGTGGTTAAAGCGATATCGCAATCATCAGTAGCTGAGTAATTTGGCTATGGGAATCGGCTCCCTTATTCTGATCGGCTTATTAGAAGCTTTTAATTATCAGTCACAAGCCAAATGGTAATGCGCTCGGTAACTCCTATATGTATATATATGAGGTATTTAGCTTCAATGTGATGATTCACTAGAGTAAAGCGGCATGATCAATAAGAACTAATTCGGGCATCTGTTCAGCAGCACCCGTAGATCAAGGACTTCTTCTCTTTCCAGCAACTGACGACAGCAATGACGGCGATCCAGCTACAAACGCCACCGCGATCCAAAGGATCAACTCAATTCGTGAGCTGCAAGACGGCCGCTGATAGCAGTTAAGATATTGTCCGGGTTTCCAAGTGCTTACAGGATAGGGCAGTGACAAACGGTGGGACGGCTTCCTAAACGAACATAGAGATGTCCCAGAGGACCGCTAACATAGCTTACGACGGTATCCTGACACTATTGGGACAACCAGCGGGCGTAGACGATATCGTCTACATCGACGGCTTAGCAGTCACCGTACAGGCCACATAGTTAGATGATTGGGCTGGAATTGGCAGCAAACTGGACCCTTGCCCGCATGAATGCAAAAGGCCGAACTGAAACGTCCGGTCTCCAACGTGCGAAAAGATAGAGCGAAGCTATATTCTTAGCAGGACAACGCCGACGATGACAACGAATCACAGAGAGTCTGTCACCGATTCGAAAACTCGGTTCATTTCGACGAACAGGGAACTGCTTCTTAAGTCTCAGAGAATATCTGTTCTGAGCATATAAACCTATGGAAGGGTTAATCGTAAGGTGGCTAAACTGATAATTGGCTGAAGACCTTCCTGGTAGACCAGCGGCGATTATGGATGTTCGCCCCAGATGCACCCAAGGATGCGAAACATGAGGCAACACTAGCAGCTGGGCCAGGAGAAACAGCGGCTATCCCAACCAGTCAACATGGCGCAACAGTATGGCGGGCTTATTCCAGATAAAATCGTATCTCGAACAGCCACGCGGGGAGACGTACTAATGTCATCATTGGCAACGGCGACTTTCATGCGTACTAATATAGATGTGAAGGCGCCGTCTGACAACGTCTGTATCCACTTCGGCTGGGGTGGCTCAAGGGACGCCGCACACACCCTACTCTAATCGCTGCCCAACGTTAGACGAACGTAGAAATACGTCAAGACAAGGGCAGTTGACCACTGGCGGAAAGGTGCCGATCTAAGAATGAGGACACCCGTTACAATGTCCCAAGGAGCATTTCGTTGAACGGCGTCTCACGGCCACAACGAGTGGATGGGTATCGGGCGCGGCAGCGAAGATAGCAACGGTTAGCTGGACGAGACAGAACAGCAAAATCCGACCAATGGATAGATTATGATCCATCTCTCATGTGGCCGTAGAACGCCACGTAATACCCATCGCTAGTGGGGACTCAAGGATAAACCTAAAGTTAACGGCAAAGTGGAATTAAAATTAGAGAACAAGAGGACTTTTGTTGTGGCCTCGCGGCTAGTTGTGACGGGCGATCACACACACACAGACGCACGGCGATGCCGGCTACATTCGCCCAGACTATAACTCAGGTAGGCGGTCTCCAGAACTACCTTTGCGGTGCGAACCTTCAGAGAGGGCTTGAGACCTCAACGGGTAGTGTACACTCGCGGGAGCTAAGTCCAAGCGCCGGGGAGTAGGGAGGGTTAAACCTTCACATCGGGAGACTTTGAATTTGGAATCTTTTACATGGGTCTCCTTTCCTCTGACGGTGCGTAAATTGCCTTCGTTAAGTCGAGCGCGGCGGCACACAGCGTTCCGGCGCTGGTTTCAAACTAGCACTTATCAACGAACAACAACAGACCCTTCAGCAGTCAGTCAGCGTCGGCCATAAACGTGATCACCGACTGTCTCGTTAACTTTAGGCAGCCTCCAAGTGGCCGTTAGGAGTCTGTCTTCGACACCGCTTTGATATCGAATTCTGTCTCCCAATGTATGTGCGCACCCAAACAACTAATATGATCCGACGGCTATAGCCGTCCATCATTCATTCATAAGCACACGCTGGCACTCAGACAACAAACACCACAAATTTGTTAGTTCGTCAGGCCGAACCAGCGGAGCAGGATAATTATTATTATTATTACCTGACATGCGGCTCGATGGGTCGTGTTAACTAATATTAACATGAGTGTACTACACTAACTGGTCCTCCCCCGGATCGCCCGAAGCGCGAAGCGTCCCATGCATATTATAGAAAAAAAAACTGGAGATTGCGCTAATTGTGACGGCAAAACACACGTTCGCCGCTCTCCTCCGCAAACTGCGCACTTACTGCTAATTATTATGTATACGTGTATATGCTATATCAGTCTACTTGAAAGGTTTCCTGTTTGATCGTTCGCCCGGTCGGTTGGTCCTCTCTCTCGCTATATATAAATATAATATATATTATATATATATATATATATATATATATATAGATATTTCTCATCGCTAAATAAATGTCCACCTTGTGTTGCTCGAAATTACTCTTCCGTTCGTCCGCTCATTTTTTATTCATCTTTATAGACACAGCGTGACACCTCTTATGTAATTGTTCTTTGGCTCTAACTCCCTCCGCGGACACTGCTCGTTACCTGTGGCATCATCATCGTCGTCGTCGTCGTCATCATCATCATCACAACCATCATTATCCTGTTTATCTGTCTGTATCTTTCTATGTATATATATATATATATATATATATATATATCTGTATATGTATATATCTTTTCAGATGGCAGCATCTCGCGCCGCCCGACCGCATCCCGCATCGCCACTGTCTGTGATTTCAATTATGCATTCCAACGGCGGTCGGTCGACAACGCTCGTGTGTCGATCGGCAACAACAGACAACGCACGAGCTGCCCTAGCCAGCCAGCCAGCAGTAGTCGAAATGTCGCGTCTCGGAGCGACAATTCTTTCCGCCGCCGCCGCCACCGATCAAGCACACTTACTCACATACATAGATACGCACACCCTGATATTACCAGCTACGATATAGCCAGCCAGTCGTCAGCAGGCCGGTCCGCCGGCCAAGCCGCCCTATCTTTGAGCGCGGACGGCGCATTGAAGCGATTCTGCTGCTGCTGCTGCTGCTGTTGCCGCCGCCGCTGCTGCTGCTGCTGCGGCTGTTGCTTTTGCTGGCTACCATCAGCACCATCTCACGATTCGTGAGGCACCCCTCATCTCTCTCTCTCTCTCTCGCTCTCTCTGTTTGCCACACACTCACTATCCGTTCAGCCGCACGCAATCACATGAAGAAGCTGTGGAAGAAGTCGTCGTAGCAGCCTGCGGCATCGACGCTGTACCATGATCGGGGCGCATTTCAGCTCGCTCAGCTCAGCATCTCATCTCTCGCACAATCACCTCTCGGTTTGGTCGGGTCGGCTTGGCTCGCCTGGTCATACAGTGATTAGCAGCAGCAGCAGCAGCAGCAATTTCTTCCTCTTCTTCTTTTTCTACCCTTCGAAATCGCTGAACGACGAACGGCGGCAGCGGCCGCGGCGGCGGCGCTCCCTTCGGTGGTCGCCTTTAGTCGCCGGCAGCGGCATTATGCGGCCCCTCCCATTGGGCGGGCGGGTGCCGATCGCAGCGCCGCCTGGACGCCTCTCGACCCGTGTGAGCGCCACTCATCAGTCGGCCAAAGTCGACCGAGCGGCCGTGCGCTACGGAGCTCCGCAGAAGGTCCCCATTGCGATCTACGCACGAACGAGCGGCCCCTGCGACCAAGCAACTACAGCAACAGCAGCAGCATTGACACAGTGATGGTGGTGCTTGTGGTGGTGGTGGTAGCAGCGTAACCGCGGACTGCTTACGAAGACTGCATTTGAAACGATTGTTGCCCTAAAACGGATATCGAAGACATTTGTGCGCGTATTGTGAAGCGCGATATACTGATCGCCACAACACTAATGGATACGTCGAGGTGCTAGTGCATACCCCCTAAGGAATACGTGCTGTATGTGCTCATTGAACTAACTGGATAGTAAATAATAATCATCATCCGTATGGAGAAGGGTGGCTCGTTCGCCCTTTAAGTGCTCTTGGATGGCTTTCAATACCTAGCGCACATCTGCTAGTGCACAAATCTTCACCTGGATACTACACCGGACTATTGGCGGACTGGCGTTATCAAGGTACGTGTACAGTATTTTTTCCTATTCGAAAAAGAAATATATATATACATATATATATATCTATACATGTATATATGTATGTATATATATATATATATATATTCTATGGCAAAAAGAAATTGCTTCCTTTACCGTGCAGCCAACAGAGCCATTACCCACTATTGAGCTACTGCAGCCGCTAGCTACGACGACGACGACCCAGATGTAAATGTCGCTTTGGGGAGTGTGACGCGACTAAAATCCAAGATGGCCGACAGCCAACAATCATGAGAAAATTCGACATTTTATCGATATTGTCGTTTAACCTTTCGTGCGGATAACGCTATGCAGATGGTGGCATATTTATACGAAAATCACTAATCGGCCAGAGAAGCTGATTTAGCACCGTTCGAATGATTATTTCGCCTCACCCTCTACGAAACCGTCAGCTCTTCCACTCGCCCTCCTGCCAGCAGCAGCAGCAGCCGACGACGACGATAACGAATGTTTCTTTCACCGTCTCTCCCCTCATTCTTTCACTATTCTATCGTTCGCTCTATCAACCGTTCGTTCTATTCGGTGTTGCCGCCGCCGCTGCTGCTGTTGCTGCTGCCGCCGCCGCTTCGTTCTATCGCTAGTTCTTTGCGCTGCGCTGAGCGGACTCGTTCTTCCACCACCACCACCACCACTAGCAGCAGCAGCAGCACCATCTCACTATATAGCATAGCTGCTACGGCGAGCAACCAACAACGCCACCAGCATCACACATCACAACTACTACTCTGCTGGCTGCTACCACGATCGTCGTCCCAGCGGCAGCCATGGCGGCAGTAGGAACACGGCCGCCGTCGGTTGAAACGAGCGACCGTCGACGTTGCTGCTGCTGCTGCTGTTGTTGTCGTCGTCGTCGTCGTGGTAGTGGCGGTGGTGGTGGTGGCTCAATGCTGCTCGGGAGGTTGAGGCGGTTACTGCTGCTGGGATGATAGTAATAAGTGGTACGGCCCTGCCCGGCCCGACCGACCGACCGACGACTGGTACTGGTCCCGATGGCTCACCCAGACAGACAGGCAAATGGATGGATGGATATATATATATATATATATATATATTTACAGGTACAATAACTGAGGTCTACGGCATCGAAAATCACGGCGACGCTGATGATGATGACGATGATATACTATAGATAAATCTATACATATCACTAGATAATTATCAGCTGTATATTTAGTTAAGACATTTCAGCGTGGCCGTACTACAACAACGCATTTCGTTCCATTGCATGGTCCTTCTTCCTGTCCGCCCGTCGTCATCCGATGGCGCCTGCCACCGATTGTTTCTACCCGACCACCTATTGTACCACGCTCCGCCGTTCAACCACTCATGCTCGCTCTCTCTCTCTCTGTTCCACTCCATTACCAGTAAAGTAGAATGATCTTTACACTGAGTCAGTCGTGAGCCGAGGAGGCTCAGCGGCCGTGGACGACAGAACACATGAGAGATGCACGCCTATATTGTCTAGGCAGGCAACACAGATACGAGCTGAAGTGGAGGAGAAAGTATTTATTATAAATAGTGTCAGATACACAGAGAGAGAGAGGGAGAGAGAGAGAGACAGAGACACCGAGTGAGAGAGGAAAATATCTAGCAAGTAGTTGTCTAATTGACATTCATCCAACAGGGATTGCCCAGCTGCCTGCTTGCCTCCCTGCCTGCCTGCCTGCCCGCCTGATCTGTTCAGGCCTGGCTAGTAAGTAAGAAAGTAACTACCTACTCGGGGGTTGGTATGGGCGTATATGCGGGGCGGTGGAGGCGTTCTGTCGTTGTCACTCAGTGGCCGGTGGCGGTGGTCCAGCAGCAGCAGCAGAGGCAGGGACCATCCACTGTTGGCTGTGGCAGTTCCTTTGCTCTCCTCCTCTTCCTCTTCCCTTCTCCACCACCATCACCACCATCACCATCAGCAGCAGCAGCAAGAGCAGGAGCACTACGACGGCGACGGCGACGACCAACACATTCTCCTAACCTACCTCCCTCGCTCCCTTCGTTCCTTTGCCCTCAGCAGAGCCCAACCCAACCCCAACTGCTTCTCTCTCTCTCCCTCTCTCGCTCCAGTCAGCTGCTACCACCGCTATCGACTACTGCTAGTGGCGGTAGGGGATCGACGGGTCGGTCGGCAGGGCAACTATCACGGACCACTATCGCATCGCGCAGCACCACCACCACCACCGCTCACTGCACTTCACTGCTCTGTACTTCTTCGCGGCACTTCTTCGCCGCCGCCGCCGCCGCCGCCGCCGAATCTACGCGACGACGTGAGCCACCGAAGGCGCGAACCATCAGCTGTCGGCTCAGCTGAGAGTTAAGTCTGGCTGAACACGACAGACAGCCGCCGCCGCCGCCGCCGCCGTCGTCGTAGCAGCAGCAGCGGTGATATCAGAGCGTACAGGCAGGGCAATACTCATACACAGCGCTTGACGGAATGGCGCATCACTCAATCAATCAGCTCGTCAATCGTCGGCCAGTAGAGAGTGGCGAACATTTCCATCCAGGATCTGGGCCCATCCACTGCGCGGTGGGGGGTGGAAACCGGCGGGTTCTGTTCACTATCCAAAACTATCCGAGCGGGATCCGAGCGGCCGTTGTCGAGACCGTCGTCATCTGCGATGAATCGTTCGGTGTCGTTGCGATTGTTACCAACGCCGATGATGTTTCGATCTCAGATGCTGCTGGTATTGTTCGAAGAGGACGACAATAGCAGCAATATATATATATATATATATATATAGTGAGAGTGAGAGAGAGATCTCGCCGCGAATTCAAAGCAGACGGATTGCCGGGTCCGTCGAACAGAATAGCGCCCGTCGGGACGATGAAGAGGAGTTGATGATGTTGGGTATGTTCAATATTATACCTCCGCCTCCTTCATCCTGCTCTCGCTTTGTGTCCGTTCCATCTATCTCATATCATTGTCCCTCGTTTGGCCGGTCCTCGTTAGACTCAACGGATGACGAGAGGTCTACCGAGGCGACTGAAACAAAGAAGCTGGCAGAGATCCCATACAGATAAAGGCAAGTAGGCAGGCAGACAGACAGACAAACAAGCAACTACTGAATTGGCTCCAGTGTTGTATGGTTCCGTTTTTGTTTGCTCTTGTCTTTCATGTCCTCCCCGACAGGTGGCCTTCACCTCGTGCTCGCTGCCCACCGCTGTTCTCGCGACGAGGAACTGGCACAGTTACGGGCTGGGTATCTATTTATCTTGACCCGCATCACGGAGTAACCGATTTAAATCCTGTCTTTTCTGTCTCTTGTATCCATCCCATTGACTCTCCGGCGTCCGCGTTCTGCTCGGGGTTCTGCTCTTGAACGAAACAACGATTAATGAAATGCGGTGCAGCGCAGCGCGGCGCGACGCTCCATGATTATCCCTTACCTCTGCCTCCTGGCCCATAGTCACTGTTGCCGTGATGGGCATTTACAACTCCAGAAAGTCCGTTGTTACTATGGTCCGCAAACAACTGACAGTCGAGGATGATATTTTACGAGAAGCAAAGTGGCTGTCATCGATACCAATGGTGAAGCGGTGGGTAAATGTATGAGTAGCTAGATGTCACGTCCGAACTCCATTTGAGTTGGCCGACCGGTTGCGGTATCTAGCCGAGTCACTGTACGTTTTTTGACAAGGTTGCAGTTCGACGATGGGCATTGCCTCAATGTTCGATAACTCCCATTCCAGCTCTATGTCTTGGCTGGTGCCAGCGACAGTATTGCTTAGCAGTATATTGACGAACCGCTCAACTGTCAGCTTCGATTTCATAATCTAATTAACGGGCAAAGAACGTCAAACTCAACAACAACAACAACAACGGCCGAACGATGCAGAACATTTCGATATGTTTGTTGTTGTTGTGGTTGTTGTTGTTAACTGAGCGGGGTTTCACCGAGCTCTGCAACACTGGCTGATCGCCTGGGGCAGCCGCCGGGTGTTAGCCAGGTACGTTGGAATGCTCACGTCTACGCGAGCGCGGTCTGTCCGCCAGGCGTCGTGTGCGTCTATATATCTGACTGCTTTGTTGTTAGAGCTAGATCTTGCCGCGAGGCACCAAGCGCCAGTGGAAGGATGTCAATGGTGCTACCGACGGTTGCAGTCGATTAGCTAATATATATATAAACATTATATATATATATATATATATATATATATATATATATATATATACACATCTCTGTCGTACTCACTTTCACTCTCGTGCTCTGGTGTTGTTCGGGCCCCGCAACTTGGCTGCCTGCATTCAGCGATCGGCGGGCGGCAGCCCCATTGCAGCGGTGGTCGCGAGCAATGGCCATCCATCTCATCATCGCCACGGCTTTCATATAGGCTGACACAGAGAGCGAGAGAAAGAGAGAGATCAACAACAGTCCTCTGACAATGGCAGACATATTCGTCCGCAGCGCGGTCTCAGCATACGCCGCTCGTTTGTTGATTCGCCCTCCCGTTCACTTGGTGTTTAGCTCCTAAGTTATAATAAGAATCTTAACCAACCAGCCTGGCGATACTGTCTGCCTATCAAGGCCAGTCTCGCGTTAGCTATTCGCCGCGTAGTGGTGGATTAAACCCGTCCGTCTGATATATGTTCGTGGCTGCGTTCGTGCGTCGAGCAGCCAGTTGAGGCCAACCACGGACGGCCAGTGAACGGCGGATACCCCGTGTAGTGGCGAGGACCGTAACCATAACAACAGCACATGTGGATGGTGGTGCCAGCGACCCTTAACCACGTGCGAAGAAGTATCAGCATTTTCACACATGAGAAAAAACACACAACACTACACAACGCATGAAAATGTATCGAGGCCAATAAGCGGCGTACGGTAGTTCGAAAGCGGTGACAGGTATTGGAGCGGGCTCATTCGTATATTAGCCCTGAGCCCAATCCTCGTCAAATCCTGTAGTACAACTGGCAGGCGGCAAGCTGAAGATCCGGATGGGGTCAACTTCAGTGAGATGAGAGTCACTGAGGGAAAACTCAGTCGTCGGTTAAAAAAACCTTCAAAAAATAGATACAGAAAAATAAGGTCGAGAGGAAGTATTTGTTCTTTGCCGAGGAGCTGGCTACTCAAAGGTACCCCTTACACGCCGCCACCACTCTCAATCCTCTCGCTGGCTTTTGCCATTACTCTGCGGAGTCCCGCATCCATTGAAGTGCTTATGGTGGAGTGATAGTATAATAGTATCAGTAGCAGCGGTGCTAGAAGTGGTGGTAGTTTCCACTGTGAAACACAGCCGCCGCTCGCTATCCCGCCTCGCTCTCTCACTCAGCCCACAGACACCCAGAGGCACACAGTGACAGAGTTGCTCGCACTGTTTCCTCTAGGCTGTAGAGGTCCCACCCAACCGGGCGTCGTTTGTCGGAAACGCTCGCTGAGCTCTGCCTATCTCTGTCCATCTCTCCCCGCCTCGGTCTGGCAACGGCAGGCGGCTGTCTGACAGGCGTCGGATCGTAGTTGTAGTAATAGTAGTCTGTAACATGGCCTGCCGCCACCCCGATAGCTACTCTCGAGCGAAGGCTTGCCGCGATGTTCCTGCCACTAGCCCGAGCAGGCTGGCACTTGGTGCTGCTGTAAGAGACCGTCGCTCGGTCGGTCGGTCGTTGGCTGGTTCGTTCGTCGGCGAGGGAGAGACATAGAAGAAGGCTGGCTGGCTGGCTGATGGGATGTGAGCCCTCCGAGTTTGGCGGGAGGGCCGAGGATCGGCGTAGTGAGAGCAGGTTCGTGAGCTGAGCCCTACTCGGAGGTCGAGGGACTGCGGCGGCGGCGGTGGTGGCGGCGGCTGCAGCAGTAGCAGCAGGAGGCTCTGGGGTTGCTTCGGGTGAGGGCTGAGGCGGCTTTGTTCGGGCTAAGGCCAGGGGATTTCGGAGGTTGAGTCAAAAAGGGAAGGGCGGACGGGCTGGGAAAACAGCCGGCAGCAGGACCAGAAGCAGCACTAGCAGCAGAAGTGAAGGCCTGGCTGGGTCACTGTCATCGTCGCCGTGGTCATGGCCTTCAGCCGGGAAAGGAGTCAGGCGCTACGCTGCGCTGAGTACCCTCGTGGTAGCAGGGGGTGCTCAGCGCAAGACAATAGAGAAAGTATAAGGTCCCGGCCGAATAAAGAGACAACGGGAACGTTCCCTTCCTGCAAGCTAAAGATGAACGAGAGGAAAAAAAGATGGTTGAAACGGAAAAGACTGCTGCGTTGGCTTCGGGACGTCGAGAGCGAACCATCCTCATGTGTGTTCGCTATCAGCTCGAGCTAACTAAGAGAAATGAAGGCTAAAGGATGACGTGGTCCCGCACCACCGAGACTTGCGAGTATAATCAACTATTATATGTGCCAGTGTCGAAATAATCGTTCAGCGAAATTGGATGGGAATTGTCTCCGTCTAACAAGCGGATCGGTATATGCATTTATTCCCCAGCCGGTGGAGTCCTTTCATGGAGGGAAAAACCAGGTAGAAAAACGGGCTACCGCCGAGGTTGCGGCCCTGATCACGATAAGGTGCAGGCGAAACGGATAGAGAACGCTATGCCAGGCTCCTGCGACGGCCGGCCAAGTCTGGCCTCGGTGAACCCCAGCCTGACGTGCGCACTCTGCAAGGGCTATCTCGTCAACGCCATGACGCTGATCCGCTGCATGCACTCGTTTTGCAAGAGCTGCATCCATCGGCATCTGGACACCAGCAGCGCTTGTCCCACCTGCCAGCAGCGGGTGTTCCGCAGCCGGATGGACCTGCACATGGTACGTAGACGAATAAATAAACAAACTACTTTATCTGCCTCAGCTGAGATATGACTCCGGTTTGACACGGTTTAAGACTTCGTTCAAAATTCACTCCGATCCGCTTTTATTCTAACAGTGTGCGCGTTCACTCGTTTATGCAGGTGCCGGACATGGCTCTTCAATCGATCGTGTACAAGACGGTGCCGGGATTGTACGCCAACGAAATGCGCCGGAGACGAGATTTCTACGAGTCTCGGGAAGAGCCCACTGAAGAGGTTGCTGAGAAGGTGGCCCGCGGTGAAGAACGGGGATTTCCCAGCCGTAACATCTTCACCAAAGTAGATACCATATCGCTCATTCTTGAGCATCACCAGGACGAGGTGGGCTCGGCGAAACTCGAAGACAGGTGAGCATTCGATATCATGCGATGATGATCTCCATGTTTCTGGCCCCGTTTGTCTCATAAAAGATCGCATCATAAGGCGTCCGAGGTCAGCAAACGATTCATGTTGAGACTGAAATCGACCTTTTTTTTCTCTCTCGATCTTTTTTAGGCATCTGAGCTGTCCGGCTGAGGTTCCCGTGTGGGTGGTGATCAAGTTCATTAGGAACAAATTCTCCCTACCGGCCTCATTAGCCGTTCATCTGCATCTCGAGAGGAAGGACATTAACAAGTCGCCGAATAACGGCAAGCGTGGCGCAAACATTAGCAGAGAGGCGATCGAACAAGATCGATTGCTTCTTGATCCAGATCTCACACTCATCGACGTGTGCTACATTGCTGATTACAAGTTCGAAGCGCCTTTTAGGCTCAACTTCAAGTTTGTCCAGTACGATCCAACGCTATGTAGTCGGGCCCACTATGAAACGTCCACAGCGACAGTTTCTCAACAGAGAAAGCCAGTGAGCATCTCACGCAACGGCGTATCAACCACTGCCAATGGTCAGTCGTACAGAAATGTCGCCGTCGACTACGCCAAATATAAGGTGAGTAGTAGTAGTGCGCTCGTTGAACAACCTCTTACGTCATTATACCTATCTAGTAACACGCTAGAACAAGTTGTAACAATTGATCAGTGTGTGGAATTGTCGATATGATCCTAACATGAGACACCATTCGCCTCAATATCTCCAAGCAGATGGACACGAAAAGCATTGATATGGCGCGAGGCTCACTGCTCAATGGTGGTGTTAACAACGTCAGTGCTACCAAGTTGGCAAATAAGAGCAGGACATACTCACGGGCGACTAGCGCCGCCGCCGGGACAATGTCTTCGCAGCTGGGACATATGCCTCCGCCATTCAAGTCTCTACCGTTCACCGCTGCTCTAAGCAGCTGCAACAACGAGAATACTGGCGATTCAACCGAAGAAGAGGAGGAGGCCGATAATTGGGATTCGAACGTCTCAACCACAATCGACCGTACGCTAACCACGCAACAACAACAACAACAGCAACAGCAGCAGCAGCAACAACAACAGCAACAACAACAGCAGCAACAGACGAATAGCCATCTTAACCAGCTTGTATCGGCGCGTCCATCGACAAGTGGTAAGTTCAATAATACCTTGAGACAATTATATCTTGTCAAAGGTTCTCGATGATCGCTATCTAGATGACGGTTTTTGTGCTCAAACATGATCACTCATGATCGTCCATTGTTGATTGCAGGAAATGTAAACGGTGGGCGCAGTCAAGCCCATTCTCTCAATCGGTCTCATCAAACCGTCTCCTGCTTAGCAGCTCCCAGTGCCGCGCTAAGCTCCGTGAAGCATTCCAAGGTTCCGGCTCTCACAGCGTTCTCAGGTCAATCTCAAGCGTCGAATCCCAAAGACGACAACAGTGTCACACGCCATCTCGAGGAGAAGAGTTCGCCGATAGTTACCCGGCCGCAGAGTTTCAAGGTCACCGGCCAAAGCTGTCAGGCTCAGCCAATGCAACAGTTGCTTGTGTCTTCACTCGATAACAAGGTGGCAACGCCGAAGGTGGATAATAGCAAAGCACCATTCTCTATGGGCAGCAAACAGGCTTCCGTGATGCCAACTGTGCAGCACTCCGCCTCGACCGTTCATCAGAAGCCGGGGCAAGGCAATACAAAAGCCAGTCACAAACCGGTCAGCGCCGCGGCAGCAGCAGCAGCAGCCGCAGCAGAGAACAAGCTTACCAGTCACACTGGCAAGTCCCCCGCTGGCTCTCTAGCCTCGGCCACAAGCGCGTGCGCATCGATCGTCGAAGGCAAGTCGCCGACAGTGCTAAAAATCAAGCTGAACATACGGCCCACTAATAGTGAGACCAGCCCGGCTGTGGCCACCTCGCTGCCACCAGTTCGAGAGCTACGCCAACCACCGGCTGGGGACAGGGCAGCCACTGCCGCTTCAGCCAGCAATACGGCTGCTCCCGCTGTGTCGTCTCCGAAGGCCAGCAAGGAGTATCGTTCGGTAACGTCGATCAGGATCAAGCCACTCGTCGCGCCCTCCGGGCCAGTGACGCGAAGAACGCCGTCACCGCCAGTGAACGCTAGAGATTCGCGGGCGGCCGCTTTGAACGAACGCAAGAAGAGGAAGCTAGAGGAGGAGGCAAGAAAGCTTGATGAGCAGAAGGCGAAGAAATTAAAGAAGAAATCATCCTCACAAGCAGTCATTAACGGGACACCGTTCGTACCTGGTAAGAGAGGACAGCGACCTTGTATTGAGAAACAACCACTTACCCCTCTCTCTCTCTCTCTCTCTCTCTCTCCCTCTCTCTCTCTTTGTGTTTCGTTAGGCGTGTATATAGGTGCGTTCACCCAGCACAGAAGTCGTTTGGGGATCATGTTTTTAAGATGTACTTTGATACGATTATGATTAATAGTGAGAGATGCTAAATATGAAAATGTCGAATCTCTTGCAGCTCAACATAGCGACCTGCTAACTACTCATAGCTTTGGCTGGGGTAGCCCAGCAATCCTGTGGGAGTCGCAACTTCGCATTCCTCCTCATCTAATCGTCCCGTTTACGGTGTCCTTTGGCAGACGCCAGAGAAAGTGTCTCAAAGATGCCGAAAGCAAAGCTTTTCCATCGAGCTCATTTTCGAAACGGTTCAAGCCTGCACAAGACATCAGTAAGCAGGATGCGTTTCTCGAGGCGAACTTTGGACTGCGCAAGCAGCCACTGGCGGTGAAAGAGCCCCAAAACCGGATTTGGCGCAGGCGCCGCCACGCGTCATACCCTGCGGTGCAAGTCAAGCTACCGCCGCCTGATTTCGTCATGTCTCCGACCCTTGACGGCGTATTAAAGGCAATCGCTCGAGATAACGCTGCCGATTGCAAATCGGATGAACTTAAGGCCACCCCACGAGTCTCCGCGCCTCCGTGTGACCTCCCTGTATCGGTCGTCCAGAAGTCGGGACTTTTTTTAGAGACAACCCGACCAGGAACCGGTACGAGCAGCGATGTCAACGCTGGCGTATTCCGAATGGAGTTCCCTGGGGCTACCGGCGCAAGCGGCAACACAAACCGCGAGACACCGGTTGAAACTGTAGTCACCACTCATCAGGTTCCTCCAGAGCGGCGCCCATCATCGTCGGGTAGCTCTGAAGTTAAGTTCAGTATCAACAGCATACTATCCAGTGATCTCGGCCATAAACAAGCGACACTGGCCAAACCTGAAGCTGAGCGTCAGCCCAATAACATACAGGAGATCATAGAAAGTTATCTAGCTAACATGAGCAAATTTTTCTGCGCTCTCGAGTCGTGCGAACCGAGCGTGCGTGCCAGCCTTCAGGCCGCTTGTTCTGAGAAGAAGGTTGTCCTCATAAGGATACTCGCCATTCTTCGTAACATAAGCTTGGCTGTCGTTCCCGCCCAGAGCGACAGGGTCCTCGAGCTTGCCGTACTCATTCAGAGACATCTGTTGGCCAGTGATCATGTCCGATCTGCGGGAGTTCAGAGGGCTCAGGCGGACACAGCTTCTCCGAGCGTAGCGGAGGGTGATACCACGAAGAAGGTCCGCCGGATCTACGATGTAAATAGGTACGTTGGTCGATTCTGTTCACAATTCGCTAGTTGACCAAAGCCTTTTAAATGACGAATGCTACTATAGACTGCACTGTGACGTGTCACATAAGCTAACACGTGAATGTACCCTTTATTGTGTTTGTAGAAATCAACTGCCTTTAGACGGAGTGCCTTCCTGTGCCGAGCAGAAGATGACACCCTCTCGTCTAGTCAGTGAATCGCCGGGCACCTCAGTTTCGACAGACCCCACAGTTCGCACCTCGGTTCCATGTTCGCCAGCCGTCGTACGCCAGATATCCGGGCACGTGTCACAGAGGTATGTAAATTTCTTTCTTTCGTAGTTTCCTATCGGCGTTGTGGTATCACGCTCATGGTTCGGTCTGCTCGCATACGAGAAAAGGTCCTAAGGGTTCGATGCGAAATTTCAGAAAACCATTTCAAATGCAAGAGCTCCTTGTGAAAGAGCTGGCGTCCGCATTGAAGCGCATCCCCTCTAACGATCAGGAGCAGAAGTCGGCCTTCGAACTGGTCGCGATCAAGCGCTCATCGTCGGTGAGCAGCCTCAACACATCGGACGGCTCGGAGAACTTCGGTGACGGCGAAGTGGAACCGAACAGGTGGGAGGACGTGGAAGTGATTCCGCCACCCAGGCCGTGGCCCGGATGTCCATCTGAAGTGTGAATTCGAACGAATGACTTAATTGTGACGTTTCCCGAACGTATTGCGTGATGGTGCATGTGCAGTGGCGATCGAGATTATCTTGACCATAATCCAGAACTTCCAATGACAGTATTCCATTCGGGCTGGAGCAAAGCCACTCATACCGAATGCCGACACAGTTCAACATCACACAGGACACGTGATCAATGACGACTGAACAACTGAACTGTATTGTGAGTTCCAATGAGATAAAAGTGTGCGTTTTACATACAGACGGTGAGCTCGAAGATACGCTTAAAGCAGGTGAATAAACGTCATACGTCAAGCGGCAGGCAAGCCTGGTAATTATGATATCTGCCGTTCGTCGGCTGGATGATTAACGCGGGCGTAAAACCATTTCCATTATTACTATAAGCAAATATATGATTATTTATTGAAACGTGGTGCCAGTGAGAATACAAGCTAAGCAAGTACACACACACACACACAGACACACGTACGCACGCACAAAAATGCACAAAAATATACAAACAAAAACCACGCCCAACGTTGGACGTTGCCTGTACGGCCGTAGGCGTCGACGATTTTCATGGATTCGTCCACGCCGAGTTCCCTTTATGCCGAGCCAAGCCGTCCAACGCTGCGCTACAAACAATACCGACACAGAAACGCCGTCACGAGATGAACTCGTGACGACCAGCAGGCAGATGTCACCTCACAAGTGGGCAAAAAAGATGTTCCTACGCAAACCCTAGTCAAATTAATATAATAATTAATAACAATACTATAAACAACAATAATGATCATGTACGAGAGGACGTTAATGCTAATGAAAACGCTGATAGTCGAAGAAGAACTATTATAATTAATTAATATATGATAATGGTATCGGTGAATAATAATTGTGTGGTGTGGTGAGCGTGCGCGCGTGCGTGAGTGAGTGTGCATGTGTGTGTAGCTGTAATGTACTGTAGAGCGAGTTTTCCTTGAGTGTTTATGGAAGAAATAAAATCTAGGAAATACGAATGTCTTAATGTGTGTGCGCGTCGATAGAAAGTAAGAAACAGACAATGTGTATGTTAACCTTTATCTCAATGTATTCCTTGGTGTGAGTGTCTCTCATATATGAGTGTAGTCGAAAGGATCGGCGAGGAGTTGACGCCGACCACGTATGCAGCAACTTAGAAATGCAAGAAAATATACTAACTGAATAATTGACCAAGCAAAAACTGTTGTATCGTTGCTCGAATGATGCGAAGGATGAGGTCATAGAAAAAAAAACAACACGTGGGAGGAATGTTACCTGTAAATAAAAGTGCAATATTTTATTGACAATTACACGAGTGCGGTCATTATTTGCGAGCTCGATATCTACAAGATCGATATGTAAGTAGGTATTTGGCTGGGCTGTGGTTCGCATTGCCTTGCCGTCAGATAGGTCTGGAGAGGAATGCCTAGGTTAGTATTGCATGGCTCTACAGGCTGTTCTTTTTTAAAGATGGCGCTGTTCACCTTCAAAAGTATTTATAGTTTCGATGGCCTCAAAATGTTTCTCTGACGATCTCTGATTGACTCATCTGTCCCTGTGATCAAAGCGCTTCCCGGACGTGTGTTCGGAGTCTCCCATTCAATATGAATCATGGAAAGGGACGCGCGCGAAAACTATTGGCGTACTGAGCTGAGGAGGCTGTCCGTGGCGAACCTGTCGAATAAAGTCCTTCTTTCGGCCTGACAACTCAAAGCCTTGAAAATTTAACGTCCACGGTAAAACTGCTTCCAGCATTGCTTCTTCATAAGACGAACCTCCTGTTGGTGCACCCTTGGGTGCACCTACGTGCTTACTCGGATTGCAAGGCAGAAGGGCCACTTTTTCGACACAAAAAGAGGACAAAACAATAGAGATGGACCCTCGTCCTGGTCAGCGCTGTATAGGGCTTATGCGAATTGTCACTCCAGAATAGAAAAAATCTCATTGGTAAGATCTAATATCTATCTCTCAGAGTTGTATACTTTAAGACGCACAATCATAATCAATATCCCGCATAGAATAAATAGATTTATCTCATTGATTGAGAACGTTCTGCATATATATCTTTAGTAGTGGCTAGCGAGATTTGTAGCTATGGCAGAGACAACCACAGCGAGGTTGTTGTCCAAGTATAACCAAATGTAATGCACAGTTTATGATTTGGCTATGTCTTACCAATGCTATATATTACCGAGGACAGGACACGTTGGGAGCTTGATAATAAATCAACGAATTATTTATTTAATCATCCTTGTCATGTTCAGCTGACATCGTAGATCGCATGGACGCTCCTGATGGGTGCCCCCGCCAGTGTCCCAATCGAATCCAGTTCCCTCTAGTCGACTCGACCCGAGTATAAATATAATAATTCTCCATTCCAATTGTTAAGGTTAAAAAGTTTAAGGTTTATTGGTTTATTAAAGGAGCTGGAATTCTACAATGCTTAAGCTCTCTTATACGCCATCACGCAGCAGGACTTGAACCTGTACACTTGTAGACACGGTCATTGCCAATCGCTATCAGACGGCTGTATACTAAATTCTGTTATTGTTGTTGTAGTCCCAATCCTCACTGCACGGTTCATATCCATAACGATCGCTAAACCATCTTATTCTCTGAAGCGTGTAAACTTTGTTGTACCTATTATGCGTATGTGTCAACGTAAACGACGCCAACGTCTTTAATCATTATTAGCTCATCGCTACTCCGGGTTTGACGTGAAACCACTATGTTTGAAAACGGCATCTTCGAGAAAACTTCGCTTCAATCATCACTACCAAAGAAATACGAATTGTGGGTGCCGGTCCCATACATTGCGGCTGCCTTTGAGAACGTTTGCGATGTCATCCCATCCCATGATTATAACTGGGTGAAAGGTTGACTGAATGTTTATTTACGGAAACTGCAATATGTACAATGCTTAAGTTCTCTTATATGTTATCACATCGCGCGACTCGAACCCACGGCTTCCGGCTTTTTACAGCCAGAGATTTAACCCTTGAAACAACCGCGAGGACCCCGGATATCAATCACTGGTCTGGTGTCCATTCGACTAATGACGTCATCAGTAACGACGGCCACTATCGTACTAACGTATCTAAGTTGAGAACACGCTTAAGTTAAGTCGTTGGCTCAATGCACAATGAGACCTCTGATGATACGAATCAATTTGTGATTAGCATCGTATTGAGGAGGAATGAAGACACTCGGAGGCCTAGTCCTTGAAGAGCTCCGCTTTGTCACTGTCACCATAAACAGTTGCTCTTCATTTACTGCTGTCAATCGCGCAATCTTGTCAACACGACAAATTCACCTTTTAGCGCTTGTGTACCTGAAAATAAGACTCTTTTTAGCTGCAGGTATACACCGGGCGGAATCCTCCAAAACACCTCAATCTCAGCAATCCTCGCTGACCCTCGATCAACCATCAAACGAAGTGTCCCTCAACTTTGTGCTGGTCTGGATGGACCATTATCGGTCAAGGTGTGAGGAATTAGATAGAGAACAATGTCGCACACAGCGATCGTACATAATCATTCACACTGTCACAATGAACTAGGACAGCAGTGTCGGAAAACAAGTTAGCCTTAACAGGACGACGTCGATGACTGAGCCCCCCCCGGGCCTAACTGAGCCCCCAACCCGGGTCCGTCTTATGAAGCAATGCCGAAAGCAGTTGCATCGTGGACTGAGTTAAATGTTAGCTGAGAGTCAGCCCGAAAAAATAAGAAACACGGCAAAATGAATGCACATATATCTTGCTTCAGCTGGCAAGCTCAGAAGCATCTTGCTCTTTGAGCCAGCCGATGGTACCCCACAACTCTCGCTTGCCTCTCCTCTCGATGTCACTGCCAGCGCTGTCTTATACTGATCCTTTAGACCCATGTATGTGTGTATGTGTAGTTTGATGACGTGGCGATTACATCTATTGACTCTTTGTAACGCATTTGTGTTTTGTCCGTCAGCGTGCTCCTCGTCCCTCGTTGACAAGGTCTGTGCAGGCCGACTCGGAGGATCGGACAAGGGTGTCCTCTCTAATCTAGAGCTCAGTCTCCTTCACGAAGTCATTGATAAGAGCTCGTTAGACTACTACAAAGTTGGTTGGCGTCCTTTTTTTCTTTTTAACAAATCGACACTCATTCAGTGTAGCTACTATACGCATCGGAACCGCCATACAGCTGTAATTCAGGCGCTCCTTTCCATTTCGATGCAACCTGCTTTTATTGTAACTGTTTTTGTCACTGTGCCCATTGTTGTTGACGCGCCCCCAGCGGCTGGATCAGTTGACCCGTATTCGTACGGCTTGATTGCGGCGCGCGACAACAAATGCCGCCGAGGCATCAGCGGTAATTTGACTATGTTGAGCTTGATCCTTGTGCTTGCCGAGGAGGAAGGCTACCAACTAATAAATCAATCAATCAACCAAACAACAAGCCAGCCAATCTCTCTCTCTCTCTCTCTCTGTTGTTCTATCTGTCTATTCGTTCGTTCATTTATTCAATCATCAATTAAGCGTCGGCTTATCGTCGCTGTTATCGTTGTCGTTGCCGTCGGCGGCCAGCCCAAAGGAATCAAGCAATCCGCCGCCCAAACGCTCCCCGACACGAGCAGCTATACACACTTACACACACACACGCAAAGATCGTCTCCGCTTTAAACGGCAACTGGACAGCAGGCGAGGAGGTCGAAAACGAACTTCAAGAAGACAGCGACGCGCAGAGCGGTGGCGGCGGCGGCGGCGGCTGTGAAGAAACTGCGGCGGTGAAGAACGCTGAAGAACAACAACAACACTAGTACACGGCTACCATCATCACCACTGTCGCAGCTACCGTTGGCGCCACTTCTGCCACCGATGCCGCGGTGCTTTTTACCCGCCGGGGTTGTGCTCAGCCGCCAATAGTGGAACCAACCGGTGACGCCGGTTCAATCTGCTAGTGCAGTTGCTGCGTGATTGTGCGGTGGCTTCACTGCAACGGCAGGCAAGGATGGCGACAGAGCCTAAGGAAGTCTTCGGCGAGCTACCACCAAGCCGAACACGATTGTCCATCTGCAGCGTTCCAACAGCAGCAACAGCAGCAGCAGTAGTCAGGCCGACGAAAGACGATTTCACAAGTCGCCGCCGCCGTCGCCAGCCGACGTCATCTCGATCCAGTGGAAGCTATTTGAGTTTCGTCTCGCTAACGTCGTCGCCCGTGCGTGCTCGTGTGTAGGTGTGACTACAGGAATTGCTTTAGCAGGATACCAGAAGGTAGGCCTGCCTTCTTGCTCCCTGTGTCGTATATATGAGCGGTACTAGTACATGGTACACAGCTGTTGTTACAGTTGCGGATGCTGTTTGTTGTTGCTGTTGTTGTTGTTGTTGTAGCTGCGAGGACAGTTACCCCTGTTCGCTTTCTCTCTATAGCGCTCTCTGTTCTCCTGTTTCAGGAGTAGCAGCAGCAGGAGCAGTTCCTCTCAGTGCACTTGTATTCTGCTCGCTGGTTTGCCTATCGCCGTGTCGTCGTCGTCGTCGTTGAAAGAAGAAGTTCCTCGGTCGGTGTCTTTCATTTACTTTTTTTCTCTCAGCAATTCATTCTCTTCTTTTCGCAGCGGCCACCGCCGCTGCTGCTGCCGTCGCAGGCAGTACTCTCTTCTGTTTTCAACTTTAGCTTCGACGCTGCTGCTGTTGCTGTTATCGACGTCGACGACGTCGTCGTCGCCGACAAACGCAACGGTGGACGGCTACAGCGACTGCTGCTGTTACTGCAGCCAGTACCGGCGTCGTGGTGGCAGCAGCAGCAGCAGCAGCGGGATCGGCGCGTAGGGAGGATGCTTTTGCGGCAGCTTAGCTTGCCAACTTCATCGATGGCGGCGGCGGCGGCGGCGGCGGCGGCGGCGGTGATCGTGGCTGTGGCGGTGGGGCACGGGGCCCTTTTACTCCTCCATCAACTGCTGCTGCTGCCGCCGCCGCTTCCTCCTCGTTTCTGCTTCTCATCGATCCACTTCTGCGCCCACTTCGTCGTCGTCGTCGTCGTCGTCATCTTCTTCTTCTACTTTGGCTTCTCGTAGCTCTTTTTGCTGTTGGTCCGTCCGTCCATCCATCCGTCCGTGGCGCCGTTCGCTGTTTGCAGTCAAACGGCAGAAGCGACAGCCGACGCTGGGCCGCTGCTGCTGCTGCTGCCGCTGCTGCTGATGGTCAACATTCGAACGTTGAACGTCATCGTCGTCGTCATCGTCCTCATCCACAGACGCAACGACGTGAAGTGCCGATACGACAACCGGCGCCGACAGCGACAGCAACGCTAACAACGGAATAGGGTCCGTTGCATTGGCGGCGGCGGCCGCGGCGGCAACAACAATAGTAATCATGGCACTCGTGGCTGGTAGTGTGCTTTATAGTGGTGGTGGTGGTGGTGCCGCTGCTGGTGGTGTAGTAGTGTCAAAGACATAGCGTTGCGGCACTTCTGTTCTCGCCGTATCCGTGTGCACTTCGCAGTCCCCGTTTTTGTAGACCTCTACACACAAACACACACACAGCTATATATATATATATATGTGTATAACAGAGAGCAACGCCAATATTGCTACGTGCACATCCATCGAAATCGGAGATGGTGTCCACGATAAGGAATAATAATAATGCATTTCGGATAATCTCTTTAGCTAAGTCGACGAGATGCAGTGATCTCACATTTTGCTTGCTTGTCTGCCTGCCTCTGTCCCTCTGTTTGCTTATGGCTTTTGCAAGATACACATTTCTCTTGTTGCTGACACCGGTACCACTACTACTGCTCCTCCTGTTCCCGACCATTCCTGATGATCTTCGCCATCGAGTTTCTGCCCCCATGGGGAAAGTGTGCAACGTATATTCAAACGAGAAAGAAAAAAACACAGGAAAACATCTCCGTCCACATTTGGCGGGCAGAGAAATGATCCGAGCGGAAACAGAATGAAAGACAACTAACGAGCGACTGCCGGCAGCAGCCAGTTGCGCTGATGGTGTTGACACTCCAGTGACAAAAGTGCTCTCACTCATCAGATCTTCACTTGACGCTGTTTAATGGTTCAGCCGATTTGCTGCTGGCGATGTCTGATCAGAAGAAAGCTAGATGGCGTTGTGATCGCTTTGACAATGATCTGAACGAAGCTGAAGCGGCATTCAGCGGCGTATTGGCGAAGATGTTTAGTTAGATGAAGCGAGTAGAATATGGTAGACGAGACGATGATTGCCAGTCTCACACACACACGCATGTTCTTAGTACAGTTCTGTTCGCGTAGTCGCTGCTGGTCATTCTTGGCCAGCAACACCGGCAGCAGCAGCAGCAGCCGCCGCCGCCGGAGCTGATATCAGCAACTCTCTTCTGGTTTCTCGAGGCAATGAAGCGAACGGTAGTGATGGGCGATGTTGCTGCGGACGCGGTTACTTGATTCCGTCTCTCGTTGCGGAACAGCAGCAGTAGCAGCAACAGCAGCAGCAGCAGTAGCAACAACATGCACTACGACCAGCTCCATAGACGGAACGCGCCATAGGCACATATGGGGGTATAGCAGTCACAGCGGAGAGGGATCATCATTATAGTCGCCGGCGGAGCGTGCAGCCGTGTGCTGCCGAGGTGGAACTCGAAAAGACAACAGCGCGCGGCAGCGATTGCCATCGTCATTCTGTGGACGTCGTCGAAAGCAGCCAAAACAAGTGAACCTCCCCCCCCACCCCAATGTTTTGCTGGATTCACGCGATTCGACGGATGTGAGTGGGCTCGTCCATTTTGACCTCTCAAGACGAAGGGAACAGTTCGTCAGGAGGATCCACCTATTTTTTGTTTTTGTTGCTGGCGCCGATGGGTGATGCTAGCGAAACGGTTACAATCGCGTGGTCGCAGATGAGTGACTGGGTGGACACGTGCATATGTGTGTGCAAAAATCACGTACCCACACGCACACACGCAAGTGCTGACGAACTGATCAGAAAATATCGGCTGCCACATGTTACATATGTATATATGACCATGGTAACCATCTTGGCCGTTTGCAGTTGCCCAGTTGAAGCGGTGGTACACGCTGGTACACGATGTGCTCTGGTGCACGCTGTATAATTGCAGTTATTATAATTATAAGCACGGGCATACCCGAGTCGCCCTATACAATTCAACTTCGCTGTTCCATTATACTTCCACTTGAAATAACAAATTCCTGCAATTGTCTACTACCTCTAGCCAACACCGGTGGAGGATTGTCATTGTTATACTTAGTCGACATCTGATAATGATCCGGGATCACTTAGCAATCACGAACGATGAAGTTTCCTCCAACAGCAATCAGGCTTAC
The DNA here is from genome assembly GCA_019614645.1 of Stratiolaelaps scimitus. NCBI lineage: Eukaryota > Metazoa > Arthropoda > Arachnida > Mesostigmata > Laelapidae > Stratiolaelaps > Stratiolaelaps scimitus. Next base: position 330,041 of record JABWDB010000031.1, on the reverse strand, counting down.
GGAGCACAGCGAGCACATGCAACGAGCTTACGATGAGACATTAACACTAAGAGCTTTAGGCTGCAGCCAATTGCATCGAGTACTTTGCCAGCGGACGCTGGTGATCTCGATGATCCCATCCAGCCAGTGCGATATTTGTTCCTGATTGTTGTCGTTGCATTTGGCCTGACGCATTCGACGGAGACCGGATTTCCCGTCGCTTAGCGGCTATCAGGGCCACGAACAATTAGCGATGGACATGATGACGCCTTTGACGGCTCGTTGAATAAATTACAAACGATCACCGCTCGAAAGATGTGATAGGCTGCGGTTACCGCCGAAACCAAGGATAGACTGCTCTATTCCTGGTCTATATCAACGGGTGAGTACAATGAATGTCGCCCGTCCTAAAACTGTGTCGATGGTACCCGCAGCGATGGCACCTTGAGGGGCCAGTTTCCTATGTTTATGCATATGTATGTGTTAATAAGGGAAATCGATAAATCTGCCTTGATTGCTCTCTCTCTCTGTCCCATCCACCCCCTGTGGTTCACTTTGCGATTTTGTCGTTTAATTTTTTTTTGCTAGCGCCTCATCTGCTTCGAGCTCTCGGTACCTGATTATGAAAATATCGACAATGCTCCCGGTTCGGCTGATGCTGCTATTCGCGTCGAAGGGCCCAACTCCGACTGTCGTTAAGGCCACAGGTTGTTCCTGCTGACACCTGTGCGCGCGCGCGCCTGACTCCCCTTCAGCATGCATGTCCCCGATCATAATTCGTCAGCCCTGTCACCGGGGACGATGTGCTACCTTGCAACACCACAGTATCTGTCATATGAGTGCCAGCAGCAGCAGCAGCGAACGTCGTCACAAACATGATTAGAAATGCTTGCCATATCGCTTACCTCAAAATCTTCCAAAGAAGAGACATTCTGCATTGCATTGTGTCGCTCTCTCCATCTCTCGCTCTCTCTCTCTCTCTCTCTCTCTTTCTCTCTCTGTTCGTCGTTATCTCTTCACATTATTGTGTTAAATAAATAATAAATAAATACCCACATCCTCGTCCTTCACTTCCTGCTAGTTGCAATAATACTAGTTTAGTTAACGCGTGATTTCTGCTTCGGCTGCTGCTGCCACTTCGTCTGGTGTTTGTGCGGTCACCATTGCCACCAACATTCGGAATGAATGCTCATTAAAATATGTGCCCACGAGCAACCGCATGTACCACAGCTGCACACAAGTGCCAATGAGCAATTATTCTCTTATAATTGCTTCTTCACCTAATTATGTTTTAGTCCAGTTGTCTCCACTTCTTTCGTTCGCAATAACGAGACCGTCGGAACTTCCCACTGAATACAGCCCTAATGCTGTTCTGTTATTTTTATGATTATTGTACTTGTCGTTGTTGTTGCTGTTGGCGGCGTCGGCACAGTTGTTGCTATCGTTGTAGCATGGTTTTTCAGCCGACAGTTCTCATTACACTCTACGATCGCTTACTAATCGTTTTCACACAAACAATAGCAAGTTCTATGTTAGCCGTTTCGTTGATCTAACATTGTTTTCTGGTTGCTCGACGCCGGCCGACGCATGCCGGTCTATCTGTCCAGTGCGGCAGACCAAACTGAGCACCAACATTAGCAGAAGCAACACCTGCTGTTGTTGTTGTTGCTGTCGACAATATCACTTTCTTCGCAGCTCTTCCGCAACAAGTGTTAGTATTATTATGATTATTATCGCCGCTGTTATTTTTTTGCGCGTCCATTACGTTGAGCAATGTTTTCTGTGTCTACCCTCGCTGACACGCAACGGCGGCAGATGCTGCTCGTCTTCTTCTATTATTCTAACTGTAACTGCATCTCTTTGAATGTATGGTCGATGTTTCATTCTGCGATCCCGTTCGACGATTATATCTAATATATGTAACTAACTATGTTGTAGTTATTGCTGTCGCGTCATGAGTGGATGCTTCATAGAGCGGCAGTGGCAGGAGTTGTGGCAGCAAACAGTAGTGTTGATATCGACGAGTTACACAGCCATAATTATCATCATGAACATCATACAATAGAAATTGGGAAGGGTAAATGGAGAGATAGAATAGACGATAGCAGTCTTGTGCTCCACCGGAGACCCATTAGCTATCCCGCTGACTTTAAACCATTAAAAATGTAGCCTTGCTACACGTATATCTATATATACATATATGTATATATATATATATATATATATCGTATTTCTTAGGCTCAAGGAACCTCTAAAACATACTTAGCCATGCGAATGTCTCGGTGTCTTAGTTTAATCGTTTCTCAGCCTGTTCCGTACTTTTGTCATTGCCCACTTTCGCGATTTCCTTCCCAACAACCTACCAACCTATTCGTCGACCTGCTGATCACCCGCAACGCCACCACAATATTCACTGCCCATGTCAGTTACGATGACAACGATGATGACCACGAATGATGACGTTGTAAATGGATTGTTGCTGTTATTCCACCCAGCAGCTTCGAAGTATTCTTTCTTACTTGTTGCCATTTGCACGTTTCGTCATTATCGCGCTGCCAGCGACAGTTGTTATGTTGGACAGCTTGCTCTTTGCTGCTGCTGCTACTGCCGCTGCTGTTGCTGCTGCAGTTGTTGCTTTCAATGATGAGTGTTTCTCTGTTTCGTTGAGTTGTTGTTGTTCGAGTTGCTGTTGTCGCTGGCTACTTATTCCCTCGTAGTCCCTCTGGTTGAATTCGCATCTTCGCCTGTTACTGCTGCCTGATATATCATATCATAAACTAAGGACCGATGGAGCTGAACGCAGCCCGATACCGAATTCTTTTGGTGACGCCAAACGCGGTTATCTATTGCGATAGCTGATTGCTACCGAAGTTGTAACTCTCCTCCGCGATCGCTGGCACTGTGCCTGTTGTTGTTATTGTTGCTGCTGAAGCTGCTGCCACCACTACCACCACCGCCACCGCCGCCGTCGTCGTCGTAACCAATGCCGATTTCTATATCGTTGCTGGTGCTGTTCCGCTCCGCGCTGCGCTATGAACCTGTAGGTCTGTGGGTCGACAGTCGCTGTTCGACTGACTCCGGTCTCATCTGTGGCAGCAGCAGCGGCGACGGCGTCGTCGTCGTCGGTCACGATTCCTTTATCGTCCATCCGTTCGTCGTTTGGTGCCGCAGCTCGCGGTGCTTCGGCGCGATTCGTCCGTCCGTTCGCCCGTCACTAGATACATAGCTCAGCTCAGCTTAGCTCTGAGCGTAACTGCTCACGGCTGCGGCTTCGACTGTCTGCTGTCCGTAGCTGTTGCTGCTGTTGTTGTTGTTGTTGTACTGGTGATGGTGATGGTCGCCGCTCTTGCTAGTGCTGTTATCGCTGGTGTTGTCGTTCGCACCAAGCAACGATCGAGCCGCCGACGAGAAGAACCACCAGCACCACCACCACCGAATAACCAAACCACTGTCCGGTGTTCCTTTAGCCGAAAGCTTCCAACATCACTTTTGTCTGCCTAGCTGCTGCTGCACTGCCTTCCCCTTCGACGATTTGGCTCTCTGCCTGCATCGTTCGCTCGCTCGCTCGTTCGTTCGTTGGTTGGTTTCGGGATGGTCTGACGTTGACTCTGACTGGCGGCGGCAGCGGTGGCGGTCGCGGCACAGCAACAACAACAGCGGTAACTGCATCAATAGAAGCCAGTTGGCAAAAAGTTGCGGGCCCTGGTTGACTCCGGTTGCCGTTACTACTGCTACTACTACTAGTACTACTGCTGATGCTGACGATGCGACTCGGGCTGTGATTCTGGCCGCCGCCGCCGCCGCCGCCGCCTGACAGAGCAGTCGTCGTTCAACTCCGTTGCTCGGCTGTCAGACGACTTTAGACAGACAGACTGTGCAGACCGACCACCAGACAGACACACATTCACGGCCTTATAAGAGACGACCAAACACACGATGGAATCACTACGACTACTACTACTATACTCAGGCGCGTCACAACAGCGTTGCCGCAACCATCCACCACCACCACCATCCAGCAGCAGCAGCACTCGTTTAACGTACCGACGAACGGACAGGGCTGGAGCAAGCGCCATGACAACGTCACATCGCTGCCGCCGCCGCCGCCGTCATCAGCATCATCATTATCATCACCACCAAAGCGAAAGGCGTCAGCGTGCGCCCGGAGAATTGCTGCTGAGCACCGCCTGTTAGAGTGGTGCCTTGCGGCGGCGGCGGCGGCGGCGGCGACGGCGACGACTACTCCTGAACAAGCGGCCGTCTAAGGTCTGGCCGAGCGACGAACGAACATGGATGGCATCATCAGACGATCGGATAATGTCGCAGTGCTGACCACAGATCAGAGGCAGGAAGATAGTGAAGATGTAGGTACACACGAACAGGAACACACGTATTGCAGCTAGAGGAATATCTGCAACGGACGGGCGGGCGGATTCTATTTTCGATATGGTGGGGCAAAAATTAAAAACACTGCATGTAAAGGCTCGTCTATTGGGCAGCCTATATGTATAAATATAAATACAACATCAATATGTTACCCGTAGGTGGAAGGTAAAAAAATCACAAGTATCACAGCTTTATATGGGCGTGTATATATATATATATATATATATATATATATATATATGATCATAGTCTATAACATTCATACCTGGTCTTGGAAACGAACCAGTCAAATTCAAGACACGTTCAGCCAAATATATTATGTTTTCTTCCGTTGTTGTTATTAGTTGCTATTGGCTTCGAGACAGTTGAAACACGTCAGCGGTTAATGCGGACCTATACGTCGAAGGGAAGGAGGTATGTTTTGTTCAGTGAAATGTGTCGTTCGAATTGTTATTCATATAATATCCATATCCGATTATTGGGGAGTGCTTAATACATATGACGAGAATGGGGGAGAGCCCTTCTTAGGGGAGTGAGCCCCAGCCTCCGACAGACTGAACAGGTCACTAATAGCCAACGGAAAAACGTGGAACGGGATTCGCTTTCAATCTCGTCATTATACATCCGAATAAGCCGGACGCAATAAGTATCATATTCCGAATTGCCGTTAGAAAGTGTTCGAGACTTTGCCTCCTCCTGATCACGACATCCACTAACAGTTACTCTGCGTCGGCAAAATGAATTACTAACGCTAACATTTAATGTCATTGTTGGACACGTTCCGGAGCGTTATCAACTGCCGATTGTCGAAAAAATTGAAATTCATTAAGTAGACTTTCGACCGATCTCCACATGAGTTAGCCGGCGTTAGCGAGTTGCTCCTCTGAGCTCCAGATGCAATCCCGAAGTGGCTTCGTCAGATGACCCTCTTCCTTCATCATTTTCATCTCCGATCCGATCCGCCGAATCGAGACCCACCTCTTCATTTAGCGGCCCAGCCATTGGCATCGGTACCCAACTAACTCAACAACAGGATGTCGTGTCCTCTTTAAATATATACTATAGATGTGCCAGTTTCGCGGACTGCTACTGCAGCCAGCTGCACCTGCACATGTTCGTCTCATACACAAACGCAGCTTGATCGCAATCTCCCGGTAATGCCGCCGCGCCAATTGTCAATTGTCAGTGCAATCATTCGGCAAGTGATGACTGGCCCTGGTGCTGTGACTCTTCGTGACGCCAGCGGGGTCAGTCTATTTCTTGTACGTGCTGTTTGCTTCTCATCGAACAACCTGTTCGATGAGATCATCAGCGGCAATGCGTAACTACGGGTACTTGCAGCAAATATCGTGTGGGTTTTTCTTTCTTAAAAAATAACGACAAATACAAACAAACTCACGCCTGATCACAATGCGACCGATTGCGTAATTGCGCCCAATTACCCAATGAATAGCCGATGGTAGGGGGCTGGCAACCGCCCCGTCTTCAGCATCACTCGAGTTGAGTCGAACTGAATCACCCAGCTAAGAAGCAAGCACTCGTGGCTCGACACACTCGATTCTACGAATGTCTCCATAATATCTATGTATCTATGTATGGACGTTTTTACGCTGTGTATATAATATATGTATATGTTTATCAGTATCCGTCTCAATCGGAAGTGTCCAGGGGTAGGCGAGGACATCGGCAGAATCGAGTAGAAGATATCAGAGGAGGCCGAATGAAAGTGAACCTAGAAATAGCCAGTGCCGATGCGGCCCTCAGTGTGTTTTGTCCCCAACAGATCGAGAAATAGTGTCCCAGAAGCGCCAATATCGTCAGGAGCAGCGGCGGCGGCAGCAGCAACTCGTTGTGTGACGATTACAAACATTCATCACTAACTCGTAAACCATGATCGTCCCCCATAGTTAGCGAACGTAAGAACGAGAGAGTGAGAGAAAATTATCTTCGAGAAGGGATCGTTTTTTTTCCGTAGGGGCAGGCGATGCCCAGTCAAGTGTATAACTGAGTATTGCTTAAGCGATACCGACTGATCTCCCACTATATGATACAGCGATGATAGGTATCGTATCGGTATCATATATAATAGGTAAAGTGAGGTAAGCTTTATTGGTTTATTAAAGGAGCTGCAATTTGCCAATGCTTAAGCTCTCTTATATGTCACGCAGCGGGACTCGAATCTGCGGCCTCTGGCTTCCGTCAGCCGTTGGACGGTTGTTTTATATTCTATATATATATATATATATATATATCTATATATATATATATATATATATATATATATATATATATATATATATATATATATATATATATATATACGATATAAAACAAAACGCATATATACTAATCGTCAATGTCAGAGAGGCAGATCCGATTTGTGTATGGATGAGTGTCCTGTCACAGCAAGTGGCGGGACACTTTCAATTCTTGTTCAACGATAGTCACCCTTATCTCTGCTGGTAAATCGACTAGGAATACGTTACCCTCGTATGAACATTTGACGATGTCCAATCTTCCCCGCAGGTCTCTCAATCGATGTCTCTCTCTCTCTCTCGTACCCATTTCCACCATTCTTGTCACAGCCGCAAAGCAGCTTTTACTTTTTCAGCAGCATTTTTTTTCGAACCCCTGACCTCACCCCCGGCAACCCCCGCCCATCGTAATATCCACCTTTCGCCGTCAATGCGACGATCACCAATAGACGACGAAGAAAATTACTCGCTCGACCTAACCCTGTCCACTTGCTACGTCTACCTTATTATCACTATGATTATTATTATTAATTATTCATATGATTCTCGCTGCTCCGAACTGTTGCTTTCAGTTGGCATTTCCAAATGATCTAGCTATTGTTGTTGTTGTCCATTCACGTCGGTCACGCATCAGATCAGCAGATATCACCGTCACTCTCGATGTCGTCGTCGTCGGCAGCCGCCAACCGATCCGGCCGTGGCGGCGACGCCAACCGATCCGGCCGCTGACCAACAGCGATGCCGTTGTCCTGCAGGAGCCCGCGTAACGCCACCGTTGCTGGTGTCGTCACCCGGACGAGCGACCAGAGCAGCCAGCGGCTCAGCTCATTTCTCCGTGCGTCGCTCCAACATCACAGCAGATCGGGCGCTGCTGTATGTGCGCTGACGTTGGCTGACTGGCTGGCGTGTTTTGCCGACATGACATGGCGCTTGATAGAAATACCCATAGATACATCGACACACGTGCGAACACAGACACACACCGGCGGCCACATTTAGATGGATGGATGGATGGAGAGGCTTGCTGGTGAACAGACACCAACTGAACGAGCCAACGAAAACAACAAACGAATGAATGGTCGAGCTGGCGTCCGATCGGATCGGGCTCTCTGCTCTGACTGAGCCCTTTCTGACGTCGCACCGCGATGAAGTAGCGTCTGTGATCCGCTGCCTCGTGGTCGTCGTCGGCGGCGGCGGCCAGGGCTCGTCTGTTGGCTCGCTTCCCGCATCTATAATTACGAATATATCATCAACATTTTTATCATCTCCATCTCACTGTCGGCATCAGCGGGTACAGCAGCAGCAGCAGCAGCCACAAGGTGATTCTTATCATTTTCGAAAGCTCGCCCGGTAATAATAATAAGTAGAAGAGGATGAAGTCGAAGAAGTGAGATAGATTAATAATAATAATAATAATGATGATGATAATAATAATAATTATACGGTAGAGGATTGTGATGTTTTTCTCTTCTTGTCGGAGCATTGTTCCAACTTTCTTCTCTTTAGCCTATTGTCCATTGTGATGAATTGTAACGATGATAATAATTACTGTTATTAAGCGCAGTAGCGTTGAGCTTCATTATTAATGACTTATTAGACGAAATGGAAATGTAGATAAGCCAACTGCTAGAGAAATGTCCAGATAATTTTATTCTGTGAGAAGTTGAAATTTCGCTTTTTCGGCTGAATAAGTGCACTGGTGGAATGCAGTCAGAGAGTTTTCACGAGAAAGTGGCGCGGGGCCTGCGTTCAACCTTGGTGCGCCCGGTTCGAAACCGCTCATTGATTAAAATAACAAGGAATGTTATACATTTCACGGTGAGTTGAGCATATCTAGCTGAGGGTGAATTGTCATCAAGCTCGAAGCTACCTAAAATGAGCTCGATGGACGCCAAGGGATCGATCAATGACGTTGGTACGTGACCGAAAAAAAAAAACTGCAGAAACACGAATTTCGTACAGCTGTGTACCCTTCAGGTTCATATATTGTAGGTCGTTATAGGTCGTCTACGATTCGGGACTATTATGAGGAAGGCAAACCTAAATCGATATTGTTCCGGCAATGTTGTTCATTTAACATATATGTGCTGTACATTCATTAAGTGTTTAACTAACACCAACCATTGAAAACCGCAACCGTAGCATATAGCTCCAATGAGACGTAATAATTTATAGCTATGACAGCGATATTGCTCACGGCATCAATATGCTGCAAATATAACTAGAAACGCCGTCGGATAGCTCTCTCTTTCTATCTATCTGATAAGCACGCCGCATTATTTTCCATAGGCAATAATTCAATATTCATTACATTCGTTTAGAGAAAATGGGCCGATATCCGGGCTTTCTTCTTGAGAAAACGCACAGCAACCACGTTTTTATAATTATTATTATTATCCACACAGCCGTGATGTATCTCAGTGTCCCTCTGCATTGTGCCGCCTGACAAAAGACCAATAGTTCGAGTTCTTAATCTCGAACCGACAAGCCGAGAAACGAACGGCGGCCATTCGTTGGTTTCGCCATAACCCTATAAACATAACTTGATACCGTTCACCGGTACAGTTCGCTCGAAAAACGTCCGACGCCGACGATTCCTATACAGCACCTTGTTGGTGGTCACCCAGTGCTCGAAATGCGCTGCTGCTCTCTCAGCAACTCGCCTCAACTCGAAGCGGTATCCGAGTCGAAAGCTGGGACAGCAGCGCCGTTCTTGTCCGAACGTAACTGGTGCCATATTCACTGTGTATAGGACAGGGCGAGGCGACACCAGCATTGGCACCGCAGCTACATCTTTGTATCTGTTTGTAAGCATCGTATTTTTTGCGGCTTTTGCCATATTTGCTGCAAATGAGAGCAAATGCTCCTTAGTAATATATCTGCGACATCGAATCGTGAACGAGCGGAGCACGTGAAACTCGGAAGGTGGTTCCAGGGACGACGAAATGTCCAGTGTGTTCGTAAGTGATCGCTGTGGTGCAAACCACAACATTGACAACAGCCAACAGCGAGAGGCCCGTCTGGGACGACTACCCGCTCACTCAGCATAGGGAGAAAATGCATAGCGAAGCCAAACGTGGAGAGTCCACGCGAACGGTTGAACGTGAAATGGAATTGACGCTGTTTTTACCTGTATAGGAACCCGCACCCGATTGAATATAGTCATTGGAAAAGGCTAATGGATAGAAGAGAATAACGGTTACACTACCCCTCTGGAATCGCAGCCACATCTATGACCAATATACACACACATATATACGCATGTATATATATATGACCGGACTAAGTGCCTTACAATGTTGTGCTTCTCTCTATGAGCCCTATAGGAGGGCGCGGAGTGGTGGTGGTGCTGCCTCTCTTGAAGTGTTGAATCGTGTATTTTAGACATCGTTCACTGCTATATTCATTTGAGCTGTTGCTGCTGCTGCTGCCGACGGCGTTGTTGTTGTTGTTGTTGTTGCTTCATTGCTTCCTCCCTCAATTTTTCTGTTGTTGCTATAGACGCGTGTCGGCTATAGAACAACAAACTGACTATTAGTTATACCTGTTGTTGTTGTTCTGTAATTAACATTACGATTAGTGCCACTGGGCCAATCAACATAGAGTATTATTAAGTGTTCGCCTTTGTCCTGTTAACATTTCGATGGAAGTGATGTAAAGTTGGAGCAGAACTAGAAATTCAATAGAAACACGAATCCTGTCGGTGTCGTTGCCTTGAGGGTTGACCTCGCGGGTTACAAAAGAAGTAGAAGTTGGTGGTTCAGGCCGCTGCCTTGAACAATGAATAGAAACCCGCTTAGACTTTGTTTTCGTATATATATATATATATATTTATATATATATACATACATATATATATATATATATATATATATATATATATATATATATATATATATATATATATTTCAAACACACCGGAAAATACAGTTTCTTCGTAGACTAGGTGATAAATTGCTAAATCATATTGCAGCGATATGTTACAGGTGTTTAGAATGTACTCTTGACCTCATCCATACAATAATATATTCTACGTTCTCTTTCTCTGCCATATTACCGCTTAGTACCCATTTCCGCTTGTACAATGATGTCTAGGGACGTCGTCCGTGCTTCAACTCGAGGTCACCCCTCAGAGCCGCTGGAGTTAAGACGCGAGTCAGTGGTGAGGAGCTCGAGTAACAGCAGCAGCATTCAACGTCTGAAAAATACGACCCTCGGTAAAGTTCTCGAACCTCCCCCCCCCCGGCGTCGAAATCAGACAAGACTCATTTTCTGTACCATTTCTCTGTATCTTACTATTATATCTCCTTCGTATGTTCTCCACGCCGCTATCCCGTCCCGTTGTACAGTCATGCTATGCAGTAGCGCTACTACTACCAGTCGTCGTGTTGTAGTTGTTGTAGCTGGCCGCTAAACCGGCCTCGTCTCTCTACTGACATTGGCTGGGACGAATACGCGAGCCGCCGCCGCCGCCGCAGCCTGGCTGGCTGGCCGCGCCAACTCGCGTAACTCGCCGTTGTCGCCGCATCAGCCGCCTCGCCCTGCTGTGCTATCACCCCGTAGGTGGTCGTAATCTCGTGTGTTGATGATAGCAGTACACACAACAGGACGATCACTCTCGCAACGGAACAGCAGAAACGGCGGCGGAGGCGGCGGCTGATTCGGCCGCAACAAGCGAACGAACGTCGCCGACCCCCGCTCTCTCTCTCTCTCTCCTCTGGAGAGAGAGAGAGAGACAGCGATAGCATTCGCTATCGCGCGTTCGGGGCTTGTCTTGCTGATGTTGTTGTTGTTGTTGTCTTGGCGGGCTGCTTGACTCGCCGCCGCAGCAGCAGCAGCAGCGGTCGCCTGCTGCTGCTGCGGCTGCTACTGCATATCTGGCTGAGTATAGGCTGAATGCGGCTGTGTGCCGGCAGCCCGCCCGTAAGCTGGTCCACCATCCGCTGAAAGTGAATGGATAAAAGAGGAGCCCCTGCTGACGAGAAATAGGAACAAGAAGACGAAGAAGACGAAAGAAAAAGAAGAAGCTGGGAAAACGCGAAGGGAATGAAACGAAAAAAGATATGGGACGAATACTTTGCAGCTTAGGAGTAAAACGGCTAAAAACAGCAGCAGTAGAAGCAGCAGCAGAAAGGGAACAACAACAACAACAACAAAAACAATAACAACAACAACAACAACAACAACAAAAACAATAACAATAATAACAACAACAACGAGAACCAGCAGCATTCGACGAACACCACCAGTGAACTAGGACTGGCTCTGGTTACTGCTAGAGTCTAATACAATTGTCACTACACGTCGTATACAGGTGGGCAGACAAAGGACCCTACTCTCGCGTAGCTCTTGCGACAGCCAACAAACAAAGACGGAAGAACACCTAGATATTATAGAAAGATAGATAGATACACATAGAACACTCGCACACCAATGCGGCTCGGCTCAGGCCGGCAGAAGCAAGCGCCTCCATGCCTATTCTACATATCTATTTATCTAATACTGCTTCGTTTCAAATGGATGCCGTTCACTAAAGGCAGAGGCCCCGGCTGGTCACAAACACACATACACGTTACGCGCCGCACAGCGGGATCTGGGAGAACGAGAGAGAGAGAAGGCGGGGAGGAAAATTGAAGAGGTGGCATTTGATTGATTCGTCGAAATCGTTTGTCGTCGGAGGAGAGCCGCACATTTGTACCTATTAAAAAGGACCAACACCAGTCCCCTCTACCGTCTGCTGTTCGCCTGGGGCGAATCGGGTGTCCATATATATATATATATATATATATATATATGTGTGTGTGTGTGTGTGTCGATGTATCAAGCTTGCTTTTTTTGTCTTTATCTTCCATTCGATATCTCAGTGGAAACATAATGCGAATTTCGAGGAAAACGAGTTCCTATTTAATCTATTATTATTATTACTATTATTCTCGTTATCTATTTATGTGCCGTCGGGTGTCACGACTGCCACTGCTCATGGACTGACTAGTAACACCACAACAGTGCAGTGTTTCGGGCGATCGGTCGTTCGAATGTCCCCCTCGTGGAAAAAGAACTCTGCTGAGAGCTCTGTTGTTGCTCGGCTTCGATGAACACAGCCTCTCGTTGTGGACGGTAGCAGCTGCTGTCCATTAGTCAAGAACGACGATGTAGTTGTCGGATTATGATTATTAATATCGATGCCATTTATCTAAGCTGTACGCTCGCGTGCGTTGGTTATCACGCCGATTTCATGGAATATGTAGTAACTTCACCACTGAGTTGCTCCTCGTACTGTTCCAAGTCCGACAAGGCTGAAGCGTCTGTTGGTTGCAAAGGGCAACGATAAGCGCAACACTAAACAGATTATATCGATGCGTGCATGTGTGTCTGTATGTATCTATGCGTTTGTTTGTTATGCCCTTCTAATAAAACTGTTTATTAGGACTTGCCGATTGTGTCCATTTAGGGGCAACCAACATTTGACGCTATAGTCAAATGTTGTCGGGGTTCTCGGGGTTCGTTGTCTCGGGGTTCGTTGAAGAACCCCGAGATATCACGACGTCATGACTGCATACCTGCTCTCCGAGCAGATTGAACATACATTGCGATTCAAGTAGAATCGCGTGAGGAGACCGCAAAGTCACCGTCCGGACCTTCGACGAGTCCACGATTACCAGCGACATCGCTAAAGCCCTAGAGGTACCAATACACCAAGCCGACTCACCCCGTAGAAACTGCAATGGAATCTGGACAGCGATCGTGAACAGCAACTGGGACAAGGCACGACAACTTGACGCCAGACGGAAAGGTAAGATCGGATAAATGTCTCTGGTGCCAAGTGGAAAAAGCTAGATCAGGCCAAAATCTGCTCAGACTGCCCTTGGTTACGGGCACTGGAGGGAAGACTACACAGAGGTGAAGGCAGACACGGCAAAATCCTTCGAATTCTGCATGATGGTCATAAGGCAAAAGACTACAAGGAGGATACATTCTGCATGTGTCTCAAGTGTCCCAGGTACAGAGGCGAAGTAGAAAAAAACAACTGTCTGACTAACAAACCGACTCAGTAGAAAGGGGAACGAAGTTCTGTCTGGTGACTCGCGCAGCGGTTTTTGCGAAGGAGCTGAAACTATAGCCCTTGATAGTTGTTTGACAAAATCACGGCCATGTCGGTTGAATCTACAGCTGTGCAGCTCGTATTCAAGCTCATTGGCCATTTGCTTCTAACGATTCGGATGCCTTTTAACATTGAGTGATGATTAAGAGACGATATCAGACGGGCTCACGTCCGGGCTAACGTCCGCTGCCGCCGCCACCGCCGCCACCGCCGCCACCGCCGCACAATCAACGAGTTTCTCAAGAGCCGCCGAAACTGATGGAGATTCTACAATGGCAAGTATTCCTTTGACACTACCGCGAGGCGGCTTTTCTACAGAGCGAGTTGGTTACGTTCATTTCGCCATCCTTCCCTGTAAGACTCTGTACCACTCAATGGCGCTCCCAGAATGGCTCAACACACCACGCGTGTATCGTCTAGCGACTGGCAAGTCCGGACCAGTCAGAGCGATGCGAACAGCGAGATCCTCTAAGCGGCTAACAGCTGGGCGTTCATTTCCCGCTGCCCAGTTGAGAGCTCTCCACCTCCTCGAGAGCTCTTTCATTATCTCTTGACTGAAGAGCAGGCCAAAGCAGTGTCCTCTAAAGGGGAAGCACTGTCGACTTCGACGTAAAAACCGCCCTCCTTGAATCGTATGAGACGTTGTTGTGTTACGTAGCATCGAAAACGCCGAACAGCAACGTATCTTATCTGGAACAGAAAGATTCCACTTTTCAAGCGGTGCAAGCGACTTTCTGCAACGGCGAGTTTGCCCCCTGGTATATATATTGAGCAATGGGACAGCGACCATTGTTCGTAGGGGTAATAGTTAAAAATAGTAGATGAGAACAAAAATACAGCTGGGTTTATACATATGTCGTCGCCTGGCATTTGCCAGGTCACATTTGGAGTTTTGTTTATGTGTAATGCAAACAACAGTGAAATATCTTGCACAGTAATGGGGTCAAATTGTGAAGTGTTCAATCTTTTAAACTCAGACATGAAGACGACCCTGTCGCTTCAAGTGAGGTTTTTCTATTATTCACAAACCGAAAACAAACCATTTACCGAGCGTAGATTCTATCATGAATAGATTAGGTTTCCATGTATCCGAGAGGATGTATTGTGTACGTGAACAAATCCATGAACTACATCATTCCTCAAGTTAATATAACCCTCTAATTTCAAATGATCTTCATTTCCCCAGCGGTATCTCACAACGCGATTAGCGCGACTGCAAATGAGATCATTGCTCTCCCGGGCCCAGCGTCCCATAGGGCTGCTCATCAGCGACTACCATGTGGTGGGTGGCAGCTTCTGTTGTTACGCCGACCCACGACGCCAGCCCGCGTTTAACTTGGCCAATCACGTGAGCCAGACGTTGCGACCACCGGAGCAACAACTACCTGCTCGCAGCCGTCATGCCGCTAGCCATGACGACCACTACTACTACTACTGCTACAAGCTTCGCGTCTTGTTCTCGTGATGTTCATGTGATGCCGTCTGGGGTGTGGGGGCTCCTCCCGCTAATGCGAGACGAAACGGAGGGAAGCCAAAAAGAGCCAGAGTGCCGCTCCGATCCACTTGCAAACGCACGCACACAGACAGACCCCATGCTCACTGCTTCTGAGTGAGATGGACGGCTCGGCCCGTTGACTTCGTGAAGTGCTTCGTCCCTAACACGGAAGCCCACCTTGAGTGACTGACACCTTGTCGCCCCCTTCGAACAGTACTTCGCCTCAGCCGCCGGCCGGCCGATCGGACAGCCAGCCGACTGCAGTCTTTTCCTGCTCTTCCTGGCTCTCTTCCATCGCTTTTCAGGACGGTTGGGGCGGTCGGCTTCGCAGGGCCGTTCCCTCGATGCTGTCTTCCTCCACCCTGCTGCCAGCGAGGCGCCTTGGCCCCTTTTCCTGTCGGCTGTCACCTGCATCGCTGACGCCGCGTCGTCGTCCGCGTGGGGTTGGGGCGCCTTACCTCGCTCGCGACGCAATCAACTCAAAAAAGCTTTCCATGTTACATCGACCTCGATTCCTCCGACTCAAAAGCGGCTTCGCCTTGGCGAACCCCACCACCAGCATAGACGGCAGCCGATTCCCTCCTCCACCAGCGCTCCGTCATAGCCCTCATTTTCAGTCCATCTTGCCAGCTACTGTTTCATTTCTCGCCTGTCCATTTGGTGCCGCTAAGTTCAAATCTCCAACGTCCCCTGAGACGCGCCGAGAGAGGAGGGACATGGGCGATATTTCCCTGGCTTATTCTTCCAAATATACACATTACAGCGCATTGACGATGTTAGGCGCTGAGTTGAGAGGCGGAACCGGCGTCGAACACCTTAGTAGAAGTGGCAATCATGATTTCATCCGTATGTCGCTAACTGACCACCATTGTGTCCCTGGGGCACGGACAATGGTCATCACACAGCTGAGATCAAGTATTGTGCACTCCCCTGGAGTGGTGTGCCGTTCGGTGTATCGTTCTCATATCACAAACGGTGCTTCTAAATAGTTAAGCAGCGCTGACGATTTCGATTTTGTAACAGGCGCCGACAGAAGTTCTTCACGAGAGCTGTAGCTTACCTCACGGGTGTATGGTACACGCAGAGCTGACGTTTTTGTGTCAGCTAAGACTATCGGTCACGGTAGACACGAAGTTATTAAGTTAACAATACTTTGACGTTTGAGTGCAATCATTTCGAATATGCATTCAAGTCCGTGAATACGTAGTGTAGCGAATATAAACCAATTCGACGGCATCATTCCATTCGTAGACGCGGTCATCTCATGCAGAATTGTGCAAGGTAGACTATTTTAATAGCGGATTTGTAGTTAGCTGTTAAACCAAAGATCACGCGAGTTATCAAGGCACCTTCCAAGATTGCATACGAGCACAACCCAAGAGGCGGTTTCGGCAATCGATATGGCTTAGGACAACACGTGTCCCACAAAAACTAACCACTGGACATTGTTCACAGTATGAGGATTGAGAGGTGGGGAATCATGTCCTGAGACGACAACTGCACTTCGTGCGAGTCGAGTTAACATTGAATGTGGTGAAATTGTGCGTTGCCAAAGGTGGCGATCATCGACCTTATGCATATTCTGTTATACTTTCAGTATGTTGTTGTTGTTGTTGGCTCTTTGCTTTTGTCGAAGTCATGGATCAACCCTGATACATCGATGTTAGACAATATACTGTAGATAGCTTCGCTAAGTACGATCGAGCCATGCTTAAGAAAGAGTTAATTCATACAGCAGGAACGAGAGGTTGCTAAAAAAAACGAAACCTATTGACGGTATGAACCTGCGCGAAGTGCACTTATCAAATCATCGGCAGTTGTCGTTCAAGGAACTGGGAGATCTGTACACAAAATTAATTGCTTATCTACGTATCTGTCCATTTCAGGGGCAGATCAGTCATTCGGCTCGATGGGTGGTTGTGTGCAACCTGTGGTAATGGCTATTAGAAATGGGTCTCCAGTGGCAATTC
Source organism: Stratiolaelaps scimitus (assembly GCA_019614645.1). Classification (NCBI taxonomy): domain Eukaryota; kingdom Metazoa; phylum Arthropoda; class Arachnida; order Mesostigmata; family Laelapidae; genus Stratiolaelaps; species Stratiolaelaps scimitus. Next base: position 312,854 of record JABWDB010000031.1, on the reverse strand, counting down.
CATCGGCACACAACGACTCGAAGGGACTATTACGAGATTGCACACGGGTCCATTATGAGAGGGAGAGATATATGGATAGTTGGGCGGCTGTAGGAGAGAAGTTAAGTGAGACCCGGACGGCGCCTCGGCTTCGCCTCTACCGATGTCGAGCGCAGCGCATAAAGGCTCGGTGGATGTCGGCCTCGCTGGCTAAATGGGCGGTTGCTTGCGAGAAAGGTGTACGCTTGTGGCTTTTGCAGCACACACGGCTGATTCCTGACAGTCCGAGCATCGGAGCGAGGTGCTCCGGCGGCCGAGCTGGTAGTCGCCGCCGCCGTCGTCGTCGTCGTCTACGATATCCGCCACCTGCCTCGATGTTCGCCCGTCCGCCCTGTCTGCGAAAGTTGGTGGCGACACCCCCGAGTATAACTCCCTAGCTATAGTCGTAAACATAGTAATTACCATTTGGGATGCAGGTCCACCTTCTTGCGATTCCAGATACAGCCGAGCAGGCTAGCGTGACTCTGGGCTTTGGCCCGAGGGCGTTTTCGAGCATCGCCTTTAGCCTGCGTGTCCGATCACACCCCGTTTCTCGCGTGGAAGCGGATAATGGCCTCTCAGCGATTACATGCCTGATGCCGTGCGGCGTACCCATCTCGTTCGCTCTCTAGCCCGCAGCAGAAGCACACCGCAGCAATCGACTACCGCGCACAACATACCACGTATAGGCCGTAAGGCTATGGCGTTTAAACAGGGACCCCCACTCCGATCTCGATACAGCAGCTATTGTACAATCGAGCCGCACTCCGACTGCAACCGTTACGGATGCAAGATAAACCGCTTCCAATTAGATAAATAGTTAATTAACGTAGGTAACCGCATCAATATAACATGTCGAAAGTATCACACAACTGTCGTAATTTGACCTGCAAAAAGATAGAACTTGATTGATGCAAAAAGATAGAACTCGACATTTTCAAGAACAACGTATACACCGTTTGGAGCCGGCTAGTCGCTAAAGTTGCTATTTTTTTTGTATAGGCGTCCTCACGGGTCAGTTTCGTTAGCGAGTTTACCAGAATTATTCGACTGTGAAATCACAATTCCGACACCGGCGTATGTGACAATCGAGTTCAAAATGATGAGCTGGTCGCCAGAGCAGAGGTGCAGTTAATGGAAAACACAAACTTTTTAGGATTCTGCGCCAAAAAAATTAACATTGGCTTACTTTGCTGCATAGCGTAATCTATGTAATCATATTTCAAAGAAACAGAAAGAACAGAAATTCGATTTGCTTACGATAACAGCACCATCGTATTGATCATGATATTGTATAATACAGAATAGGCCTAACCGACAGTTGATGTCCACGCACCACGCGACGTTGCGAAATGAACGAGTGTCAGATTCAGGGCAGCAGAGAAAAAATGAAACTTCCATCGTTCACCAGTCGACTAGCTTAGAGTATGCTTCTGTGCCCTAATGTTCTCGGTCGAACTTTCAGCCAGTGGCTCAGCCGCTGTACAACTGCTTTCGGCATTGCTTCGTAAGACGGACCCCTCCTCTAAATGCAAATGCGCAACGGTGGGGATCGAACCCGTGCACCTACGTGTCTCTCCTCCGCGTGCAAGGCAGACGCACACGAATGCGCCACCAGGCCACCACCGGGGTCTGGGGTTCTGGGATCAAACAAAATACACATGACGAAAGACAGAATGAACTTCAGGGTGGACCCCGTTCGATCTAAGGGGCGGTTAGGTATGAAAACAAAGAAGGGACAATTACAAAGATAATTACAGGAAGGTAATAATAATAATAATTAACATATGTATGTATGATTTAAGCCTGTTTGCAAAAATGTGTACGAGCCCCACCACGCAAATGGCCATGCCCTACATAAAGCAACTGCCAGGCCTAGCCATAAGGGTCTCAGAGGTCCTGTACATTTGCTCAGCGGATAGCTGCGACGTTATAACAAGTGGTCTGTCAATTCCTTCGACGTTGTTCACCGCCGGAGTGCCTGATTTGTCCACTCTCATTGGTGGCCTCCCCCAAGGAGTTACTCATTCGGTAATCAAGTGTCGTGCTATCCTGCTATCGATCGACCCGTCCTCTCGTTACTTTGAACTGACAAATCCAAGCGGCTCCTCGATTTCCTTCACTGGCGTCTGTGTCCATCTACGAGAGGTTTGTTGCCCTCTGACGAAGGCTGTCCTGGCGTCACTTGTAACGAAGTGCTCGTTCGTAAACAGATGGATCGTTTTCCCATACCAGTTACTGTGGGCAGAGATTAATTAACTCCTTCGCAGCAATCCCTGACCGATTTCGCCAAATGGTAAGTCCCACATGACCCTCACTTGTATTATTATACCCAAGGTAACCGCGAAACAGCCACTCACTCCGACCTATGCACGCCAGTGAATAATCTCCTGGGTAAATGGACAGGATCGACTACTTTGCTAGCGGTCATTTAATCATAGCGGCCTCCCATCTGACCGCCATGATCTATATTGTTCGCCGTGCACCTTTAGTGCTATTCAGGTAGTATTTTCTTCGTTTCAATGCTGCCTTGCTATTTACCACATGCCTTGCGCCTTCTACCTAGGCTGAAATCCCCTCTTACATTTGTTGTCTCATCGTTTCCTATAGGATGAAGTCAATTACCTGTCCTTCCCTGGAGTTGTTACGCCTTCCTGTTCAGGTTAGTTCCTCCTGAGACGTATCGGTTTCCTATAGGGTTACGTCTCAAGCAGCACCGCTTATTACCATTGCCCTCTTCTGGCCCGAACCAGACCGCCTACGTTCCTCCATCCAATATCCTGGCGAGGGTTGCTCTCTATCTCTCTCTCGTTGTTCTCTCGTTTGGAAAAGTTTGGGCGCCCCCAGACGAACAGCCGGACAGGCGGGCGGGCGGGCGAACCGGCCCACCCTCGAACGGACGCACGAACGAACGAACGGTGGTAAACAGAGGGGCCTTCTTCGGAGCCCCAGTTCCCCGTTGTCGGGCCTTCTCACCGAGAAACTCGAGTGACGTGACTAATCTCCATTCGAATATAGAAGAAGGAGAGGGTCCTCCTGGACAACTATAGCTGTCGTCGTTCGTCGATGAAGCGACCGCTGTCAACAGCCGGAACGAGCCCAGTAGCGAGTTAACAGCGAGTGTCCCGTGGGTCGATTTCTCCTCGACATCGTCCGCATCATCGTCGTGCGACAACTCGTGCCTTAATGACTAAGCACGTATAGACACACGTATGTGTCCGCCGTACCTGCGTTTGCGTTTACTGTCATTCATTACCTTTTTTGTGTGAACTATGGAGCCGGCCAAGTTGTTGCTTGACAGGGCACTCCGACGGACAGATAGACATAACCGTTCGACCCCGTGCCATGGTACAGCCAAGTAGAGCATTTTTAGGCTCGGCGTGTAGTAAGCAAACCCGTAAGGCCGTCGTCCGATACACTCACTTGATTTATGTCTAGTGGTCTAACCTAACTGCCGATCGTGGCCATCCCGCGGGCCTTCACCCGCGTGGACGCTCGCCCACCCGCCGCGCACCGCAGACCGCGCGGGACGGACTCCAGAGGGAAGCCCTGCGCGCTCCGAGGGCTGCTGTCCTCTATCTTCGTTGTCGTTCCCAGAGGGAACGTCACCCGCTATATTTTTTTTATCAGATCGCTCAACGGAGGAGCTGAGCTGTAGTAGCTCTCGCTGCCGCCGTCAACGACTCCAACCGCATCGTCTCGCTATCCGGATGCGTTCCCCCGGCTGATCCTATGTGGGCGGTGCAGGCCCATAACGTCCCTTCGTCCCTCCGCGGTCCTGTCGTGCCAGGCGCTCTCCGCTTCGCTCCTGTGTAGAGCTACTGGCCGCGTTGTAGTATGGGGCCCCAACGAAGAAGGAGGCGACTGCGTGGAGAGCTGAAAAGCGGAGTTCGTCGAGATTCTTATCACTTCCATTTGCCTACCTGCCTACCCTCTCGGTCCTTTTTCCACGGGGAAACCCAGGCTGCTATACGACTGAAAAAAAGAAGAAGGCGAGAAGAACCTGCGCTGGAGCGCCGAGCGCACACCAGGCGATGAGTGGAAGAGTGCCAGCAGCGGCAACAGCAGCAGCAGCGACGATATTTGCACAACCAAATTAAGTGCTTAACCCCGATCAGCACCCTCATCGCCCAGACGCGATCCCCATCTTCTCAGAGCAACCCCCGAGATAGTCACCGATGTGGGCGCCACCTCGTGGCTAAGCTGCAAACTCGAACTGCTGGCCGATTGGTCGATGGTCTCCTAGATGGCACAAAACCCGTCGTTGACTTGGAACGGTGGCTAACGCTATGGGTACGAGGGGTACGAGGAGCTGTCGACGAGGGAGGGAGTCGAATAAAAAAAAAAACCAGTCGATTCTGAGACCGACAGAAGTGGCGAATGACGACGACATTGCCGGATACGACTCGGACAGCGGCAGGGAAAGTGGTGGGTGGCTGGTTGGCTGAGTCACTCCGATGTATCCGAAGAAGGATCGGAGACGAGAGGGCATTGGGAGGTCGAGGCCGACACCTACACGACGATCGCCTGCTGGAGAAAATCATATAGGGGGGCTTTCGGAAGAGACGGCTGCTCCCTCTACGGAGCGGGGTGGCGCACTTTCTCACCGGACGGATGTGAGAACCACTGCACGGTGTAGGGCTCCAGCGGGGGAAGTATTACATTTACGAACGGGGTGGGTCTTAACGTCTAGCGAGAACGGCGATTACGGGGCAGCAACGAGACCTGCTTATGTAGATGTATCGGTGGAAGGGTGGATATAATTGCTAATCGGTGCACTGAGACCAATGGCGTGGACTCTAGATTGAGGCGGGATTCGAAAGCCTGTCCGAAAGGTCTCATGCTATGACCAACGCATCTCATGATCGTATATGTTAACTCGTGTTAACGTGATTCTCTATTGACTGTGTCAGTTATTTGCTTATTCTTTTGTCGTTCACCGGTTCTGAAACTATGCCAATTGTTCAATCTGACAATTTCTCATCCAGCCACCTCCTCATAGTTCAACAGTTACATGATCAGCATGGAGATATTAATATTGTAGGTGATGCCGTTCGAGGTCACGGCGTTTAACGCAAATGACATTCGAAGGCTGAATACTATGTCGTCGCTGCGAACGCCGGATGGTGCAAAAGAAGTTATCGTGGTGGGCTTAGGATAACGGAAAGCGTGCATGAGTATATATTCTATATCACTGTGGCATCACATGAAGGTAACGCTTAGGAAATGAATTCGACAGTACGATTACTATTGTTTAGCTCAGTGCTCGTGATCAGATTTATACGGAACTCAGAATTTATGTTTATGGTACAGTAATACATGTAAGACGAAAGTGATCAAGTCTTTTGGAATAATTTACTCATATATGTAATGTTTGTCTGTCGACGAAAAATTATCAGTCCGCGTTCATTTGACATTCATCTCCGATAAATCTGCCCGCAACTCGGAACTCAGAGGCTCACTTAAGCACCCCTTGCTCGTCTCTGGCCCACTGTGTATTAGAGCTTAAATACGAGGCGTCTCGCTTGTAGGGACATATCATAAGCTCTACCGCTGAGTGTATATCTCTATATATTATGTATTGAGCATTCATCGCTGTTATCTCTCTCCCTTCGAGGTGTAAAGGCGAAGTGTCATGTTTTTGAAGTCGCAGCAACTTCAAGATCTCGAACGTTGCCCGGTTCGCCTATGAAGAGTGTCAGTGGACAAGCGCTATGAGGTGCATGATCTGTAAGTCCTCGTGCTGGTGACAATTTAAGGGCAATTTGTTCACTCTCGCACCCGGGGGTCCAACCTTTCACCGAAGTGCTGACTAACAGACGAAGTTTCATTTGCAGATTCTGGGATGGTGGCTCGCCCCCAACTGGTGCGAGCCACATAACTAAGACCTGCCATAGGAAAGTCACTATAACCAGCATAGACATCCATATATATATATATCCCGTCACTAGATTGACAGCCACCTTCAGCTTTAAGCTTTATTTGTGTCCAAACTAACAAGTGCTATTTTACTTCGCCTGTGTGACGTACTGCGTCTCGATTTCAGCAGGTTTCGTTATTCCGAATCGAACGAACGTCCGGCCGAGCCATTACGAGCTACGACAAAGTAGCTCAGCCCATTTATTAGAAATAGAAATTTTTTGCCAGGTCACGGTTACAAAAATACCACTCCTGTAGTGAATAGTTTCTATGGATCAACGAACCCGCTACACTCTCGCAACGATCAGCAAGAACGAATGTATAATTGCTGAAGCCACGTCTGCCACTCGATTCTAATTGCAGCTGATGTGTCAACCACACCCAAAAGGGAAGTTCCTTTACCTCCGGGCTTCATCTAAAGGTTCCACCGTTTTACTGACGACCGTTTGCTCTCGAAATAGACAAGAAAAGTCTCAGTTTTCCATCCGATTTGTCGAACAGTTTGCCATCAGAGCCCATACAGCTATAACATATATATATATATATATATATATATATAGTGTGTACATAAATCTGTAGAAAAACAGGCGTTCACCACCGACTCAAATGATATGTCGCTCAGGCGGAGGCGCGCGTTTCCTCAGGGTCACACAGTGAAATCATTAATTCGGCAGCGGTGCCAACGGATGGCACTGCTTCGAACGAGCATAGGAGATCGTGCTTGTCTAGTCTTTCTCTCTCTCTCTCTCTCTATCTCTCTCTCTCTCTATATATATATATATATATATATATATCTGAGGTGCTCTAGGATCTCCCTCGAGCAGTTCTCTTCTACAGCGGGGCTCTGTCTTCGTGTCTTTTTCCCCGCCTTGCTTCCTATTCTACAGCGTCCGATCATTCACCACATGAAGAACAGGACTGCGACCGGGGACTGTCCCAGGCCAGGCTAGGAGCTGCGGCGTCAGCTGGTGCGGGCAGCTCATTTCCGCGGACTCGCTGTGGTACGTGGTCTCTCTTTCTCTCTCTCCTCTTCACTTGCTCTCTGTTCTATCCGCTGGCTTCGCCTCTGAGTGTCTGGTCTGAGAGTTGTCGGACACTGTAAGCAAACTATGCTCCGTCGGCAACCTCGCCCGCTGCTCGAGAACTCCCTGTGCTTCGGTACAAGTATGTATGAAGCACACAGCTTCTTCGGTCAGTTACTAAGCGACAGCATCAGCCAGCCAGCCAGCCAGCCAGCAATACATGCGAAGCGAGTTGAGGCAAGCAGTCCACCGGCCCACTGTGGTGGTACGGTGCCGATGGAGGGCACCGCTCGCCACATTACTCCCAGCTGACTGCCTCCGCCAGATCAGACCGGCGGCGGCCCAGCGGTTGCTGCTGCTGCTGGCTGGCTGTTCCATCCATATCTTCGTTATCCTTGTATCACCACCTCTCGTCTCGCGGCCAAACCCAGGCACTCAGAAGCAGCTTGGAGTCTCAAACACCTATCGCTGTGCATTCTCCGAGTAGCTGCAATAGCTGATGTCAGTTGGTAGACAGGTTCTTGGCACATGAACAACGAAGAAAATTTCACTCGGCAGCTCGCTTATCCCTCACTATGTTGCCACTGCCAATGCCAGGCGCTTGTTTGGACTAGCCAGACCTCTCTCTCTCCCTCTCTGCTTTTGTATGGTATTGTATTGCTAGCACCCCCATCATAGTATAATACTGCTGACTGCTTCGCGAACAGAATGACTGGCTTATAGCTGGTTGATACCCGGTGAACAGCGATGGGGCCGCTAATATTTTAGGCAATAGCCTGCAACGGCCTGCATTGCTGGGTACTCCCTGAGCGGCCTCGGACTTGGCCTCCAGCGCTGCCAGGCCCGCTCGATATGGTGAGCGCCCTCAAGCGGCGGCGGCGGTGGCGGTGGTGGTGGTTCGCTGCAATCGGTCTTTTGCTACTCGGGGACTCCTTCTGCTCAGCCTTGCTTCTGTAGCAACCTCTCTGCGTCGCGACCGTCCTCTACCGAAGTAGTAACTACTCGTAATCCGCAAGTCGGGAACTCGGGCGATGAACCACGATGCGTAGCCACCGCTGTAGCCATTCTAGTTACGAATGCGGAGAAAAAGCCAATGCCACCAAATGAACTAAATGTTTATTATACCAACAAAATCAAACGAAGCGTTCAGCATAACATGGTCAGATTGGGATGCGCCAAAATACACCAGCGAATTTGTTTCTCGAGAAAGACAAGCATCATCAGATGAGGCATCAACATTCTGAGCAATTGACTCAGAAACAGGTCTCTCTTGCATAGAAAAGGGCACACCGACCGATTGACAGAAATCTATGTAGACTAGCTGATACATAGTCGGGCAGTCAGACAGCCACGAACCCATTCTGTGGTTCGAATGACCGTAGGCCATCATATGGTCTCATATAGAAGACACGAAGACACGTGTCAAACACGGCCACGGGCGCAGGAGGATGTGGTGGTGGCAGTAGAGGGGGAATCGGCTGAGACAGAGAGAGAGGACCAAGGGTGGGTACATAGGTAGACGGTTGTGGCTATATGTCGTGTCATGTGGGCATACGCGAGACTCGCGACCCCGTCATCGAACGGCGGAATCCACCGACACAGGAGAATGAGCGATAATGACTAATAAGCGGAGAGGCAGGCTGTATATCTACGAAGCGACACATAATAACAGCGGTCATACCCGCAGACCCGCGATCGAGAGAAACTGCTGCTGCTGCTGCTGCTGCTGCCGCTACTGCCGCAGCGGCTACCGGGGTGTCTGAGCTGGCGTAGAAGGTTCGGTGGTCAGCAGCACACGTCAAGGTTGGCGCGAGCACGGCAAAGCGATACATCAACGCTGCTTGTCGGAACATGTGAGTGGGCCGAGACCTCATATGGATGGGTTTGTCTGAGATGTTCTGCAGATTGAGTACGTGCCAACTCCTAACGGGTGAGGGCGCGCACCTCGTCTGCTGTGTGTGTCTGTGTTCAGGGATACAGATATGCGTCGGTGTTGATGGGCGATATCTGGTGTATCCAAACTATGGCATACAACTATGCGACGTTGTCCACATCTCGTAGTCATAGTCGAGTACAGCAACGCTTATACGGGATTTGGCTGATCTGGCGATAAACTTTCCACGTGAATTTGAGCCAAACTGCCCAGCCATCTATGAAGACAAATCCATTTTCATCACAGCCGGGTTTTGACAATGACTTTCGCTCAGATCAGAAGGTTATAACTTGTTAATAATCATTAGGTGCTAATTGCTCGTGTTGTTCGTGAGATAACTTTGCGCCAGCACAATTTTGCGTGGCCTATATCCTGTAAGTGGTAATCAAATTCAACTCATTCGTGAATCTGAATTTTTCTGTGACTTTCATCTATCGACGGAAGGGTCCCAGTTCCTCTGTCACACAACAGACTGTTCTTGCTACTTCTCGATTTAGGGGCGTTACTACGAGAACAAATCGAGAGGAAAAGTCACATTACACCGTAGGCCACAACAGAATTTGAACCTGCCACCCCCGGGAACATATCTCACTACCGGTTCAAGGATTTAAGTTGTGCCTCCTAGATACTGAGATGCTGCCACCGGAGCCGTCACAAACGATGAGCCGTTTACGGACTTTACGGCAACTCCTTTTATTTCACCCCGTCGATTCCGAGCGATACCTCTGAATACTTAGCTCGAATAATCAAACGGACAGATCGAGCGGTCCGCTAGAAAAATGCAAAAAAAACACACCCACCCTGGTCATCGTTTGATTCTATCATTAGTAGAATAAGCGAAGTGGTCCCGGCACTATTCTCTCTGTGCGAGTGTATGTCCGTTCTACCTTGATGGCGTCCTTCTTCTTGTTCTCGCCAAATATCCAACATCACTCAACCGCATCACCTACCGTATCGCCCATGTCTATCGATGCGATCTATGTATAAGATATCGGTAGCTGCTCGGGCTGGAACGAGGTATAGAGCCCAGTTCATTGTCCGTCACTGTGGCATAGTTACAAGAGCGTCGGCATTAGCCGCCGTCACATTATGGCTGTGACGTGTCCCATTGAACAATTGTTGGAAACGCCGCGATTTGTAGTTTTCTAAGCCTCAATCGCTGTGTCAAGCGTGTCGAGATACGGCTTGCACTGAAGCGATATATATATATATATATATATATGTACCCAGAAATATTGTAAAATAACGGCGTGTAATCGCTATCGAATTAGCGTTTCGGTTGCTTTAGGTAATTTTACGACGATCGGTAGAGGCATTTACGGGAATTAAAACGTGACATGTTCTTCCGTTGACACCGATTCAAGTCTTCCCTTTATAAATCAAGGCAGGATGTGACAGCACAGCATGAAGATCTTTTAATTACCCAGGCTTAAACGCGTACAGCACCCTTCTTTATAACGACCATATCTCTTCTTCTTCTATTGATGCATCAGTACGAACGACCTCATCATAATCGACCCTACGAGCAATGATCGAATCGTAGCACGCCGATATCCGTGAGGTACTAACCAGCAAGGTCGCTCCGGCAGAAGGGTAATTCGAGTTAAAGATACGTACGTCCAACCCGATCCACGTCTGGGTGGGGTCCCGGCTATGGATCGGGTGCTTGGTTGCTCTTAACTTGGTCCTCTTCTTTGTTGCTGTCAACTTTCTTTGATGAGTACACCATTTTTTTGTGGCTACTCTTCTACAACTAATTGAACTGCTGTATCGTAAATCTCCGCCGCCCCGCAGTGGCAAACAGTAGTTCGGGCAAAGGCCGACCGGCGCCGCTTCAATTGAAGCAACATCGGTCCGTGCAGAGTAGTTATCTTTCCACGGCGCAGTTGACACACCCTTCGAGCCGGCCAACGGAGCACACCGCACAGAAGCAATTAGATCAGAGCAATAGTATCGACGAGGCGGCGTGTACAGAAGAGCTGCTTTTAGCGAATCCCAGAGTATTCGATCTTGTCCCAATTGTTGGACACTGCTCGTTGTAGAACAGCATTACTTGAATGTGACGTGAATGGCTTCATAATAATGAGAGAATGTAATTATTATAAGATGTAGGACAAACTACTCTACGGCATGCGGTGGCTATTTTAAGCACAACGCCAAGGTCCGGAATCCTAGGAAGAGTTTCGTAGAGCGAATGAGGGAGAAAGTGCAAGCCCCTAACAAATAAGCGTTCACAGAAGTATGCTATCTACGATTATAGTGATCAACCTGTCATCATATAGAGTACTGGCCGACTTACCAGGGTGCGTGTCGCATAGCTGAAGGTCCATAGCAGGATAAACTCGGGGGCATAATCTACAGTGTGAGTTAGATCCGCCTGTAGACGCCGAAACAGTAGAATGATTCATGGGGACCCGGCCACCGCTCACAGAAAATTCGTGGCGGCCGAACAACAGCCACAATAACAAGCACAACACGGTGCCTATTTCAAGAATACGGAATGGCGCGAACAATTAACAAACAGCGTTTATGAATAAATTAATTATCAACGCGCAGTTGAATTATTTAGAGGGTCGTCAACATCGTCACATGTACTGAAGCTAACGATGATAAATATTAGTAAGGAACAAGCATCGTCTCACCTGGATAATTTGACACTATGATGAAACCCTTCTATCATGGGTTCATCAGATATCGTCCCACCAATTTCCGTATTATCCACCAAAATATAATAGATTTATCTGCTGCCCACACAATCCGTGTGCTCAGCTTCTAATCCAAGCGGCGACCGCGTTGTCCAGCTGATATTATATAGAGTGGCTATTGGCTAATTGGCTCGTTAATTTCTCCACTTAATCGATGTCTCATAACGAAAGCCGTTAGTTCGACACTTCCGTTTAGCCCAGTGGGCTAAGCGAATGACGCTCAGCGGGTGCACGTATTAGCCATTAACACCGTTAGTCTAATCGATGTAATCACGACAATGCTGATGGCGGCGATGTTGTGGGAGGCGGCGGCGGCGTGCGATGAACTGGCGAGCATCCGCGCTGACGCTTCTCAGAAAGAGGCAACCACCCTCTCTTCATCGTTGCGATCTTTACGATCGTTGCCCCGCCTAAATACATCCCTGTATCTAGGTAACCTGCTGATTGTCCCCGTCCCGGATATCGAGGACACCAATGTCCCGCCGGAGCTGGCCACTGTTTGTTGTGTCCGTCTGTCAGGCCAAAAGTGCACATCGTATACGAAGTCTATGTGGACCCAACATCAGCCTCATTGTCGACACAGCGGCATGCCATTCACTGAGCTGACAGAACTTCGCCATGAAGTTGTCGCCTTCTTGTCCCATGGACAGCTTGAATGAAAGTCCTCTCACGTGCATTCACACGTACGTACACTACATTACCATGAATGCAGCCGTTAGCCTCGCTTCGTGGATATGTTGACGGCAATGTGACGACCAAAGGGTCTTGACCGTATGGCAGCAATTCGAGATGCGGACTTCAGCAGGTGTTCGGCGACCTAAGTTATATGATCATATCTTTAATATGATAGATCAGAGCGGGGAATCGGCTAGCCGAGTCTGCGTAGCTCACTGTATTCGCAGTGATCGACATATACTACTATTATTATAGAAGTATGGTGACGATAGATTGATTCGTGATTCATTGTGAAATTTGAAGTATTTCGAAATTTCTGCGTAATTTTAACTGTTTGACAATGAAAAATACTTTAGCCGTTTCGAGTCTCTGAAAGGGTTCATCGCAGGTTGGGGGGCACCGAGTTTTCAAAAGCGCAATCACATTTATACCATTCAGCCAGCCGGTACCTGTGAGTACCTTGGGTCGGCCGATGCCGATAATGAGCTTAAGCGCTCCTTATTAACAACGTCACAAACTTAATATCGAGCGTCATTGACACTCCGTCAGGGATGCTATGAGCGGTAGTCTATGGAGCTTATTTTTTGGTATGGAACGAAATATATATATATGTATGTATTAATACCAGCATCACTTTAGCTACGGGACGACCGTTGTCACGCTCTTCAATCCATCAGTTCGCCACTTATGCTGACCAATTGGTCGATACCATCGCATTTGCCTCGTGAACTACTAAATTCGCATTATGCCAAACAAATCAATCTCCTCACTAATTCGCCCTCGCCGTATTCATCGTTGTTGTCATCACCAGAACGCTAATCTGCATAAGTGTTGTGCTTGCCCTTTAATTATTTGCATAGCGTTGCTGACACCTATTGTCAACGACAGTACGCTTCCCGAGGGACATTCGCATCTCACTGGATGACAAGATGTTTGACGACAGCTGCCGTCAAGCGTCACCGGTGGGGCCAAACTGAGCGTAAATGGAACGAGCTCACGGAGCAGCGAAATCGAGAGGATAAGGCAGAGCGGCGAAATAGAGCAACAATCAACACAATTGTAGGTGGCCTTATTATCGTGAGCGAGCTGGCATCATTCGTTTTTCGGAGTCTTCGCTCTCTCGGCCTGTTAACAGAATCACGCGAACTGAACACCGCCGTAATTGCTAATGATAATGGTCAGATGCGGTGGCTTGCTAATGCTGTGCTCGTTAGCGGCTGACATTTTTCATGACATCGACGTCATCATTTTGAGACGCTGCGGGCTAGCGTTTCAATTGAGGTGGTGATATTGTTGTCGGTGCGGCGTTTCTGTGCGGCGTCGGGCCATGATGGACTTTCGTCTTTGAACTCAATCTCTGATGAAGAAGATGATGGTGTCGCCGCACTAAAATCATGAATTTGTTGTCGGGTGGAGACCGCTTCATTTAGCATGCATACGACTATTGGTTACTGATTATACAATTGGTGATAATAATGATGATCGCATGCGCAACTAGAGATTCTAATAGATTATCTTGACGCCACTGATGGGAACTATCAGTGGCGTCGATTCAATGTTTGTCATTTCATCGACGATACATACCCCGACGTAGAATCCATGGCGTCGAACACACAATATTGAAAAAGAACATTGTCAAAAGCCAACTTCATCCATCATTGCAGACACACCTATAGGTTCTGTTTGACACAAACATGAGGCCAAAAGCCGATCATTTAAACCGTCGTATGCTATATATATATATATATATATATATATATACTCTGTTTGCCATTAAAATATCGCCTCCTCCCATTGGTCAACTGGACATGCACGTGGATTAGATGTTCAAGAAATTACGGACGTAACTAGTCAATCTCTTACATATAAAGTCTACCCGAAGGACGGTCTATATTGATTTCGTATTGTCTTTTCGTTGAGATCGACACATAAAGCAGTCATCTTTCGCAGAGTGATGAGTTATATTTCTACACGGAGCAATGCTACACACGTCCGTGTCCGGCCGTCCAAATTATGGTCTAACTGCTCGTGCCGACGTCACCATTTATGGTCAGAAATCAGCGTAGACCCAGACGGCGGCGGGGGGAACAGTTGAACAGGAGCGGCAGCAGAAACAGCAGCAATTATCCCATAATGTCAGCAAGGCGCCCCATACGCTAATGGATCTCAACCAACAACTGCTCAGAGCAGGCTGAAGCCAGGCGAGTCCCGGAGACTCAATGGTAGCCGCTAGGGCGTTAGTAGCCAGCCTTGGCAGCAGTAAGATCTCAGATCTCTCTTTGAACTGAACTGAAATGATGGCTACCCCAATAATTTGCCTGCGAAGGAGCGTTCCGTCCCTCGATTCATTCTCCCTCGGTGTCTGCAGGGCGCCGACCTAACTTCAGGCCAAGAGCTCTTTCGGCCACAAGAGGAAAGAGAGAGGCTTTCGACTGTCTCGGCCATCGACCCGCCGAGCAGGCCACAGAAAGCGCCCATCGTATCTGGTTAGAGGCGTTAACGGTCGGTTACCTTTCGAATTGTGGCGCCATCTAGACGACTTCCCGCTGTCGCTTGCGGCGGGGCCTTTTTTGAGCACACCTAGGTGGCGCTCTGGTCAGTGAATCCATTCTCGTCGCTGCCGACTCGAGCACGTACCGCGGAAAATGGTATGGCCCCCACGGGTAGAGGGCGGCTGGCTTCGCCTGGGGACTCGAGACGCGAAGGGACGTGGATAGGAAGGATCGAAAAAAAAGGCCCGAGTTGTAGAAGCTGGACCAGCTCCTACAACGCGAAGCACTGGGAGCTTCTGCGTACGACGGAGGCCCTGGCTTTGGCCCTCGGGGACCTTTGTATATGGGGTGGGTGGATATATACGCGTGTGTGTATGTGGGTGTGGGTGTGTGTGTTCGTCAGTGAGGTTGTGCGGTAGATGGAGAGGACGATAGAGGCGTACGGGATCGTTCAGGGGTGCATGGTCTTTGGGGGAGGATTTTGATGGGCACGGGGGATAGAGCCCGGCAAGGAGCGATGGAGGAGAGATAGAGAGAGAGCGAGAGAAAGGGGCGCTTGGACGGCAGTCGTCTCTCCTGCAGGCAGAATGCTGGGCAACAGCAGCAGCAGCATCGTCATCATCATCGTCGTCTCTGTATAGGGCACAGCGAAGCAGCATGAACGAGGTTGGTTGGTTGGTTCGGTGGTCGCTGAGGGGGCTTGCGCTGTGCCGTTGAGGGGCCCGACCCCTGTGAGGGAGAATGGCCGATAGCGCGAGAGCGGGCGAGCGCGAGAATGAGAAGGCGACCTGGAGCTCGGGGCATCAGCCAGCAGCAGCAGCAGCAGCAGCCGACCGGCAGACGCTGGGGGCATACGGAGCGAGTCAGCTGAAGCGGATGCTGGGCGTTCGTAGTCGAAGCAGTGGTGGTGGTGGTGGTGGTCGAAAAAGTGCCAGGGGTTCCGAGCAGAGAGAGGGTAAGGAAAACTGGGACTGGAAAGAGGGTTAGCAGGCCGCAGAGAGGAGAGAGAGAGAGAGAGCGAGCGAAGGGGAGGAATGGGCAACAGAGGGGTTGGAGGAAATGGGGTCAAAATGAGGGAAAAAGTCTGGGTCGGTGGGGGTTCGCTGTGAGGGGAAACGAGGGCGCACGAAGCGGGGGATACCGAGTGAACGATCGACGAAGCAGCGATGGAGGATGGAGCGGCTGAAAGAAAGGAGGCGCGCACAAAGCGCAGGACAGCGAAGCAGGCGAACTCTAGGCAGCTACGATGCCTCCTCTGGCTGAGCTGGACAGGCAGCCACCCACGGAACAGAACGACCGGCCGGCCGCCCGCCCGCCCGCCCGCTCGAGCGCCTTCACTAATGCTGCGCGACCTCAGTGGAGGAAAGACGGCGAAACTGATATAGGTGACTAAATGTAACTGGTTACTTTATTATTATTACTATTATTGTTATTATGAAAAACAACCGCTAGCAGTACAACGGCTATATCAGTTGGACTGCGTTCGTTGCACTTTTGCGACGAGCGTAGTCGAACTGAAGGCCTGAGTAGATTCGTGCCACTAAAGCGGGATTTACCCAGTGAGCCGCCGGTCGGTCGTCTCATTGATGTTCACCTTTCCCGTTTGAAATGACACACCCTCTCTGTTCGGGCCAATAGGAGCGAAATGCTTGCGACAGCTGTACGAGATGTTCTAGATATTACGTAAACCGAACCTAATATTTCGTGATATCCCGTGTGTGTGAACAATGTGGTCATCATGCTCGGTCAGCTCTGCGTACTATTATACAACGGGTATGAATTGGGATGGACACTGGTGGACACGATGCTCAGTCAAATACCAAATGTTTAATATATTGGCGGTCCATCAATCTTGTTCGCTACATGTTGTGATGCCACTTTGAATCAAACAATAAGACGCTCGCAAAGTCATGTAACGTGTAAGTTGCTATCGAGATGCAAATGATCGAGATACAACTAGTGGTTTGGCTGTTCTCTCATCGTGGACCAGCACCTGCCCGCCATGAGGACAATACAAACCAAAACGAAGGACGGCTGCATCGAGCGAGGTGGGCAAATTCAAGGCACGGAGTGTCCTCTTCGCTCCGCGTCAAACCTTCAAAGTCGCTAACCTATGGCTATTTTCTCTAGCCTCTCTTGCTACTTTCGGAACTTGACCGGCTCAACCTCACCCCGAATCACGTGTGCTGTCTATGGCTGAGCTTTCGGGGGCTATCACCGACCAAGCCAAGACCATTTGTTTCTTAGTTCTTTTTCATGTTTGCTACTCTCACTAAGTTCAACTTCGATGTTTTCCCCTCTGAGGTGAAACCACCCACTAACCAGCACTTACTTACCATCGACGAACGCTGCCATGCACTACTCCCCCCCCTGAGCCTTCGTTGCCGACCCGTTCAGTTCCTTGGTGGCTGCACCGAGCTAAGCTGACTTCGGCGATGGTGGTAACGCTCGTGCACTTGCTCTCACGGGATGAGCCATTGTCGCTACGGGGCTATTGCAGTTCCCCTCCTCGCCTCAGTCCTCTTCATCTTCTAGGTACTATACTCCGTTCACCGTTCGCTATGTGCCCGTGTCTGGGTGCGCTCTGTGTGTCTGCGTGTACGCAATCTTCCCTTATCTTCCTCTGCTCTTCGTCGTCGTCGTCGTCTTTGTTCTTCTTTTTCTTCCTCTTCGTCCTACTCGAGGGGTTGCCACCTCCCGCCGGCGAACGAAAGGACTCGGGACATGCGGGATGCCATTGCCCACTGCTGCTGCTGTTGCTGCTGCTAAGACTGCAACTACGACCAGCACTTACACCCGGCCCCCGAACGCCCAGATCATCCCTCCTCTCGCTCTGTGCAGTGGCTCTGAGTGGCTGACTATGGCCTCTTCTATGTACCTATAATACTACTCGTAGAAGCTGTAGTATGTGCGTTCTGTGTGTGTGTATGTTCAGGGTAGTCTTTCGCATCTGACCGTCCTCCTTTCTGCGTTCGCATCTCCCAGCAGCTCCAAGCGTTTCCAAGCATCTCTTGCCACTGTTGCTGCTGTTCATGATGTTGATGCTTCTGGTGGTAGCGGTACAGCCTGTAATGCTGAACTGCTAGCGACTGCCATTCACTGTGCTGTGTTTATCCCCCAGCAGCGAGACCGCCTTCCTTACCCCTCTCGGCCACAGTCGGCAGTGCCACTGTGGCTGTACCGAGCCAGGCATCGTCGTTTTGTCCTCCCCGCGAGTGCGTGCATGTCCCGAAATTGCAATAACTCAACGCGACCACGGCCAGCACAATTCTAACTGTACCCGTCCCATTTCCCAGCTATGTGTCTAACCTCTGCCACTGTGCCGCGCTGTCAACCCGCATCTACCACCGTCGAACTTCTAGGCCGTGTCCGCTGTCACAATCTGTCAAGACACACAGAAACAAAGCGTTGCCCTGTTTGGGAGTATCGCAGAGACGATCGTCGTGCACTACTTGAACGTGTTGTGCCACTCGAATTTTCGCAGGGCGTATTTGCCCCAGCGTACATCTACCGGCAGCGAGTCAGCAGCTACGCTGCGTCCGTGTGCTACGAGTTAGCAGATGTACAGCAGTCGCTGGCGTTGTCGTTATTGTCCTCCCTGTACCTCGTCTATGACTGCGAAGCAAAAGAAGAGGACGTCAGAGAAAACAAGGAGTGGTGGCCACTGAGGCGGCTGTAGCTACAACCACGATTGCTGCTACAAGCTAGCCCTCGGGCAACTTCCAAATGGGACCGTGGGCGAGTATCTTAGCTGGTGCGGAGGAGAACACTGCCAACAGAGCTAGTCTCGCCAACAGCGATGTGGGGACAGTTACAGGGAGAGAGAGATCGAAGCTGTGTTGCTTAGGAGTGTTGCCACCGCCGTCGCGTTAGTTGATATTGCAGTTGTCGGTTGTTAACAGAAATAGCTGCCGATAATATCCACTATATATAGTAAGTAAGTGGACCAGCCAGTGATGGAGTTCATCCATTCTGTGAGAAAACAATATAAGAAGATGAAGAAAAGAATTAATGAAGGAACGAAGTGGATAAAGTTAACAGCAGAAGAAGTAAACGAAACAAAATTACCGGAACGAAAAGTGATGCGCTACACCAAATATAATAAATAAATAAATAAATAAATAAAGAGCATCCCATCCTCGGCCTATGCCATCGTAATTCTAACACACACACATATATATATATATATATATATATATATATATATATATATGTATATATATATATATATATATGCCAAAGATAAAGAAGAAATCTTTTTCTCAGCAATTTGAATGCTTATTGAACTTTTAGTTGCAATATACATCTACTGTTCAATAAGCGTTCGAATCGCTCAGAAAATGATTTCTTCCATACTTTTGGCAAGAGGCTGTGTTAAACTACAGAAACTTGTTCAAACGTTGCTGCGTTCACGTTTGACATGCATTAGCTAGCAATGCTAAGCTATAATAAACATTATCTGTTTGTTTCGCTTTCTGCAGGGCTGCTTCTACGCGCCGACAATACTCGCTGTTCCGCTGATCATCCGTACGAGTAGCTCTCTGTTTCAAGGTCATCGGGGTCATTCATTAATGGGCAGTACAATGACGGCAACAGCGGCCACGACGACAACGACGACGCGACGGCAGCGGCGGCAGCAGCCATGGCGAGCCGGACCCGTCCAGCTCCGCGAGGAGCTCGAAGCCTCACGGAAGACGCGTATCAGACGGCGTTCATCCATCTACGACTCATCAGGCCGTCATTACATTGCCATCACTGCGCGATCGTCGACGCGAATGGCAGCGCAGTGTCCGGCAATATCGTTATTTGGGCAGTGACTCGTTCGGAGGGGTTCATTTATATATTTCGAGAACGCGATCTAATGTCCTCGCTTCGTCAAGCGCACACGTACACACGCAAGCGAGCAAACACCGTGACAGCGTACACGCAGACACAACTCGCGCACGGGACGTCGCAAGTCCCGGCCGACCGGTTCCCGTTGAATATTGTTCGACAGACAATGCCAACGATGGGTGAACGCGGCTTGGTCAGTTCTGCAACGAACGTGTCGCTCGTTGCTGTCAACAAGGTTGTCCGCTGCTGCTGCTACCAACAAAAACAAATATACGCGCTACACAGAGGCATCACTGATCTGTTGGTGAAATCGACGGACGGTTCCCGGCGCTCGATAACATTCGGCGAACAAGGTAAGCGCCGGTGCCGATCGAGTTGAGCTTCTGCTAATTTCAATGATAATCATCTGGGATTGTGCAACACTTCAGTCATTTTCAGTGTGACAATTCTGGGTGCGTGTGTGTGTGTGTGTTTGTAACCGCTTTAGTGGAGTTGTTCGGGGGGGGTAATTCGTCAATCGAGAGTTTTCACCCAGTGGCAGCAGTCGCCGCTGCGCGATGATGACAACTCCAGAGGGTGTGCAAGAGACACTAAAATGGAACATATATACAATTTTGCTGTTGCGGCTATCTGCCTGGTCGTTCGGTGCTGGTCTATGCGGTATTTTCTACGCTCGACAAGGACAAAGAATCCGGTAACCACTAATCAGCTGTTGCTGATGATGATGATGACGATGATGCTGATCACCAACAACAACAGATGAAGTTGAGAGTCTAGCGGCAACGAGGTGGTTGGCCACCTGACGATGAGCGGGCAGAGTGTAATTGCTAACAAGAGATTGTTATTCTGCCCCCAGCTGAAAACGATTACCCGAAGCAAAGACAAATGGACTTGGCTCGTGGAAACACAAGCGCTGTCGAGCGGCTGTAGTTCGTCCGTTGGCTGGCCGTCGCCATCAACGGATGAACCAGATGCACCGCTCTCGAAGGCACAACTGTCGACAGATACACATACATATATACAAACAGCAGCAGCAGCAGCAGAAGTACAGGAAGAATGAAACACACGAACGAATAGCGACCAACTAATGCTGCTGCTGCTGCGACTGCTGCCGTAGCATCGAAGCCAACGGAAGCCATTTAAATGTCATTAACTACATCTCCCCGTCGTCCAATCGGTGACTGCTACAACAAGCCAATCGTGCACGCGGTCGTCAATATGTTGATGTTGTCTTTTATCTCCGCCGATCACTCGCACGAGAAGAGTGGGCATGGACCTGTTCGACTATTCGACGGTGGCGTGCAGGCAGACTGCGGGGACAAGCCGGTGGCAATGAACGTCAGGTTTTTGTTGAGGTTCAACCGTCAGCCGAGATTCGAATTCGTTTGTATTTCCTTCCTCAGGAGTGGTTGTTTTTTGTGTGTTTTTTTTTCGATTATGGAAATATATGCCCAACGTGTGAAAAGTATTCTATATTTCAATTTATAACCGCAATAAACAGTATTTTGATATACGCCCTAATTGTGTTTCGTGTAATACAACTTGACGCGTTGTTAGAGGTTGGAATGATTGACGTCGAGATCTATAAGTTGATTGTGTAAGTCGTTCCGCACTCCGAACTCGTTGAGCATCGCGGGATGCAGATGAACAGCTTAATTAACAATAGCGGCACCTATGACAATTGTATAGCTATTAGTTATTGAAACGCGACATTTAGCACACGAATATGTCAAGTGCAGCTATTCCTATCCGACCGCATTTGACCCCATTGATGTTCACCGTCCTACGTGGGTACCACAGGCGGCTAAATATCTGAGCCGCTTCGATCTCTTCGACGACATTCGTCTTGATGTATTCGAGCTGCATGCCGCGCGCTGATAATCGGACACCGCTGCCTCTGTCAACATATCAATACTCACTGTGAATCTCACACGGCTCTAACGGACGTATGTATTCATATAGAGGCATGCTCTTATTTCATATAATTGTGTGTACTTCTTGATTGATATTGTAGATATTTATGTATCTCTTTGTATCACCTAAAACGCGACGTGTTTGCTTTTCTTGCTTCATTTTACAATGTCAAATTATTCGTTATTATTATATACTGGCTTATAGTGGATATATATATATATATATATATATATGAGTGTTGATAACGAACGGGCTCGAAGTTTCATGCGATTATTCGCGGCAATGTTGTTCCTCATCGTCACGATTATGATTTCAGTCTTTATAGGGTCTTCTTCAAGGTCTTCATCTTGTAGATCTTCTTCAATCGATCGTCCTCATCAGAATCCGTTGTTGTCTTCTATCGTCCTTTTCTTCTCAATTTTCCATCCACTTTTCTTTGCTCTGTTCTTATTCTTCTTGTGTTCTTTTCATCTCATCGCCGCTCATTCGTTCCTTCGTTGATTCCATCTCGCGTCCCGTGTCCCGCTGTATCTGTTCTCGTCAGTTGCAACGTGAGACACGCGTCACGCGTCACGCACCCATCGGAGCAAAGCATTAAGATACAGGATTAGATAAGGGCAACATTGGAGACAACTTGCTTAAAATAGGCTACGGTACTCCATTGGCACTGATAACTCCCGATCCCTTATCAAGAGTCAGATCACGGTACGTGGAATTCATGTCGAGGGTGCATTGCGCCGTCGTGTAATGAGATAGCGTTAACTGAGCAATGCGAGTACCCGGCGACACGATAACGCTGGGGAGAAAATATCGAGGGCGTCAATCAATCATGGCGTGGGCGTTTTTGTTTTGTCGTCCATTGATCGAATGCGACAGAACAACGACGTTAGCTAGGACGGGTAGAGAAACAATCCGACAAAGATGAGATTTTGGGCGGGGTTAGGAGCGGTTTGGCTCCGCTCAAACCTGACCCGTCCCTCTCCAGTAGCTAACGGTAAAACTGTATGCTGCCCCCGGATGGAACATTCGAAGTAACGCTGCAAGCTTTCCGAGCCATCTTGGGAAGGGCGAGGTATACGGGTTTAATGCGGGGTTTGGACTCCCACACGAGTGTTGGTATGAGCGGCCCAACGCCCAATGTGCATTATACTTCCCCCTATTCCCGCAACACAATAGATACGGCACAGAGAAGAGCCACTTGAACGACGCTGTATACCCAATGTCACGTTTACGTCCACATGGGCTATTAACCTTCAGCCACTGGGAAGCAATGCTGTCGAATCTCCTGCGGCAGAGGCACCGTGGGCATTCCAGGTGGATGTGAAGGTTAGTTTGAAGGTTAGCGTTGATTTGAATGTTTCCAAGCAGGATTTAAGGCTTGGCTTTTTCGAAGGTTACAATACAACATTGTAATTTGTCGAGGTGGGCGAGCTGCTCTACAAATGTCGTGTGGGATTGCGGCCATCGAATGGGCAACGAGGTGGATCTTCTTTCTTGTCTCTTCAACGCTCTGTCCACTTCGGGGATTGGGGAAGGCAAGACCTAATGGATGCAATCTCGACTTCCCCAGCAAGTAGGACTCGGAGCATCCAGACGCGACCAATATAAAGGTGCTTGACGCTGGTAGTCTAGAGCAGCTCAATCGGACGTTTTGGGGATACGGGCTGGCTCATCTCCAGGTTACGTATCGTATGGTACTATAGTCAGACCTGTTATTGTGATCCACCCTTGCTTCCAGCTGGACCGGAAGTAAGTATGGATCTTCCTTGTAGAACCTTGATCCCGCCGAAGTCAGCCGCGACGATCAAACGTAGGAAGAGACCTATGCGCCGACCCGGAAAGGCACACCTTACAGATCACTGCCTCGTGCGCGAGGCTCGCCTGACGGTGAAATCCATGGACTCCTCATCGTCTTTAAAAAAAGACTAAAATTTTCATTTTTTACATTATTGGCGTCTACTCCGGCCATTGCGTTTACAGAAGTATCTTGCTTGATGATTTTGACGATGCTGTGCCTATTCTCGTCCGTGTCTGCTGGCTGGAGACTCGGGCGTTAACCTTCTAAGTAGACCTACTTGTGAGGAACATTCAGCGTTTTTCGCTTTCAGAGATTATCGTCACTTCCGTAGTAGGCACATCGTCAAAAACTTGCATAGATCAAATTGCTATGGTTAATTGTGATAGGGTTTTATCCGTGGCCTCTGCAGTGTGGGCCACTCGGCTTTTCTATGATCACTATCCAATCATTGCCTTGGTCGAGGGGAAGCACTCGACATCTTAGGACAGGCGATCGGAGGCTCCAGTTCGACACGGAGAGATGATAGTCACTCTGGAGATCCGTTGGTAATGCGAGTACAAAGCACTAACTGGCTGACGGCCATTCTGCCATTGAGACGTTTTGTAGTCAGCTTGACTATGGCAGATGTTTCGTTGAAGTCGAGAATGGGAGCTCAGCTTATAGTGCTAATTAGCTTGAGTTCTCTTTTGGTCTTTGTAGGCTGAGTACGCAATAACTTTAAGCAGCCTACTATAAGGCTCTACGGACGAGAAGGCGAGCCCTGAAACTTGCCGGAAACTCATTCTACAAGCGCCGTTGCGCCATAGGTAATACTTCACGACGTGGTACGTTCATTGGAGAATTTTGTGTAAGAGGAACATTCAAAACCGTGCTATGCTTGACCTCGATTCTGGACAGCAGATTGTAAGTCCTCACGCTATTGCTAATGAACTAAACAGACACTTGACAACAGTTGAATCTAATCACTGTGGCCTGCCCTTAAAATGCAAGTCGGCAATTAACACATTGAGGCTCGCTTACGACCCAATTAATAGACATAATTATTATTCGAGAACAAAGGCGAGCGAACTACCGCTATCCTATATCCTTGATGGACAACCTGGTTTTCGAGACATTAGTGACCTGCAGGCCTAAGAGGTATCTGGAGCCTGTGAAATTCTTCTCATCCCGTCAGTTTGGCTGCCGTAACTCGCGATCGACTGGACTCCCGCTCGGGCACCTCTGGCAGGAAATCACTGACACAGCTGAATATAAGCAGGTCTGCCTTAGGGTGTACCTGGATGTCGCAGCAGGCTTCAAGTGTCGACATCATTCGATTTTCAGACAAATGTTACAGTGTCTGGGATGGACACCTATCACGATCAACTGGCTCACGTCATACCTCTCCGGTAGAAGGCGGGCTGTAAAGGAAGGCCATGTTAAGTCCACTCAGGAGGCAGTCAACACCTATACACCTCAGGGTTCAGACCCTACGTGTTCATCGTGTATGTAAATTTCATTCTGCTGAATATATTGGCTGGGAATGTCTGTCGAACGTCTGACTATGCACATAACACCTCGATGCTATCCCGTCAATGGCCTATCACGTACATGCGGCCATTGAAATTTGCGGGGGCTGGTACTTAGCCTGAAAACATCAGGTAATAGTTGGTGGGCTGCAACTCTCATTGTCCAAGACAGTGAAATACTTGGTGCTAAACTTTCAAGACAATAAAGGCTGGCCAAGCGCCTAAATGCTATGCGATTATTCCGCTACTCAGGAACCTCAATGAGATTGGTATTTATATCATATCATAATCAAATGTTTATTCTCGGAACTGCAATATACATACATATGCTTAAGTGCTCGGTAAAAAAAGAATATATACAGGGGGGGGGGGTCTTCTTCGAGGGGTCTAAAAGGCGTTGTTTCCACCGGTATCATGTCATGCTCTTCCACCACGTGGGTCCCTCGATCCAAACGCAACTCATAGGGCGCAAATCACCCATAGCGATTCCTTACGAGCAATATTTTGCAGACGCCTGTCTCCCGTCAGCGATTTATATATATATATATATATGGTCCTCGAACACAGTAGTCATCAGTCGATAAACTCCGCAGCACGCGTGTAGCGCCGAAAGAGCTTGCTCTCCTTGCCGCTGTAGTCTGTCGTCACCCTGCCGCGTTTTTAATAGCGTTCGTTACTAACGAGCCGAGTAAACCTGCTCGATCCTGCTGGCATCTACCGTCACTCTCGAACCTCTCTACGAGATACGCTCACTTGCATCGGTGAACGAATCTTGTCAAACCAATCAAATTTTATTCCTAACTATTGTATGTTTGAATAAATTATCTTGTCAAATATATAATATTAGAAAAGAATTTCACATAATAATAACATTTCATGTTAATAGTCTTGCAAGAACCATGTCACTGTGTCGACTACCACCGTTGAAAAACAACACGAAGCGCTATTCTGATATATACGATGTAATGAAAAATATTCACGTAACGATCGTTCAATAAATAGGAAAAAATGCATTCATACCATTCTGTAATATAGATGTTATCTAGCTTGCAATGTTCCTCATTTTCTGAGTGTTACACGCAACTAATCTCGATATACATATATATATATATATCTGTTGATGATAATTGTTGCGGATGGCCATAGCCCGTTGTTGTTATTGTCGCTGTCATATTGACACCGTCGCTGCCCCCCCCCATCATCAGGGAACGTGTCGTCTCTCCATCTGACAGTCGTCGATGTTAACAGTTGAACAGACGGCAACAGACTGGAGTCCACCCGACTAAAATAAAGAGCAAAAGAATGCTATTATATTTGTCTCTGCTGTCTTAGTGGTCATAAAGAACAATTCCAGCGGAATTTATTAGTATTGTTGTTGCTGCTGTTGTACTTCTGGCCTTTGCCCGCTGCCGCCGTTGTTGTGTGATGACGGTGTTGCTAGTTGCTGACGACATGTCACTGTCGTTCGTTGTTTATTAGAAACGCTATCGGGTGGTATCCACTTAACGGTGGTAGCGGCATTGACAGGCAGCATCAACGTTGAGTGAAAAAAAAAAAATGCCAACTCCGACGGCCGGATTCAGCGACCGACCGACGAGCAGCAGACAAACGGAGGCTCCAACATTGGCTCGTCACAGCGTCACGAGGCTGGCTACATCAGGAGCAGTAGCCGTCGCCGTCGTCGTCGTCGTCGCCGTCGTGGTAATAGTGACTTATTTCGTTCGATCCACCTCAATTTTCGACGGTTGTGTTCTTGTCCTGTCTCTGCTGATGCGGCGGCGGCGGCTTCGGCGGCTGCTGATGTTGCGGCTGTCTCCATCGTTGTGGCTGTTGTTCTTGGTCGCGTCAGAAGTTAGTTTAGAGAGAGAGAGAGAGAGAGAGAGATGTGTACGTTGTAGAGTATCAACTGCGTCTGCGGCCACTGCTGCTGCTGGTGTCATTGTTGTTACGTGATCACTTGCTTCGCGCTCAACCAACAAACAATCTAAGCTGTAGCAGCAGCATCAGCCTAAATACTCTGTAGCCCAGAGATAGCATAGAATAAGAAGAAGCCACCGCCACAAACGCGAGAGAGAGAGAGAGAGAGAGTGAGAGGGAGAGAGAGAGAGAGCAGCAATGATATTATCGTCTGTCGCTCTTGTTGCTACTGTTAGATATAGGCTGTAGCATTGTCATTGTTGTTGTGGTTGTTGTTGCTGCTGCTGCTATTGTCCCACTTCTGTTGTCGTTCGTGAGGCTCCGTTGTCTGTCGCTCGCTCTATGTCTGAATCGAAGTGAAACTAGTGCAGCGACTGTTGTTGTTGTTGACGGCGGCGGCGGCTCTTCGCGGTTGTCGATTCCCTCGGATCTCGGAGTGAACGGGCTGCGTCGGCCGTGTCCCTGTCATCTCCATCGTGAATCTCGTGACTCCCGCGTGCGTATGAATCCCTAATTATAATAATAATAATACTAATATGAATGAAGTAACACAACACACGGAGAAGCAAAATGAAAATCAAGAAACGTAGAGAACGAATGAGATAAAGAGCCAAACGCTGACTCGATCGAAGCACTTGTTACGTGTTAGCCTTTTGTCTTACTATTTTTTTTTTTATTATAAAAGGGGGGGGTGTTGGCATGCGTCAGCATGCCAACACCACTTGTCTTACTACTATTATTATTATAGCACTAAAGCGCGACACATACGATAGTTACTTACTGCCCAGCATTTAACAGGGACAGATCAAAATGTGCACATCTTTACAAATCGAACAAAGGGTGTAGAGAACTGTTTTCAACTTGACCATATTTACATACACGACTTGGTTTGTACACTATGGAGAGTTTATCTAAATATACATTTTCCAGTCTGACGCTGAGCCAACATTTAACGTCCACGGTACGACTGGTTTTGGCATCCCTACGTATCGGACGGACTCCATTATATGCAAATGTGCAACGGCGGGGATCGAACCTGTGTCTGTACCTCCGTGATCCCTCAAATAGCAAGGCGCACATGAACGCGCCACGGAGAGTGTATCATATACCTGCCGTAATGTCATATGTCTCCAACTGCGATTGAAGCCATCGGGCAGCGCTAGGTCGCTTGACTCGCTTCACGTAACTCGATTACACGACCTCAAGATTGCAAAGCGAATTGGGGCTACTTGCCTCACAAAGTGTCGCTGGATGCGCTAAGACGAAATACAGCCACAACTATGGAAACCTTCCCCTACGGAAGAACCTCTGAGAGGCCGCCGACAACGATAAGCTGGATTCATCACAAACATAGAATTATAAACTAAATGTCATGAAATAAATGAATTCAACCAGCGACTATTACAATGAAAAAAAAATCGACTAATCGATGTTTGATAGTATAGCGCCCAGAAGGATGAATCATTTAAGAATAAGCACCTTCCATCTTTTACACGTGTGATAAAGCAAGTATCTCATATATATATGTATATATATATATATATATATATATATATATATATATATATATATACCCTGATTCGACTGAGCCCGATACGACCATTCAATTAATTGATTAAAACGAATCGCTTGTTCAAACTGTTAAACGAATCATCAGTGCGTCATGCGATTCCATGAGCTGGAACGGCTGAACAGCCCAATGCATATACATAGCTTCGTATCGATTGTAACTAATCTAGCTGATAACTGTTTGGCAACCCGACCCGCTGCTGTTGCAAGTGACAGGAGTCGAGAGTTGATCAACTCAACTATTATACAACAGTAGGCCACCAAGCGCGGTCGCCATTCAGATCTCGAACTTGAAGTCGCTGATCGAGTTCATGTGTTATTACATGCGTACGTTGTATTGGCTGTGAGAATGCCCTCCGGCATGGCTATTCGATGAATGCGACGCTGAGCTGGCGACGCCGTTTCAACCAACAGATATTTTATATACATTACGCGTTTGTCTTAGATCCTGTCAGCAGTGGATCGCTGGAAGCGGCAAGCTGTTCTGTAAACAGCAGGCGTCGTGTTCAGATAACGCTCGACCAGCGTAGACACCTGATGACGCTGGAGGAATCTTCGTGATCACTTTGTCAAGCGATTAAACACGCTACATGGTGTCATACATAGCGTATGTACACATACTAATGTAATAGGCTACATGAGCGGCATAACAACACAGAAAATAACGTTGGGCTGATTTTTAAAACGAGGTAGAGTTGAACACTGACAAAAACAAATAGTCGATATGTTTATTGTTAACGCCAGCACGTCTCAATTATGGACACCATTTGAATTAATAGCCATTAGATGGCGGCACAAGATGGGGGTCATTTCGGGGCGTCTCGGAATGTAGATTTCGAATCACAGTATTCGCAGAATTTATTTTTTTGAAAAAAAAAAATAAAGAAAAAAATGTATATTTATATATGAATGTCTTTATATAGTCCAGTATAGAGAAATATTGAGTATTCTATGTCACATTGAATCGTGCTCAATTGTGCATGCATCCGTTGACCGCAAAACCATACGGGTACGATGGTATGAGAGCGGCAGAGCCGCCCTCGAGTCATTTCAGTCATTGATGGGGCCAGTTCGATACTTCACACATCGCAGAAACAAGCGCTCAATTAATACCCGACTCGGCTAAATATAGCGTCACGGTTGACACCGTCTATGTGGTTAGGCTTTAACCACGGTAGAGATCTTTGGTACGCGTTACACTAACCTGTTAACCGACTTACAACTGTATATGGCCTCAACCCGCTCTGATATATGCGATAATAATAAGTTTAATATCATGAACAAGAGGACATGATAAAGAAAAATCGAAAAAATAATCAAATTAATGTTCCGGACTCACTCACAGCCTTAAACATTTAACTCAGTCCACGGTACAACTGCTTTCGGCATTGCTCCATAAGACGGGCAACCCCTTTAAATGCGAGCGTACAATGGTGCCATGAAAAACCTGTAATGAATGGTAAAAGAACTGGTGGATACACCTTGTCGGCGCGACGGCTACAAGGCAGGTGAGACTACGGTGGCTAAGTGTGTGGCTATGAAAGGGCCGAAGGCCGTTGGTTCGAATCCCACCGCGTGACATATATGAGAACATAAGCATTGCAAAACTGCAGCTCCTTTAATAAATCAATTTAACTAATTAACCTTTAACCTCAAACAGTGCAAATGATAGGAAAAATAATATGGTTATACAATATATTGCAGACATTATACGATGAGAAAATAGATAGTGCATTGCCTCTTTGACGTTCTATCTAAAAATATTTGCGTTAAAAGATAAAAATACGAATAAAAATGAATCAAGTCGTACATTTGCGAGGGAGATGGATGCCGAATCACACAAGCTATGAGCGTTCATGCGTAATTATGTGACCAGCGAAATCACTTTATCCTAACGAAGAAAAATAAAAAAGCATAAAACAGGCTTTCTCAACCAACACTCATTCGTTGCGAGATGGACTCACAAGCAGACTGGCGCGATGACGAATGCGAACAGCTAACCAGATGAGGGTCGAGTTGAGCGGGCCAAGTTGGGTTTCGAAAATTCGCCAATAACTAGGAGGAGTTCATCTGATGAAGCCGACTAACAACAGAAACGATATCGAAATACATACCTATCTATGAATTTTATATACTTGCTCCGAACGCATGAGGCGAATGTGGACTAACTGACGAACTGGACACGTCCCTTGACTGGCCACCATCTTGATTATCTGCTGACGCTGATGACGATGACGATTAGTTCGATCATTTGATTAATTAATATGAACGACTGACGGACAACAATTCTACCCATGATTAGCTGTTTCTTACCGATTGCCACAACGCAATAGCGGAGAATATGATTATCTTTAGATTCTACGACAGTTGTCGGCTGAACGAATGGAAAATGCCTGATTAAGGGTGTTGATATGTTAACTGAACATTCAGCAGTGGCATTTAGTGCATTTATATCGTCGTTTTGCGCCAGCCCACCTAAGCCTTGTTGTGCTAATATGCAGAATGTTATCGTTACATTCACAATAGTCATAATGGTAACAGTTCGAAGAAATTGACTGTGCGCTGCCCGCTCAAAAGGACTCTTGTATTCGGCCTCGTGCCGATGCTGGTAGAACGGGTCGCCTTTGTCCAACGGTAGCAGTCTCGAACGACTCTACAGTGTCGTTGGTCACTGGGAATTTCAACGAAACTCAAATATGAGTTAGCTACAATTTCCGATTGCCACTGAGAACGGGGCTCGTACTTTCAAGAAAGTAATCACACAGTACGTGCTAACGGTCCATCAGCCATTCATGCATGACAGGTACGACAACAAAGTGTAGTATTGGACAAACCATCCAGCGTCTGGTGGTAGCATGACTAGTAATTGTTCTAGTAAGAACTAGTAGAAGTAATTCGTAAGCAAATTCAGAGAGGGAGGGGTGATTGGTTGAGTGAGTTCATTTCTACAGAATACAAATGACATCAAACAAAATGCACTTTCCATGACTCTGGCGATCAGCTCGCTGACAGCAAGAGCCCGAAGCGCTGATAAATGCAGCACCAGCTAAGCTATTCAATTTTTTATAGAGCTTGCATTAGTTGGGATTCACAGCCAGAGATTAAAGTCGTTAGAAATCACCAGATTGCAAAAATTGTCCCCTGGATGGTCGTCTAGTGGTGAGCGTCCGGGACTGCTAGACCGGAGGGACGCGGGTTCAAATCCTGTCAGACGCGTAGAATCTTTGCAGTTCTTTATCATCTTTCTTCATCTAAAAACAATTATTAGATCGCAAAAATAATAATAATAGTAAGTTACCAGTGATTTACATTCTGTTTTTAATGAACAATCGACAAGAGCCTAGTCACACTCGACTGTATCATTCATCATCAGGAAACTGGCCGAGAGAGAGAGAGAGAGAGAGAGAGAGAGAGACGGACTGCCCACGGTGGTAGGCATTGTCTACGTAAGCGACCAGGTAGGAATCCAGCTGTTATTATAATGTTTCGATCGCTCATATCGTTGCCGAGATGATCAATACCATTGGGATCCATGGCACCATTCGAGGCCCGCAACAACACGATGAAAGATGACAGCCACTGGCAACAACGGAATCGAAAACCATAGGACCTGCCATGGGACAGGGTGGGTCCCCAACTGCAGCGGCTTCATAGCGAGGATGCTGAGTCCGCCGCGAGCCGTCGCTCGTTCGTCGGTCGGTCGGTCGGTTGGTTTCATTTTCCCGGCGCCGTCGCCAGTAAGTCCACTTGTATAGTTGGACGAACGTATGGTGGCACCCGCTTTACCAGATCTCGATGATCGTCCGCGACGACAATTGCACCCTAGTGACATCGCTGTCGTTACTTTTGCTACAATTCGCTGGACGGGACACCGCTATCGGTCCGTGGCGCGTCGCCGCCGGTAGCCGCAATAAAGTCGCTCTCCAAGGACTAACGGACAAGCATAGCTGTTTGTTGCCGAGGGGAGATATTATATAATGTACCACACTACGGTTGGTTTAGCCGCCGGCGAAGATCTACACCAAATCAATGCCATAGTTACTTTTCCTGATAGACATGAACGCGAGAATGGAAGAAGTCATTCCGAGGATGATAAATCAACCGTTGAATTGCTGGAACGAAGGTGGACGGCGCTTGTAGTTTGCATGTACGTCTATGCCGCGTCGATAGCGTGGTGGCGAATTTTTGATTAATCTGTTCCAGCTTTCCGGAGGCATCCGCACATGGCGCCTTATGACAGATGAACTATTCGATTATTGATAAATGATGAATTAAATTGGCAACTGGCGTCCAACAGGTGATCACCTTTCACAATGTAGTACACATGTTAAATACAGCTGTTAGCATACAGATACATCAGCTCAAGTAAAGACATCGTATCAACATACGCAAAAGTAATGCTTTTGTCTCGTTGGCAAACACTTTGCTCAGCTAACTGTGACCCACCCCTTGTGGTCGCGATGCAACTTGGCCAATGAGCTATGCGTTGCCTATGCGTAATATGACGGTACAATATCCATATGGAAGCGGGAATAATGTTTCCCTTTTGCTGCTAACGAGGTGCGGCTCCCATCGCGAGGCCAGTCGGTAGCCCAGCGGCGGCTAGAGACTCACCCACTGAGCTGGCCGTTCACTAGTTTCGCCAAACGAGTACCAAACGACTAGCAGCACTACTGTCACTAATATATTTTCAGTGGAGCAACCCGAAAGCCAATAGACACCTGGGGACAGTGGCAAATTCTGCTTAGGCGGGGAGAGACTCACAGCTCTGTCCAATAACATCTACAGAGCGTCTCCTCCGGACCGAGCCGGCTGACGATCGGGGAGTCCCCTGTGCCGTGCCGTGCCGAATCGTCTATTGCCTCGTTCGTCTGATCTGTCCGATGGGGCACCCACTATCTCACCACCGTCGACACTGACAGGCGCAATGCTGTGGCTAATGCCATCTCATGTAATATCTTCGCCTCGCTGAGTGGCGCCTTCCTCCCCGTGGTACTTGTGGTGACTCGTGGACCCTGCAGCGGCGACTTGTCTGCTCTGGCTGATTCGCATCTTTGGTTTGTTGAGGCAAGACATCGGCGACCCGAACGATTATTGGGAGGAAGCACATATATGCGATTGTAGAATGTTTGTCGGTTGACATTATGAGATGTTAGTTAGAAGCGGACTAGGACTAGGCTACTCGTGCAAGGGTAGCGAAAACTGTCGGGCGTCACGTCCGCGCTTCGCTGGCCGTGCTAACAACGTTGATTTGTTGGAGATAGATGAAAATTAAGCGGTTGGATACGTGTCGCCGGTGCTAAATTCTGTCGTCACTTGGGTGTATTCTTTCTTCTTGCAATATTTCTCGTGGTAATGCCGACATAGAGTACGTATCGAGAAATGTCTGTCCGATGGCGAAAAAGACTGAAGGGACTAGCCGCGAAAAATATGGGATTTTTGTTCAGATCTCACTCGGACAGAATTGAATAGGATGCATGGTTTTTCGCTTGCTTGGAATTCGTCACTGGGAGCCAAAGTGGGTATTTGTGTTCTAAGAGCTGTAAAACAGCAGCATCAATGAGAATCAATCGAGCCAGCGTTGGGTGGGTGCGCCACATAGAGACGAAGTCATTTGTTTATTTGCTGTTGGGAAATTTCGAAAAATGAATATACGGAGACATCTTGAGTATGGAAAGCGGTATATAACTAATACGATGAGCGCTTCAGCAACCACTTGAGCAATAGCCAGATACATTAAGCTCGAAGTAGATCTACATAGCTTTACATAGCGTCGTCGCTAAAATCAAACAACAACAGACGAATGGCAAGACAGCTCAACGAACCACGGACCTCTCTGGGAGTGAATCGCCGAAAGGAAGATGCGATATGTCAGGGGAAGTCCATCTCCGTATGTTTGTATGTTGTTCTATGGCCAATGGCGAGTGCGGGAAGCGAGTGGAGCACGCCGACCCGAATTGAGATGGATCCATCTGTCTATCGGAGAGCTACTGGTATACTTGCTGTAGCTGCTGGTGCTGCCGCTGCGGATGACTAGCACAGACAGCACACACGGTATCTCTCTATCTGCGTAGGCAGGGTTGTCGGCAGGCCCCAGGGCCAGCATGGCCAAGGCATCGTCAAACACCGAGGGCCGGAGTAGAAGCTCAGCGAGGCGACTTGGACAAACACAAGACGTCGAAAAAAATAGTTCAGCCCGAGGGAATCCCGGACAATCTCTGCGGTTTACTTGGTCCCCAATGTGTATGTACAACAACCGATCATCAGACAATATACTATAGTGTGTGCGTGTGTCATTAGACACTAGTCTAGTATCTGTATGACGGTTGTTGGCAGACTTAAGCTCCATATGCATAGAATAATTCATCTGCGATAGCACCGGTGACGACGGTGGAGAATTCTGAACCCTGTTTTTAGATGTACCTGCCACTTGGCTTAGAGCTTCATATTTCTATATAGCATACTCTAAAGGAAAATAGATATGTAACGCTAACAATCGTACGGAGACAGTAAAGGGCATCTTAATCTCTGATTCATTTTCGAGTGATGGGTCCCTGATAACACGTTTACATCGTAGGCTAACCCTGAAAGTCAGCTAAAATCATTTCAATTAAAGCAAAGTGCAACCTTTCATGACCGTTTTGTGCACCTGCGTATGGCAAGCGTATTCTTGTGCGATAATGCGACAATAACCTATAATTATTATAATAATAATAATAATTATAATAACCTATAATTAACATCAGAACAATGGCATAATCCGATGGCATCGATCTCGCGCCATGTTCATTTATTATCGAATCGCCCATCCCATGATGTACGCATGCAATGTACAGGCACAGCCTATGTTTGTAACATAGTGTGCCAATCGCAACACCAGAGATATCGGACAGGCATAAAAGATGAATGAGGTGAGACGTCAGACAAGCTCTGCCTGACTCAGTGAGTGATGTCGAAGAGTCGATGGTTGCCCTGCCAGCGGTGGGCCCCATCCGCCGTCGGAAGCCTACACGCGCCGAGATGTATCATTATCATATCAACATGATCACAGATCTGGAAGCAGATCCTGGCTGAGAGGGTAGAATATTCGGCATTTAACAGGAGGACAAGCTAGGACAAAATGCACGTGAACGTGGCGACTGTAAAAAGGAAACTATACGGAGTAAGCATTTTGTTAACGAATACTCATAGTGATTCATTGTGCCGAGATCCCAGGAAGGAACCCGCTGGGACCTGTTCCGGCTTGGCTGTATCCCTGGAAGGCAGTGCATTGTAGAGTCATATATTTGCAGAACACATGTTCGGGATGTCAAGGAATCCGTTTGAGTACATATATATATATATATATATATATATATATATTATAAATTAAATAATTTGAATATGTGAATGTATTTATCTATTTTAATTGTGAAATCGTAATTGCATGACCAATTTGGTGATAATACACTCTTACTTTTAGTCTATTTTCCGGAAATAAACCGCAAATGTTATGTATAAATAAATGTTATATATATATATATATATATATAGGGACTAACTCTAGCACGACAGAGGCGAAACTCAGAACGTTTCCGTTATGGATAATCCAAGGGATTATGTTTCGGCGTTCAAGTATCACCTTATGATTTCTGCCATTGAACTACTCAACAACATGGCAGTGTTACATAAAAGTGCAAGCACCTATATATATATATATATAATAGCTGCATCCAAGTCACTACTATGATGATAATAGACCCGTACAACACACCTATATCGTTTTGCTTCCGTGATTCCAACTCAAAGCTGACTAGCCATACTGGTGTAATGGTATACAAACCCTTAAGATGATGCCACAAATAACTTTAGTCAGCATCATTATCAGCATATATATATATATTTACAATATATTAAGGTACACAATAATATCAAATACATTTCTCATTACGTAGAAGATTCCTTCTTGCATAAGCGATTATTCACCAGTGCTCCAAACATGTTTTTGTTGGATGTAGCCAATAATCGGCACCATTCAGAGTAGTGCGAAACCATTCATCCCCTCCATAGCCTAAGTAATACAGCATGTAGCAAAATAGTGCTTCAGTGCTTCCGAAAGCCCACTCCCACAATAACTTTTAACACTACCGGACCAGACTAAATATGTACACAAATATCCAATGTAGAGTAACGGGCGTTCACGAAGCGAAAACCTAGTCGACTGTTCAGTGTCAGCTACAGCAATTAAAATACGATACGGGTGTAACACCATTTCCACGTTGCCGCGTTTAATTAAAGCGCCGCTCCACAAATTTCAACCGCATAAAGAGCTGACTCGCCGCTCTTCGAATATAATAATTCGCCGCTAAATTTGTGCGGCCGCGTCGACGTTGGCGGACGTTCGGCATCGGTTGGCCCCGTTATTCGCTGTTCCGTGACGTTGCTCGTTTCACAGCATCGGTGGCATTCTGGTTAATTAATAATTCCAGAGAAAAAAGGTCGGAAAAGCGGCAAATAAACACCGCCATTTCGAACGGTGCCAATAATAACGCATCGCTCTCTTCTTTATCTCAATCTGTCTCTCACCCGCCTCGATCTGTTGTGTCACTGATGGAATCGTTCGGCGCTGGCGAAACGAACAGCGCTGACCCCCCTCCCGTGGGATAGTTACACCATAAAGGTTTTAAATTTAAACATCATAGACACACATACATATACACACACACACATATATATATATATATATATATATATATATAGAGAGAGAGAGAGAGAGAGATGGCAATAGCTGGAATTTACCACGAGTGGTAGTGACGTATGATTGTTTTCTACTCAAATGTACGCCTGCCCTCCACCGTGCGTTACATTAACTCAGTAATACAATATATCGCTTTAGTGGAATCGAAATAGAGAAAAAATCAAATATTGAAATCGCTTCATAATGGATTTCAGTCATATTGAGCCGATTCGATTCTAAACGAATGCTTTCACACGACGACACTTAATCAATTTCTATCAGTCGCTGGTCCGCTCTCTCAGCCCGATTGAGTATACGATGGCTTTTGAACGTGTGCAAATCGATCAAATCGAATTTCGAATGTGCGAGCCTATGTATTAATTGCGAACAGATAAGATTCTCTCGAAACAGTAGCACCCATTGGGTACAAGGTATCACACGACGTCGCTACGATACCGCTCGACCATCCATCATCACGCGTCTCCAGTGATAGACTCTAGTACTCGATCGGGACAGGACAGAATTTCGCTGTCATCATTGTAGCAACCGGGCAATCATTTCTCAATCTGGCCAAGAACATTTCGTTAATACGGTCTAACCTTTTTGACCTCATTCGCAGCTAATTTAGCCCGATTTATATTTCGCCATCTCGATTCGCTACCACCGACGAACCACCGCTACCATCACCACTACCACCACCATCGTGTCTACGGACGCCAGAATCTATCCACCCCCGATTGGCAACGATGACTGCCTAATATTACTCCTACTGGCGGCGGCATCATCACCACTACAACCACCAAAGTACCATTACCATCAGCATCACCGCAAATGCCACCTCTCTCTCTCTCTCTCTCTCTCTCTCTCTCTCCCTCTCTACAAGGAGCATCGACCGATCGTCGTGGTCTGATCTGATCTGCTCTGGTCTGGTTCGGCCGGATCTGTGGCCCAATCCGACCACTCGTCCCGTGTCTCCACTCCGTGTATCTGCCCGGCGGCCTAGTCCGCGTCTGGCTCGGGCTGTCAGCCCTCGCTCAACGGCGACGAACGCCACGAGACGAAACGGAAACAGCGCCTCGAACATCGAACAAAAAAAAAAAAAGGAGAAATCACCGCTTGCGGATCGCAACGGGCGAACGCTGCGGCGCCGGGCGCCCAACGACGATCAACGTGTGCCGGGCGCCGCAACAAATCAACCCCCCATTTTACCGGATGATTTGCTCGTTCATTGGTGGTAAAATGGCGCGGGATTCACGAAATGCTCGAGGATACTACTACTACTACGCTTTACTGTCGCCGTTGCCGCCGCCGCCCAACATAACCGCCGAACAGCTGAAATAGCCAACATCCATTCGATCCACCAGAGGCGCTATATACGAAAAGTGGCGTTCATGTTTGTCGAGCGGTTCACGCGTGCAGTGATATGTTCGCACTACCACCTCTCTGTGAAAGATACACACAATTATCATTAGAAGATGCTCGCTGTACACTGTGTACGTATTCGCGAATTTGCTCGTGACGAGATTCGGGACAGCCGTGCTATGGCGTTGAGGACACGAGATGCTTGTAGCTTGTTTTAGCCTATTGTTAATAATACAGTACAATAGTCTCGGACGTACGAACAAGGTGAACTGTAACAGTGTCATTGTATGATTCACAGCTGGAATACCATTCAACAAGCAATCCGGCAATAGAAAAGCTACGATGTAACACATTCAATCCCGATTAGTTAAACGTTTTACGCCTACTTCTCGTTGATCAAAATCGTCTAATGAGATCTATCTTGGTGGATTTCTTCCAAAGATATCATTAACAGTGTCCCAAGTGCTTTGTTTATACAAAAGATGACAACAAAGTTTTACACATGCATATCGATCGAAGATTTTTCGGGACCATGCTGGGGCTC
Source organism: Stratiolaelaps scimitus (assembly GCA_019614645.1). Lineage (NCBI taxonomy): Eukaryota > Metazoa > Arthropoda > Arachnida > Mesostigmata > Laelapidae > Stratiolaelaps > Stratiolaelaps scimitus. The sequence continues at coordinate 273,929 of JABWDB010000031.1, read as the reverse complement.
TATTTTTTCTTACTCGCTCCGCTATGTGCAATCCGCCCCAATGGAGGGGGGGGGGGGGCAGAGAGAGAGACAACGTTCGACTTTTGTTAGACGAACGAACGAACGAATCACGGGCCAGCTGTCACTGCTCCGTTGGTGTCCTGTTCATCTCTGCCTCGCTGTACTGCCCAGTCTTATCGTAGTATCCATAGTTAGCCCTGGTGTCGGTTGAGCAAGTGGATTGTTCAAGCCTCCGCACACTGATCCCATGCTCCAACTAGTGTAGCGATATACATACATATATATATATATATATATATATATATATATATATATATATATATATATATATATATATATATGTATTCGTCTTCTTCCATCTATCTCGGTGTATAAGTGTGTGTGTGTGTGAGTCAGCTATGCCTCTTGTTGCTGCTGCTGCTGCTGTCACTGTTGCCCGTGAGTAGTAGCTGTGGTAGCGATTGTCGTGGTCTTGGCTGTGTGTGCAGCCGTAATCTGATCGCCCAGTACCCATCTCGTTTCGCGCTCTTTGCCCTATATGACGCCAGCAGTTGGTCGTCCACTTGCTAAGCGGCCGACACCACACCGCGAGCAGGTCTGCCCAGCGAACGGTCGCGAGCTGCCGACCGGCCGCACTGGCCATCAGGCCAAGCCAGTCAGTTGCGGTGTCACTATGCTGCAGTTGGCTCGGGGCATAATACGACCGCATTCAGTCGTCGATTCCCTCACCCTGGTGGGGGCCAGGCTCCCCCTCCTCTATACCTTCTTCCTTGCTTCTTCGATTCTTCCTCTGTTTTTTTGCGGCCCAGCCTGGTCACATGTGATGATACCCGACACAACTCTCCCGCAGGGAGCCCATCCGTCGCCATTGACTTGTCTTGCTCGCAAGTAGTTGTCTTTGTCAAAAGAGAGAGAGAGAGCGAGAGACATCCAAAGGAAGAATACGTCAACACGACCATAAAACCCTGGAGATGACCAACGTTGGTGATTGAGACTTTTACATGATTCTGATACAAGCTGGCTTCTCCTTCGACTTGCAGCTTTAGCGGGCATAGAGAATGTTGTCACGATGTCAAGAGAATGTTGTTTTTTTGGGCGCCAAAACTTCAAGCGATGTCTATTTCCATAGGAACTCATCAGTATTCAATTCAATTCACACACTACTCTTTGTTAAGCAAATGAAGGTGGTAGACTTGTTGACAATATCAGCGTCTCTGGACATGTTGAGCTCGTAATTGCTATTAAGATGATTAGTGTGCCAAGCAGCGCTAGACGAGATTTACCCTGACGAGTTTGTACGCTCAGAGTGTACCTATATAGATGAATAGCTTGGACAACAAAGCGCACACTGGCTGTATGGAGTACAATGACTTATTTGATTAATAATCGCTTGTGGGAACAAGTCGACTCGAGGAGAAATATTTTATTGCAAATAATAGCGAGACAAATTCAAAAGTTTGAAAATTGTGTTGAGACGTTCAACGATTGCTAGGAAAAGCATCGATTTCCTTATGCTATATTGGGGTCGGATGGATCTACATTTTACCATCACTGAACGTTACATACTCAATCGGAAATGATATTAACGCAAGTCGTGTTTGCTTGTTCTAGAGAAGTAATTCCCCACTCTGCTACTTTACACGAACTCCAATGACGAGTAAAAATGTGTGAACATCAATTAGTTCATCGGCTATACACGCCGGTCGTTCATACCTTTTTTTTTGTTTTTTCCAACTGACCCTCAGCTGTTCCCCTATGCGACAGGCCTCAGCTCTTAACCTTTTTTAGGTATTACTATGAGCCTGTCGGGGCCACCTTTGCTTATTCTCTTCCTTACTCGCACCTGACAAGAATCTTCAGATAAAGAAAGATGATAAAGAACTCCAAAGATTCTCCGCGTCTGACAGGATTTGAACCCAACATACCTGGCCGAGTGTACCCCTATAGTTCTGACCTCCTTCAGTCTCTCTCTCTCCTCTCTCTCTGTCGTTAGCCTGCCGTAAACCTCTAACTCGATTGCAGTCAGTCATTCGTTTGAAGCAGCAGCTGGTGCTGCCGTTGTTGTTGATGTTGTTGTTCACACGATTTTCTGACCCTTCGGTTTGGCTCGGTGGTTCCGCCTCTCGGCCGGGTTCGCCTGGGCGCCTCCTCCCCCTTGCGTGCCTATATCCTTGATTTGCTTTGCTGACGCTCATCGTCGATTGCCCGCGGGCGTCTTCGCCGTGCGGCCTGGACCCATCAGTGTCAGCTGCACGAAACTCGCCTCAGAGCAAAGAAGAAGCGTACGAAGACGATCCGTTCCTTGGCTTCCTCCACCGACTCCGTCCTCGTCCACTTCGTCGTTTGCTCTGCTCTGCTCGGCACTACCCTACTCGGCCTCCTGGATAAAGGTTTTACAATTCTCGGCGGCGGAGGGACGGCGAACGCCACGGCACAGCAGCGAAGGGAGACACCGAGGGAGGCATGTTTGACGCGGTCTCACCCTGCCCGCGCAGGCTCCTCGCGTTTAACTTCTTCTGCGACGAGGTTAGCGTGACGACAACAACGACGTTCTTCGAGAAGGGCTTATAAGGTTGACTACAAGGAGACAGTCTATGAATACCGATCGTAGCGAGACAGGAAGTTGAGCATATCAGCGTCGGGGTCGATTGTGCCTCGCCGACCTCGTAGACCCCCCCTCCCCTCTACGCTCCCAATGCACTACTGCTGCCTCCTCAGAGGCGACAGCGGCCTGGGCTGGAGTCGAATTTGCCAAGGGCATAAAACCTCCCCGAGGCGAATACACTCGTGCTGGGTATCGCGCCGCTCGCCTACGAGCGCGTGAAATCTTCTGCCGTGGGTTTATCCTCGACGGAGTCACCCGCGCAACCACGCACATACTATGCCGTAGGGAAACATGCATATATCCATCGATTTATATTTGATCTATCATACTGAGCCGCGCAAAAATGTCGTTTGAATTACGCCATCTGTTTATGTTCACCTTTTTCCCTGATCGTATCTTCCGTATCACATTGAAGTTGCGTCTAATAGGTCCAGGCAACAGCAGCCGGGATTATCGGCTTCCAGGTGTGTATTGCTTGGCATTGCCATTTAGATTTAATGGCAACAATTAGCGGAGTTGTATGCTTATAGCTTGGTTGCTCTATACAATCCTGCAATGCTCTATAGAATCTCCGACGAGGTGGAGAGCATATACTATATGTATTAATATGTGATCTACTGAGTATATATATATATATATATACATTTATACTTAAACTGTAAATACTGTGAATAGCTAGCGTAAACGAGAATACAAGGACATATCCATAGTATTAAAAAGCCTTATAAAAAGCTACGAATAGTCATGTCCTCCTCGATTCCGATGATTCGAACATATGTACTACTATGCAGTTCCTTTAATAAATCAATAAAGCCTTACCTTACCTACTATATATGCTACATGTATTTCTTCGAGCTCAGAGCTAATAGTCTGAGACGTAGACATTCCGTAGTACCTGACGCCATCGCACGCACCGCAAACTTATCTCAAGCAACTTATATATGATTCTAATAGATATGAGCGAATGAGCAGTAGATTTGCGTCTAACTCTGATAATGAAATAACGCCCGCTCCGTGAAAAAAGACGAATTTCTCAAATCAACATATACGAACTCATTTTTAGTTCAACCATTCATTATATCTGTTGAAAATTTTTTTTTATACATTTATAGTCTAACACTTCTGGCCTTTACTTATCAATCATTATTATTGTTATCGGTTATCCATTCTGTTCCACACTATGCGCCTGAGACTAAAATCGTGCTGAGAGCGTGATGTGGCAGCGGTGATTGTCCACAAAGTTAATCTGAAGAGCCGATCTCTCTCGCGAACCGTCGGGATTTCGACAGACTACTTCTGTCAGCTCGTTGTTGCTTTCAATTTTTCGCTGGATCTGTTCGAACACGAATATCTATATCCATTGATCTCAGTCTATCTGTCCATCTACAAATCGGCGGCTCGCATGTCAACTCGAAAAGTGTGTCTACAAATGTCGATGCGACGCCTAATGCGTCCACTTAATCATTTCAAATGGAAAATGATATTGAATGTGAGAAACTGCAATAATATGCATGATGTCGATAAATACGACTGACATTGATAAGCTTCTTTTCTCTCTATTCTGCTTATCCGAACGGTGATTTCAATCAATATTCGAATACTGGGCGCCCAATGAGCTGTTGTTTAAAAACGAATTCAGCATATATTGCAAAAATCTGATCCAAGACAGGGTTTTCTCGATGAATCATGCACGAGTCAAGGGAAACAATAGTAATTGCCGCAGACCCGTGGACTAGCTCAAAATGTGATGCCCTACAGCGAGTTGAACATCGGTGCGATGACTAAAGTGCCAATGCTTTTCGAGTGCTCCTCTCAAGTGCATCCAATTGAAAGCCTTGGAGCCGTCGTCTATATAAACTTGAACTAATTGAATGAACGAATTAAAATCTGAACATGTACACCTTGTCATAATAGAAAGTAATTCTGACTGCTGACACTAACGGGCCTATAGGTATTACACAAATGTTTCCTATTTGAAACCGATGAAAGAGATGATCATTACTGCATACGTGTCTGTATGTGCCAAGTGAAATATTGCACATAATTAGAAATAGCTCGAAAGATCTATCTTGTCATAGATGTTGTATATATATATATAGTGTCAGTCTGAGCATGCGTCTGTTGTCGTGATGGCTTTGCCCTCGACTGTTGACACCTGCGCATTTTGGTCTTGTATTAATTCTATTGAATTTCACCGATTTTCCCTGTTCCCGTCAGCAGCTGCTCGCTTCGAGCTCAACGAAATCACAAGAAATAGCGGGCAACTCTGCTAGGATATCCAGTAATGAATCTATTACTTGCAAGTGCTAGCTATTGGTCTTGCAAATGTTGAACACAGCGAAATTAAGTCACGTTGAGGCCCGTCAACAGGCGAGCCAGTAACCGTTTAATATTATACGCTGGCCTCGCTGATACCGGCAAAGGGTTCTAACATATATACAATGCTCTAGCCTAAGAGTCAGAAAGTAGAGTGATCAAAGAAGGGCAACATTGTCTACAACAGCCGGGCAAGTAGTAACGAAACCTATAAGTATGGTGGCGCAATATAAGTGAAAGATGAATGATAAACATATGACGAAATACGGCCACGCAAGGATTTGCAGAACAAGAACTCAGCTGCGAGAGGGCAGACGCGCTGATGGCGTGCGTGCAATGCGAATCCGGCGATCATAACTGCGCCAATAGCAACAGCAGAAAAGCCACAGAAGAAAACACGCAAGCAAGCGACAGAGGTGAAGAGAAATCGCGCCCGCGCAAAGCGGATGCGAATCGCACCATCGCCGTAGGCTCTGCTGGCACCACCTCGATAAAGGGAGATGGAAGGCGCGAGAGAGAGAGAGAACTCGGCCGTAATCGCTGTATCACCCCTGCTGCTACTATTACAACAGCGATAGCAACCGACCAGACCATGGCAATGCTGTGACGCCAACGAGTGGCACAGAAAAGCCGTCATAAGAGATCCGAATGTGCGGAGGTACACCGGAGACATACGCTCTCTCATAGACACAAACAAACACAAACACACACACACACACATATATATATATATATATATATATATATATATACAGACAGAAGTCACTCAATAACAACACAGAAAAAATGAAGAACGTGCGCACACGTCAGAAACATATTTCCGCAAAAGGACGCTTTTTGAAATTTACCGCCGCCACCGACTTCGTCTACGCCACCCGAGCAACATCGTCGACGACGCCAAAGCCGAAAATGACGCCTGCGGGTCAATGATTCGGCTGCGAGCGAACGTGCGTGTGCGCGGTCGCGTCTGCATATGGTGCGAACCACACGCGTGAGCACTGGCCGATGGAGACTCGATGGACGCGATGATGCGGAAATAATAGCAGGAAGGAAGACATTCAGAAAGTTGGACTTGACTCCGATCAGGCGAAGATGAAGACGAGGCGGAAAAAAGCAGGGGAGAGCCAAAGGACACAGTGTGACGCCGACAGATCTATCTAGAATCGAATGTCTACGAGTCGGCCTGATGTGTACAGATGTATGCAACAGGAGGTGGGCCGCAAAGGTGGGCCGATTCTCATCGTCCTGTCCGAGGGCCTGTCGCGCGCTCGCTTAGACGCGGGTACGTGGGGCCATGAGCAGGTAGGGTGTACATATATATTGTACATGTACATGACATATGTTGTATGTAAGGGAACAACTTTCGATCGAACTCGGTAACTGGTGCAATGTAAGCCTGCCACAATGAGGAAGTGACGGAGTACCTCTGTGATATATGCTGCTGGCTAAGTGGACTGCGCGACGATGTCTGCTGCTGTTGTCATATGATAAGTGTTATAGTATCTTGAGCTAGAAAGTGCTATGTTTAATATACATTGAGAAATCACTTTGTTAATAAAAATTAAATAGAGTTAATACATTGCTCTGCGTGTACGAGGGATGCTCGTGAGTGGCACGAGGTGATATGAAGCTTCACAAAGAAGGGACCAAGAAAAACTCTCCAAGTAATCATCAGTCGTAGTTAGGATTTTTTCCGTCACCGTGGAAATTATTGACGTTCAGGAAAAATAAAATGCAAGTCAATCCTGATCATTGTCAAATCGCGTTAATTCACCCGTATTTCTCTATGGGGCGAAAACACAGAAAATCGATTTTTTCTAAACCCTCTGTGGCCGAGCGCTGAACCCGCAAACGGCTGGCGTTATGCCGCAAACGTCAGCATCCCGCAGTCAAACAGTGTCAAACAAATCATAGCTAAGCACGAGCTTGGTTTCGATAGCCATTCTCAGCAGCATATCTGTTGTCAAAATAGCCGAAACCGCAGCGGCACACCTTGTTCGAAGACATTTGTCGAAAAAACGTAGCCCGGCGATGTGCGTCAAGTCATCGCCCGTTGGGACTTATTGGGACTGTCGCGTACCATCGATCGGTATACCATTACGATCGACGCAATCAAGATCCTTTAAGCCGCTGCGCGAACGAGAAGGCTGTCAATTTCAGATCTCGTGTTTCATTGAGATCCGCCTCGTGCGCCAGATCCCCTGATTCAGCAGCTGCTTGCTCGGATCGCGCATTGCTCGTCATGTTATATTAGTTCCTGTATGAGCGAAACAGTCGGATGTTTCAGTCGACTTCTTCCTTTTTCGATTCGTAAAAAGGTCGTGCTGCGTGTCGGCTCCATAGGAAGAAGTCATAAACAATCAATCTATCTAGTCTTCAACGGACGGATGGTTATCTCGTTTTTTTTTTCAGCAATTCACCAAAAACCACGTATGTGTGTATGTACTTTCCAAGGGCACGGGATAGACAGGTAATAATTGTAAGCGAGGATTCCCTAATGTTCGTATTCTCGGCTGAGTCAACTCCTCTGCAGCTTCCGCAAACTCTTCCATTCCATATTATATTATCATTAATATGATTATTACTATATTTATAAATGGTTGACCACGATATCGTTGAGTGTGTGCATGTACATTCATAGACACCCCCTATGTGAATACATTTAGTGAATGTGTGTGAATCGCCCCTTTGGGATATTCCTATTTGGCAAGCTTTTTCCAATTGTAATTATTGTCTAATATCGATGATCAGTTAAATCAGACTTAGGAAATCGATTGATGATGATATTCTGACACTTAGCATATGAAAATGAATAATCTCTGAGAATGGGGAGGAATGGAATATAATATTATCAATATTCTATGCACTTGCATCAATTGTCCACTATATTTTATAGTGGACGTGGTATAATTTCAATTGTCAACCACCTCAAAGATATTCAATACTAAAGAGACAAATGTCCTTAAATCTTATCGGTCAACCATGCCAGTGAATACTCGGTCGGTCCTATTCAGGTTTCTCTACTCAAATCCCACGACAGCGGTTTGACGACAGCTTCGGTCGGTCCAATATGTCATCATGGGCATTATTATTATTATTATTATTATTACTACTATTATTGCCTTGGCTGCATGTCATTCATATCACAGCCGTCTTCCAACGGACTTGAGGCTATCGGATTAGGAGCAGGATTGTCGCCACCCCAAACGAACTCGCAATGTAAATAAGGCCCGACTAGCCCAGCTAAGTTGACCCGTCCAGGCCAAGGTGTTTTCGGGTCATTCAAGAAGTATGGCACTAAGCAGAAACTTCTGTCGGGTTGCCGGTGCTGGAGAGGGTTGGAGAAGTGTTCGGCAGCGGCGCCCGTGAAGATGTTTCCATCTATCGTTTCGCGACGACAGTCCATCCCTTCAAGTATTGTCCCGCCACCTCGGGGTCTGAGATCTGACAATGACCGTGACGAGTACGCCGATGGGCGGACCAACGGGAGAACCCGGGATGTGAGTCAGGCCCGGCGCCCATGACCACCGCCGGGCGCCGGCGGTGCCACGACCGTCGCTCAAGAAGTCTCAAACCGCTCAAGCACCCACACTCCGCTTCGACTCCTCTCATCCGAATCAATATCTCATCAACGCGGGCCATCGTGTCTCCTGCCGCCCTCGTTCGTTTCCCAGTTCCCCTATTAACTCGCTGTGCCCACGCCACAGCATGGCACCATGTCGAGGCGAGCGAGTGCCAAACACTCGCCTACACTCTCGTAGCGTTCGTCTCGTTTTTGCCATTTGCGCAAACAACTCTCTTCGCTTCGAGAGACACCGACGGTAATTCATACACATAAGATTATATTATATAGCTACACAATCGGCGAGACACGGCGTCCACTCGCTACAGTAACAGCAACAGCAGCAGCAGTAGATCGCCAGTAGCCAGCCATTCACGTTACACAGAATAAAACACTACTACCAGCGTAAAAGGTCAGCAGTATGTGTGCGCTTGTCTGTAGATGTGTTCGCCGGGCCTCCCGCTCGATAAAATACGCCCGACTGCAGAGGGCGCTATTCGAAGATCGGCATTCGCTTCTACGTTCTACGAGTAGATTGTGGCGCCACCTATCGAGGCGCAGCCTGTCATGATCATGGAACAGCATGAGGCTTTTGCAGGGCCTTCTACAGCAAATACCCATCTGTCTGTATGTGTGTCTGTCGGTCTGTCTGTCTGTTATTCCCGCCCGCTCGTCTGAGCAAGCCCTACTATAAGAAGCTAGCGAACGAAACCCATCCATCGGCCGACTCAGGTCGTTCAAGAACCAGACTCGCTTTGTGCCTTCTTTCCGCCTCTGCTGCTGCTGTTGTCGTCGTCGAGCGGCTCTCGAGAGTTGCTGTTCTACCCAGCCGTCAGAGGCTGCCAAGTCTCCCATCGAGAGTGGTGGTACAGTTCGTTCTCTCGTCGTCGTCGTCGTCGTCGTCGTCGTCGTCGTCGTCGTCGTCCTCCTCCTCCTCCTCCTCCTCCTCCTTCTCGATCCTGCCGATCTCCTTATTTCTCTCTTCTTGTCGTTGCCGCTCTGCCGTCGCTGGCGTCGTCCGCCACCCGGGCGTTGCCTCGTCTCGCCTTTCTCTTCCGCTCCGCTCTGTGGCCGTCTGCTCTGCTCCGTCGACTCCCGCTTCCCGAGACGACCCGTTTCGCGTTTTCCCGCGAGCACGACGGCTTTCCCGTGTGTATGTGGCCCAAGCGAGCACATACACACTCACTCGCTAGCAGCGACTTGTCGACCGCCGACTCGCCCCTGCCCGCGGCAGTGCCGCCGAACGACTCGCCCCTCCTCCTCAAATAAATCGAGGAAACCAAGAATCTAGCAGCAATCCCGCCGCGGGAGAACTCGCCGGGGAAGACAAACCCGAGCGAAACACGAACGACGATGAAGAGGAAGAAGAAGAGGAAGAACGCTCTGAGCGAACCCAAGACGACGGGATCCAGAAAGAGAGAGACGTTTCAGCCATGCCGCTGGATACAAGTGAGCGAGCGGCTATGGTCAGGGGGAGGGGCGCTCAAGCTTGAGGCGGCCGACGACGCGAGGGACGAGGAGAATTTCAATTCCGCCAATTTTGCAGATTGGAGCGATTTCCTGACGCCTTCTGGCCCGCTCCAGGACCAAGAACGACAGGACAGCGTTCGTTCGTTCGTTTGTTTCCTTGGGTCTCGTTCGCTGTGTGCGTGTGGATTCGTGTGGACGCCATTCGCCTGTGCGTCCCCACGTCCTTAAAAGACAGAGAGATAGATAAAGGGCCAGGGGGCTTGGCTTGAAGCTGCTGGTGGGGTCTGCGGGGGTGGCGGCAAACGCACCCCTTCGCCCTAATGCTTTCTGACACCCCCGCCCTCGCTACGGCGCTCACACGGATCACAGGCACGGCACAGGGTCCTTTTTTTGTTCAGGATGCTCTCATTTCCCTCGGTGCTTCGACAATAATTGCGACCTTTGGATCACTTTTTGCCGAAAGTTGTCGTTGTCGTTGTGGTTGCGGCTGTACAGGTCACTGTGTCAGAGTTATTTTTCTTGACATGCTCTCTGTCTCTCTCTCTCTTTCACTTTCCTGGTCACCCATAGATGATGACCTCGTAGAGTTTCAGCTCTCTTCATGTCACCTGACCACGACATTGGTGTCCGGGACCCCGTCGTTGCCAACCGGTAGCGGTGGCCACTAGGTCGTCGATAGTATGATGACCAGAATCGGAAGGTAGCAATAATATTGTACAAGATAAATGATGGTTCATGGACGGAACTACGATTGCAGCAATGCGATTAAGTTGTCGTAATAAAATAACAATGATTAAATACAGTGTTACAGATGTTTAGAACATCAGAACCGAATTGCTTTTATTGTGTATTTACTACTTTTGCGAAAACAGTGGGTAAATGAGACAGCATCAATGGCGCGCGAAACCTTCACTGATAATTAACACATATCTACACATTTATGGCGAATTCATACTATTCGTTGTTAGCCTATGAGCATAATCACTTATTCTGAAGTATAATTAAAAAAAAATATATATATATATAATATTTAGATTGAATCTTATATTTCGATCTATAAGAGGAGAAAAAGCCCCCTGGTATGTGGCCCGTGTATATAATACACGGCGACGATGTAGATCATCGTTACGTGTACAATTATTATTATTACTGTTAGTTCCAAATTTCGCCAAAAGTATAATTGAGCGAATCCAGCAGACGAACAACGAAGTCTATTGTCCACTAGAAATAGTAGAAATTCATATTCGGCGAGGGCCACTCATCCCTCAATCACGTGAACGAGCATGAATAAGGGGCTACTACAAGCTGATCAATCTAAAACAGGTCAGTTACAAAAGCTGAGAGAGAGACGGATTCTGGATAGATTCGATAGTGGCCTGTACTTGGGGCTGAGATTGTTGCCCCAGCTTACACATGTGTTTCCGAGGCACACAATAATGTCTGTATCGATAGTGCACCTGAGAGACGATTATAGATTGCGATCGTGACTAGCAATGAAAAAAAGTACACCAATCAATTGTTCATTTTTTTTTTGCTTCTATCAGATCATCATTATTGTTATCAAATCACACGTTTTTTACGTGGCTATGTGACCGTCGAAAATAATCCACGCTCATAACGGTTCGCTTGCTGTCGGCTGCCAATGACCAGCTGGCCAAAGTTTACAATAGATTCTCACCTTCATTCACATCTATCGTCCTACGAAACATGGCCATTATCGACACTCGCCATTTCAACGTGGCCAACTGTGGATCGCTGGCAGCAAAGCACGCCAGCTGACAATGTTGATGAATGCCTCTGGTGTAGGACTTTAGGACTCGTTGGCCTTGTGCTGCTCGCTTTGTGGCGTCAATGATTCGCAGGCGCCGAATGCACAAATCGATCACACGTCGGACACGTTGTTCCGTTTTTAGTCGACCAATGAGAGTTTCGTGAACGTGAATGATTCGCCACGTCACACTAGTAATTCAGCATTGTCGTTGTTAGTCTGACAACTTTACGGATCTGGGGTCGTTCTCATCGGTGTACTTAGATCCACTCGGAATATACATAGGTCCAGTATGAGGTAATGTTGCTATATAGTCATTTTAATATCAGCAACTTCGAGACCGTTGGTCGTCATCGTTAACAACTCGTCTAACGTTAAAGGATAAATCAGTACACCCGTTGGTGTCCACAGTCTCGTAGACCATCCCAATGCGGGTTCTTGCAATGCGCGTTTATGGTCATGTAGAAGCTTCTTCTTAGCTTGGACAGAGCCGTTCCAGCCAGCAAAGCAACCAATCAACCCCATCTGTCTGTTTAACTCTGCTGCTTCTCTCTCTCTGTGTCAGCAGCAGCAGCAGCGATTTTGTTGTAGTCGTGAGTGTCACGGTGCCCTTTGCTTGATCCTCTCGCTGCCAATAGTTGTTCACCTCCGCTATCTATATCTGCACACACATATATATATATATATATATATATATATATTAAAGGAGTAGATCGATGTATATCGGAGGGTGAGTAAATTGGTTATGTTGTGGTTCGGCAGTGTCTGTCTGGCTTCTCGGTCTCGTTGCTTCTTTCCATGGTGATGCTTGTGCTGCTGCTGCTAGTGGTAGTGGTGGTGGTGGTGATGGTAAATGGCCGCAATGCTCATGGCCTTAGTGGCAATGTTTTGTCAGCCTCGCTATATCTCTACTACATACGTGCCTGTCTGCTTGCCTCACTGCGTGAGCGTATTTCTGTCCGCCCATCTCTGCTTGTGTGTTACCCAGCTCGACCTCTGCAGCGTAGACTAACCAACAAAAGGGTAAATGAACAGACAGTCAGAGAGAGAGAAAGAGAAAGAGAGAGATCAATGCTTGAACGTTTTGACGGTACCAACGAAAGCTATGCTTACTTCAATGTGGTGATGTTGTTGGCGGTGCCGGTCCTCTCTATCTGTCTGTGTCTGCTCGGGCTGGTAGTCAGTAGCAGCATCATATCGGGAGTATAATAAAAAAAAAAGTGAGCGAGCAGTAGTGTGTCTGTCTGTCTCTCTATCCGTCACTCACTCAGCCAATCCATCCAATTCAATCAACTACTCCTGCTCCACTCCACCTTTGCTGCTGCTGCTGCTGCTACCACCACCGGCGCTCCAGGCCAGCGCTCCGCTCAACTCAGTTTAACCCAGTCAACAGTACCGCCATCACCACAACAACAACAACAAAAGAACTAAAATAACAACTAATACTACTACCTGGCGGCGCTACTGCTGCTGCTGCGGCTGCTCTCACCGGGTTGTGCCGTCACTATCCCCGGCTTATTCTATCGTTTCGCTGCTGCTGCCGCCGCCGCGGCCGCTGCCGCAACCACCACCACTGGCACCGTCGTCATGATCAACAGCAACAACAACATCAGCAGCAGCAGCAGGATCGGGTTCAACGACTCCGACCATCACCACCACCAGCACCAGCACTAGCGGCAGCAGAACGGCCACAGCCGGCGCTGGCACCGTAGCAGCAACGGTGTGCGGCATGAAGCGTCGAAATGTAGAATAGCTCGTCTGTATCACTCGTGAAGTCACCGAGCGAGCAAGCAAGCAACCGACCAAGCAACCGCCCGAAGTCCATAGTCGACTATATCACAACACTACACTACAACAGACAATAGTCCCACATGAACAACGGGTAGAGTAACATCGCTGTATTGTACCCGGCACATGTGAGAATTGCCACCACATCATTGTTGCCCAACCCCCACGCACGCTGAAACTATCCTCATGCCAGACCACTCTGTATAAAATAAACGCTGTGGGAAATAAAAGAAAAAAAGTCAGATATCTCGCTGTATCTTTCTATAATAATCAACTGCTCTGATAGGCTTGTTCGCGTTTGGTCTCGTTCGCGGCAGAGGTCACTTAGCAATGCATAATCGAGTCAGGAACAAATATTCAGACGAAATTGCAAAGTTATCTTTTGTTCTATTCGCCCAATTGAATTCTGTATGTTTTGGATGTTGGCCACGCCTGTTCGAGTGTCATCTGTACAACTCCTCTATCCGATTACGATTATAGTTAATTAGAGCAGTTGTTCACAATCCACGCTCTGCCATCGTACTAGACGTGGCATTAGCTAATTGGAGTGCCCGAACAAAGTCAAGTATAGCCGGCATCAGTGCTTGATGAACCGTCTCGTAGTATAGTATATTCAGCAGAGATGTATCCAAATGATCTCGTGGTCAGGCAACTAGAACGTGCACGATGCAGCTATATTTTAGCTGGCCCGATTTGACCACGTGTCTACAGGTTGCATAGAAAAAAAACGACCTTTGTTTACTATTGGTAGTGTTCGCATTGCGTGTCCTATGAACGACGCAAGCGTTCGGAAATCGAATCGCGGTCCATCTTGCGACGTGGACCACTCTGTTCCGCGGTGTAAATTTCGTTTTGAAATATTGTCTGTGTCCCGATTCGCGGTCGTCATGCAATCTCTCCTCCGGGTTCCGTTTACTCGCTTCAAGAATCTGGCGTGAATACGGCCTTTGTCAAAAATAACAGCAAGCGAATAGCCTACAGTAAAAAACAATGGAGATCAAATGGAGATCGTCGTCCAGATAAGCACGTGCATGACACAACGAAACACCTGCGAGAAGATCAGTTTTCCAAAGATATTTTCTCTCTCAACCCCTCGATACGAAGAGCAAAACGCATGTCGAAGCGACGTCAACATATCGACAGGGAGACTTCTACTCAATCTCATGCTCAGTTCGAGCAGAATTTTGCAAGAAAGTTCACACTCGAGAGCAGGCTGCTATGTGAACGCCACCGGCGGTCGACCCCGTGACTAGCTCGAATCAAACTGAAAGATAAACATAAGAAAGACCGTAGAGCCCCCGATTTAAGAGGAACCAAAGCGCTAGAACTGCGATTGAGAATTAGTTGGTACCAGAAGAGAGTCACGGTGTCGACCAGCAGCCGCAGGCTCCTCTCGACACACATACAACTGACGTCTGAGAAAAAACCCGAATCTCAACTTTTGAATTCTCCAACATGCAGCAACTAACGTATCGCGAGCGGGACTAGAGTTGGCCGCAGCCCTGCGGGCTGCGGCCAACTCTACTTAGTGATTATTAAGATGTGCTGGTTACTTGTAGAGCGCGACGACTTCGGAGTGTTTTGTCGGTGGAAGATGTTAGCGGGCAATTGGCGAACTCATCAGGAAACATATTTCGCCATTTCTTTCCTTGGAACTTAGTCACGCGCAGTGTTACATTGTTATAGGCTGGGAAGAGTGTATATATATATATATAATATATATGTCTTTTAGCAGAATACACGGCGGCAAGCTGACTTGTTGATTGGACCGGTACTTCTCCGATATCTCGTCTTCTAGAAATGGAGGGTGTCATCATCGAAAGAACAACAGTATCACAGTTGAACTCGACGACAACAATGAAACCAGAACCCGGATGCCGTCCGAGGAACTCAGAAGAAACACCTGTATCTCGCATATGTCACAACAGCCAGACCGATCGTTGACGTGTTTATCTCGGACGCGAGGCATCATCCCTAAAGTATCCATCGCAGGGCAACGCATCTACGCTACCAAGACCGCCGTCTCCACCAGTACAACTTTTACAGCCCGGCTGACTGTGGTTATGCACACATCGTCGTCGAACAGCAACGACAAAAATAACGACATATTGCATCTCCTTATAATTAGTAAATACAAACACCTTTTATAATAATAACAGGACGAGAGGAGCAATTTTGAGAATACGCCTTCCGTGAAAAGTTCTGCGGGTTCTAGAGTCATACGTACGATGATCGATGGATCGAGATGAACCAATCGTCTCAATTAGTTCTCATCAACGAGCTGCAGATATGCAGATATCAACATGCAGATGGGCGACACATATACAGCTCCTCATAATACCTAAAGGGTTAAGAGCTGAGGCCTATCAGATAGGGGAACAGCTGAGGGTAAGCTCGAAAAACTATGAAACACGTATACAGCATTCATTTTTGCTTTAAGTATCGCTCGTGTAACAGTTGATTTACCAATTCGGTGAGGACGCGTTATCACAGCGATGGAGACACATTAGACCCATCAGTAGACCCGTCAGAGTTTGTTGAACGTAAACCCAATCATAAGCGTGTGTGATTATCGTCAAGTGATCTCACAAATGCTTCATCTATCGATTCGATTCTATGAGAGAGAGATTGAGCTGTTCCCTCCCACCCATCCACCCTCCAAACGAGCGATCGGTCAAACGTGAACTTCGCGGCGTGTTGCTCGAAAAACACACGAATTTCTTGGCATTCATGACACGGTGTTCAATTTCTGATAATTCAATTTCTGACACCAAAAAGAGTAGACGCCCAAGTGTCATCACTGCAATGGGGTATTTGTGTGTATGTGAGCATATAGACATTAATTGCTGGGTGGTGTTCATCTGGTTGTTGTTTGTAATGAGGCAATGTATTTGCCAGTATTTGCATTTCCGTCCAGTGGAATTGAACATGTTCATTCTTGAGACGGACAGCAAGTCTTTGTTCGCTTCCAATTCTGATCAATTTCTTTTTTGCGTTCTTCGCCTTCGAAGACAAGGACATTGCGGGCTAAGGCCGTGAAGAGGCATGCCATAACGAATTCAACTATAATAAATATCGTTCATATTTTACTAAAATCGCTTATCCATTTCTACAGGGCTGAACGTAGCCAGATAGCGACTATGTGTCGTCGTCATAATGTCATAATGTTAAATTAGCCTCGTCTCGTTGATTACGTCTAAATAATCATCGCGCTCCGAGGCGACAACGGCGACAGCGACATCTCACAGAACTATTCAGGCTAAATCAAAGGTTTTTTTTTAATTTCAGCTGCAGCCCCCCCCCCCCCCCCCCCGATAGATTACCGGACGCCGATCATAGCTCCAGTCCAGTCCAGTTCAGCTCTGATCGGGGTCAGTCCCGCTGTCCAAATGATGAAGTCGTAACGGCACCGTGACGGAGGTGGTGCCGTTGTTTCGAACGCCGGCGCCATGCGAACGGACAGCGGTAGGCGCCGACTTGAAATCTTCGGCTCGATCTGGCTGGCTTCCTGCAATCAAACCCATTTCGTTGGTTCGCCCTATCGGGGACCTCAGCAGCTTCCCGCCGCCCATTCGTTTCGGTTCCGATCCGGTCGAATCTTTGTCCGTTCGAGGCCCGCTCTTCGGCGCTCTTTTTCACAGCGAGTTCGAAGCTGAAGCGCAAAGATTTGAAAGTTGAAGTCGCCGCCCGCCGCCGCCGCTGCCGCTGCTGTCGGGTGTTGTCCCCGCGTCAGCTCTCTGCCGACGAAAATGAACCACTGAACGGGGAGCGAAAAATTCAGAGAGAAACAGAAACCGAACGATGGCGAAGTCCGACTGAAGTTCTTCTTGTGCCTCATCCACTTCGGACGACATTCGGATGTCTCGGCAGAGTCCCGCCGGTCGGCCCCCGGGGACCGCCTTACCAACATCGCCACTGGCACCCCCCCCCCCCCCACCCCCCACCGGCAGCGTCATTTCGCCGCCGTGGGAACAACGCGGTCGAACACATTGGCAAACGCGAATCCCGCATAGCGTAGCACCGCACGACATCTACAGACAGAGAGAGAGAGAGAGAGACGGGAGCGTTGAACAACGCAACAAAATACGAAATCGCCGCCTTGGATAGATGGATGACTGACTGACTAGAAGAGCGGCGCGAAGTATTTCAATTAGCTGACGAGAGGCACAACAGACTGAAGTTTTCGCGAAGTGTTTCACCGGCCGAAAGACACAGGGCTCTTCCACGGATAAACGATACGGCCGCCACTTCGGGACCGTGGCACGTCAGCCAACGATGGTGACAATTTCGCGAGCGATCATCGTCGTCGCGTTCGAGGCGTTCCACCACGATGACAACTCGGCGTTGAGCGAGTTGTAGAGTGGCGATCGATTCGGATGAAGGCCGCTGGCAACCGAAGACGACGGCGGCGGCGGCGGCGGCGACAGCGGCAGCAAAACCACAACCATTTGTTCCATTCTTTCGTACGAAGCAGCAGGGGAATAGCTGAAACAGTTGCAAAAACAACACTCACGAGAGAGATGCAACAAAGTGTCTTGAAAATGCGAAAATGACACTGCCGGTCGGCTGACACCGATTTGTTGACTAAGATGACAAGGTGACAATGGTAATAATGACACCACACACACATACACACACACACATACATATATATATATATATATATATATATATATAACAGCAATAAACAAAGCAGCACACGGTGGGGCGAGGGGAGACAAAGCAAGAAAATAAAAGAAAATGAAAATGATAACACAGCATACGTACACGTTATAAGCTGTAAGAGCGCCTAAATCATTTGTTTATAGGATCTGTATATATATATATATATATACGTTTAAATTGGAATGGGATAAGGCTCGCCATTCGCCGAAGTACTAGTAATGACATTAATGAAGTTGTGAAACACACCGTTCTATGGCGTGCGTTTTTCAATGTGCCTACCCAACCGTGTAGAATACATTGCGCCGATGACTGTGCCTGTTCCAGCTCACGAAGGCAATCGCAGACAGATCGTGTTAATGGTGCTGCTATTCTCAAAACGTAATTCTATTTAATAACATAATTCTACTGTTTTTTTTTGTTTACAGCAGCGTTTATCTACCACCAAAGGATTCGTCGGCTTACGGGGTCAGACCGAGGGCGCAGCAGAATGATGTGTTGCAGCTAAGGCCCGAATCCGCCGTATAGTGCAATAGTTACTGAATGGATTTTTGTAAGCGTTCCGTAGCGCGTTTGTAGTACACGCCGACATTTGATCATGAACAGAATCATGTAATGAACGCTCTCATAATATATGTCCCGATGTATCGACGCTTGAAGCGCTCCTCCATGCGAACAGCGGCTTGAAGGAGACACCACTTAGCGTAGAAACTTTCTTCCGAGTCGGCAGATATCGAGATTCTAAATGTCAACAAACTCCTCGTCATTGTCGGCTGTTGATTCCAAAGGACCTCGAAGTATTGTGACAACCTTCGAGCGCCGGTAGCATTTTGAGGAAACCGCGACGATAATCTAAGGTTGCAATTTGACTTTCGTTGACGTTTGAGTTGAGCATGTTCGCCAAACCCCTGTTGGTGTTGCTTTCCATGATAAAGAACGATTATGAGGCGGCTGAATTCACCAGGAAACGACGCTAATCACTATACGTGCATAGTTCATAGTGCAACAAATATCGCAGACGGAGGTCTACGAACTATCACAAGCGCAATTCTTACTTCGGGCTCATCAGTACATGTCCCGTAGAAATGGTTGTCGTTGCTGACGTTCATATGGTGACGGTCTGTATATTTCCTCTATTTCCATGAGTTATTGATCTCGGGGGGGACGGGGACGGCGGACAGGTTCGATCAATGTGAATGAATATTGTACGCGCTACAACGCCACCAACGTATTGAATATTTTATAGGCGTACATTGAAAACTTCGTTCTGTGCCCTATGCGTGTACACCTCGCCGGATGGCCATTCGCGTACTGGTTATGTACAATAGTTCTCTTGTAGTCCACGGGGCAGATGAGAACAATCTCGACGTGAGTTGGCTGCAGACTGAGACGATACGATATTCAGCCAGTAATCAGATGACAGCATAGGTTGAAGGGGATTCGTTGTAGTGTTCTTCTCATCTCCTCTCGTTCATTATAATATCATAAAAGGAGATGTCAACAATCACTGTGACATTCGTCAGAGATCCCATTTTGGGTTTGTCGTACTAAATGCTCGATCGGAGATGTCACCGGGTAACCTATTCGACCTGATATGAAACCTGAGTCACCAAGTGTTTTTTATCGAAGGGGTACATGCTGCTATCATTGAGGTGTTCTCCCAACAGACAAACGAAGATTGATCTCCAAAAACTGTAAGTACCGTTGGCATTTCGTTCACCTCTGACCCAAGCCATGCCATCACTGAGTTCGTATCGGGCCGCAAAAGAACGGCCAAGCGTGCAGACCAGCACCGAACGTTCTCCGTTCAATCACGCGATGTCTAAGCATTCATTGAATACGTCGAATATAACAAAAAGCAAACAAGTATGACAGCAATATCTCTATTATTAATTGCACGCACAGCCATTCGATTTTTATCGAGTCGAGTTTACTTTCCGAGTCATGACCGAGGCGGCGGGATCAATCAACATTGCCCGCATCAACACCACCCACTTGGCACCAGATCGAATTATGCTGCCAAACGACGAACGAACGCCAGCGAACTAAAACAGATATGAATGCAGCGGGCCGCGGCGTCACCGAGCCCTCTTCCTTTCGATTCTACTTGATTCTATATATTTTTGTGGCGTTGTGCTGCTCTCAATATATATATATATATATATATATATTTGCGCGAGAGTCAGTCTGGCGAAGCAATTCTGCTGTTTTTTTTTATTGTCGCCATTGTTGTTCCTTTTGGCATATTCTATCTGTCTGTTGTTGTTTATTATTGTTGTTATTGTTTATTGTTGTTGTTGTTGTTTATTGTTGTTGTTGTTTATTGTTGTTGTTGTTGTGTATTGCCGTCCTGCTGCTGGGTCTGGGTTATTTGCACTGTCTGCATCTGCGTATTGGTAGGTCCACCCATCTTCATTCGTGTTGGCCTCTGCCTGAGTGTGGCGCCGTCTGTGTAAGTTGAATAGGGACATGGCGGGCCCATCCGCGGCCGCTGGTCCGACCTCGTTGACTCGCGGTTGGCAGCTTAGCCCGAGCTCGTCTCGCCTCTTGGCCACCCAACCGCCAGATAGACAGCAACATTAACAACAACAACAACAACAACGGTATCATCATCAGTCGCAACAACAACGACAACAACAAACCAAAAACATCACGACAATTTGTTCAATTCAATTCAAAAGTACGCCTCTCTATTTCAAGGGATATGCCGTCTTACGTTTTCACACAGAGAACGTCAGTAGCATTTTGCACGCCCTTAGCCACAACCCGGTTGGATTCGTGTCGCGGCTGCTTCTGTTGCTGCTGCTGCTGCTGCCAGTCGGCTGATTGTCGTGTCCGTTAGCTAGTTGCTGTGTTGTCCATCCTGTCGGTCTGGATGACTGTCCGTTCAACGTGTAGATGCTGATAGCGTAGGATGACCGATGGAAGTTGGCGTTCGAGCCAGCGCGTTTTGCTTTATTTGAATGCAGCTTCTTTCAAATACTCTCTCTCTCTCTCTGTCATTTTTCCGTCTGCACATGGCACCCTTCGTGTGTGAAGTCGATTGCCAGCAAGCGAAGACAATTTTCTGATTTTAAACGCTATGTGAACGACAGATTAATGTGCATTGAATATGCAGAATACGAAACGGTGGATGTACATGTACTTTTTTGGGTGACGAGATAAATATGATGCATTTGATGCTGAGTGATCTATTTTAGTTTCAGCAAACTTCCTTTTTGAGCGCCTCTTTAAATGCTCAAATTTGCATTTTTTATATTGGAGGCCGTACATTATTATTTCGTGAAAGATCACCAAGTATAACACGGAAATTGATCACACGTTACACATATCACACACACACACCATCAGACTCAACAGATTTTTTTTCTGCACTTAACTGAGCGTTTTTGCAGGGTTTTTAAAGTTTTTGAAGGCTCTACAACGTCAAACTTCTTTTATGACCGATTCATGTATTATACGTTGTCCGCTTGTTACTGCTTGTCGTTGCTGTTGGATGAGGTTGAAAGAGGGCGGATGCAACGGAACGACGATTTAATGACGACAAACTAATTGTTAAAATCGCATACATGCAATGCATGTTACTGTCGTCAAATATGCAGATGTTATAAGTGCGGATAAAGCGTGCTGCTTGTTATAGCGTTTTAGTTCCCAGCGAACTGAGGAAGTCCCAAAGAGAGAATTGGCTATATATATATATGTCTCTGCGTGACATCAGATGGATATCAGCGATATTGTCTATCGTCGCAGATAGCTGCGGTACACAGAGCAGATGTCGAACACAGAAGCGCTCGAGCCGAGCCTCGTGGCAGAGCGCAGCGAACGCCGGAATGGTAAAGGAAGACATTTCTCGAAAGCATAAGCGAGGAGGTGGAATATTCGAAGTGGCCGGCGTCTGTCTCGCGAATCAGGTTGAACAAACAAACGCAAAGCGAGAGAGAGAGAGAGAGAGACTGCTCAATGCCTTCTCCATGAGACGCGGCCACTGAGGTCTCTACGCCCTAAGCCTATGCAGGGGCGATATTGAGCTTGAGGACGTCGCAGATCTATTTCGACGCTATCATAAGCGCCAGCAGTCACTGACCCTGAATCTAGCAATAACAAGCGAATTGTAGCAATGCCGAATACTTTGGTATTGGCCTTCTAAACGCATTCAACCGGAAAACTGTCTATACACGGTCCATACAAGACATCATTGTCATGACACCAATCGACTTCAACATAACAGCACAATGATAGACAGAGCCTGTGAATGGGATGGTGGTAAATGCACAGTGGTCAAATTCGGCAGAACATATTATAGGTTAAACATAATGGAATAGTGTAGAATTATGATGTTTTTGATAAAAATGTGTCTTTTCTCATTGTCATATGTTTCGTTTTGCGGCTGTCGAGAACTTGCAGCACACATTGGACATCATGGCTATCAAGTTCCTGGCTCGGGCTTCGGGCGGTCCCGTTTCGTGGTTTCGGACGAACGCCGGTAGTTCTGTCCGTTGTGTCTCGCCCCCTCTGCCAAGCGTTCTCATGGGTGAATTTCCACGCCCACTGGGTCATCGGCGTTCGGTTTCGGCCATCGTCGTCACTGATCAGCACCCGTATGTATATTGAACACGTATCGACGTCGTGTAAAAAACTCATGACAATAGTGCCGAATGGGCTGTGCGGGTTCGGAAGGCGATTTGAGGCATCGGAACGCCTCGTTCCACCGTAGTCATAACAAGACGCGAGTATGATGATACCGATACAACTGATCCGCTCTCAGCTGACCGGCCTGAACAGAGTGCATACAGTGGTCTTCGTATCGAGTTCGTACTGGCTGGCTTGGGCCGATCGTCCCTTATATTCTATTCTACTGATAGAGATCGTCCTCTTGACGGACCCACCGCCAGTCAAACAAACCCCTATATTTGCGATCGTGCATAGTATTTTGTGTTAGATACCCGGGCCGCGCCAGGTCAATTCGGATCGGACCTAAGCGTCGGGTTAGACCATGTCACAGGCAGGCAGAACGCGGCGTTGATTCGACAGCAGAGATACAAATTTGAAATGAGATGGCGATGCCTGGTGCAGTTGAGCAGATCTAACCCGAGATCGAAGATTTCTTGAGTCTAAAAATGTTCGCCAATGAAATATTCGAATCATGTTAAGAAAAAATGTATTTACAACAGATTGATACCGTTAATTATAACGGAACTATTCGATTATAAATACAACGTCTCGTATATCTCGTATTTAAGCCGGAGGCTGTACCGATCCCGTTTATAATCGATAGCGCTTCATTCAATATCGATTACTGAACCCTGTGAGACACAGTGATGCATGCAAGGGCTGATCAAAACGCAGTGGAAATTTGTAACCGGTGGTGGAATCTACGATTCGTTGAAAATGAAACTCAAATATGTGTAACCCTGCTTCTGAGTGAGTCTAATTAGACCGACTTCCTCTTCACAACGGGGTCACAATGCTGTCGTTTCTCTCGCCGAAACAAGATCAATCATCGATTTTCCTTGAACAAGCGATTTTGTTGTTTGTGATGATCATCACCATCACCACCGCCGGCGTATTCGCTTTTTAACGAATGCATCTAAAAAGAGCTTGTAAACGCTGCATAAACTCGGAGCTATTCCATTGCGTCGTACGAATCGCCAGTTAAGCTATTTAGTCGGATCGCACACCTTGCCAGGCACGTGACACAGCACATGATGTGCCCGACTAACCGGGGTAGCAATGAGACTCGTGAGTTCCCGAAGTCCAAGGTGGCGGCGGGGGGGGAGTAACAACGTCAACGACTAATTAATATGTCACTTGCTAAAACGCGTATGATGGGGGTGGCCAGAACAAGATGAGAGAGAGAGAGAGAGAGAGAGAGAGAGAGGGTGAGATGACGAATATCCATCCCGTATGGGTCACAACACGATTTCTATGGCGGCACTCGCCTGGCATTTCGACCCCGATGTGAGTAGTCGCATGACCCGTCCAACCACTTCCACTACTCTGATACACGGCTACGAGGAGGAGGTCGTCGACTACGACGACAACGACGACTGCTACCGGGACAACTAATTGTGTACGTGGAGGATGTTGGTTCCGTTCCTCGGCTGACCCGAGTCCGTTCGCGCCACTTGATCCATCCATATCCCCGGGGGGGGCTGGCTGGCTGGATGCCTCTGTCGAGACCCAATTGCAGATTGGCTGCTGCTGCTACTGCTGTTATTACTGCTGCCGCGACGGGCGATACAGGGCGCTCACGCACACCAAAACACTCAGCGAACTCAACTCATATCCAAGCCATCACTGTCACACACACACTGAAAGGAAAGCGTTAGTGATGCGTAGATACGCATATACGGTACATATATATATATATAACCGATAGGCACAGCCCTGTATCAATGACAACGATATTGAATTGTGGACGGGCAGGTCCAGCACGCAACTGCTGTCAGGTCACGTAGATAACTCACCACAGCTCTAAAACATCACAAGATATATAAATACGAAAATGATTACAGATACATGCTCTCGCCGTCAACCTTGTCACCAGACACTGAAGCGTGGTGCGTGCACTGTTACAATTTCGATGGGGTACAACGACGCAAAATAGGAACAATTTCACATTGGGCGCTCCACGGATAAGAAAGGTGTATGGTCTGCCAAGTGAACACTCGCTTGAAAAGAACAGATTCGATATCTTATACGAATTACAGGAGTGCTTGCAGGACAGCCGTACTCATGTGGTCACACTGTTCTCGCGTGATATCTATTTGTTTTTGACATTTAGTAATATCAATACCGTCCTGCATACGTGCGTCCTGCCTTAAAGAGGACGCTCAAATAGGATGCGTAGCCGTAGTTACAAAGCGGAAAACTTATGTTCGGGTTAATAAATATGGCGTAGACAATACAAGAACTGATATAAGAGATCACTTCGTTTCTCTCCAATAGGGAAGAGGCATATTTCGAATTGTACACGATGGGACGTATGTTCTCAGTGCCATGTGCATGATTACAAAAATAATGCGAGTCATTTACAGATTTTGAATTCTGCTTGCTCCCTCTATCCCTAATTTGACCCCAAACGAAATCTTTGTAAGTCCTCGTAGGCACATCCTTCCGTCTTATCATTCAAATGCATTTATTAGAGCCGATTGTAATCTTTATTGTAACCTTTATATATATATATATATATATATATATATATATATACCCAGGAGTAGTAGTAGTATTCAGGCCATTGCAACAGTGCTCAGTGCTCTGTTGTTTCCTTAAAGCTCTCCCTCGGATATATGATGGGTTTCGGGGTTCAGTCAGGCCCAGTGATGGCTCTCTATTCTGTGACCGTCGACCGGTCGCTATTCTCGCCAGCGGCCAGTGGGCCGAGATAGCAGCAAGCCTCATTTTTGCGTCAAGCCACCGAGGCACTTGACCATCGAGGGACGGGGGGTGTTAGGGGCGAAAAACGCAATTTACTTTTGAGAGCCGCTCCGACAGCGCCTTCGCCGTCTCAAAAGATGCTGCAACAGGAGGAAATCCTGCGGCAGGAAGCCGCCGAAGGTGGATCGTTTTCTTTTTCTCTCTGCCAGACAACAACAGTCTGGCCGTCCGACCATGCCCCATCGGAGGGCGCAGCCACAGAGCTACACGACGGCAAGCACTGCAGCGCTGCCCTCGACGACGAGCGGAAGTTCATCACCCCGGCCTGGCCTAGCCGCCGGTGCTATCCAACGAACCGAGTCGAACCCGGCCGACCGTTACCATCAGTCGAGCAAAATTGTCTGCCCCGACTCGTCTTGCCAATTCTCGCTGTAGTTGCTCAATGCCAGGCCGCTGCCACGGTACGGTATTGATCGTGCAATCGTTCATGGAAGGCTTCTCGGCCAATTGCCGCAGTAGACTTCCCTTTAGGTTGTCGTAATACAAGAAAAAAAACACGAAACTCATTTGTCGGCAGGGCTTGCGTGCACTGTTCCCCAAAACAACAACATCCTTTAATCTTTGGCTGAATGACTCTAGGTGGCTGGCATACCTACTCAACACTGGGTTAGGCACCCCCAGTCGCGTCACTCTTCTATGACTTCGTGGGTATAGTTGTCCCAGTTCTTAAAATGTGTCAAACAAGCCGTCCCGCTTCTTGATGATTACATTACACTTTCTATAGTCAGACTAGATCTCCTTCGTGATCGAGCGGCTATCGCCACCTCGGGCCATCCCGACCGCTGACTAAACAGCGGGTAAAATGATGAGGAAAACACGGACCACATAGGGTGGCAGTCCCTTAATGCCGAAGTAGTCTAGTGAGCAGGCGAGTCGTTTGTAGCATTTATTTTCGACTTCTTTGTGCTGGTCTACACTAACCAGTGAGAACTATTCAATAATCAAGGAAAGCAGTTCTAGGTGAAGAGATTAGAGGAAATTAAATTACACCTCTCATGGTTCAACGTTTCCAGAAAGCTCGAGCGGCTTACGACCGGCTCTCACCAGACCCTCGCTTTACGAGGAACTGCTTAAGCGTGTTCCCATGAGCCAGAATTGGCCATAACGAAAATTCTCTACCAGCTCTAGCTCCCTTCACAAGCTCGAGTTTGGTGTGGAGATCAAAAGTCCTAAAGGCCTACCCGGTTGCATCCATGAACGCACTTACACATAGAGTGATTTTCTGATGCGTCCCAAACATCAGCGGGGCATCTGAACAAACAGAGATGGTTGCGCGCACGCATGACCCCCAGCGAAACGGCGGGATCAGGAAAGAGGATCACGCAAGCGGTGATCGTCGCAACAGGCATCAGACAACAACGACAACAGCGGAGGAAAATAACAACAAGAACAACAACGGCCGACAACTGGGACAATCCGAGAGAAGCCTCATACTCTCCCTAGGCTGTGCCTGTGTTTCTGCGGTAGGTTGCTGTGTACATTGCCTCTGGGCGGGGGGCGGGCTTGGCAACGGCAACCACAGGAGCAAGCGCCACATATAAACAGGCAGCACGGGAACGCCAAGCAGCAACATTGGATATCTCGGGAGAAGCCGTGCTCGGTGGCGGTGTGGTCCACTGTCTCGACTCATGTCAAGCTGTGCCTTCGGCCAGCTGTTTGTTACTCTACTTTCTGCAACAGCCAAAATAGATCTCCCGCTCTCTCTCCAGGAACGAAGTAAACTGTGCAGTTTCCGTATGCCTATATAGCCGAGTTTTGCTGACCCAACGAATCCCGACAAAGCCCTCGAAGCACCAAGGTACACGCAGACCTCCTTCCATGAGGACGCAACCTGGTGAAACTTCTCTCTTCTAGTAGTCAGTGTCGAACCCCTAATATATATATATATATATATATATATTGCGAAATGTTTAAACCACCACGAAGCTCTGTGTTGCTCTCCTCGAAACGTTGGCAAGTATGCCTATTCCGGGTGTACATATATATATATATATATGTATATGTAGCCATAGCCGCCAATGTTTCGAGCAGGGCAACACAGAGTTTCGTTAATGATGCAAACACTTCGGACGAACAAACTAATAGAGCATACAATATCTGTCGAAGTACATACAGGCAAATAGAACGAACCTGTAAAACACAAATGAGACAATGGATTAGTATTAGACGAAGAAGCGCATCTATCGTTCATTCGAACCTATTGAAGTAAATCGTGTAAGAGAACTAATTCAATATAATTAGGTTTTTATTTTCATTAGCATTCGTATTCGATATTCTTTAAGGATGAACTGTAAATATAATACAATTAAACCCCATCACATTGTATGTACTTTCACAAAAGAATTTTTCCATAGCCAGCCTGTATCATCTGTGGTCCTTCTTCGTCGGAAGGGTCTCGGCGCCACTAATCTGTCAAAAGAATGGGAACACATTCGATAGCAATGTGCGGTGTTGGCCAGTGGCAGGGAATCTGTGCTTTCAACTGGATAAATATGAATGTACATCACGATGCCCGCAACACGCGAACTACACGTTCGTGTACATTGGCACTGGCATATATAGAGTTCCCTTATATATTTTACTCTTTCATTCACCTTAGGTCCACCAGCGGGCCCAAATGTCCTGGATGAAGCCTTCACAAGAAGAGGCAGTTTTCGCCTTGCCTTATCTTGTCCCACTCACTATATGTCTCACTCAAGCGGCTAAATCGGTTAAGAAATAGGGGATAGCCTACCACTGCACAAGCAAGGGGGACCATGGATGAAGGATAAGCACATATGACTTGATAAGGATATATATATATATATATATCATCTGTTCGTCGTAACGGACTTCCGCTGATTGCGCTGGAGCAACTCTCGAGAAGCTTGTCCCCGGTCCGCCCCTGTCAGCCATTTCGCTCGAGCTTTTCCTTCAACAAGAAGCGATAGGCTGGCAAGAGGCCTTAAGGCCTACGAGTTGTTCTATGGCTGAACACAACCGGCGTTGCGCCTCCCTCTCCGTTCAGAGCTCAGCCAGCCTCCTTCATGATCCCCACTCCCCTCTCGCCGCCCCCTGAACCCCGACTGGCCTGAACGCGGTAGTGGTGGTGGTGGTGGTCGTGGAAGAGGCAAGCGCACGAGCGCGCCGTGTCATCTTCGTCATCCCGCCCTGCCTGGCCTGCCATCTTCTCCCGCGTCATCTCCTCCTAAAGCCGTCGAGTATTCCTCTGGCTGAGCTCTCCGACTGTCCTATCCACTACCCTCGAAAGGGGAACGGGGTCTCCCCTTTGTCCCTGGGCCTCTCTATGCCCAGGGAGTCTTACACGCTCCGCTCTGCCCCGCCCGCCCCGCCGACTGCTGTCTCCCTGCTTGCCTCCCCTGCCTGTCTGCCTGTGTGTGTGTCCTCCTCACTTTGACCCAACCCCTCGCCTTTTTTCTCTATCCGCGTTAGTGCACGTAGCAACGAGCAGCAGCAGCCCCAGGTCCACAATCCACCTTCTATTCTCTAAAGTCCCTTCCACTCAGCGGTGGTAGTCCCCCCCGCCAAGTCCCATTCTGCGTGTGTCCGCGTGTGTGCACGCGAGTTCCTCTATGATATGTTGCCTAGATCCGATGGCTGAAATGCCTGAAGCCCCAAGGCTTCTTCATCCTAACTTCTCGGAGGCTATCCCTCCGCCCTCGTCACTCGTCCCATAGCACATACGGGGGTAGTTTCGTTCGCTTCGAATCCCCGAGTCATTCTCTAAGCGTTTGCTATCTGTCCCCCCCTTAGCATCTCAGCTAACTAGTGATTAGTTACACTTGTGCCTCGCTCAGTATACGCAGCTATCGTTTCTCTCTATCTCTCTGTCTCTCTATCTCTCTCCCGATGTTAGTATTTTCATCTCACCTTATCGCTTTTATCTCTTCCTTAGTTACGTCTTGCCCTCTTCTCTCTCATTCTGTTCCTGTGCGATGAGAGACCGTTCCCTTTGACATCGAAGCGTATCTGATGTATCCAACGGCCTTCGACGCTCGTTTTCTTCCGATTTCGTCCTGAGTTCCGTTATAATACTAAATGTGTGTATCGCCGTATCCCGCGCGTGTGGCGGGAGCGTCCAGCTCTGAACCTCGACAGGAGTCGGGGTGCGGGACTCCTGCAAATCATCAAAGAGACGAGCTTTCATCCTCATAAAAAGGTACGACTGAGAAGCACATACGCCTCAAGGATCTCTGAACGACCACATAGGCCCGCTCCGATCAAGAAGCTTGAAGTGTCCCGGACGTGGAAGCAATAGAACCAGCCCAAGAACAAGGGAAGAGTGGAATCTGAGAATATTCCCGCTACCGTGCGTACCCTACCGTTGCACGGCATACCCAGAAATAGAACTCATTGGAAGCGGCAGCCGAGAACGACAATGTATGGCTGGAATAACAAATGAAGCTTTTTTTCATCTAGTGAAAATCTAATTGGAGTCAGATCTTGACAACAAAACACATCAGTACTGTTTTAGTAATCGAGACGTCTTGGTCGGCCGGGCATATTCGGAGGCAAAAGAGATAATTCACAGAAGAGTGTAGAACCTCTGTTGTCGGCCGGGGCAACTGTTCCATTCATGGCTTTAAAATGGTATACAGTGACCTCTGGCGATTAGCGAATGTGTAATCATCGTGCTCAAAACGTGAGTCCTTTGTGACTTTGATATTCCAGTATACTTTTGCTGTTGGTTGTCTATGGAGGGGCCACATTATTAGAGCCTTATAGAGAATGAGTAGATACATTTCGTGCAACGCACATGCAGACGTCTAGTAGGCAAAGAGATCTTTTATAGAGAGAAGAACGCCGTCAACGAGGGTGTGTGCGAGGGATCGAGTCAGCATCAATCATCCATTCCATGGACGAATCGCCTCAATCACGGAATACCATGCCATAGTGTATATGATCTAAATCATCCTGCTTCTACCTTTCAGGAATCGTGCAAAGTCACATGCGATACAAATTTATGGCCCGTAAGACATTACGAGGCGGCCTGTTCAATGCGACTCAAGGCCGGCGTAATAGAGATTCTTACATTGAGCGCGCGCACTATCTGTTCGTGCTTCGACAAGCATTCTTCTCGATGAAGAGCCATACACATTAACCATGAAAACGGCTACAGAGAATCAGAGCGAATACTGACACTAGCAGTAATGGACGAGACAGCCAATGGATGCCTCTTCGACAAAAAACAGCTAACAAATTAATCTAATGGCAGTGAAACTGGCTACACCAAAGTGTGTCTAGTCTAACCTATAACCGTGTGTGGATTGCGAATACAAAGATCGATTGTCAACAAACAGAAGATACGTTGAAATCGACAATGATTGATAATACTTAAAATAATATATATATATATATATATATATATATAATCACAGTGATTGTGTCCAGTGAGCGTCACTACGCCCCTCAGCGATTTAACAAGCACTCAAAGGTGCAGATCGGTATATGGGCCACATTGAGTGGCTTAACTTGCTGACGGTTACGCTCGCGAGGACGTCCGGGCAATCAATGCAATGTAGGCTCAACGCCCGGTTGCTTGTAAGGCCGCCACTAAACAGCTCATTTTGGCCAACCACTTCATCTCTTCGGCTTCGCCGTAGTTATTTCATTGCTGCATTGGGCAAATCAGCCACCTGGCTGGCCCGGCCGACTCTCGTGTTTAATGAGGATGGTTCGTCAAACGACACGGTTATAGGCGAGAGTTAGACAGGGACGGCAGAGTAATCATGACAAATACCGAATGGGTAGTGGTACGTTGTTCGGCAAACGTCGATCGGGAAACGATCGCGCTCATGGATTAGCATTGTTATCATCCAATCCAGTGTCCAGCACCAAAGTCTCCAAGGTCTGAGAGTACTTTTTCACTATATTATTATTATATAATTATTATTATGGGCCCTAGTCGCCCCGCGGCGTTATGGGCCCATGTGACGTACGGAACACGTCATGATAATATGTGCCAAACGCTAATATGGCTGATGGCTGAAAGGCCTGCGCGTGTTAGAGCTCTTTCTCGTTCGGATTCATTTACCACGCGCATCAGTGCAACGACGAAAGATGATTATTGACACACTAAAATACAATTAAACGCTAATGGGGAAAGGGGGAATATTTAAAATCAATATATGAAATTTCGTTCCCAGGTCTTTAACCCATATATTTTGTTTTCATTTTACATGATTATAAATTTTATATAATAATAATTGTAATAATAAAGTGTATAATAATATTATTGAATAATGTTTTATTGATTCCATTTGAATAGCACCATAAAAATGGCCAATGAAAGTTTACATCAACCATGTATGCAATTACATAAAAGCTATTAACTAATCCAGTCGATTTCCTTCCCACAGACAGGCTGTTTATTTTGGTATCACAAATGAAGCCAATTAACCCCTCTGCAAGCACAAGGGATAACCATTGAAACAGGTAGTCGCCAGCTTCGGATCGCCGTATGCTTTTTCACGCCAGAAGCCGTCACCCCTGCATTCCCCGGTTAGAATAGCGAAGCTGAGCTGGAGTTCCGGTCCACCCTCTGAAGTGTCATATGCCAACGGCAAAAAACTAAAGTTGTTCTGCTCAGTATAATATTTTCATGGGTTGTTCCTTTTCTTCTGCCTGTCGCAGCTGAGAGGCATTAGCCATGACTTGACATCAGAACTACCTGTCCCAAACGAGGTCATTCGGCAAGGCACAAAAGGTCATTCTGTCTGGACGGCGACCGTCATCTCGATGCAAGCATGTCGGCTCTCGGATTCTTCGCATGTAACGTGACCACACTACTCTTATCGTGGCTGCCGCTGCTTGATACGACTGAGGTAAGTTTTCAATGTAAACTCAACACCATCGTCGTATCCATGATGATCGGCGTCAGAGTAGGAGCAAATGCATTCGTCCACCCAGCGACGTAGTTTCGTCTACGATCCGGTTACGCCCTTCGGGTGTTGTACAGGGCGCTTCGTAATAACTATCCCCCGGTTACTCGCTCTTTTACTAGTCACAAGCAGCGCTGCCGTCAGAATCGGTCTCGCGACAATTGGCGGTTCAACCGTCGGCGAGGCGCAAGTATACCTATTACACACAGACACACTCGCGCACTCACGTACTCACACACAAACAAGCAAACACGAGCACTGCCCTCGCATAAGCCAAGGCGACGACGATGAATGACTGTTCCGGAACAATAGAGAGCTGGAAACTATACAGCGTACGCCACAGAATCATAACGACTACCACCGAAGAGTCTCTTGCAGCAACAGGCCGCACAAACAAGCTGGCTGCGGCAATGTCAACGGCGACTCTAGCCACCATCACAGACAGTACAAACAGCATGAATACACGCCACACGGTTAGTGGGTAGACACGCACTGCATGGTATGTCATCGACAACGGCACTCTTGCTCTCGATCGATCGACAAGGCAGCTCTTGCTAACGACGTTGACGGCGGGAACCGAAAAGCGACTCGGTTATCGACTGTATTGATCGACTTTGTGGCCAATGTATATAAATATACATATTGGTAAGAGGCACTGATGCAGATCGATAAAGCAACACAGCGAATAATGAAGTTTTTAATCATTTATAGCGCTAAAATGCAAAAACAACTCATATGTTGCTACCATCCCTGTATGTGTGTATGGCAATAATAATAGTAATAATAATAACCGAATCTACCACTGGGTCACTTGCGTTGTATATATATATATATAAGCTTCGAACAGCACGTCTCCGATACGAGATCGTATTGATTAGTTCACCACAAAACTGTGATTGATCGATTGATGACCTCACTGACCCATATCCATCGGTGCAGTGCTTCAAATCCCGAGTGTGCGTCAGCGCCCGTCCCGAGAATATCGTTCAGCTGACTTTGAGTCAGCTGACTATTGAGATTTCATGTCGTCGCACTGATGATATCAATAGCATACCAATGCCAGCGAACCGAGCTGCGCCTGCATATGTATATACATGCTTGTCAGTTGGCGTGAACACATCATCAGCTAGTTCTCGCCGTCCGTCAACAATCCACAGTAACACAATGAATGGCATTGAATGTTGCGGTGGCGGTAATACGGGCACGCAAATGTCGTGCGTCAAAAGAATCTCACCAAACGTACAGAAGCCGTTGCGAATGAAAATCAAACAATACTAAATGTTAGGTAGTTCTATATAAAATATAATTATATGCATATATTCGCTATGTCAGCATTTATATTTAGAGCTCGATAGACACCACAATTGAGGTATATATATATATATATATATATATATATATATATATATATATATATAGGTAGTCCTTCGAGCAATCGTTACATCGTACACTTGCTATAGCGGAATCCAGCAATTCAGTAGTATCTATCTCTACGGCCGTTTTATAACACTCCGTGGAGTAGAGCTATTCAGGGCTGAAGTCAGTTATAATTATTAATTGATTCGTTTATCACACCGCAATCAAACGCAGGCACGTATACATATGTGCCTATCGCAACTATTATAAATACGCCAATGATAATAAGTAGTATCATAGCATCCATTCGATTTGTTACGGACCGAAAAATAGCATCAGCAGCAATGACAGAATCGAGTGAAGTTTTTCATCGTATTCTCTATGAACATTCCCCCCTTTCTCTCTCTCTCTCAGTCTCAGTAACAGACTCTATCCGATGGTAGGAGAGAGAGAGAGAGAGAACGGACGAGTCTGTTGCTATTCTTTGAGAGCACGCACACAACCGCCACCACAGCTACAAGCAGACCACTCGGGTGGCTCAACTCCCATGGGAACCTCATAACATACTCTCTCTCTCTCTCTCGCGCGGCTACGCGATGAATGCTTGAACGTATCGGATATGCGGCGGGACAGCTACCGCCACTACCATCAGTTTAGCTGATCTCGCTCTCTCTCTCTGTCTCTCAGTCTGACTGACTGATGTGCAGCGTAGTTGTTATTATATATATATAATAGTATATGCGATGTGTATGGGTCTGTCCGTCTCATCAGCACGCCACCTACTTCAGTAGGAATACTTTCCAGTGCTGCAGCACCAGGATCATTTTGCACCATCTCACTTAGTACATCGTCACTCGTATACAAACACACACAGAGGCACACTCAATGCCGCAGTGTATATATATATATATATATGTATATATATATAATCTTTATATGGATATATATATGGTGTGGCCATCATCGTCACCGGCGTAGGCACAACAGCATTGGTGTTTGCGCTCGCTTCGTGTGCCCGTCCAATGTGTTCTTTTTCCTCGTCCTGATCCTGCTCTTTGTCAGGAAACTGCCTCTTCTTTCTTCAGTCCGTCTTCTCAACAGCGTCTTCATTTTATCGTCCGATCCTCCCCCTGCGCCTCTCTCTCTCTCTCTGTCGGATGCTCACCCGCTATTCATATTCCGATGGTTCGTTCACAAGCCGGCGCTGTTGATGCCGCAACCACAAGAGCTCGTCGCGGACACGACACGATGAAATGAAGCCGCCAACAGAAGAGCCCTGTGGCAGCAACACAGTCTCGCTCCTCTTCGCTCTCCGCTCTATCTCTCTCTCTCCATTCAGTGAGTTACCTACTACTCAATAGATAAGGAGTATACCCTCCCTTGTCTACTGCCTACAGCCGTAACTGCACCCGAAGATATTGCCTCTCACGCCACCTATAATGCTATGTTCTCTCTCTCTCTATCTCTTTATATATATACATATATATATATATATATATATATATGACATGACGAGAATGACGACAACATCAGTAGCAAGTGCGACCTTCCCCAGAATGTCTCATCATTAGCAGCACGGACGGTAGAGCCAGCCCGATGAATGCCTGTGTTAGGGTCGTCTGGCCGTAGTTCCGCAGCCGCCGGTTGGCTATGCAGCAGCAGCAACAGCAGCAACGATCTCCTGCAACTCAAATGGCACCAAGTTGTAACATCCAAAAATTCGATTCCTTTGTGCTCTCTCTTCTTTCCGTTGTATTTTTATTGCTGCTCTTCCATAACGCACACACACACACACCCATAGCCAAGCGCTGACAGAAGAGCATCTTTGTATTTGAGAGTATCTATAGTGGCTGGTTATTGCATTGTTCTCCTTACTAGATATCTCAGCACGATCACTGATCACGATAGACCGTCCTTAACCACGGCCCGTTGGCGGCTGAAGCTGGAAGCTCACGAGACAAAGTAGATTCGTCAGACAGACGTGCTATCGTGGTGTATGTATGTAGCATAGAAAAATCGAATAGAAAAATCGCGAGGACAACGAGCCGCCTGTACGGGCTATGCCACGCAACAATGATGTCGTCTTTGCAAAAATCACCTATCCAACGAACTACGCAAGAGCCCTATGGCGGACTGAAGAGATATGTGATACCCAACAGTATCTGATAAAGAACAGTGACAATGTGGGGTTCGAGGAGGACGACGCGCAAAAAAAACATATCTATGATTGACAAGAACAAACATTATGAGATGTGATCAGCTCTCAACCTATTGTATTCTAGTATCGACCGAGACGCGGCTCTGGCCGGAAGCGGACTCGTGACGCGGATAGTGAATCTAATCGCCAACAAATGCAGAAGGCCATCGATCTCAAGCAGCCAATGAATGACACTTGTATCGAGCCGTAAAGCTACATTAACGGCGGTAATAGAGAAACTGAGGAATGGACGATCTACCCAAGAAAATTGTGCAGTAAGGAAGGGTTTAGGTTTGTCAAGGCATTCTACGAGGAGAATCGCACCATTAGTCTATATAACAACGAACGGAAAGTAAAGCATTTCAAAGAGAAGCCCCCGGGGAATTTTGTCAGGCAAAATTTCACTTGGTCAGTAAACGTATCCAGCAAAGCTGAGCCGTCAATGTATTTCGTTCTACATGTGAACGGTTTTATCGATGCGATTCTCTTCGAAAAAGTATTTAGGCCGCTGGACAATGATTCAACATAAAAATAACTACCCTAGCGGCCAATGCACGTTCAAGGCTTACTGTTTTGGGCTTCGTGTAAAAGTTATTGGACATTCAGCGAGGCGTCTCACACGAAATCTCTACCTGCAAACACCTTTATAAGTTGGCATCCGAATCACATCAAATGCTTGGTCTGTTACGATGCCGCGAAGGCTAGCCATTGAGCTTCTTTGTTCAACTATGCCTCGGCCTCTGTGTTTCCATGAAGGATGACGCAACTCTGAAATCTGGCAAGTCAACCATAGCCCCCCTGCGTATGTTCCTCTTCGAACGAGCAAGATATATATTACGCCAAATGACGGTCAACGTTCCATCCCTCGTCGAAATTCTAAGACTACGAAATGGTGGCCGAGCCAACGAATTCGCTCCATCACACGATCATTCATACGTCGCACTTATACGCTGTCGTGCTAAGTCGCCATCCACTTCTCCAGTGGTTTCTCCACCAGAAGCGAGGCCTTCCACAAAGGCCAGTCGAATGCCGCAAGAGCCAGAGTTACAGCATCCAGCTTGTTCCTTACCCAACTCACTCAGTCTGGCAATGCTCTCCAGCGGCTAGAGACACAGGCGCTGTAGGAGGTTGAGTACGTATGTGTCTATCCGTACGGGATCTCTATGGATATCTCTCTTTCTCTCTCTCGGGCGTTATATACCTCTCTATATTCTTCCCTTAGGCCAT
Source organism: Stratiolaelaps scimitus (assembly GCA_019614645.1). Lineage (NCBI taxonomy): Eukaryota > Metazoa > Arthropoda > Arachnida > Mesostigmata > Laelapidae > Stratiolaelaps > Stratiolaelaps scimitus. Next base: position 236,660 of record JABWDB010000031.1, on the reverse strand, counting down.
TATCTCCCGCCTCCCTCTCGCCTTTGATATATTGTAACTATGAACTATGCGAGAAACGGGGAAACAAGCCACACTCGCCGTGTGCCATCATGAATCAACTCGGTCTGTCTCAATAAACTTTAGTGGTTCTATTTTTGCTCGCGCTTTCTGACGGGCCAACTTTTTAGCCTCTCGGAATCTCTGTCGCGGGGAGTCGTTCCCAACTTCCATAATCTTCCCGGGGAACAGTTTCCGTGTTCAAGCTTCGAGCATCGGTTTAGCTATGACGTTTTGTGTGAGTGGTTGAACATTTTTGAAAATAACGAGACGATCACAACTAGCAATTCGAAAATGGAGAAACTATACGAACCCTCGTTTGGGGGAGGAGTTGATGTGACATATAGGTAAGGACGGGATTTATGTATGGGGGCAGATAGGGGTGGAGATTTATGTTCACAGAACTACTACTCTCGGAGAAATCACGCAATTCCCCAGGAGGACAGGTTGTTAATACGTCCAGGACGCGTGACCTCGATTCGCACCTATGGTCCTGCCGTAGACGTAAAATATCCTCACGAGCCACAAGGAAGAGGCTCAGGATGTTCAAATTTTCTAGATAACGGAACATTCTGCAGTCAGTGGCCTCATGAACCTTGTGTATGGGACTGACCGCGATGGTCGCTCGCGGGACGTTACATCTGGTATTAACTCTTCGTACAAGCGTGTGTTGCACCCGATCAAGGGCATTTTTTTAGATGGAGCCTCCACGTCACCTGACAATACGAGACCTTGGGAACTACAAGGAGATCTAAGCTTAGTTCAACATCTAGTATCGAAAAAACGGCTGACGCACATATCACTTCTGTGACGTACACATCACAGATCTAGCTGCGGGCTGATGACGATACCGTCGCCCGTAATCTGGGAATGGGCTCATCGTTTAAGGTATGGACAAAGTAGAAGGAAGGGTAGAACGAGATAACCGCGTACTTTGGCACTGATATTATCGAATCATTCGCCTGGCACCAGTTCGCAACGGCTTTAAAGAGAGATTGTTCAAGTTCCTTGTCAGAAACCAGTCCATTTAAGGGACCATACAGCTTCAGATGGTCAGCATGGATGCACAACTCTATTAGCCAAGGCCTGTTCGGTATCAAGTATACGAATGCAGAAACGTCCAAGCCCTTGGCCCGATCCTTGTGGCACTTCTAACGGACGTGCTCCCCGACAGATCAGCCTGACCTTTTCCTTAACTCCGAGCCGTCTGTCGGCGAGACAGCTACGAATCCAGTGTATGGTCTTCTAGTGAACCCCAAGAAAAAGTGAAATGTTTAGAAGTGAGACGCGAGCTGAGAAACCCTATCAAAGGCCGCAGAGAAATCGAAATATATACAATCAGAAAGCTGTGTTTATGATTCGTGTATATAGCCAGTCCTGTGCCAGCATGCCAACTAACTGGGTGGAAGTGGACCTGCCCTTAGTAAATCAGCGGTGGCCCTTTTCTTATATGCCTTTACCATATAGGTAGGCGCACATGTGACAAACAATAATGCCCTCCAGGATAATGCACGCACGGGGCTCTTGGGCCACAAGTTGTCTATCTCCGATTTGGACTCATTTTAATAAATAGGCGTTTTATAAATGAACAGATAATATATTCGTGTAATATTTACTGTGCCCATCATCAATCCAACTCGACGAAACGTTCCAAGATACTTTGTTTGCATTGGGCACATACATATCGAAACTATTATATAACCAAACGAATCAATTAAACATCTGTTTTATTTTTCGCCATCGTTACGATACTCGTTCAATGGCTGTATCGTCAACAGATAGATCTAAATATATAATATCAACCCATGTCAAAGATTGACCATTTAGAAATCATTTGCTGGGCTAGTTTCCATGCTCAATCTGTCTTCGGGGAACAGTATTTGCATACAGGTCAAATCTAATCTGAATGTTCTCCGGAGTCTCCCGATGGATTCGTCTCCGATTATCCGCGTGTTTAGCCTTTATAATGAAAAACACACATGTATTGTACTATATGATCTTGTGGCAATTTGCATATGCGCACACATTACTTCGGCGTCTAACCGTCACTATTCGCACCGCCATTAATTAATACCTATTTAATCCTGCATCATATGAATATTTGTATATAATAGATGTTGCCACTGTCAGCCACAGCGGCCCGACAAGATGATGATGTGCATTATTGATGTTTACGGCCGTACGCATCTTCGTCTCTCCGTGCGGCCGTTCGTGCAGAGTTCGTTATATCATACGAACATAGACGTAGCACTGAACAAATGCAACAGAGGTTTTGTGAAGGACATCTCGTTGAAACACGTGAACACGTACAGCCAGCTAACTATGACAGATACATATGCTGTGTATCCGCCACCAACAGCGAGCAGTGGTGCAGCACTCTCTGCACTTGTTCACTCCAGATTTGGCTACGCTGTGCGCTTATATAAATCCAACGAACGGTCCGACGAGAGAGATAGAGAAGAAGAGAGATTAAACGGTCATTTCCGCTATCTTCCAGCGAAACTCCAACCGCAATGAGAACTACTCAGTTCTGCTAACTGCCCTCATACTCCCTATTGGATGCTCTGCGCCCCGCCCAATGTCAAATCTTCAGAGGCTACATTTTCACACAGGCTGTTCTTGAAGGTGGAGATAGCCGTTCGACGTGCGCCCTAACGACGGCCTAACGTTCAAGTCGGACTTGGATTGACTTTAAGCCACTCTCGTCATTTTCAGATCATCGTATTCTATATATTGTGTTTGTGGGTGTGCATTTGATGTCTAAGATATCATCATCTAGTTGCCCTGCCATTTATCACTAAATCTCTTTCTCAGTTCATTTAAACGGTCTCTGGGTGGCTGTGTTTTTGTCGTTTTCTCAGAGCTACGCCTCGATCCCAACCATTGAGAAAGGCGAACCGCCGCAGGAGTACCCACCATTCCTTACTACGTCCGATGTGTGGAGCATGGTGGATTCAGGTGAAGGTCAAAATCATCTTCAAATAATTTAAACGGCGTATTCATATATTGACTAAGCATTGGTCAATTGGATGAGTTCTAAGGACGATATATAAGATTTGAGGCAAACCGGTAAATTGAACTGCAGAAATCATCCAACGACTGAGCCGCCGCACCGCCCACTGGAAGTCGGAACTACGACGTACAGGCCGGAGGTACATTGCAATAACCAATTCGATAATCACCATCGACCCCCATCATGATGAACATGCAATGTGCATTCGATCTAAAAGGCCTGTACATAACATCCTGTATATATACATATATATATATATATATATATATATATATATATGTCTGCCTTCTATGTCTACTGGTGCGCTGTCATCAGTGAAGTGAGATGTAGGGTGAGGTGGTGAGCCGAGAACGCGATTGCCCAGAAGTTGGTTGTAGCCGTGGCGACCACTGCGCTCGAACTTTGCGCTTAATCACTTGGATATGACAGCTGATGCTACTCATTCGAACGCGGCTTGAATATATATATATATATATATAACACAGAAGTCCTATATTTATAGTAACCGTATCGCATGCAACGCTTGAATTTCCACTGAGCAAGGCATCTCTTTCATGCTCTTGTTTCTTAGAAACGATCTCCACATCTGTTAACGTGGTCAGCAACACCTTCTCTGATCGCTCGAATATCTCACCAAGTACTACTACTGTACAACGAATCAATAAATAGATAGAAACACTTCTGTTGCTGTTGCGCTAATTGGCTCAGGTGTAATGCAGAAGAAGCTTGTAATCAATGTTAGGGAGAGGGGGGCCAGAGGTGGCCGATTGTGTGTGACATGGATGATTGTGTCGTCGACATCCTGCTGTCGGCTGACAATTCCCGACAAACATTGTATGTGCACGTCCTGGTATAGCAGACGAGCTGTGCGCGTCCTGGTACAGCAGACGAGCTGTGCGCGAAAAGTATTCAACAGATAGTCGAACTTGGAAGTCAATTCTTAACTCATATATATATATATATCCAGCAATTATATCGATATAATATCTAGTGGAAGCTGGGAGCGGGGAGGGTGACAAACGTGTGGAAGTGGTGCCGTATAGGGAAATAGATATCCTGCAGAGGTCGAGTAACAGTAACGGTCGAGCACAACCTTTGTGTGTAATGTACTCACGCATTTCGAGCACATTTACAAAAGCTAGTCAGTCATGATACGTAGCAGATTGAGCATGTTTAATTGCATTATACACTGGGAACTCGGGCTGGGACAGTGTCGGCGCGCGATGCGAACTACCTGTAGGGGTGCGGCAAAATGTACGGGCACCAATGCCGCCTGCAGTCCGATGATATGATATCCGAACGATCGTGTAGGGCCCGTGCCATCCGGGATAAAGTGAAGGGCTTGCCAACATAAATAACATAACAAAAATGAAAATCACACACCGAATAAGGGTAATGGGGATCGAATCAATGTGCGAGATAACACAGTAATAGTACATGCATTAATATTAAATAATACAGTGACAATTACAACACCCCCTGCACCCACTTCGCATTGTAGTGGCGATTGTACTTGTCACACCTGAGCAAGCCACGTCGATAATACGGAAACGGAAATCATTGTGTACAGATATCGTCTTATAGAACATCGAACGTAGCTGGCCAATTCCGCAAGCGGCACTGAGCATTGCATTGGCTCCAAGCGGCAAGAACCGACTTCGTTCCATGGCTCTACATCGCCGCTATCGAGTTGTTGTCGTGAAACATTAACAAGCACTCAGTACAGCGGCCCCCCGTATTGACCCCATTCTTCCATCGGCGTGCCCGGGGTTGTGGCCAACCTCTTCCCCCATTCTATCTACCCATCTACCAGCCTATCTACCTTCGTTCCGTTGGATCACCACTCTTCTACTCTTCGTCACTCGGGCGGTCTCTCTACTCTGTCTATATGATCTGGTTCAGTTCTCGACGGCCACCGCACTCGGGTGTCAGTCACCTTAGCAGCTGCCTGAGCGCGTCTATGGCAAGTAGACTAGGGAAGGCGATTGGAAATAGGTAGGAATCAGCGGCTAGGAATAGACGCACAGTCACATCAGCAGCAGCAGCAGCAGCAAGGGATGTCGATGACCGGCAGCACACGGGTGCTGCCGGTCCGCCTGCCAGCAGCGGCAATTCATCCAGTGAAGGGGGGGTAGGGGGCTCGGGAGAGGCGAATGTTACCCATTTCAGCTCTTCTACATCGCTCTGGTCGTCCTAATCTAAAATGCACATCCAATATCGCCCCTGTTCCGTTGGCCATACCAGCCGCCACTCAGCTTAGGCCATCCAGCCCCGGCTCGAGCCCACAAACGAGCCCACACCAAACCCAAGATCTCTCTCCCTGCTTTGGTCGACTCCCCCTCCCTCTCTCTCCTTCAGCAGTGAGGCTGCACCAAGCCGACAAACTCGTGCCTGTCCTGGCGTGGCCTACCCTGGCCTCACCCGGCCCGAGCTAATACCATACCAACGAACGTCACCAGCTTCGTACGATGGCGAAACATGCCCAGTTCCCGCTGGTTTTCTCCCCGGCAGAGCGATCTTCCACCGATCCAATCGACGACCTCAATCGCCGAACGGGCTGGGCTTGATGTTGCCTCTCGGACGCTTCCGCGCGTTTCGACGGCCCCTTCGACAAAATGAGCCCTCTGACGGGTCCGCTAGCTCGTTCCTACCACACGTTGCTGTATAGGCACATTTGCCAAGTTCCTATTCGACGAACTACAAGCGATTTAAGTGTGAGCGTTAGAAAAACGCTAGGGAGAAGATTCGTTTAGATTTGATCCCAATGGAAAAGGCGGTAAACGGCGGAGAGCAGGTTGCAAGAGTGCGCCGAATACGTTGGTGATTACATTGGCTTCGCAATTGACGCTCAAGATTTTTAGTGGGTTCAATTCCATGGGTGATTCAGTATTCATTTTTCGATTTAGACAAAACAGAGGTGAAATGCAAATTCTTAGGTTTTGTGAGCTACTTTGGATTGGTTGTCTCCCTGTCTACCAAGGATATAGGTATATATAATTCCACCGTACGCAGGGTCCATACGCAACATTTATATTAAATCAGTTCATCTTCATGCTAGTCCCTATACATGAAAACTGTTGGACAGGCCCCTGGAACATATTGCAACGATTTTGACTTCAAAGCAAACGATTCATTCGTACATAGCAGCTAATTAATATAGCTACACCGTGGTCTGTCTTGCGGCAACAGATGACAACCGATCTTTAAGTCTAGTGCTTCTACATACACAGATATATTCTTATTATTATTATTATTATTAATAAATGAACATTTCTCCCTCCTCGACGGACGACGACGAAAAAGCGCATTTGCTAGTGCTTGTATCCTGTAGAACAAATCGTGTTTGCTTCGGACTTTACTCTATCTATTGATGCACCCGTTCACCTTGTATTGTCATATGATAACGCAACCACAATCAATTATATATGACGCCGTTCGTGTCGCTCCGTACCTCCATACATGTCCCAGAGTCCCTCTAGAGAAATGGACATGCCAAGCTGACAGTTGTCATACTATATTTCAGTTGGTAGTCTACGCAGCTACTTGGCAGCGCGACACGGGATTTGGCAGCCGTCACTGACCGCATCTGTCGTCTTTTGGTCACTTGCTTGATTGGAAGCTCGTTAATGCATCCCCCCCACCCACCCCCCCCCCCCCCCAACCCCCGATTGCGTGTGTATCTTTACGCGTCCGCTTGGCGTGCTTACGTCAGACACCAGCAACGCACACGTTTGTCGCGTCACTCAGACGTGAGTCCACATCGCATTGGCATGAATACCATATAACAATGAGCGTGGAAAAGCTGCCCGTCGACGGGGCTGATCACGGGACGTCTCTGAGTGCAACGCGAAGGGCAAGGAGGATGATCGTGGTACGAAATGAACGTTAGCCGATCCGCCCCCGTGAGGTGATTTCGTCACCCCGCTGCTTGCCACTGATAACGATGACGATGATGATGATACTGTCTGCTGGCGAGTCCGTTCGTTGCTTCGTCCCGTCTGTGTGGGTTTTCAGTGGCCAGATCGTCCTTACCCAGTGACTCCGGTGATTTCACCCCCGTCACGAGCGTGCCGCATAACATTGACAAGCGCAGCAGAGCATTGCTTTACGGCACTCCCCGCATGCGTTGCTTTCTCGTTTCCTATATAGGAGGTAAGGGCCTATGAGAGGGGCAGCAAAATACTCAGCTGCTCGATGACATGATGACGTTGTCTTATTCCTGACTCGCTTGTTTGCCATTGTCGCCCGCCTCTGGCGATTCTGTGAGCATCTCTATAGAGCAGCAGCAGCAGCAGAATCGTTCTATATGCCTCGATGTGCACACGCATCTCCGGCTCATTCGCTGAAACTATTTGCGAGTATCTGTGTGTATATATGTCTACGACGACAACAACCACAACAACAACCACAACAACAACAACCACAACAACAACAACCACGACAACAACAACAACAACATTGAATAGCGACGCCACTGGCGTGAAAGGCAGTCGCAATCGACAGACCGACCGACCGACGTTGATGCAACAGCAGTAGCAGCGATAGAAGTTGCCAGTCAGCAGACGTCGGTTGGCGGTTGGTTCAATGATGCTACACCGCTCTATCAGGCGTCTCAGGGCCATCGACTGACGTCATTCTCTTCTTCTTCTTCTTGACGGACGGCTGCTCGCCTCGTTCGTTTTGTGCTGCTGTCACCGACGTCAGTTGTTGTTGCTGTTGTTGTTGGCGGTGCCAAAGGCAGTAGTAGTGGTGGCGGCGGCGGTGGCGCTGTTCGGGTTCCTTCGGGTGCCACGGTGCGGCGCTAGCTCCGCTCCGGTCCGCTCCCGTTCTTGTCGTCTGTGTGTGTGTGTGTACTGTTTCTTGCTCGTTACCGCAAGTTGCAGCACAATCAGCCTCCGTTGCGTTGCTCTAAGCTGCTGCCACCATCACCACCGTCGACTTGAAGCGACGGTGGCAGCGGCAGCGGCAACTCAATAGAACAGGAGGCGATGGCGGTGGTTCGCGGTGTGCCATAGCCATCGTTCTTGTCGTCGTCGTCATCGTCGTTGTGATTGTTGTTGTTGTCGTCGCTGTTGTTGTCGTCGTCCCTCCTGGTTCTATTTTTGGAGCGCCCGCCCTTTCCCTCCGCCGCCGGCAGCAGCAGCAGCTGGCGCCAGCCACTCACTTACTAACTCGCTCGCTCGCTCACACACACACAGACAGACAGACCCACAGACCGACAGACCAACCGACCGACAGACAGACATGGTCATCCACAGAGTGAGAGAGATATGCAGCAGGGCTGGCTGCTTGTTCAGTGACACAGACACAAACAGCCAGAGACCCATCCTTCTATCTATCTCGATATATAGTGGTAGACACTGCAGCGTAGCAGGCTGCTGCTGCTGCTGCATACCAAGCACTGACATCGAGTTGAACTGAGACAGATAGAGAAATATACAGACACACACACATGCACATAGAGACACAAATGGACAGACACATGCCCCGACAAACTGTCCGATACAAACCTATCTACATATAGTAATAATACTGCTCACTGAGTTATCGAGCTATGATACCGATGGTAACGTTGGCGGCCCTGCAGGCGCTCCTTTAGCATCCATCTATTATATATATATATATATATATATATATATATATATATATATATATATATATATATATATATATATATATATATAATATATATATATATATTATATATATATATATGTATATAATATATATAGAGATAGAGAGAGAGAGATAGAGTAAATAAATACTATAATAGAGAATAGATAATCGTCGTCGTCGGTACGAAGAAGGAAACAACCAATCGAGCAAAAGTCATCCTAAGCCATTGGAGCAGCACCAACGGTACCAAGGCAACAAAAGTTGTCCATGTGTCTGTGCGTGTCTGTGTGTGTGTTTGTGTATGTCTGTATGTGTGGCTTAAATGGCTCCCGATGTAGCACGACAGTCAAAGTGCGTGCGTTTGGCAGCAGCCGCAGCAGCAGTAGCTATCGCCAGCCAGCCAGCCAGCCAACCGACCGACCGACCGAGCGACCGTCCCTGTGTTCAAAGTGCACCCATCCACCCAGCTACAGAGCAGCAGCAGCAGCAGCAGAACGCCCAGTGCTCGGCTGCTGCTGCTGCTGCTGCTGCCATCACCATCAATAGACAAACAGACAGATAGACGGCAAAAGATTCGCTGTGTTCGTCGTCGCTGTTGTTGTTGTTGTTGTTTTGTTGTTGTTGTCGTCGGTTGCTCTGTCTCTCTCTCTCTCGGCCAGGGCTTCATTCGGCTCGTGGCCCTGCTCGTTCAAGCAGATTCTCCTCATGAACATAATTTATCCCGTCGCCGCCGAGCGGAAAGCCGGGCAAAGTCACGGCGCCGATGGAGGAAGCGATCGACGATGTGAAGAGTCGAACATGTGAACACACAGCAGCAGCAACAGCAGCAACAGTGGCCGCAGCAGCCACCAGCAGCAGCACACAGTCCTCGCTCACTCAGTGTAACGGTGGTGGTGGTGGCGGCGGTAGCAGCAGCAGTAGACCGTCGCTTTTTAGTCGTCGCTGTAGTGAACGCTGTGGTAGTGAGAGAGATCTCCATCGAATTGTAGGACTGACGCTTCGGCCAGGGGGCGCTGCGTCGAGTCCGTGGCCACGAGTTGTTTGCCAGTTGCTGAAAAGCGAATGGGCCCCCGACTGTTTAGCTGGCTGGGCCCAGCCAGCCAGCCAGCTTAGACACCCACCACCATCAGAAGCTACGGTGGCAGGAGCCGCCATCAGCAGCAGTAAAGACGAGACGAGCGGGTCGACCGACTGAATCGACCGACTGACCGGTCGCTTCACAATGGGAGGGATGTAATGAGAGACCGCTGCCGCCGCTACCGCCAACATCATCCATCCATCCATCTACCCATTGAGCAGAATCCCGAGTCATGATCATGGAGGTTGGGGTAGAGGCTGCTGTTGTGGGGAGCGGCTGATTAGGTTGGTTGGTCGGTCGGTCGGTCCTGCTGCGGGTCGGATGTGGGTTGGTCGTTGCTGGGTCGAGCCCAGACGACTCAAGGAGAAGCGTTGTTTCACGGTGAGAACTCCTGGCGGTGGCGGTGGTGGTGCTGCTGCTGCTGCTGCTGCAGCGGCGGCGGCGACTACAGCAGCAGCAGTAGTAGGTAGGGCGTTTCGGGAAATTTCGTTTGAATATTCGGCTCCGCGAAGGCAAGCAGCGCCGATGGCTCAGTAACGCCTTGGGAGTGCTCGCCTCGTGCTGGCCATGATGATGATGATGACAATGTGTGACGCTCTAATAATAATGTGATGAGGAAGCTTTGTCTTCGATCGGAATACCGAACGAGCGGTAGTATTTGAAGATAGATATATCGCAGAGCCAAATTATTTGCATATATATATATATAATATTTTGCATCGAACCATCGGAACATAATCAGATGCAAGTCCAATAAGGGCAACGAAATTGACATTTTGTGCGGATGAATGTAGCTGATTTAATGAGCCATTAAATCGGCATTTCAACATCGAAATGTATGAACAATCATGCTTCAATCTTCAAGACAAGCATGTGATCACTATTGACAATTCATGTACTGCTAGCGATATTGATTACATAGTTTGTGCAGGTTCGTCATGAGGAAGCTTTTCCATGGAACTTTGGAGAGGGCTGATACTTGCCGCTTTCCCGAACTAGGAAAGATTTCGCCATCTAGTTTTTCCCCAAACGTAAAATTGCGAATCCAGCATTCGGCAATAGTAGGCCTTGTTACGTGTTTGTTGCATGTCCACGAAGTTTGTAAGTCAGGAGAGAGAGAGAGGGAGAGAGATGGCATAAGAGGTATACATAGCTATTTAGTCCAGTCTAGTATTAGCGGACAGATGGCTGTTACTCATAGCCGACATCTTTGAGGTATCCGTGACTGCAACACAAATCAAATTAATCGGATTATCCTTGTTGATCATGTGTATACATATACGATACGTGGAGGCACAGAGATACTCGGGGCGACAGAACCGACATAGAGGAACACTGACCCGCTGTCTCTCTCCCTCTCTCTGTGGCTCTCTCTGCGTTCTAATTAGCTCTAATTAACCCAATTAGACGGAGGCCACATTAGGAAAGGCCCACGGGCGAGTCGGTGGACTTGCCGATTTGATAACACGAGCTACCCGCCCTGTATGTGACCCCGCCGAAAACTCCGCTGTCGTTCAGCTAGGCTGAAATGAAATCATTGGTCGAGGTCCGAGACATGGACTTGTACCTTAATGAATTCCTGGCGGCATAAATGCGCTTATTTCGATGTTGTTATTATATTGAAGCAAATAGCTAACCAGAACTATTGAAAAATGGGCTTGGCCAGCTCTCACGTAGTTCAGACGTGCAGAATTCACCTTCAACGGGCAGGTAGACGCCACTTTCGATCGTGAACGAACCTCTGACGGATTGGCATAATTGTTAGATTAACGGCATAGTCGAGCCGCCGCAATGCCGGAATCAGTTGTACCGTGGACGTTAAATGTTAAAGGCTGTGGATCAGCCCGAAAAATTGATTGATCTTTGTCGAGCTCCCGGGTGGCAGATAGTGGTGCTGTTGATCCGTGTGCGCTTACCTTACAATCGGAGGAGTGCAACATGTAGGTGCTCACATGAATTCGATCCCCACCGGTGCACATTGGGGTTCAAACATGGAGGTGCGGGGGTCCGTCGCTTGGAAACGCAAGAACGGAAGCAGTCGTTGTCCCATGGACTGAGTTAAGTGTTTAAATGCTGAGAGGAGTCAGCGCCGGAAACTTTTTTTGCTTTTTTTTAGATCGACGGTAGATTTCTATCATGGAATGCATATCATCGATTTTATCATGGAATAGACATCAGCATCATTATATGAGATCAAACGATCACTATCGTATGAGATGCGATATATGATGTGGATGCATGGTACGTTTGTACGGCAAGCAGTTCTGCAGAAATGCAGAGTTCTTCATGGTCATATATGAAACATTCGAATGCCAATATCACAGTTGTATTTATACAAATGTTTAGGCATAAATTTCTCTTTTTTTTTGCTGTCTTCTTCTGGTGTCTTCTTCGCCCAAGCTGGTTTGAGAAATCGAATAATTGACATTGATTAATTAATCTAGTTGATGTTGCATAGGTGATCTATAGAATTTTCGCTGACCTCTATTGTGTCGTGGCCGAACCATGGTATTACGCGGGGACGGCCGATTGAAGGTCGATACTCAACAACATGTTGAAACCGAAGCGGTTAGGTGATACGCTCAATGATAAGGTTGGTTTCAATCTTAACTATATCATTTTGTGAAAAATAAAAATCGAACAAACTCGGCCACTCTTCTTCTCGAACAGCGGGCTAGTAGAGCAGAACATTAGTAGTCATTCATTTGATGTCGGCTTCCGGAACTTGAACTGTTCAATCACCTCACAGAATTCCTGAACCTTCTCCACTCTGGCTTGCTCAGCTATGCTCAGTTGCCTGACCAGTTCATTGCGAGCTGTGAATAACAGCATTCACTAGTGGTAACGCCAGCAGGGACTTCCTCAGGTTCGAATCCCATTGCATGACATATAAGAGAACTTAAACATTCTATGCAGTTTTAGTAAATCAAGATAGCCTTTATATTACCTTACGACGGTCGATACACGCCCCCCCCCCAGAAATCAATTCGGAAATAGTTTAGCATCACTAATACACAATGCGTCTGTCAGTCCCGAGAAAAACGTCTCGCGAACTCGCCAAACGATTCTGCCACCGACCAGGTTAGATATTGACGCGTTTTTGTGGACCACTTCGCCGCTGTGGAAATCACTCCGTCGGCTGTTCCCGCTCGCAAGGGTAGTTACCTATGAATGTCGAGGATTGCATTTCCAGGAGAGCAGAGCGACTTGATCAGTTAGTGTGCACAGGGACAGTAACCATGTGGGACAAACTCTCTCGAAGAGACCTATTGTCGCCGGGACGTCTTTCCGATCTTCAGCCGATCCAACACTAACAAGATGGGACGATCTGCAGATCGAACGTCTCAGAGGAAGGCGCCGGGAGACGCTCGCTCCCAGGACGAAACGGTGACCGTGTTCCGTGTAGCGTGCGACCGCCTCGAAAGTGGGAGTATTGGAAGGTTCCACAGCGGACGAGTGGACCCTTATCTTGACCTGACACCCAACTCTAGACGCGATGATCAACAGAAACTCGAGTACCGCTATGTATTATACCATCCTACAGCGGATGTTTTTTGTCTCGCTCTGTCGCACAGAGGCGCTAAAAGCAAGTTCTGCATCTCGCCAAGATGTCGAAGATGGGTTGAGCAAGGGATGTGCTTTCACCCTTGTGACGCTCGTCGACATCCAGGTCTAAAAAGCTCGATGAGGTGACGCCGCGCCCAGGAGTCCAGTCCCGGATGAAAATACAAGTTCATTTCAAGGCTGATTACAAGGCTGTTTCACAATTTGGAGACACCCACTCGACTATGGAGGACTGCTCGCTATCGGGCGGCTAGCTTAGTTATATTGGACGGTCGAAGTTCTTCGACGGGTCCGTCTCTCTGTACTCGGGAACGACTCCAAACCATATCAGGCTGACTCGCAGCCAACATTTAACGTCCGCGGAACTGCATTAAGCAAATTGGCTGTGGGTCAGTATGGAAAATTCATTTCAAAAGAAAATTTCGAACTGCTGCTTCCATCATTGCTTCATAGGACGGATCCGCCGCTTCCAGCCGTACGACCTGCTGACATCGCGAGAACTAAAGCCTTGTGGAAAACTACTTGTTCGATTAATAAACTCTTATATCTGAGTATTTGTACAGAAGCCACTTTTGACCGCGTTCCTACCATGAACGATGGGATAAAGTTAAAGGTCACCACATAAATAATAGTATGCTGTATCGTTCGAGGCATCTCCTGGCTGGGAATCTCGTCGCACGACAGTGGATAGTCAAGTACGGTGGCGCAGTGTGCGACTTGCAAATCGGAGGAGACGCGTAGGTGCGCGGGTTCGGTCCCCGCCCCGCTACACTTCCGCATTTAAAGGGGCTTATCCGTCGTATGAAGCAATGACGAAAGCAATTGTACCGTAGACATTTGACGTGGTGGTGCGGTCGTGCTCGCCAAACTCGCAATTGGAGGAGAGACACGGTAGCTGCTGCACACACGGATTCGATTCCCGCCATTCGCCATTTGCATTTGAAGGGATCCATACTACAAAGCAATGCGAAGGCAGTCGTACCTGGGGACGTTTAAGGAGGGCGCCAGCCTGGAAAATTTCGCTAAGGATATCCCTACAACGAGTTCGAGCCCGAAATCAAGAAAATGTCAAGAAATCCGACAAGGTCAAGGTTAAATGTTCGCAGTCAAAATCTCGGCTCGGGTCGCTACAGCCGACTTCGTGATTCCGACGAGTTGAGATTCGTCCTACCGATGAGAGTGTTTAAAGGATAGCTACGAGGAAAGAAGAGAATAAGCAAAGGTGGTTGCCCAGACAGGTGCTCCTCATAGTAATACCTAAAAAGGTTAAGAGCTGAGGCCTGTCACATAGGGGAACATCTGAGGGTCAGCTCGAAAAACAATTATTATGCCACAGTGGCAGCGTTCGTGATAAATTTCGGCACGTCAGAAGGAAGTAGAGAAACGGGTCAGGCTGTTGGTATCATCGCTTTACTCCAAAAATAGATGATAATTGTATATCGAAGAGAATCGGTCTATTGGTAGCCACCGAGATGTGACTCTGGTATTCGCATTTTGCTCCAAGTGAGTGTGTGGGTTCAGGCTGGGCGGACTGCTGTGAGCTAGTTCCCCGCGATTTGTCGAGGCCGGTGGCTCGGTGATGCATTCGTGTGCGCCTTGCAATCGGAGGAGACGCGTAGGTGGGCGGGTTCGATCCCCGCCGCGGCACATTTGCATTTAAACGGGGTTATCCGGCTTATGAAGTCTTACGCCAAAACCAGATGAACGTTGCTTCATACGGCAGACCCGTAAATGCCGTAGACGTTAAAGGCTGAGAGTCAGCCAAACATTCACTCTTTAAACTGCGATATTGTTTCGATGGTTGAAGTAGCCAATACTTGAGAATTGCGGTTCTTCTAAGCCTGAATGCAGAGATACGTCCATGGTCAGGCCGATTATGGAAATGCGAAAGGCCTTCTAAGAGCATTTTACACCTAAATACGCTAAATGACAAGTATGAAATTTCTGAAAGTATTTCACAGACACACACACACACACAGGTACATACACAACGATATTGTGAAAAGCTTGAAGATTATTATTATTATTGAGCTTCCAGCTAGCTGTCACGTGACAGTGGTCGTCCAAGCTGAGCTGTCGGATTGTAAAAAGACGTCAAAAAAAGACACCCGATGCTAGAGTCAGATCCGTAAAACCTCCCCTAATGATTGCCTTGATCTTCGCACCTGCAAAGACCTTCTAATAGCGATGAACAGGTATGTCAAGGTTAACTATCTTGATAACCGAGTTTCATATCTGTAACGCATAACAGGTCAACATTGTTTTTCTATGCAATACTTTGACTAGTGAGATGGACACCGCGATGATACATCGCCTAACCATTCGGGTGGGATCGACAATCCAAAGGCTGATGATAATCTCCACCTCTTCGTTTCCTAAAAATTGTTCTCTATCCCGTTAGGCAAGGTGGTGAAGGATGTCAGCATGCACGTTCTGCATAGCCTCTCTCTCTGTAGGTGTCCACGTTTGTGTCTGTGTGTATTATGCATGAACACTTTTTAATTAATTGGCCCACAATCCATTCCATCGGCCCCCTATTTCGGCAGCAGCCATCTGAGTTTACCTCTCTCGAAATGCATAAATAAAACGTTTGAGTTACGCGCTTTTGGAAATCACCACCATCTTTGTTTCAACAGCTTCGATATGATAAGGACAAATGTGGACATCCCCTTTATCCTCTTTGATCGTGATCACGTATATATATATGTATATACGCACATTTTACGTATTTATTTGATCAAAATCGCTGTTCCGTGTTGTTTGTCGTTACTTTTCTTATTGTTAATATGATTAAAATTATTCACTTGGATCGCGCGGCCATCAGTGCTATATACATATGCTGCTCCGTGAAACCGCCCCTTCAAACAACGATAATCATAGCCGAATTCTCATTTGGTCCACACTGTGACGACGCCAGCAATAGCCGCCCCAAACGAGTGATGTGTGTATATATACCCAGTGAACTATACGAAACGATGTGTGTGTGTGTGTGCAACACCAGCGCCACCTGGCTGATGATAACAGTAACAATCACTATGGGCAACTTTATTTATTAAAGGGCTCGGTCCATCTTATCCTGCTCAGCATAGAGCGGTAGCAGCATACACACGATAGAAGAACATTGGGTGAGCTGCACCACCACCACCACTATCATCATCATCATCAGCAGCAGCAGCAGCAGCCACCCGTCGCTTCGGGTGAGCTTCGGGTTGTAAGCTGCTGGCGGCGGCGGTTCCTCCTCGACGGCTGCTGCTGCTTCAACGATCGCTGATGTTGGACAGGAGTGCGAAGAGGGAAGCAGACCGGGGTCGTTCGTTCGTTCGGTCGGTCGGGCTGATACTCAACAGACGACAGCAGACAGCAGCAGACCCTCACACAGGCACACACAAACACACATCGAGCGATAGATCGACTCAGGAGGCGAAAGAAGCTCTACACAGACACGAAGGAAACACACAAAACTACTGATGACGCTCGAGTCAAGAACAGTGGCTGTAGTTGTTGTAGTAGTAGTAGTAGAAGAGAGTAGTCGAATATGAGCACAGCAGCGGCAACACCACCACCATCATCATCATCAGTAGTCGTCGTCTTCGTTGTTGTTATTGTCGTTGTTGTTGTTGTTATTGTCGTTGTCGCTGTTGTTGTTATTGTTGTTGTTGTTGTTGTTGTCGTCGTTCTTCTTCTTCTTCTCCGTCATCATCTGCGTTGCTCCACGTTCTCGGCTCTATCGAGCGAACGGCAACGACAACATATGAAGATGGACGTCGCCATCTTCTTCGTTGTCGTCTTCGCCATCTTCCTTTTCTTCTTCTTCTTCGTCTTCTTCATGATTTTGACGAGCCATAAGCGACTACGCCCGACTCTGGCCGACTGACACCGCCTCGTCCATTCACCGCCGTCCGTCCGATGTCCGTCGCTACGAAAAAGCTGAACGTCAGGATGCCGAGGTCGACGACGACGACGACGACGACAACGAAGCCGATGGAAATGACGAAGACGCATCTCTACATCGTTGGATGGATCAACAGCGAAGATCAACAACGGAACGGCGCCATCAAACAACATCGCCACCGCCAC
The DNA here is from genome assembly GCA_019614645.1 of Stratiolaelaps scimitus. Classification (NCBI taxonomy): domain Eukaryota; kingdom Metazoa; phylum Arthropoda; class Arachnida; order Mesostigmata; family Laelapidae; genus Stratiolaelaps; species Stratiolaelaps scimitus. The sequence continues at coordinate 219,276 of JABWDB010000031.1, read as the reverse complement.
CGGCACGACCGACAGACAGACAGATACCCGACGACGACGACGATAGCGCCATCCAAGAACTAGACGGAACACATGAGCAGATACAGATAGTAACCAACCAGGACCATGATAAGCTGCTGCTGCTGCTGCAGCAGCATGACCACGACCACAAGAGCTCATCCGTTGACAACAACGATGGTAACGCGATGCTAAGCTGCTGCTGCTGGTGCTGCCTCCGACAGCAATTAAGCAGTGCTCTCTATGTCGGAAGGCCGAAAACGGCAACAACAACAACGACGACGATGACGCAGATTCGATCTCTGATTGTAAACTTCTTGATCTGACGATTCAACTTAATGCGAGTCGTCGAGCTGTTCTGCAAATTCGTGTTGCAGACTTCTTTGTCACTTCGTTGTCTCGTCTCTCTTCGAAGCCCATCATCGTCATCACCATCGTTCTTGACGCAACAACTTCTTCAGCGACTTTTATTCGATTGAACGATGCCGCCGTCAACGACGTCTGCCGGCCGGCCGGCCGGCAACCACAACCAATAAACCAACGCGAAGCAATCAACCGAACAGCGACTTTATTTCTTTTTCACATTTCCGTCTGTCGTCGTCAGCATTTCGTGAAAACAACAACAATAACAACAACAACAACGCAACGAGCGAGAATCTCATCGTCGTGGTGCACATATTTTTTGTTGCGATTTTTCTATTTCGATTCAGTGTGATAGATGCATATATAGAACGTTATCTTCACTGGGGAATATGATCGGTGCGAATAAAAATATATAGACATGTATAGGCAGTGATTTCGTGGCTGTGTGTGTATCAACCGGCGTGTCACGATCTAATATTAGATGTGTATATATATATATATATTCGTTCATGGCGTTAAAAATTTGATGAATGCGAAAATCATTTTAATACATTGTACAACAACTGTGAGTCGAGATATTTGGCCTCGTCTGTGTGAGGTCGATGCTAATTATGTTCTCATTACTGTCCCTTGCTGTTTATTTTTCGATCTCGATGTCTGCTAAATTTCGACAGTCGATCATATTCACGAATACGATTTCTATATAATATATTTTTTAAATCATATACATATATATATATGTATCCACGCACACGTTGAAATTGTGGAGATAATCGAATGTTCGTCGTTGTAGCGGTGATGGTGGAGTTGTTGTTATTCCCGCTGCCACAGCCACTGCTGTGGCTGCTGCTGCTGGCAAGAGACTACGAACGGAGCGACGAGAGCGAAGAGAATAACAGGAAAATGATCACAGTGCGCGCGGGGGGTGGGGTGATGGTAGGTGGTGCTGGTGGGGGTGCAGTTGGGTTGTTTTGTCAGATAGACGTCAGCGAGCGAGTGGCGGCGAATAGAACGAAGAAGGTAGAGCGGAGCAGCAGCCGTCGTCGTCGTCGCTACTACACTGAGCCCGAGGCCCCAACAGCCACCACCACCAGCAACAACAACAACAGCAGCAGCAAACTCACTCACAGGGAGAGAGAGAGAGAGAGAGAGAAAGCACGAAGCGAACGGTTATAGCTGTAGCAGACAGACAGCTAGGCAGCAATGGTACAGTGACGATGATGATGATCTTGGATGGGTGGTGGTGGTGGTGGTGGTGGCAGTAGTAGCGGCGGAGAGCCAAAGTGCGCGAGAGGGAGAGGGGAAGATAGAGGGAGAGAGAGAGAGAGAGAAAAGGAGAGCTCAGCTGCCATCACCGTCCGTCTGTCTGTCCGTTCGCCGACTGCTGCTGCTGCGGCGGCTGCACAACTACCAGGACACCACGAATGGCTCTTACTCTGCTCATGATGATGATGGTGTGTGCTGCTGATAGGCGGCTCTGTCTGTTCGTTCGTCGTCCATCGGTAATGGTAGTGGTAGTAGTAGTAGTAGTAGTGATGATGCTAATGATGATGATGATGATGATGACATCACACACGGACACGGACAAACGTTTTGTTGTGTTGTCCCTCAATGCGATGGCTGTCTGTCCGTCCGTCTGTCAGTCCATCTGCCCGTCTGTTTGTTTGTCCAATGTCTGCTGCCGTCAATTTTTTCGTGATGTTGCTGGCTGTTGCTGTTGCTTAGTCGTGGCATAGATTGGTTGCGTTGATGTTCTATAATACTATGGCGTTCACTGGATAGATGATGCTGATGGCCATGTTGCTTATGATGATGATGATGATGTTAATGCTGTGAGAGTTGCGCGAGCCTTAGCAGCAGCAGCAGCAGCAGCAAGGGTCGACGTGCACGCGAATACTCTCATACGTTCAGAGATACAGAGAGCGAGAGCGAGAGAGAGAGACCCCGATGGTCGGTCTCTCTTTCTCTGGTCTGATCGTCATGTGTTGTTGTTGTTGTGTTAGTGTCGGTAGTGAAATGGTAAAGCCATGGCAGAGAGGACAGCTGCTGCTATTGCTGCATTGGCAGGACACGGCGTCTGCTACTGCTGCTGCTGCTGCTGTTATTGTTGTAGCGGGTTGGTTGTAGTAGTAGTAGTGAGTAGTGTGGTGGTGGTCAGGAAGGAAGGAAGCAAGCAAGACAGACAGACCGACAGACGGACAAGAGATGAATGTTCATATTGGCGGCGGCAGTGGCGGCTGCGAAAACAACGACGACGACAACAACAACAACAACAACGGCAGAACATTCAACGCCGCTCCGCGCTCTCTCAGTTGTCTGTCGCTGCCTGCCACTGTTTCGTAGAGTGTGCAGCAGTCGCACGAGAGGGTGAACCGAAAGACGCTGTTATTAGTATTATTATTATTATCATCATATATCTTGGAAGAATGGCAGTTAGCGTACAAATCGACGATGCTCGACTGTTTCTCAGAGGAAGCAGCGAGCGGCCAAACGACCGACTTGAGCAGTGGCCCTAGCAGAGTCAAACAGGGCGGCAATAGCTGTGGCCGGCCTAGGCTTATATATCCTGTCGTGTTGAGTTAGATTCGCCTGAGTCGAGTCGAGCCGATTCGAAGAGGGTGGAGTGGCTGACAACGAACGTGAGCGCCGCCAGGAATTCGACAAGATTGCGAGGAATGCCCGATATTCGAGGCACTGCTAAGGCGGGCGATGGATGGAGATGGCGAGAGAAATCGAGAGAGACAGAGAGAGAGAGAGGAATTGTCTATCGTAGAGCAACACAATGACGACGCCACCACCACAGCATTGGTTAGATCGGTGCCAACAGGAAGCTGCAGCAACAACGATCACCTGTTGTTGCTGTTTTGTTGTTGCTGTTGCTGTTTTGTTGTTGCTGTTGCTGTTTTGTTGTTGCTGTTGCTGTTGTTATGATAATGACAACGCGGGACGGGGATGGCATCGAATTGGCAACAGCGCTGTCCGGGCGGCCGGCCGGCCGTTCCGTCCATTGGTTCGTTAAATGCGTTGGACGCGCGGCGACGAATAAGCGCTGAGGGAATGAACACCAACATGAAAGTAAACGAACACGAACGAGCAAAAATGACGACAACTCGCCACAAGTCGGCATATGCTGAGAACGTAATGAATCACGTTCGAGATAGCGGATGGTTCAAGTGCTTAAAGGATCACTCGCTTGTCAATTCGGGTAGATTCGAAATGAAATGTGGTGATTTTTTTCGAAACAAGCCAATCATTAACGGAAACGGACAGATCGACCAACGAATGAATTCAACATGGCTATCTAACCAGCGGCGCTGATTAAATCGCTGGATGAATCGCGTGCTGGTTATTGTTGTTGTTGGTGGTTGTTGTTGATGATTAGGGCAAACAGCCTGGGGCACACAGAGGTAGGGAGAATCGTTTACAATATAATTCGATGAATCGACATATACGCAAATAGAGCCTCAGTTCGTCTTTGTTGTGTTTCATGCACACGTTTTGCATTGAATTACAGCTTGCTACCCTAGCATGGTAGCGACGTGGGAAAAAGGTAGATATTTCCTGTTAATATATATTTTCTAAGTTGCGAATAATTATTCTGAGACATATATCTCGCGTAAGGGCAAGCAGGCAAGCACAATGCGGCTTTTTTTTGCTAAATTCGTTCGGTCTAACGACTAGCGAGGGTCGTTGACAGTTCAATATGTTACATATAATTCCCAATTAACCGGTACTGCTAAATGGGAATAATGTTGTCACAGAAGAATCAAGCAATGGTACGGTGTGGGCCAGTGCGGTGAAATTCACCTGGATATTATTATTATACATATTGTTGTATGATGATAATATGGTGGTCAGCCGTGGGGAATAAGCCCGGTAAAGGTAAAGGTAAAGGTTTATTGGTTTATTGAAGGAGCTGCAATTTTGAATCAGAGCATTTCATCGTTATACGTCGATTTTCAACAAACTCTGCCGAATCCCACTCGTGACCCGTTACAACCACACACACACACACACACACATGCACGTGTCACATTGTATGGCGGCGGCGGCGGTATATGGGACATACAATATAACGTTGCCACTTAGCTGTAGTGGGTCAGTATTCGACAGGCCGAACGCAAAGCAGCACGTAGAGCGAACGCGGACTGTACGTGTCTGTGTGCGTGGATTGAGCCGTGATTGACTCCACTGAAAGTATGAGATGAATTTAATTTCGGTTAACTCAACAATTAGCTACATAAAATTGAATTGTCGATTTATCGCTCCAGCTCGGTGTGTATTGTGAAGCTGTCTCCATCAGCACATTCGTATCCTAATACAACATTTCCTATAGATTCCTGCTGTTCTATAATATCGTTTTCGTGATGAGATTTATTTTCAGCAAATTTCTTCCATTGAGAACAGCCATTGTTGACAGCCATTGAAGTGCTGTACAGTTCCGCCGCATTATCCATCGTACCTGTGCGGTAGGCGTTAGTTCTACAAACAGTCGTTCGATGATTCACACCCCGAATTTAATAATGTATAATTCCTCTCTTACTGTTCCGCAACGGCCACAGCCACTGCGAGACGCGCTGTGGATGGGTAAACGCGGGTGGCCGAGGTCGTACATCAAGATTTACATCTTATGCATAATAATAATAAATCGATTTTGATATTTAAAACTCAAATATTATACACATATATATATATATATATATATATGGATCACTGCAACGTCAATCAAAGGGCTCAACGCGATACTCGATCGTATAGCGATCAATCACAGAATAGCGGCACACGTTAATGATATCAGCTGACAGCAGAAGCAGCAGAAGTGGTATCCATTTGTCGATCCGTTCAATGTGTACCGCTTTTCAGCGTTATCTTCTTCTTCATCATGTCCCTCTTCACCGGCCCTGAGTGACTATGACAGTTGAAACGTGAGTGTTCATCCAGCTGGCGGTGGTTTCTCTCTGTACAATCTCATTCGCCACAGTATCATGTATGTTCATATGTATCAATCTATGCTGTCCATGTGCGTATGCAAGCGCCATATCAACATTGTTGTCGCGTGTAGGTCAACTATGACAGCGTTGGGTGTCGACTATGATATTATGGCTGCCTATCCAGAATTATCTGTATTATAGGTGTTAAGGGACTGGTGGCCGTAACAGCAGCAGCAGCAGCAGTACCTGCCTTAAGTAGTTCGCGGTGTATACGCGTGTATGTATATCAGTTGGTTCGTGTGTCTTGGTAGCTCGTTCCTGTCATTATTATTATTATTATACTAATTAATGGTGATCGTGGCTGTACCTCGAAAACAATGAAGAGACAAACAGGCGTGATGGTGGGTAACTAGGTAAAAAGTGGCGATGGTCAACGTAACAGACACAAACCAAGGCTCTCCTGCCATGCAAACCATGCTGAGGGTCAGCTGAGAGAATAAAAAGACGGACACTGCGACGGCAGCAGCAGCAGCAGATATACCAACAATACAAAAGATACTACAACAACAACAACAACAAACACCGGTACCTTCTTTATTTATCTATTCTATTCTATCTAAAATTGCAGCTTCTTTAATAAACCAATAAAGCTTTACCTTTACATCGATCAATCTGTCTGTTTATTCATGAGATCTGTCCTTCTGATCGCTGCTTTTCATTTGAATCATAGATAAGTATATATATATATATATTATATGTATCTACTGCCGGTGGATCGGCCGTCCGACTTGATCGACGGGCGCGTCGGCGCGTCCATTCCGCCAAGAGCCGCCAAGCGAAGAGAAGCGAAACTATTCCGTACATTCTGCGGTGGATACTACCACCGTCAGCATTTAGCACTCATCAGTCGCGCCTCGATCCGCCGTTATGCTACCACTACTACTACTGTTGGTGTTTATCACCACAACCACCATCACACAACGACGATTAGTACAACAATGAAGAACAACAACAACAAGAGCTACAATTGATCGGGCAATGATGGTAACTATCATCACACCGCATCACCAACGGCGGCGGCGGCGCTGCTGGAGGCGGCACCATCGCGAAACAAAAGCGTCGTCACTTATGACGATGATGATAATTATAATGATGATGATGGTGATGATTATGATGCGCCAAACGGCGGCGGTGGTAAAAGCGATAGCGTGGTTGCGGTGGTGGTGATTATATGTATTAATCATGATAGAAGGAAAAACAAACAGATAATTGCACGAGTGGGGACTACGGTGATAATTAGTGATAATAATGAACTTCTTGTCCTCCTCCTCCTCCTCACCACTGCTAATAAAACTATAGATAAACTCCTACAAACACAAGCTAATTATGTTGTTGTTGTTGCTGCTGCTGCGTAATCGTCTTAGAGTCCATATGCATTAGGTGTCCATATGTTGCGACATTTCTCACTGTAGAACTCGTGGATTTCCCGCGATTGAACGTCAAGGCGGTTGCTCAGCGGATAGTTTTTTTTTATAGACAGCAACGGTTGCTGCTACTGCTGAGCCTCAGCAGATTTGATATGAAAAGGTGGCAGTGCAGCAATTTTCATGATTCGAACAATGGCCGACGAAAGCGATGTCATCCAATATCACCGATATCTACTCTGAGCATTGTCATCGATCTTCTCTTCATTTCCGAGCACGAACGTAGCAATATTGGGCGATAGCGACATTTGAACTAATTAACTTTGTGCACAATTAACTTTGCTAGTTTGACGAGAACAACGAGAAACGTGCCACCACTAATGGGTGACACACAAAAACGGCTGCGCCAATTGAACGATCATTCCATTATTCGATTTATGCTAGGAGTACAAATCTATGTACGTGTGCGCACTCGCAACTCGATTCCGAATGTGCGGCAGACTAGCGGCTCAGATGAGATCAAGTGCCAGATACCTAGAGGGATATCTCGCAGTTGGCCCTCATGGAGGGCATTTTCATTATTTGGCATGAAAATATCAATCCGCCAACACAACCAACTTCCTAACAGATGTCAAGTCAAGCTAGTTTTAGTAAATAATAGTATTATCATTAGGCGTCCACACGCGTACTAGGGTACATCAACTCATAACGATTTTAATGAACACCTCTATGAGTATAATGTCATAGCCAGCCAAATACTCGATGGCTCTTAGCATGAAGAAAACCACTAATCCCTCCCTGCCACGACAAATAAACAGATCCAATTCCTTAACGGACCCAACAGCAGCACCGTGGAAAGGTTCTGGCCCGACGTTGACCCGCCGGAGACAATCACTTGAGAAGCATTGTCTGCCTACTTCGCATCCTCCTAACTCAAGTCAAGTCAAGGCAAGTCGCGGACATCGAAGTTTTGTTTTATCAAACAGGACAAGCGACCAAAGGGCGAAAGTGTGCCTCAAACAGGATACAGCGGCCAACCAGCAATCCGAAGGGAATAATCAGCGGAATTGTTGTTGTAAGAGGAATTGTCCGCCCTATTCTTCATCTACAGAGCCACTACGTGCCAGAGCATTTTACGGGCTCGACCTTCGCTCGGCCGGGGCCGAAGACAATGCGCTCGTTACAGGTGGTTGACCAGCGAAATTCTTAACAACAACAACAGCAGCAGCAGCAACAACAACAACACCAGCGTCGTCATCATCATCATCATTGAGGAAAAGGAAACGACCCAAGGAAAAGGAAGACGGGGCCTTTCTTCTTCTTCGGGCTGTTTGCCTTCGAAAGAGCAGTCGTTCCGGTTGTGTAGAAACTGTGATGAGGCAGGCAACGGCGAGACGCACGAAGCGATGGACGAAGTACGGACGAGGTTTTTGCTCCTAGTGCTGCTGCTGCTTCAGACAGAGAGCCAGAGACCCATTACCATAATGTGGCGGAGGTGCTTCTCGATCGCTATGGGGGCGCTGTTCTCTTCAACAACGGCGGTGGCGGCGGCGGCGACGACGACGGCCATATAGCTGGTGTTACTTCGTTGGTGTGACTACGCATGTGTGCCCAATGGCGAAGAACGCAAAATGAAGATCAGAGCAGCCGTGGAGACCACCAAGGGCGCCGTGATCCGCTCGTAGGGTTTGCTCGCTGTAGCTCTACTCACAGGCGAAGCGGTCAACAAATCGCTCGGAGGCTTGAACAGCATGTACTGAAGAACAAGTACATACACTGCCTAACGAGTGGCAGCAGCAGCAGATACGGTGGCGGCCGACGGGAGGCGGCCGGCGAAGCGAACGAATTCGCTTGGTACGAGAATAACAACAGCGATACGGACAACGATACGAATAGCATCTACAAGTGCAGGGACAAACAGCGGCCAATCACAGCCCCCGATACTATGATATCATGGGTTGCACGAATAACCTGACACTAATGGTTGGCGATTCGGCTGATGGGTGCGCGGAATGAGGACGGGTCGCTGAAAACCACTTATCCCAGATATAATTGATCTGTGCGATGCATATATATATATATATATATATTTGTATGAATATTGATGGACCAATCAATAGATCGATCGACCGATTGATTGATTGGTCCTGTTTCTGCCTAGTGAAGATCAGGATCTACGCGTCTGTGTAATGATATGACGGTGTACCAACAGTAATATACTGTTGACGAGAGCTGTGTCATAATATTTTCAGAGCGCCGACCTGATTCGGTCATCTCAATAGAGCAAGAACGCTGTCCCGGTGCCAGTTGAAACACGAGAAATATTATTGTATATAATACGGGAACTCTACTTGAGCTTCTAAATTCGTTGCTTCCTTTGTAAACCTCGGGAAACATCGTGATACCCTCCCAAAGTAGACCGGTGTCTCAGCCGTTCGTGCCAATACCAATGTCTTCGAAGGCGACGTAACTAGTTCGCGTACGGCAGAAAAAAAATATCTAAGCTGACTTCCAACTGTTCCCCCTTGTTTATGACAGGACTCGGTTCTCATCTTTTAGGTATTACCACGGGAACATGTCGGGGCCACACCTTTGCTTGATTTTCAATCTTGTCTTGCCTACTAATAATCCACATATAATTAAGATATTATGATAAAGAAATCCAAAGATTCGCCAAAGTGTCCGGCAACAGGATTTCAGCCCAAGCCATGTTGTGTCCCACCTGCCTAACAACCCAAGAGGCTCATTCACCACTAGACAACCTAGGGGCGTTCGCGTACGGTACAGCGGACCCCAGACGAGCTCAGACTCATGGGCTTGTGTGCTATCTTTGATGAACTACGCTTCGGCGTACTTACTATTACATCGTTCATGTCTTTTTGGACAACTGACCGCTTCACTGACCGCTAGCAGCTCAGTGAGCACTCGCACAAAATCACCTTGAAGTAGAGCAATCAGGCAATTTTTTCGGCCTTTTTGTTGGGTTAGATAGCGTATCCGATATCATCAGATGCTTGAGCATAGCAGCCTATAGTATTCCTTCTTGCTAATGACACATGTGATCTTCAGCAAGCAGAAATAGTTGAAATCTCGGATGAAGGAGGTGAATCATGTTCGTCATGAGAAACTATATAACTTCGTAGTTTTATCAACATTTCAATATTGGCCTTCACACAACGCTGCACTATTTAACATGTTCGTTCCAACTGAGCAAAACACAAATACAGGAATGGCCTTAATCACGAGCGACATGCTTCGTGAATATTCTACGTTACTTTCTTGTAACCGAGTGTACACCCGATGAAAATGCTTAGTTTACGTGCTCGCGACGTAAAAGAACGCCCGGTTCGCCACCACGTAACCAATCTGGTCTAAATTCAAACGTAGGTGAAATAGGTGAATCATAAGGTGTATTCGGAACACGTCGATGATCTGTGTGCATCGGCTAAAGTTAAAGGAAGGACTTATTGTCAGGGGGGAAGTGGCATGTTTCTTGAATAAGTGCCTTCTGGTGCTAAAGGTCTTTCGTCGTAGAGAAGGGTCATGCGAGACTACAGTGCAGAATCTTAGAAACAAGCAAGCCAGGTTGTCGCTCACCGTCTTCAGGTCGTTTGACAAAAAGACACTTGTCGATTCGACTATCGACCTTCCTTTTGCTGGCTGAAAGATGTTAATCATGTGAATTTACGAATTTACACTTGGCGGGAAAGGTGTGGCCCTCTACAGCGTCTCTATTTGTTCACACTAGAAACTATTATTCAACTCGAGTTAGAAGCAATCAACAACTACAGAAAGATCTGCGGGAACGGCAGTCCATTTCGGGACAGAGATATGAGTCGATCGTTGGGAAAACACCATTTGACAATAGCAGTGCTGGAGTGATATCAACACAACCTCGCAAGAGAGGCCATACGTGACCAGATCAATGGACGAATTCGCCAGAGCATTACGTCATCAGCCCCGATTCCCTGTGTGCTTGAGCCGTCGAGTCTTCATTGTTGTGATTGACGTCTTCCAGATAGTCTAGAACTTATGCCTTCACTTCACAGCGGGAAAGCTCCGCTACGGAATGAAATCGTCGCTGAGGCTCCAACCTCACCATCCTCCTCTCATGTCAGTCGCGGTGTTTTTCAACCCGAATTTGCAGCGTCATCAGCCGAGCGAAATGAAGCTTCGAAAACACGTACGTCTACAGGAACTGTACGGATTTATGCAGCTTTCATTTGAAACATCACGTGGATCTGGCTCGATAATGGCTAATCTGTCAGAAGGATAATGTGAACGGGTTGAAAAGGCATCTGCACAGCCACGCACAGGCGTATATCGTAGAAAACAGAAGACGGTAGACGTTCAACGAGGAAAAACAGCGAATATCATACGATCAATAATCGACTGGAAAACGACAACACACTTCCTACTTTGAGGTGGGGGCAGAAAATAGCAAGGGGTAGTGCGGGTGCTGAGTGGGTCCAATATCAGAGCCACACATACGGACACAATATACGTACGCTAGCGAGACACGACCCTTGAGGCCGATCAGAAAGGCAAGAAGCGCAGGACCTGAGGAAACAGTTGGCCTTAGCCATAAATGTCATCTTCGCTAAACATGAGCACATCCATCCAACTGTAAGACCGCAATAGGTTCATTCGACCAGGATCGTGAGTATTTCAATAGGTGTAAAAGTCATTTGCCTCTGGAAATACGGGGCAAATCATTCAAGGGCCTCCCGATTTACGAGCATACCACATACTGTGTTTGTGCATGTGTGTGTATATTATGCAGCTTTGGTACTCGGTAGTTCTCGAGTGGCAATTGTCTCTCCTTCAAACTATCAACTGCCATCAATGACTAGTACGAGGACTAAGGACGAAATCAAACATCTGCATTGGATCCAACTATCCACATTATACCTGAGCATACCCACGATTTGCAGCGTCGTTCGTACAGTTGAACGACCTAAAAGGCCTATCTGTTTTCTCCAGCGGAGCTGACAGGAACCATCCTGATTTCGGAACGTGTTGCCAAATCGTTCTTTGGTGAGACCGAGAGAAAGAGACCGAGAGAAGGAGAGATAGGATGAGAGGCTAGAAGAACCCAACGCAAAAGACAGAGGCGGTCGGTTGATGTCGAGGGTCCGAGGTGGTGTCCGCCGTGGGGATGCTGGGGAGGCTAAAGCTGTTTTTAATAAAATATCGCCTCTATGCCCCCGAGGCGTGGGAGAGTCCCTGCTCTCGATCCATCTGCGTGGGCTGTTCAGCGGGTGACCGGGCCCGGATGGTCGGAAACTTATATATATATATTTTTTGTGCTCCGCACTTCTGCTGTTCCTTGCCTCGGTGGGATGTTTCTCTTTTAGTGAGCTGAGCTAAAAATCGGACCATTATTAAAAGATTTGCACATGCGTCCTCACTCCGGGAAAGCCGCCGAGTCGGTGCGGGGTAACGGCGGCGGACGAGAAAACGACTCGAATGATCACCTTAATGTCGGCGGCTTTCTGATGCAAGCTTTGCTGTGGAGAAGCAAGAAATGATTCATTAACTTTTTTTCTTTTTTTTTGGCTTTCTCTCGCTATTGCGTCATGAATATGAAAAGCAATATAATTAGCTCCGTCGAGTGTTGTTGTCGTTGTACGGTCATTGAAATCTGATCACAGAGGAATATTAAGGATGGGCATTAGATGGGCATTTTCAGTTGTTTCACGGTGCTGATAGCACTATACTAATACAACTTGCGCGATTGTATGTTTATTTCTGATTATAGCGAGCTAGACGTGCAATAGGCTAAATGTCTCTTCGTAACAAATATCGTCATATTGATCAACGAGGCCACTTGAGATCGCTTCAAGATCAAGTGTCTATTTCTTGGCCTGCTTGCGGTGCACGCGGCTAATAGTGGTGATCGCTTTAAATCATGATCGGAGCGGCTTCATTGGCTTTGCCTTATTCCGAGTGGCACAACATTTCTTTGATGATTGAGCGAGATAGTATATTTATGACGGAGAATGCTCATGCAGACCAGGCCTCACAGCTAGGGTAGTGAGCGAGATACTCTTAACTCGTATCAAGCGACTATCCTCGACAGGCCGTCTCGCTATCTTCAAAGGCGGTTACTTCTCCTATCGCGCTCTTATTCACTGATAAACAACCATTCAGGTGACTCGATATATATATATATATATATATATATATATTGTGATAACCGATCTCGGCTTGGGTAGATATTTTGCCGTAGCGAGTGGTACCTGGACAAAAAAAAACGGGTACGGTTGCCGTGTTGACCCCGTGTGGGAAGGTGTCAATTATAAGTGGTATGGACCAAAGTGAAAAAATAAGCCTCTCAAATTGAACTACCAAGAGAGTTAGCTCACCCTCGATCAAACGATTATAATTATGGTTAAATCAACAGTGAACACATAATGTCGTTTGTACCGAGTCCATTCCGCGTTGCATAGACCGCGTGCCAGATGGCTATCGTTATATTGACGGTGAATTTTCACCTCACTTGTCTGCAGGGTTCGCTTGGCGTAACCAAGAATATCCAGTGCAAAGTGTCTCACAATGAGTGCGCCGGCGTCCATTGTCTCGAAAGTAACACTGTCCGTCCAGCATTAGTTAAGCAACCATAACAGGGCAACTCTAATACCGAGCGTGTTTATCTGCATCTTTGTTCTTTTTAATCTCCATTACGGATGTGCTCTCCCCCGAAGAGCTTTCGTTGACGCTACACACATTCAGGGTGAATGGATTTCATTAGCGGAGGCGATTTAAGTCATTCCATTGTTGGGGATCATTCAAGTGAGCGGCTTTCATATATCGGTTTCACCATTGATCGAACATATGGTCACATAAAACCAAAACCACAATAGTAGATACGGCCGTAGCGACTCATTTTCCACGATAGGATAACGTGCTTTATGCTCGAATCTCTGATCATGTTTGAGATTCTGCTTATGTGATGTACGCATACGCATATAGTTCATTGCTTACGCTGCCTCCCTCTATTGTTGTCAACATGCAAGAAATCAGTGCCAGCCGCAATTATTGACGCGAGGGTGCCGCTGATTCTGTCGTGCAATTCAATAAGTTCAGCAAATAAATTCAGTTCCCTCAAATCAGCGACGCAGCGTAGACGCAGTGAAATCTTGTTCCACAATATTTCACCTGGCTAACCATGTATATAATAGCTTCATTGCGTTGTTGACGATTAATGCTGCTCAATTAGCTTCCGGCAAATCACAGAATCACGGACGGATCGGCTTTGCACGCTAAACGGACTAACGGTGATTCCAACTTCGATGGAGAGAGAGAGACAGAGAGCGGCAATGAATACGAACAATCAAAAATGATATTATCAAAAATAATATATTCACGCATAACGTACATTACATTCGTAACAATAATAACAACAACATAGAGCATCTAAAAGTAGTATCGCATATTGAGAACATGTGTCTAAATCGATTGTAAACAATCCCCGTACTCGCTCGCGGCTAAGTGAACGTCCCGCGACAAAAGAAAACATTCAGCATCGTTCACTGATATTTGTGTGCCTGGCCGTACCTATTACTCTCAGCATATTGAATCATTGAATCGCTCAGGTGTCAAAGTTATCCTTTACTATCGTTTCGATATTAGACAGAGCTCGAAATACAGACTACGAGATTAACGAACTAACTGGCGCATGTCCCTAGCTAAACATAATTAACGACGACACACACAATTTGAATTTGCGTCGGCGCCTCAAGTGATATCTTCCACATTGTACATTGATGATTAAGCCAGCAGCGAACATTTTGCCTCTCGATGCGCAAATGAATCAATATTAATTGATAATGAATGAATTTTACTCACTCCACCTGTCACAAGGCATACATAGGTTTGTGAGCCCGTGCTCACAAACAAATCCACATTTCATCAATAATTCGAAATAGATTCCCGTCTAAATATTGACCCGGCAACTAATTGTCTCCTTGTTCGGCTATCTCGATTAAACTACTACTACTAACTATTTTTGACTAATGTCGACGTGCAATGACACGCCTGGAAACGACTACCCTGACCTCACTCTATTGCCGTAATCGGATTAATTCGATCAGATCTCCTCGTCAAATCAGCGCTGTTTCGCCGTTTCATCGTATGCAAACGAACAATACGCACGGCGAACAATGGGGGCCGTCAAAGCATGACACTCTATTGTGGAGAGGTCAATTTTGTGATTGACTGCTTCTGCTGCTATTACCGACATCGCCACCGCCGCGGCCGCCGCCGCTGCTGCTGCTGCCGTTGACATTACGGCATCTTCGCTTAGGACCGCATTAGCGGTGTCGGGGCCCTTGACTTCTCCACCAACGGTATTCCTCGCCCCGCAGCAGCTTCATCAGTGCAACCCGATAAGTTGCACTGACGGAGCGGAGCTTCGGTCGTTCGCGCTTGGTTGGGTGTGCCTTTCTGTGTGTGTGTGTGGCTGGCTACAGCCGTCGCGTCTGTGTATGTCACACCATCGAGCCAGCCAGCCAGCCAGCCCTCTGGCCAGGGCAAAAATCTCCTTTGGGCTTTTCGGTTTTGTTCGTCTTTCATCACAATGTATCTGTAGCTTTCTCTATCTATCTATATATATATCTATTTCCCTCTCTCTCTCTCTGCCTCCCCGTGCAGCTCTGTTCGCTCGCCTCATCGTTGTTGTTGTGGCGGCACCGGGAGTAGCAGTAGCAGCAGCAGCGGTGGCGGCGGCGGCAGCAGCGGCCATCTCTCCTATCTGTCGTCTTCAATTACCGCCCCTCGGTCAGGCCAAGCCAAAACATAATGCTCTTCCCTCATTCGCTCTGTGGCTACGGAGCGGGTGTGGCGGATATGACCCGTATGATTCAATACAGGGCTACGGGAGGAAGCAGCAGCCGCCGCCGCCAGTCGGTGAATATCATTCATAGAATAGCGAGATGGTCGGACGTGAGATAATCAGTGGACGCAAATATGGTCGAGTTGTTGTCAACTGTTGCTACTAACGATGCCAAGCGATGTGTGCAAATCACCGAACCGTAAACTGTAATTTATTCATCGGCTTAAATACCTACTATTCTATCGATATATACATATATATATATATATATAAATTAAGAGAAAAATAAGAACAAGCAAATTTCACTTTACCAAGACGAATAAAATCATTTGGACGGTCTTGCAAATCAAGTTTATTAACTGTCTTCATACCAATTTTAATGAAAGTCGATTGCATCTTGTAGTTTCTGTGTAAAATTCATCAGCGACACATTAATTGCATGGACCCCACGTCATTAGCTCGTAAGAGGATTTGCGAAATGCCGCATCCACCTTGTAGTTCAAGTGGTGACAGGAAAGCGGTCGGCCGCACTCAAAGGGGCTGCACTGTCTCCGAATGCTGTCGAATTGAAGCGGTCATCAATGGTGAGCCACGATATGACTACCATTATAATAGGCGATACTTGGAGGAGGGTACAGCGACTGTGTGCGTTCAGAAGCGATGAATGCGGAGAATTATATCCAAATGTATAATTATTATATAAGTGCTTTTTAGTATAACTGTGGTAATTATAACACTGACTATGTTGGCTATGCCATTTTGAACACGTCGATGTGCAGTATGAAATGGTCTAAAAATCATACTTGCATTCAAACTCATTCGAAACAAAGGGTTAAAGGTTTTAGTAAAGGTTTATTAAAGGAACTGCAGTTTTGCGATACTTAAGTTCTCTTATAGGTCCTCAGCGGGTCACGGGACTCGAACCTGTGGCCTCCGGCTTTGTACAGCCAGAGATTTAGCCACCGGAGAAAGCACCGTGCTGACCACAACAATGGGTATATTCAACCACATTCTACACAAGCGACTTCTACTTAATACACATTGTAGTGTGGGTAGTTCAACAGATTTCAGTATTGCCTATTTCAGCGTAGGCTCATAGGCTTCGCCTTTTACGCGGTCTCGTCGCTTTGTCGCGAATATCTCACCATCTCGAAAAAGCGTTTGTCGTGCTCGTCTCAGGACCCTTAGGCTCAGCAAATGCTTGATTTTGTCTTCGGAAGAGAACGCGATCTCCAATTTATCATCACATGTTCATAGTTACCACATACATAGATGTATACAGCTCAAGCTGGTAGAACACATAGGCTGTCATCCTTGTCTGTAAGTCGAACCGTCAATTAGCGTTCTGTCAAATGTACGCCAACTGGCCACTCTCTGCCTATCAACAAATAGACGGCCAGTCGAGCAGACATCGTTCACAGGACACATGCGACGGGTCCAAATTCAACTTGGATATAACTGAACTGGTGTCAACATGGTGTCGAAGTTGTCATCATCCCCGAAAGGATGGACACTTCTATGAAAGTCGTCACCATCGATTCGATGTGCGTCAAACAGCAATCTCGTGTTTCAGGACTGTCCTCGCTGATACGCGTCTGTGCCTCGCTGATTTCGCGAGTGGCCTAGGTAGGCCACTTGCGCACAGAGGTATGGATTCGACCTACTAGGACACCGGCGCTGATTCCAAGCAGATAAGCGAAGTTCGGTTGAGGATTGATTGGCTCCGTCAGCCGAACTCGACGTG
Organism: Stratiolaelaps scimitus; assembly: GCA_019614645.1. Lineage (NCBI taxonomy): Eukaryota > Metazoa > Arthropoda > Arachnida > Mesostigmata > Laelapidae > Stratiolaelaps > Stratiolaelaps scimitus. The sequence continues at coordinate 201,981 of JABWDB010000031.1, read as the reverse complement.
CTGTGGTTCACCGACATTCATTGACATCGGGCAATATGTCTATCACTGCGTAGCTATCCCACGCTAGCTAAGAGTCAGTTGAGAGCAAAGAGGCGCAAGTCTTCGAGGAGTCGCTGCATCGGACGCGGAAGTCTTCCACGCTTTGAGAAATCGCCCGGTCAATTCGGATGACGTCTGGAGCAAAAAATCAAACCTATGCAAGATGTGAGAAAATACTTCCGTGATCTCTCGATGATTGATAAGAGACCAGTGCTCAGCAGGAGCAGTACACAACCGGTAAATAGGCTTGCCCACCATCGCGACCTGAGGCAGAGACCGAACCTTACAGAAGGATGTGGCAGTCAAAGATCAAGCCGCCCGTCAACAGGACTTGAGCCCACGATCTCCGGCGTCGGAGGCGGCGTTATCCAGGCCGAATTAAAAATAATGACAGCAACCAAAATACAATGGTACTTTGTTGTTTCGGGATCTTGGCCCGAAGAGAAAAATCCTCGGTTCTTGGGGTCCGGATCTTGCCGGACGGATTCATAGACAAGTGAGGTCGCACTTGCCGGAGTACGCCTACGAGTACTATTCGAAATGCTTAACCTATGATCAGGATAGAGTGAGACTTATGTGATGACTTCAACCATCGCGTTCTCTCTACTTGACTGGTATATAAGTATATTTGCATCGATACATATTGCGTGCGCATATCATACTCCACAGTATGATCAGATGGATTTGCTCAAAACCCTATAACTTTAGAAAATAGGTATCGTTAACGCACAAAATAGTAAATATTCGCCCATTCAGATCCACTTTTAGCGTACTGGGTCCAACGGATAAATGAACTAGGAGAGCACCATTAAGTCATACCTCACTGCCTTAATGGTGCTCGTACCTCGCTTCGTAAGTCATGAATGTTCTGAGCCCCGACGTGTTGACGCGGCAGTGAAATAGATCAATTCAATCATTGGCAGTCTACCCACTCACAATGAGCTTCATTACATGCAGATTCGCTTGTTGACGTCTGTTTAATATTCGAGTTTTTGCCTTTCTTTAACGGCCAAAAACGTGATCCGAAATGAGAGCCAATTTCGAATCAGGGGTTGTGCTTCAGCGATATACCTTATATATCGCTAACTGAATGCAGGCGACGGGCGTCATCATCGCCGTAATTAAGGAGGGAAATGTCGCTTCTATCCTCTAAATGAACTAGGTACAAAATGTCAGACGAACGTCATTTCATATCTGGAAACATCATATGACTGTAACCGAATGGTCCAATGAGCTCTGAACGTGCTCTACACCATGATATGTGAGTACATTCGGCCGTACGCTAGTTTGGAGATTTCGAACAGTGGCCGAACTCATACAAGTGACAAACACGTTGGATTCGTCAACACTACAACGCTTAGCGCGGGACTCAGCTATTTAACGTGAACTGAGATAATCGTGTTTCGTACGCTGCACTCTTACGCCATCTCTACGCTTGTCTCTTCACTTACGTCTAACACGTACGACGGCGTTCTTCTATCTTCGATTCCATCTGTCTGTCTATCTTTCTGATTCGAGATCTCCATCTCAACTATTCTCCCTTGTGATGAGATTTCAATTTTCAATTTCAATTTCAAACAAATGTTTATTGACGGAATTGCTATATACATGCTTAAGAGGAGTGCTGACTTGCTTGATGATTTTGCCTGGGCGGATATGGCTGGTTAACGGTCGGTAACAACCTTCGAAACTTCATATCAGAGCGGTGGCTTGAATGGCTAAGTCTGTAGCTGTAAGGAGCCGCAGGCCGTCGGTTTCCTATGCAAGACTGGCACACACCTACACAACATAAGCGATTAAATAAAGAAAGTTTATATATAGTAAGGTCTATCAATATATTTTTTTACGGAGGGTCTGGATAAAAGCTTGATGCTCATGCGTCGCAACAACTAGAGGTGACTAGTAGACAGGACTCACAAACTTGTTAAACTCGATCGTTTCGGATGATGTTACTTCAGCTTCGGATAGTACTCCATGTTCGCCTTGGTGGATGCGCCGAGAGCCTCCGATGAGGCTCGTGGTTGCTCCCCCCTGCTAACCCTCCCATCGGGACCTCCCTCTTCCCTTAAGTTCCCCACCTCCCGGTTAGTATAGCCGGTAGGCTCTTCCTCTTGGCCAGCTAGTTGTTGCCTCCGCTGGTCTTCTTTGCTGCCCTTCTCCGCCGTAATGGCGTCTAGCCATCGGGTTTCGTTACTCCGCGCCCGGTCGGACGTCATCATCTGTCGACGACCTCTCGAACGGAGGTGGGATGTGGGTGCCCTTCCGGGCCAGTTTTTCTTGCCTCCGAGAGAGGGTTACAGCTCAGAACGGTATGTTCCACGTCGTCCACCACCGCCTCGTCGCACAAGACGCACCTGTCAGAGTCAGATTTCCCAGTCTTTACCATATAGGTCGGGAACTGGCCATGGCCCGTGAGGACCTGGGTTGACCCATGCGTCATCTCACCGCTGCTGTTCAGCCACACCTTGAGTTCCGGGATCAGTTGCTTGGTCCGGGCTCCCTTGATCGCCCCGAAGGTCCGTCCTGACGCGACCACTCATCCGAATGTGGGCCTTGTTTGTCAGTGTTGACCACTACCCCGAGATACCTGACCTCCTTCTTCACCTGGACTGGGTAACCAGCAATGTGGAGCCGGATGTGCCCGGTCCTCTTGCGGCCTGTCAGGAACAGGGCTTCGGTCTTTTGAGGGGCAATTTGCAGATGGTCGCGAAACATCCACTCATGTACCTCCTCCAAGACCTCGTTAGCCCTGGCATGTAGCGCGCTCTGTGTTCGGGCCGTTACCAGCAGAGCAAGATCGTCGGCGTAAGCCAGTGTCCCCACTCCTGCTGACAGGTCCCCGAGTTCTAGCACGCTGTCATAGCACGCTTTCATTATTACACCCCAGTCTTCCATTACTACACCCCAGGTCTATCAAGATCTAATACGGCGTTTATTGCTAACAGAAGTGCGTACGTTTCTGGAACTGCAAAGAGGCCTAGAATCGTTTCGTTTGGTGGCAACACGCTGAGCGACTGCAATTGAAAGACCCAGCGAGACCCAGTGCCCAAGGTAAGGTAAGCCCTTGTTTCATTTTGGATGAAAATCCTGTGTTCCAATTTTATGACAGATTGTTTTCATCGCCATCAAGGTTTAATTAAAACTTGTAGCCATTTGTTGCCAGTCCGTGCCAATATTCACTTGCAAATATTGACATTTATGACACTCACTATGCGCTACTCATATGATGTGCGGAACTGAAAAGCCGAAATTGAAAATAGTTATCAAAGGTGAGATAAGGCTTGCTAAGTTGAGTGTTGTCCAAAGAACGACTTATCGCCGTGTTCAGAGCCTCCTGCAAGGCGCTTCTTATGCGCCTTGTAATCGGAAAAAGAGACAGCTACGAAAAAGACAACAGTGCACGGGTTCGATCCCCATCGTTGTATATTCGCATTTGAAAGGGGCTTATCCGTCTTATGAAGCAATGCCAAAAGCAACTGTACCGTGAACGAAAAATGCCCGGACAAATCTACTATTTAGTACACGCCCTATAGGCGTCGTATATCACTTCGCTTACTGCAAATATATCTCTGCTGCTGTGCGTGAGCACAGAAGCAGGATCGCAGCCAGGATCGATTCATTGTTACTTCGTAGGTTAGGCTTGTATTGGCTTCACCCGTGTCAAATCTCGCAGATAGGACTTGGTCAGATCATTGACACCTATATATATCCCTCCAGTGCTCTCGTTCAACAGAACACGATTCTTTTTCAAGATTATAAATGTACAAGACATTCGCGTACGCGATTTTCCTCTGCCAATACCGAAATATGTGACTCACTCGAATCGAACGCTCTTCTCATCTGATGCGCTTGGGCGATAGGTAGACGGACCCACGAAAGAACGTCTACATAATTTGTCAAATCGTCGTGATTTTATGATTTACACCACGACCAGATTTGATCTGACAGCTCCGTGATACATGAGGACGTGTAAACATCGTATACATGCGACAATTAATACTAATCAATACAGTATTATATTTATAGAAGCAACTTGATTGTATTAGAGCTATGCTCTTGTTGGCCTCGGCCTGACAAAGTCCCCAATTATTGTCTACTTACATTTTGTTTAGCTAATTAATAAACCAGCACTATGGTGTCTGCTACTTATAGTTGTACTCAAAAGGCCAAGAGGACCCTTCCGACATCCATAACTATGATATATATATATATATATATTAGTCATCGTGGATTTCACCGCGACTCCAGTGGCCTTGACGACGGACATCACTCAAACTCAGAACGCGATTGCTCAGCAGATTTCCGATATATGTCGGATTCTGCCGATGTTCCGAAAATCAAGCATTGACTTCAACACACACACACACACAGACACACAGGTGAGCCGTAGCCGATTGTTTTATGACAACCGCTCAATAATAGTCATGTCGCCTGATGTTTACGACTGCCGACGGGCCTTCCTGCTCATGGAACAGTGAGCGATTCTGACGTCGACGAGACTATCGATGCTTGTCCGCTTTCTCTGCTGACAACATCCGCAGAGGGCGAATCCGTCACTGCCGACGCTCTATGCCCATTTCTATTTGTAACGATTTAACCGTGTGTTACATGGGACAGAGCGGGAAACTCGTCAACGCGCAAGCAAAGGCGGCGTTGTCGACGACACTTAGTCATCCCGACTGATACTTGGAGCTCGATACATCGTTCCAAACTGTTGCGCGGACTGCTATGAATCTCTCATGGCGTGCAGCTGATGTATGTTCTAGTTTCGGAATCGGGATTTTGGCAACATAACACTGATTAGGCTATATATCCGGTGCTCGATGCAACGAACGCATGCATAGATGAATCCGGACAACAGATCAATGATATGGAAGAATATGCTCCGCATAGCTGTTAACCTTACTTGCATGTCCTCCGCTCTGCTTGGTGATAACATGACGGTATCTCGACTCCATTCCAGCACGCATGATATCCAATCGCAGATCGATCAGAGAAGTGACCTTTTTTGTTTAATGATTATTGACCCTGAAGGGAGGTGTAGTTAGTTCGGCCATGGTTCGAAAATACGTTCGTATGAGGTCAAACCTTCGAGCGTTTTGTGGGATTCGAATCGGGGAGCATGGGGATCTCCATCTAGAGGTGGTTGGATTCGATTGACTGCCCGTCGGTGGTTTACTCTTTAGCGGGCCTGCTGCCAGTTATTAAATGGCATGGTGCTAATCACAGTCAACATTCGTAAGTTAGTCAGTCAGAAATCCATATGGCGATTACAGCCATCACATGATGTAATCATGTGCATGCGCAGCACCCTCGTGTGACCGAAGAAATGCGGTTCTAGTAAGTTAACGGCTCACTGGATCGAGTACTATATATATATATATATATATTACAAATGGGAGGCTGGCTGCTTCAGCGGAAAGTCGGTCGCCCACTTGTACAAGAAAAAGGCCAGCCGTCAGACGTAAATCTACTCAGAAAATTGTACCCCTTCCTATATGATACCATCAGGTATGATCGTTTGACGCGATTCTAGAGTGTGCCATGCAGATGAAACTACACCCGTTGCCCTTACAGACTAATGAGAACATCACTGAGTCATCACAATCAAGTGAGAGTGAGCTGTTGCATGGATTATTGCTTGTGTCTATCTGCCTACCATGTGTCTGTGTGTTTGCGAACTTGCGTGTGCTTCGGACATCGTCACTCAACGCGCCTCGCGAACTTCACATATAGGCCGTATAGTTTTTCCTTGTTTTTGCAGCAGTAAAAATGATGAGTTGCTGTTCACCTAACCAGTTTGCTGTGCAGACACCTTCCTGGGTACGAGCCAGCAGGGCATATAGCAGGTATACCTTTTGTTTGAGCTGACCCTCAACTGTTTCCCTTCCCTGTGACAGGCCTCAGCAATCTACCTTTAGGTATATTACTATGAATGTCCTGTCGGGGTCACCCCTTAGCGTGCGCTTTTTCAATCGTGCCGTACTTGGAAGGAATCCACAAATGACAAAGAAAGATAATAAAACAAGGACTCTCTGTGTCTGGACAAATTTCATCCAGAGCCGTCGCCCGCCACTAAAACACCAAGGGCACAGCTATGGTATCTTTAACACACTTGATATCTACACTGACAATTCCAGCCGAGCTCACCTGTTCCACATTAACGCGAATAGCGCGACCGCTACCATTCAATCAACGGCAAAATTATACCCCTGAAACACGGCGTTCACGTCAAATGCGTCATCACTGTGTCTCTCACCGTGCCTTAGAGCTGTACCGTGTCTATTACAGCTATCCTCCAGTTGTTTGTTGTCCTATACCGTCCCGGCGATAATATCAGCATAATCAAGGGCCGTCTATTTTTTGCGGGAAAAACGCCAACTGAATAATTACATAGCAACAATAACTGACCCGGGCTCGGACACAAACACACCACACACATACGCAATACGTAGTCTGCAATTACACAACGAACCAGTGAGGTCAGATGATCGACGAAGACAAGTACTAGCTCATAGCTGCTACAGCAGCAGCAGCAGCAGCTGCAGCAACAGACGAAAGAGTGGAGCGACTTTTCATTGTTTTGTAAATTTCTCATTTCTTTGTTTCTTTTTGTGTCTGTGTGCGTTGCCATATGTCGACACACAACTGCGCTACTGCGAAGTGCGGCCAAGTGGTGTACCTCTCGCCCGCTAGCGGTTCATTCGCTCATGAAGACAGTTGAACGATGGGCAGAATCACACAGTTCAACATAACTGTCGGGCTGGCGCGCGCGCGCGTACACACACACACACATAAGCAAACAATAATTACAGCGTCACTATGAGACCGTCTTGCAGCTACGCCGTCAGGGACCTGCTGAGTCCCTGGATAATTGGAAGCGACCTGTTGAAACTATGTAATGGGATCATTTGAAATCAGCGATGTTATTATCATTGGTAAAGATTTACAGTTGACTCCGTTAGCGGAGCTTGTGTTGCTATTAATAAAATTAGCTTATGTTGGTGTTAATAATAATAATAATAATAATAATAATAATTATACTTTATTGTACAATTGTCACTACTTTAGCGTTTCACTGCTGCGTATCATTTATTATTTATATTATTGTTTCTTTTCCTGTCCAAGCTAAAACCATTTCGTCTTTATCGCACACCCTTCGTCTCTAATCTTTCCATCGACCACTTCTCGTTGCGTTAGCGGTGGTGCCTCCTCAACACTAGACATATGCGGACAGGCAGACGTCAATGTCATGAGGATATTTTTGTTTCGTATACTTCTGACCTGGGCCTCTTTGCTGTCAATCACTTATGCTATCTACCATTGGTCATGTTTAATTCCACACCAGCTATAGGTCATAAACGTAGGATTACATTCATTGTATTATAATATATACGGCACTGTGTGATTTGCTAAGTTACCGCTCTCTGATTAGTTGGCCAAGTTGGATCTAAATCCAACATTGACTAATGACTATTGACTGATTGCACAGCGACTGCTCAGCACAGACAATATCAGACAGACAGACAGACATCGACCGGCAAAGATCAAATTATCTATCTACATTTTCAATCTATATTATCCATGTACATTTACACAGATCGACAGCATATCAACGATATCCGCGGTAGCAACTATCCAGCATCAGTATGACTACAGCAGCTGCTGCTGTTGTTGCAGTTGCTGTGCTGCTACAGCGTCGAACGGCTGCCGGCTCGAACGAGCGGCCAACGGGGTCGACGGCGTTTCCGACACCAGCCAACGCAAATGCAAACAAACGCTGCTGCGAACGCGGCCGCCGGGGACTGATGGAAGTCGTCGTCGTCGCCGCCGCCACCATCGCTGCTGTCACACTACCATCAGCTCTCGCTGCGGTGTCTTCCCTTCGTCTTTCTTTATTTATTTACTTTTCTTTCTGTCTGTCTGTCTGTCGGTCCGTCCCCGTCCCGTCCCTCATCGTGCTCACGACGTGGCGTCGAATGGCTGGTGGCGATAGACGACGACAAAGACAGCAACAGAGACGGGGACTGCTGCTGCTGCTGCTGTTCGGCTGCTGACGACTTTGAGCTCAAGATGAACAAATACCGTCACAGTGGCGGTGACTGGCGGCGAGCAGCGGTGGCTGTTGCCGACTCGGTTCTGCTCGGCTCTGTTCTATATCTCGACGGACACGGGACACCACGACTACATATATATATATATATATATGTGGCGCTATGTATTTATATTATAATAATAGCTAGCCATATATATATATATATAGCGGTATCGAAACACGAGAGCGCTGCTTGTGGCTGTTGGTGGCGAACGAACGTCGCCGCCGCGCAACAGCAAAATTCACAACCAACTGTACACACAATAGCACATACAATGGATAGATAGATAGATGGATGGATGAATAGAAGGCAGCAGCAATAGCAGGAGTAGTAGTAGTAGTGGTGGTAGTAGTTGTATAGCGATCGAGGCTGCAAACGGCTGATGCAGGGGAAGACAGACAGACCGACAGACAGATAGCCCAATGAAGCAACCAGAGAATATGAGCCAGTGGGGTTGAGTGGTCGGCCGTCGGGTGAACCAATGAACGGAGAAACTCAACTCATCAACTGAGCCAAAAGAACACAGGGACGAAGTCCAGAACGGAACAGGACGCGCTAGATCGACGTCAAACAAAAAAAAAACGACGTCTTCCAACCAACACGGCCGCCTCTCGAATCGACCGTCTGTCTGAACGTTTGTCCAACCGTCTGTCTGTCGGTCTGTCGATACCCGGCTCGTTTGTCGTCGCGGTCGTGTGCTGACATAAAGACACAAGTGCGGGCAGTGTGTTAGCGATGCATTGTTATACGTTAGCCGGGTTGCTTGGCTAATGGAGTTGCTGAGGGGAACGATTGATGCTTTATGGTAACATTTCCCTAAAAGGTCGTATCTAATTATCTAATAGAATGGTAAATGTGCATACATAGGTTAGATGCAACGCAGGCAGAACTAGCTGGCTGGATTGTGTAGTGTTTCAATCTTGCGCGACGTGTGCTCAATCATGGAGGGACAAGTTTGAAAAATTGATCGAACAACAACAATAACAACAACAAACACCAACAAAGAGTCCCCTAACGTTACGTACGCCATTACGACTATTGAATATTAGCAATTTCCGTATGTACAAGACTAGGCTTGCAAGTAAAGGCAACCCTTTTGCGAAGATGCCGGACATAGAGTCATTGATGAATAGTGTTCGATCTATGTGCACACTGGAGGAATGGTACCGAGACGAAATTTGATCGCAAACATCGACGAGTTAACCTAGTTACCCAGTTGCGCCACCATGAGGGTGAACGACTGAGACAGTATAATTACTTATTCATGATGATATGCCCCGTTAGTCTACAACTATCGAATCTGTTCTTAGTCAAGCTGGGGCTGTGGGACAACCAACCACCCGGGAAACAGATATCACGTTCGATTCCGCCATAGCGTTTCCTCCAGCCCAGCGTCAGTAATTAATCGCAACACTCGGGGTAGACTCACAGGATACGAGAAACGACAATATCCGTCCTTGATATCAATCGTGACAACCTTGTTCACAAGAGACACCCAGCAAGCTCACGTTGGGAGTAAATTGTCACGATACTCACATGTATTCATGACAAGCAAAATGCATGGAAATGTGAATAGTGGTGTGTGCTGTTGTGTTAGCGCGACTGAGAGACGAACGTCAGTCGGCCAGCTCTATCATTTGATAGCACAATGCATTTCGTAGTTTTGTGATAAAGGAAAATAAAATCGCCAAGAGGAACGCTCACCGTAGACAGCTCAACGTTGTGACTGGCCCAGGAAAATAGGCCACTGCCTATTCGCTATAACTATATGAGAATAATTGATAAGAATAATAATAATAATAATAATAATTATAACACAGAGATAATATAGAATATGGAGTAGGATTTCAAGGGAAAATTTTTCTGAGTTTAGCCGTAGCCAACATAGAGAACGATACATTAAAATTACTTATATATATATATATTCTGTAAAATTCTTATAATGAATTGTGTCGCTGTAAATTATCTTTTGACTTAGTATAATATAGTCGTCCTTATTCGAACAAAATTATAATCCACTCATCTCCATTAACGTAATAGCGAGACACACTACAAACATGAACGATGTTATAGGTTGCAGTGATGCGTAGCGCTGCAGTAAGTGCCTTCGAACACAGAGCAGGTTCCCTTTTCAAGTCACGCAAAATCGGCCTACTCAATACACAGACGAACTATAATATATAGGAGCCATGCAGTGCGTGCACCGAAGCGCATTGTGCTTTGTTGATTAATATAAGGCCTTCCTCGCTTCGGACGTTTCAGCTGTCACCTTACCAACGTACGTCTGCAGCGTGAAGCACAGGCAGGATTCCGTATCTAAACCCTGTAGACCGAATTTTTCTCTCTTAGCTGACCCTGTGACCTTCTCTCGAAGAAAGCTGTATAGCTGTGGCATTGCTTCAAGGAACCAAGGATCTTATCGCTCGTGCTTTGCCTATCTTGACGTTCCTTCTACAGATCGGCCTATGTGACTACAGGCAGGGCAACGTTAAACCATACATCGGCTAACTCGCAATTGCTGGGTATCGAACCTGCAATCGCAAATCGTCGAGCTGCTGTTCGTGGCTTGCATGGTAACCGCACTGAAGGAGATGCGCACTAGCCACATCATAACCTATTATGATAACCTACCATCTAACCTTTACTCCAGTCTTCTTCCTAAAAAGTATACTATATATATTGGTATCAGACATTCTCTTGTCTTTTGTCACTGCTAACGCGGTCTCTCATTCGGTCCTTCACCGATGGTTTTCTTTCTCTTTATCTTCTTGGGACTCTCCTTATTCCCTTCAAGGTCTATCGTCATTTTCTCTATTTTCTATTTGTCGTATCCTGTCGATCACACATCGCTCATCGTCGCCCATCATCTACCCGCTTCAATCGAATCGTTGCCCTCGTTTTGAAATCAAATTTAGCCAGCGAACGGCGCCTTCTCGGCGAACACCCCAGCGAGTCGGCGGACTCGTATTTCCCAGCCCCTACTTCACGTCCGGTCCGGCCGACAGCCCACGTTCGTTCGTCCGTCATCCTTTCCTGCCGGCCGTTCATGGTGTTTCCCTTGGAGGGAGATTCCAGCGGAAAACTGCCGAAGGCCCTCATCACGGGACCGACGCCGACCGACAGCTACCGGAACGGGGAACTAGAACATCACATCGAGAGATTGCTCTGTTTGCCTCTGCCTCGGCTGTGTGTGGGCAAACGATATGCGGAACGAAGTCCAACTGCCCTCCTTCCGCTCGGAAGCATCGCGGTGCAAGTCCCTCCTGTTCGTCGGCGCCTCGTCCCTCTGGCGAGGGAGTCAAGAGCGGGGTGCCAGGATCGTAAAGGGATGGAATATGGTGAGCACAGCGAGCGAGCGAGCTCTGAGGGGGCGCCTTGCAAAAGAACCAGGAACTGTCGATTGCGAAGGCGGCCAGGCTAGATGTTCCCTCTAACACAGGGAAATGAAACTCTATACTCTGCGCGATGTATTTCACGCTTGCCGGACATGTTATTACTTACAGACATGTTATTCCTGTATATAGGGCGATACTGTGAACACAAAAATTATACGGTATATATATATATATACCGTATAATTTAATATATATATATATATATATATATATAATATATATATGTATATATATATATATATATATATATCGAGTACAATAGTGATAAACCGAATGCGAGAGCCGGAACGTATTCAATAAATTAACAGTAAAAAGGAAACTAAAGAAGAAAAATTGCTTGATCACAACAACAACGACGACGAAATGAAAAACGTTCGTCTCTGCTATGAAACTGGATACATATCTGCAGTGTCGAGTTCAAGGGTGTGAACATATGTTACTTGTAAAGAACACGAGGCGAGTTCGAGCCAATCGGTTAAATAAAGGCCCGGTCATTAAAAGCTAGTTTAGGTCATGAACTACGTGCCCCTCCAGCCCAAACAGACCATAGTAGCGATATTGAACTACTATTTCTGTTCACTAACCTCTTTATTTCCTTTTGTTTTAAAGGGAGATTGCTGCATTCGAAGGCATGACAACACCGTGGCAGTGGTCCACTGCTCTGGAACCCTTGACGATGTTCAGCATCACCGCCCTTCCCGGTATCGCTTGGAGCATTCCCTCAGTAGCTTGTTCACTAACCTAAACAACAAGACAACACAAGGATGTAGCATCCCATTTGATGCGTTTTCGTAACGATATTGAGATGAACCTCGCTCAGGAGTAGGTGGAAATCAGTATCGAGCCTCCCATACTACCATGAGTTACTTAGACGTCTCACCTAGAAAAGATCAGCCAAAGGGCAAACTAACAAAGAGTATTCGCCTAGTTCCGTGCAATAGACGAGACGCCCAGTCCGCTGAACAAACAACTCAGACATTTTACCGACTTTCAGTTCGCCATCTCCGCGGGCAACAGAGAGGCACATGATTCCTCTGCCTCTGCCCGCTGTCGCCCCGGGGAAATATAACGGACGGAGTATTGTTATTGTCACTAATGAACGTTCGCAGACAATTACGCCTGGCTGCGGCTAACGAACAACCAGCAGAAATATGGAGCGAGAAGGGAGTGACTTTTGTTTTAGCTTTTTTTTTCTTGTTTTTGTGCTCGAAGGAGGAACGATCTTCTTTCATTAATTTCTTCCTCTGTTCTCGGCCTCTTCATCGTTCCTCTATGCGTTTTGCATTCGGCGTGCGTCGCGATTGTTTTCAATACAGCTTGGCGCAATGCATTTCTTGGGTGCATCGTGCAGTTCGAGGGGTATGTGGAAATTTTAACTACTCAAGCCTGCTACATATATCGTATACTCCTATCTATCTCAAGATTGGTAATAATAATAATAATAATAATAATAATTAAGACACCTATTAGTGATGGAAACTAACTTTTCCAGGCAGGCACTCAGCGAACATTAAACGTTCAACTTTTTGCAAGAACTACACTAGTACTACTACTACTTCTACTATTAAAAACCTAACCAAACTATTTCGGGTTGGCCAGAGGTCAACATTTAAAATACACAAAACCGCTTTCACATCGGTTCGGAACGAACGGACAAACGGATACCCCGTTTAGATACAAATGTACAAGGGCGGGGATCGAACCCATGTGTGTACCTACTAATAATACTAATACCACTTCTCGACATTATCTAGATTTAAATTCATCTATCAGATTGATTCTAAACATGAATAAAGAGAGGTCTACTCAGTTTCTCGCTATATTTATGGACAGAATTGGCAAATGAAGTTGAGTGGTCAACCGTTGCCAATCTTCGGCCATTTGTTCAGATCTGACCAACCATGCTATGTGTTACAAACACAGACTGACTGACTAACTAGGTGAAAACACCGTAACGTAGGGAGAAAGTACTGGGTGGCTTTCAATAGGAGAGAGTTAGAGAGACACAGGCGGCTGTATAGCGAAACTCAATAGAGAACACCCGGTGGCCTCGAAGTGGACGGCCAAAGAATTGCTCTTGTCTACTCTCGCAAGTTGAGACTGCTTATATGACCAAGTGCTAAATGACTAGTTCGAAACGAGTGAGTTGACCTGTTTCGGGAGCGAGTGCTTAAATAACTAGTTCATGTGCAAGTGCGAGTTGATGTTGGCTGAGAGTCAGCCTGAAAACCTTAGGCATCACCTTAGGCGAGTTGACGGAGAGGATTCTCGCTTAAACGTCGCCTGTCGTGACCGCAATTGACCACAATTCATCATTTATTCGAACACACGCATTGTTACACTACACATTCGATGATCTCTCTGTTTATCACAACGAGTGCTAATCTACGACGTCTAGTGCAAATTCGAGCTGACCCGTTGCCGGACGACTTGTTCCAGTGGTGATGTGCTAATTGACAGTCGTCCGATCTGCTAACTGACCCTTAATACATACATTAATCTAAACACATGCATTTTGTACATTCGGCAACCTCTCCGTTTGTCACAGTATGCTACAATCAAGCGGGATGGCACAATCGAGCTACCTCAACGAGTCAAACAGTCAGACAGAGAGCTTGTGTATATCACTATTCTAAAATATATATATATATATGTAAATATGAAATATTCTTTGCTGGTCAACAAAAAATTAGCCGGACCTAAGCTTTTCAAGGATGATTTATCTTAACCACTCAAGACGTTAGTTATGCACGCCGGCATCCGTGTAAACCACAAAGAAATCGGTGACATAGGCTCGTTCTTCGGGGCTTCCACTCACCATATACGGCGTACGATATGTAGCCTACCCACATTTGATTGAAGGCCTCGAATCCGATTATTGATTTATAATTTTGAACGTCGAAGTCACGAACAACATAGAATAGGGCACCCCACAGCCTCGTGCCGAGATTCGCGCCCGTCTCATCTCGTGCTTGTAATTCTCTCGACAGCGTTCGTAACGACATCCCACGCAGCGTCTGCCCTCGTACGACTACTGGGACGCCAAGGAGCACGACGCAGTGCGTTCTGCTGCGCGCTAACTTATAAGACAAATTAGTACGGCTCAATCGAGATTACTCGGTCTGTAATGCAGCGGATGCTGCGGACATACACGGCAACCGAATCGTATCTCAAATATATTCCAAATTATGGAATTAAAAAATACAATTTGAGTGGGAGTGAGTAAATGATGAATGCTTAATTATAATCAAGTGTCTCTTGGATTTTGAAGCTAATTATATATTTGGTCTCATTTGGTAATGATTAGATCACACTTCAATAGTTTTGGTATTAATTATTATAATTTATAAAATGAGCCGGAGTCCTTGGTCTAAGGCTCAGATATCTAATTTCTCCCTGTTATAATTCTTAAGTGATTATTATAATAATTTTAATAACTGTTAACTTATCCGATACCATACATGCCTAATGAATATATATATATATATATATATATAGCTAAAATATCTTCACAGGTTTATCATATACGTAGCTAGATAATGATCTATTTACGTCCATTTAACGAAGCAAGCTAGAGCTACTTGGTGCAATTAATGATGAAATAGTTCAAAACGTATCTGAATCTTATCCCTTCTTTACGGCAGTCTGTCCTTAATGAAGACGACAGAATAGGACCATGGTATGGACCTTTTTCGTCTTGACCAAAATTTCATATGTAAAAGTAAGTAAGTTGGTTCCCGAGGCCAGTTCCTCGTAAATGTATAATATAGAATTGACTACTATAACATCGAAATATTAAAAGAACGAATAATCTCACTTTGATCATATTATATCTATTTGTTATGTTATTTGTTATGTTATCTATTTGTTATTATATCTTTTTCATCTGCTATTCATTAATATGATATTAGCGGTGTTCGCAATCAAACAAAATCTACCAATTAAGTACTCTGTAGAGAGCATACAGCAGCATGTGGGGAAAATTTCGACATGCATGCAAAAAGACTGACCCTTCTAAGGCGAGCTCGGCGAAATTTTATGGCTAACCTATATGAGCTAACATTTGTAGTATATAATATCACTATTTAGAGGAAGAACTTTCCCACTAAACATAATAACACATACTGTCATATGACATATAGGAAGTTCCCCACACGAGCATTTTCCATTATCCATGCATGTTGATCATGTCAAATATGTGAGCAGGGCCATAATGCTTTTACGTGGATGCATATTCTGCAGGGTGTGCTTTACTTTTCCACCCCGATAGGCCATCATTGTCCCGCTGTTGCGAGCAAACAAAAAACCACTGTGTTCGAGATGAGGCGACGTCGACGGATGATGGAGAAGGTCGATCCGCGGCGGTCTTCCTGTCTATGGCCAAAGTGTTGGAGCAACGCGAGAGCCTCCAAGATCTACAGGGGAAGGTTAGTCGCTCCCATCCTCATCGTTGTTGAAGGAGCCAACGATAAATGGCCATACGATAATACCGCTGTTCACATAGAGCGAGGCTTATCCGACGAGCTCAGGACGGTTGAAGGCAACCTCTGAACACTCTGACCACTCCGAGTACTTCCGCTCGCCCCAAGCGCTGGCCCAAGTAGAGCGATGTGGCACAGTAAACGTTGACATGCAAATATATATAAGATGAGAGCTTCCATGAGAGAAAAAAGCATGCTAAGTTAGGACCGACGCTGAATAAATCACTATTGGTTAGATGTTCGAAACACAACTCAGCCACACATGCACTGTTATCATACCGAAGGACCCCTGGCGGGCGTTTTTAAGCACGCAGAGGACAGCATTTTCATGACAACATCGAAACAACACACCTGTTTCACACCCACGAACGCGCGCCATATCTTAAACGCGCTTCCTATACATAAGTGCTGGCTCACTTCCAGCTGATGATTTGATTGGCTACCGCCATGTGAACCGTCCTCGTGGGGAATTGTGAATTGAGTTAACACTCATCAGATTGCCATTTTAAAACGTATCAATAGCTATGAAAATTGGTCACACACTTCAGCTCGTTGCAGCTCGAACGTGCCGCTCGCCGCCGCCCGCCGGTCGCTCGCTCGCTCGTTCGTTGCTTTCATCTTAGGGGGTCGCCCCTCTTCATCGTCGAGTTCCTTGCCGCGTATCGACAGCTCCACCCAACGGCTGGCCCCCTTCATCCGATGGCGATGTTCGTTCGCCAGTCCGCTCCTGCCAACTTCTTTATCACTACTAGTGCCGTCTGTTTAAACCGCCTACGAGAAGGAAGGGATAGCCGGCTGCCAGCGGTTGGACATCGCTTGTTTGAGTGTGTCCTGGCCTCGGTATCCCAGGCTGTCACGTGACCAGGGCGCGGCGAAAGCAGCGATTGTCCATGGGCGCGGACTCGGGGAAAGGTTGCGTGCTGCGGCCGCACCGAGATTCTCTACAGATTGGACCTGACTGACTGGCTGCCTGCCTGCCTGCCGCCAGCCTGCTTCCAACCCTACTTGGCTCTGATCCCTGTAGGTCCCCAGGGGCGCCCGCGTTCGTCCCCCACTTCCCTTTCCTGTTGCCTCACAATGTCCTGCTTTCCATCCGTTTAGTTGTATTCTAACCAGCGGCCTCTTCACCCTCAACCCCCCGAGCCTAAAGTAGATCCCCAGTGCGATGTCGTTGAACGCTTCGAGGGGTGCGCCTCGTTTGATTTGTTTCACTCTAATAGTTGGGTTTCAGGATTACTGTCGAACAACGTACAGTAATCGAGCCACTGTCGCGGTGGCGATTCGAGTGAGTGTTGATGTCCGCAGGATCGTGCCTTCCTAGAAAAGCAGTTCCATTCTGGTGTTCGAAGCGTGACTTAGAATGTTGCCCGTGCGACTCATTCCATGTAAACTGTATCTAACTATGGGATATCTTTCTTTTATTCACACGAGTTGTGTAATATTATAATATACCTATTTTACAAACATTGTGGTAAGTCTATAAATATAGTTACAATGTGCTAACCATGGGATAAAGCTAGCATTGTGCAACAGAGATAACGCGGTTGTTTATTACTATTAGTAGTGAAATAACATCCGTCGGGCTCGGTGATGATTCTGGGTGGGACAGTTTTCCGGAACTGGGCTGTAGGATATTTTGTTACGAATTTGACGTTGGACACACATCCGATATAGTTAGAACCTATGGTAAATGATAGGGTTCTCGAATATGAACAAGTCGCCGCGGATGGTCCCGTCAATTTCGCAACAGCTGCAGGACTCGTGCAGCTATGACGATTCGACGTATTTGACCGGCGCTAATCCAGCCAGAAAACAGTCATTGTCTATATTGTCTATATATTGTCTATATTCGCAATAGAATATCTAGAACAAGGAGGCCCCAATTTCCCAATGCTTAATCGAGTGCCCAAAATAGAAATTGCGTTGCCCCTTTGGATATCTAACGAAAATCTTTGCTTTAAAAACTCGATTGCACGTGGTTCACCTGTAGCGGAAATGCAAATCGTTCTCCTAATATTCGAAGAAAGTATAAAAGTTAAATTGTCTCGAATGAGTTCTGCATTACGCATCTTCAGCCTATGATAGGGATACAGTACAATTAAACATTTGGCCAAATCTAGATTTGTCTGTGCCACGAATGACTGATAATCGCCTTTTAATGGCCGGGACAGCTACGTCTACAGCTACTTTTTCCCAAACTATTTCGTCTTTCAACATATTATATTAGTAATTCCGATGACTGTGACAGACCTTAATCGAAATGACATAAATTTTGCAAGAATCCCACCCACTTTTTTTTGCTATAGCAGGTCCAATACAGATGCTTTAACCCGGTACCTGACTGGCAAAGTCAGCAAGTTTTCCACCGGAATACAACGTACAACACATTGCAGATTGAGGTCTCCTCCTCGCGGTAGAACGTGGTTCCTAGGGAAAAAAGGTCAGGTTTCTACGGGGCCGAAATAGACGCCCTTGGAAAACACTGTTTTCCTTGCCCGCGGGAACGAGAACAGTGTGAGCCGACAACATCTCGGTGGGACGGCACTTTTACACCGACAAATCCCCTCTATCCTGGGAACCCCAGGCCTATATTGGAATGACCGAGAGCCGCCAGAGGGGCTATCAATCATGCCGTTCAAGCGTGATTCGACACGATTTTGGATGCCACCATAATTGATACATGGCTGCTTCATACGTGTCTAAAAATAGCCCGCGCCCAGGGTCAGCACGTTCACAGGAAGAAACGACGAGGTTACTCAGAGATGAGCGGTCGCTACGAGAATATAGATTCTTACAATTTCTATTTTGCCTTTGAGACACAGGGTTCTCATATGTGGGACATCTTGGTTGAACTGTGTGAAAGTCTACATATAGGAGGCTGCTGGAAACATTCGTACATTGAGCGTTTAGCTACAAATTCTGCCTCTGAACATGCAAAGAGCACCGACAAGCAAGAGGAACCAAAAAGACTGTGGCATCGTCATTGACGCTGGCCGGTTCTTGACTGCCGAATCCATTGACATTTTGACGGCCGCTAGATACATCTTATTTGTTCATATAACACAGTTTTTTTTCATGAACCACTAAACAAATTAAGTCTTTGGTTGTATTGCATCGATTTTCTGTTACATTGTCTTATTTAAGACACCTAACGGTTCCGGGCCGACTCTCAGCCAACATTTAACACCTACGGCATTGCTTCCGGCATTTGTTTTTGCTTTCGGCATTGATTTATAGGATGGACCCCTCAAAATGCAAATGTGCAACGGTGGGGATCGAACCCCTGAACCTGCGTGCCTCACCTCCGGTTGCAAGAGGCACACACGAGTGCACCACCAGGCCACCATCGAGTAGCCTCTTTCTTACTATACATATATGCTCAATAAGCCCACACGGATTCAACGTCAAGTACATAGAATCCCCTTTAAGCACTGACCCAACACGAACGAAGTTAAAATCATTTAGTGGCCAAATCGTGTGAGCGTCCAGAACGCTACAAACCTCGTCTATGAGTTGTACCTTGTACAAAACAGCTGGGTATCAGGTTCAAAAAAATATCGAGGTTGCGCTGGTTTTGGCAACCATTCGAAGATGCAGGCATAGTAGCACCTTGTCCAGCCTCCCCAAGTGGAGGGGCCTTTCGAATTGGCCGTGGCACTTGGCTCTTGCCTCTAAAGCAGATCGTACTTAGGCAACGACACGGTAAGGAACTGGGACTGCCATCCGAAGAAGATTGCCAGTGGTATTCGAGAGAGGCCTCGGTGGGGCGGTCTAACTGCGATTCGCTCGTAGGCTAGCCCGTCCGGTGCTCAACGATCAGCGTTGCCAATTGATGGTCCGTGACGGTTGCAGGACCCAGCACGGCTATCGCTGACTGAGCAGTTAACGTTATTAACACTAGGTGACCAGTATCTCTCGGAGGTGTCTACGACCATCTCTCGTCTATTCGTCACGATTCGAATCGATCTCAGTCCTCGATCTCTTCCGAGATAATCCGCTGCATCGACGCCGTTCTTTTTTGGCTAGTATGCGCAATTAATGAAATACTTTTGTCACGTTCGACTAGTTTAAAAATAGCGCATATATATATATATATATATATATATATATATATATATATATATATATATATATATATATACTAGCATTTCTATAACGACCTTCTTATATATGCTGCCCTTCAGCTAGTTCTCCCTTTACTGTATGTTCTGCTGCTATTTCCTGCCAATGACTGCTATATTCAATATTCCCATACACTCCTGTTGGTTTTTGTGCGAGTATTTTTTTTAGCACTGAGATGGAGCGAGCGTAAACTAGTGTGCAAACTGTGAACGCTAAACCTTGACTGGGAATGTGCCCGGAGACATTAACCTGGTATGCAATCGTCAAATTTTACAAACAACACTGCAGAGGTGTTCTTGTACAAAATGTATCGTTGTTATACTGATTGTTCTTGGTGTGTCTATTATGAAAATGTATTCAATTAGTTACACAAGTCTTCGTATTGAGTTCGCTTAATGCACGTAATACCTGATACGAACCGGTCTAGCGTCGTTTAGTCTAAGAAGTATACAGACCAAGTGTAGACTTCCTTCTCATCCTTAACGAGGAAGTGCCTCCTGAAGATGTCTAGCGAAAAGAACGGAATTTCAAAACTCGACGAAGCCTCTCAGGGAGCAGCTTCGAAGCTGCGCGTCGCCACCTCGTCTTTGCCAGCTTTGTAATTAAAAAGCCATAAGCTACAGCTGTTACAGTGCTCTAATTTCAGATGGCGTCGAACGCCGAGAAGGGGGAGAGCTTGAAAAATTGAAAGCCAAATCGAAGGAGACAACTGCTTGGCTGTTTTGTCTCGATTGCTCGTTATAGATTCAGTCAACCAGAGGCGAGAGAGAGAGATATCTACCTATCGTTAGGAGGCATAGCATATATTTTTGTCGGTGTCGTAGACCAACATGTGCTTCGAACTGTCAGTAAAGACATGTACCAAGATCGAGAGGGGCAATTTGAGTAAGTTGAACCACAGGAACTACACGGAATAAGTTAACCGAGTTCATCCATGATATTTGAATAGTGAACGTCAACTCATCATATGCATATAAAGGAGCCCATCTTCAAGTTTAGCTTCAAACTTTTATTTTAGTTAGGGATAAAGGTAATACTTTCCCCTTCTGGTGAAGTAAAAATTTTTCCGTTAATTGTTTGGAAGACTTCTGAAGCGGCCCGTAGGGATGACAGTTTGTCGGATTTACCTCTAGTGGATGTGGAAGAGACTAATTAATTTGCTATGCGTAAAGTAAATCTTCTTAAAATCCCCTTGCCGATATGAAAACCCAAAAGTTAACCCTGACCCTGTTTATCGTGATAGCCTTTAATAAGCCCATAAAACCTTCAACCTAAACCTTTCGCTTCGATCCGGAGCAGTGTTACAAACAGGTGCAGTATTTTGTTATAGCCTAAAAATTTTGTTTTAGGTTATACGCAAAACACGAATCCTATCTAACCGAAGGATATCCTCGCAAATTTTCGGGATTTCGACGCATCTGTTTTTATGAGAAACGGCAGAAGAATTGCTCCAAAATGATGAGATCGATGAATGTGGCATTCTATAAATGTGAGGATATGCAACGACGGATGATGGCAGATGGGTGTGTCTCAGTTCGTAGGTTTTCATGTCTCCGCGATTTCAAGTATTCGCTTGTTACGAACGCACTGAGATTGATCTTAAGCTTAGCGTTCAATGAATATATATATATATATATATATATATAAATTTTTTTTTTTTTTTTTTCTTAGAGCTGTTCAGCTCATATATATATATATATTGGGTACGTTAAGGACAGCATATATAGAATACGGAAACGTATATATGTATATATATATATAGTATAGAAAAAAGTATGCAAAGAAGTGGGACGGCCAACTGATGGAGGGTAGCTCTCTCCTTGTGTCCCCAATGCTGGCTGCTCTGCGGTTCAAGCGGAGCTCTCTCACTGTTCGCAGATGATGTTCCGGTGTTAAGATGACCTCTGGAGGGGTCTTACACAGCAGCGCACCCTCACTCACCTCGTTTGGCCACCACTAGGCTCTGAATCGATTAATCTCTAGATGATCTATGCATAGCACAGAGGCACGAATAGAGGTCAGGGTCAGGTGTAGGTCTCAAGAGAGAGAGTACATTCAAGGGATGCTCAATGTGAGGTACGGAGCATGTGCTTATCTCCTTCATTGATGAGTTAGCCCGTTTTTTTTCTTAATCGACAATTGCCTCACGTATATATTTAGTGGTATCTTGTTCGTCCATGCATACAATACGGTTTCGAACGGGTTGTCTATGATAGTGTGGTATCATTATAATTATTTTCTATGAAAGTCATCAGTCGGACCACTTCGGAGGTTTCAGCCAACCCTCAGCTGAGGCCTGTCAGATAGACCAACAGCTGAGGGTTAGCTCGCAAAAAATAAAACACAGCCAACCCTCAGTATCCATATAGATCGGAGTCTATTTAGAAACAATGCACTGAAGGTTCTTATAAGCGTTTTGGTGCCAGCGGTTCCGGCATCAAGATTCGCTAAAGCGACGAGCTCAAATAGTTCCTCCCGGAGCATTCTGCGTTGTTGGTCCTGATCGTCCCAGAGATCCCAGCACGCCGAAGAAGCCCCTCAGAGTCATTATTACTTCGGATTCAGGGACTTCCGTTCCGCCATTTTGGGAGATTCTGATATTATCTGATCTGTTCATTTTTGTGAGATCGCGCGAATGGTCCGTCTGCTTGATGATGAGAACCTTATGGGTTCTTTGCGCGTGCCGCTACGAGCTTCACTGAAGTCGTTTGCAAACGGTATCACTTGCAGTGAACGAACCTAGCCGTAACGTGTGACGTTCTGTATGAACTACCTAATCTCCGGGCCTACGCTGCAGCAGATGGATTATGTCGCTCTAACAATTAATGATGAAAACTATAAATAATAGTATTAGGGGAAAATGCTCTAATTTCGACCTTGAACCAATCGACTTTCTATGTAAAGGCATTCGCGTTAATTGGACTCTTTTGTAAAACAGAACAAACAAGTTGGCTGTCAGCTAGATATAGACAGAGTTTGCTGTGGGTTGTTTTTACGACATGCTAACTTTCCGCTGGGTTTATATGAGGGCTGATAGGGGTCCCTCGAAGATTTAGAGAACATTTTTTATTTGTGGAAATAACTTGAATATTCTGGTTAAGATGGTATTTTTCTAAAAAAAATGTCGCTGAAAAATTGTTAATTAATTGCGGATTTAATAAGCAAGTCAATTTCGAAGTATTTATTTTTATGAAAGTATATTAATCTACAAAACAGGTCGCTACCACATTTTTACATGTTTCTATGACACTTAGATATCTATGGACCTCTAATAAATGATTCATATTATCGTCTCGTCTTGCATAACGACGCCATTCAAACTAACGAAACGATTCGATCGTGCTCCCTTACCTTAACATACTTCTAAAAAGTAAATGTATTGTTTTTATTTCTTGATTATGAATTGAACGAGCTCCACTTGGCTGATTCCAGAGCTAGTGCTATTTTTTCATTAAACTAATCAGAATGGTTAAAGGCTAACCACAGCGAACGCTGTCAAGCACGACAATACTGTTTATTCCTTTATTAAGTGTATCCATCCTTAAGAGCCCTCGTCAACGCCATTTCTCATTAGCAGGCCAGCTAGATTCGCCTTGTCGGCAGCATCCTCCCCGAGCGCCTCAGTGTACTGAAGGGATAACACACTGCAAGAAGATAAATGCCTTCGCCAGCCAGCCAGCCGCTAAGCTGAAACGACCGCTAAGCCTATTTTATTGCTGCTGCATTTCGCTGTTGGCGCTTGCCTCTTCGCGACTGTGCACGCGGGGCACGAACAAGGCTAAGTGTTCTGCTTTCACATGTTCAACACACTCGCCCCCTTCTCCTGGTCATCGTACGACAGCAATTTCTTCAAGCTTCGATTTCGATATTTTGCCCTCGATGTGACTTCGTTTGGTACACATTATAGGTATACAACTGGCGGAATAGTGAATCAAGCGTTCGATTCCACTACACTTCAATTGCCAGTCTCGTAAAGTTGCGCCTCGTGGAAGCTTTGTTCCCAAAGTGTGCAGGCTCAATAGTTTCGTCGCGAGAGATGAAATGTGGCTTAGTTATTCCCTTGTGAAGACACCATCGGTGTACCCGCGAGACCGGTTGTTCGACGGAAGAGTTGATATGCGCCCACCCTTGATTTGCATGCATAAACCTCAAAAAAGTGCCCCACTGCTCATTCGGCTACACGAAGCTAGCAAGCATTTGAATACATTGAATATTGGACTCGACGAAAGATAGTGCACGTAGTGCAAAAAATCTGCCAGGTCAGGAGAATCTTAACATCTGACAGATGAAGCTGAGGTGGCTCTCTCGTCGAATGCTGCGATCGTTGTCAGGATTGTGGTGTTTAGACATACCTGGTAAGACGACTTTGAAAAATATTGTTAGAAAGTTAATTCATAAAGAACCGAAAAGCGAGGAAACAAATACGACCCTAAGCGAAAGTAGTCTATGAAATAATATGGAATATAACTTCTAATTCGAAATTCGTACTAAGAACGAAGAACGACGCTCGCAAACAAATATAAATCAAAGGGAAACATCGTACGACAAATTGTAAGGGTCATCTAATTAATCGAAATCGGTAGCGAGACGACAGTCGAATTAGTTACAATTACAATCACTGTGACTTATGTGATCGTGCTGAATGATCGCTTGAATGCATCGGCATAACACGACTCAAGCAATCATACAATCGGAAAGCTCCTAATAGCCGCCTACGAGCCAAAACCTATCCAGCCCTCTCCTTCATATATGACGGGACATTCTTCAACTCTTTAAAATCCTCAGCTGCTGGATCCCACACAAAAGCTATGTCAACTCGTTCTACGTCAGAGTCCTCACTAGCGTCACGACCAGCTATTGAAACTCTCCTCGTTACTGTCGCGCGTGTCCTTTCGAATCCTGTGACGTCATGCTAGGGGAACGACGTCACCGGATGACGTAGACACCCGATGACGTCAGCGGGAGGGAGGTCAGAGAGGGTCTGAGCTCACTTGGGAGGCGTAGACGAAGGATAATGCCGGCATCGCCGGCTGTGTAAATCCTCGGCATTAAAGAAGAGAGCCCCTATGGGGATTAGATTGAACGTTATTGTCTCTGTCAATGCTATTGTCATTGAAATGAGAAGGTAATTTCCCTTGCGGATGGAACGCATTTTAAATATAAAGACCAAATGAGTGAAGAATCGAGTAAATGATTTGCTCCAACCCTTCGAAACATACATTATATATATATATATATAAATATATATTAGGTTGACCCAAAACTTATGAGACACGTATACATTTCAATATCGGCTAAACTAAGTAAATTAAAACAAAGATTTTTTGGTATGCACCTCTTTTATTTATTTATTGAGTTCTGGCAGCCTTCTAACGGCTAGGTATGCACTATTTCTATTACCATTTATGACTTCGTTATTTAAGGCCTCTCGGAGTCAATCGATGTTTGCATACTTTTTGCCACCTATAGCCGTCTTGAATCGTCGAGTCCCTTCAAGAACTCGAGATATCGAGCCGAGTCCATTTTTTCTTTTGAGCCTAAATTCTCGTAGTAGCAAATTCCGTTGAAAACCATGGCAATTGCATTTGGTACTGCTACCGGTAGCCACTGTTCCACTGGATCTTTTTCCGGTCCCCTATACAGGCTGACCCATGTCTCGTCCACTGCAACAGTATGCTCTAAGAGACTCCTTTGCTGCCTATATATCTTCAAATTGTCTCGCGAACACTCCTCACGCATTTTCAGTCGGCCAGGACCGGGTCCATTAGGGACCCATTTTGCACTTTTTTTAATAATTCGACGACATGTTTCACGAGGCACGTCCATTTTAGCCGACAAAGTCGTCAATGACCAAGCTCTCGTTTGCTCAAAAGCTTTTTCGATTATCTCGATCCGTTCGTCGAATTGAGATTCGGGAAGGGGTGGGCGTCCTCGATGTTTATTAATGTCCCAGCAGCCTTACCTGAACTCTGCACACCAACGGCACACCTGTCGTCGATTCAGGGCATTATGGTAGTACACGCGAACCAACCTTCGATAGATTTCAGCTAGACAATCCTTCTTTTGAAACATAAATCTGATACTTTTTTTTATGAAAATGCAAGTCTGAGGAACCTGCTCCGGCGGTTGCCGGCTTTTGCGCCGTCTGCTTGCTAATTGTTGTGTCTCATTACCAGCCAAATTTGAATTCAAACCGGCCAAGAATAAGAATTCAGCGCAAAACGATGAGAGTCTCCTTATTTTTGGGTCCACCTAATATATAAAGTCATGCTAACTGGAGAAGTGATAAATCCATACGAATATAAAAACGAGGATCACTAACCGTATCTCTGGCTTGCTCCACCCCTGGAGCAGGTGCTGTACTTTCGCCTGGATTATCATGGGAAGTAGAACGCCCACAGAAGCTCCCTGCGGAAATCTAAAAAAATTCATATCATAAACTACATGGACTTACGTGCGTTGAAATTGAAGTACGGGAAACCCAAAAACGTCAGCAAATTAAAATAATTATGGAATCAGTACTGAAGTTGGCAAATCGCTATCGAACTCGATGAATGGAAAAAACTCGGACAATTCAAGCTTTAGGAGGCTACAATACAATGCGAGCTGACAACCGACTGATTTCACTTCATAAGGCCCCAGGATAAGGTCTCCGGGCCAAGACCTACTGTGACCCTGACCTAAAACATCTTTTGGCTTTTTTAAAATATCCCGTTGAAGTTCGTTAGACAAATTTCAGGGTCTATTGCGGTTAGTAAACAATACTAATTATTATATATTTTAGCGCGTTATTAACTAACCGTCTATGCTCGCTCATTTTAAATCTGGGAGTGTTTCTTTTTTCATGATTACCGCATCCGCTGTCTTTGACGTGGCACACAAAATATGAATTTGTGGCTCATCTTCTAACGCTCCACAGGTTCGTATCTGCCATAACGTGCTCCAGCGTTGTAATGGATTGCTGTTAGTGGTTCTGCGAAGGTTAACCTGTTATATGCCGTGACTGTGAATCGTCATTGTTCTGCCAAGAAGATCGGCCCTTCCGGGATGTGTCCTTAATCATGGTTTCTCCCTGTAACTTATCTATACAGACACGCAATTTCTTCATTCTGGAAGATTGTCAGCTTCCTCCTGGACGACGAGGGAGTCTTGTTGCTCGACGTGTCTCGCTAAAGCAAATGGCTGTAACTTTCTAGCCCCGTTCATACTGAACCCATATCCAGGTTGTGTGTTTTTTCTCTTTCACTTTCTTTACGATTCAGGTGGTCGCGGGACCTTCGTCGCAAAACCTAAATTTCAAGTCGCGGCGATACTGATAGCCTACAGTCGCTCCGTGCGAACAAGCGGAACCCGGATAAGCATTATTACCGCTATTCGAATGCACAAATAGTTTCCGTACGACGGTTAGAACAATCTAAAATAAAGCCTTCGACAGCTGTCGTACGGTTGAACGGAAAGTAATGGCTGGATAAGATCAGATCATCCATCTATATCAGCTGGACGAAACCACTCCTGAGTTTATTAGACACATCAACAACGACTACTGAGAGGACAACGTGCCTATCTTTTCACTTCTTTCTTTTTTTTATTATAGAGGTGGGAAATGCTAACTGACTGCACACTGGGCGTCACGGCTTTTACGGTACTTACCCAGTGATGTGGGACTCACACCCATTAAACCAAAACACCTCAGCACACCCAACCCGTCCCTCCGGATAAAGGCGGGGAGAAAGGATACCCTGGTGCCGTTGTCTAACGTTGCTTCGGGGTCCCCACTTTTGCGCGGCTTGGGTTTCAGCTTTTACTGCGTCCGTTGCAGTGGCGTCCATTGCTCGCTGAGCAAGGACTTCTTTCTGTCGCATGATGCCGTGAGTAAAGTCTCTGATGAGATTCCATGAGGGAGTGTATTTTAGGAGGCAGATGGCCATCACGTTACATGTTAACGCTTTTGACTGGCCGAGAGTAACAACCGGCCCACGCCTCTTTCGTTGGAAGGCTGTGCAGAGTTCGTAGGGAGATGTTACATCGTCGACTTCACCAGAGTCGTTGAGTGTCCAGATTGCGCCAATGCTTTTCTCTATTCTTTGCCGATATTGCTCACTTGGGTTCGTAAGGAACTGCGATACTGGGTAGGTAAGAGAATCGTGGCAGTGTTCGAAGTCAGGTATTATGGATTTTGTTCAGTATCCGCATTGATCCTGTCTATGAGGAGTATGAAGTACTGAGACAAACGTCAGATTGAAAATGCTGCAGCGCTCAGAATCATGTCAATGAAAACGGAAGGCTGCATAGATATATGTGTCTTGTCTGACAGGAGCACCTCCCCGTTGAAAAGCCTTGGGGAACATATCGGGGATTCGTGTTTGTGTGAGGGCTTCGCATGTCACCATGTGTGTATAACTATGGTGCCTATATAGTTGCGAGGTGTTGCTTCTTATTTGCCGATCTCAGAGATGCCCTCCGTATGAACGCGCATTTCGGTTTACTAAGACGTATGGTTACCAGGACGTTCGAGTTCACAACAAATTCATTCAAATTGTGGTAAATTAGCGGAATTGCACGGGGAAAGTTGGACATTGTGTTGGACGAATGAATCCGACCACAATCCTGAGCTTCCTCTGCCGAAATGTTTTTCTTGGAAAGCTGCCAACCGTTAAATGGAACCTCAACGATGCCCAAGACAATCAGTTGAGGTATTTAGAAGTTGTTATCATACGTATTCTCCGACGCGCTTCTGGACAACAGAGAATTGCCGTAAGCGAGTTTGGAGGAGCCTGTACCAGCAATAACACCATGTACAAGCTACGAGAGCGCAACGGTGAGCGCCCTTCACGATAAAAATAAGTTTGTGTGGTGCAGGGACGTCAGGACGGCAAGAACAAATAATAGCAATTGAATAGAGCGGCAATTTCTATTACGCGGGAACGAATTGCCCTTTCGAAATCTCCACGGACGGGATGACCGAGGTTCGAGACAGCCGGAATCGTTTGACCAGCCGCATTTCGCGACGCCACCCTTCTGTTGGAGAAGGCCCATACTCAACTGCGCGCAGACCAATCGAGAAGATTGTCTACCGTGCTGTGCGCCGGGGGAGGGGGGGGGGGGGGCGTACATGACTCCAAATTACATTTATATAGCAGGTCAATGTAACCATTGGCCCGGATTCTAAGGAACCACTACCGTTATTAGATCATCGCTCCAGAGAAGCAGAAATAGAGAGAACGGGAGATCGCTTAGTTTACTTTAAACGGGTTTATCGAAAGCGAAGCCGAAACTTGTCGGGAGTTCCGGGACTAATTTCAGTAAAGAAGAACATAGCGCGGAGACCCTCAACATCTGTCTACAAATGATACTTCACCAATGCAACATAGTGAACTTGAAATGAAATGAAAAATATATTTTGTTGCGTTAAATCCATTTTTGTGAATGTCTCTAGAGATGCATAGTCATGATCAATAAATAAGTACTCTATGTACATATTTCATTTCTGGCATTCGACAGCACTAAACAGGAATTACCAAATCGAATAATTATTGAACTTGAAAAGTATCTTTTTGCGGCAATGCAAACAAGTGTGATTTACCAACGAATGGGCCAACGATGCTCGACTAGCATCGCCAACAGATACCATGGGACTCTCTCTGCCTTATAGCTGTATACATTATCTCCCTTTTCCAGCGTAATGTACGCGAATCTGTACCGTGCTTGATGTAATTTACCACTAAAAATATTTGTGCCAATCATCGGCAGTGACGTCCGTTTGGGGCTCCATGTCCAAGCATGCGGCGCGTTATTCATTGCAAACTCTTTCGTATATCAAGGTGTTGCAGAAACGCCGACTCCTTCAACTCCTTCAACAGACAGAAGACTGTAGTCCCTCAAGTGAGGGACTGCAGTGCATCGAGCACGCTCTATCGAGGGTCTGCCTGCCCATCTGCCGAAGGATCTGCTCTCAACATCAGAGTTTCCTTTCTACCGACCGCTCCCCTGCCAGCATTTCGGCACATAGCAGGAATTCACTCGGCCCGGTGGCTATCTCGTCGTAACAAGGTTTCGATTGGTCCCCGGCCCCGCGGCACCGTACGGAAGAGGCGCTTCTCCACTTCTACCTAAGGCTCTATACCCTCCTCCTGTTGGGTGGCCATCGCCGCCCATTCGCTGTCGACGAGCTCTCCCTTGTATACGGTTTCTCCCACCCGGACAACCACTCCTGCACACAGAGGCACACATACGCACAGATACAGACCCAGCACCGTCGGTGGCAGGGGGAGCACCAGCAGCCCGGGCTGGCCGGGCTGCACCATCACAGTCGTTTCCCCGTTTTCAATGGGGGTTGGCGGACGCGGGGCAAAAAGGCAGACGAAGTGATGAGACTGAGAGAGCGAGTGCGGGGGAACTGTACTGCCCCCGGGGTAAGACCCCTCGTTCTCTCTCTCTCTCTCTCAGCCCACTGACTCTCCTGTAATCCCCACAGCTAGGGGGTGCTCCCCAGCCCAAAGATACCTCAGTGAACCCGGGCCGAGGATGTGCTGCGGGCCCGACCCCTGTCCCCAGAAGGAAGAGGATGAGGCAGCTGCCAAACGATGCGGGAGGGAACAGCCCAGCCCAAACACCCTGCGCCACCCCTTAATCCCCCCGCCCTGCTTTCGCGGGGTAAAATACCACCCGCCATCAGAGCCACTTCCCTCGGTTGGGATTGCTCGGGCCCAACGTTGGGGAGAAGCAGGAACCACCACGAGCGAACCCACCGTGGCGCCATCCAGCGGAGAAACGGGTGTTAGCAGGGGAGGTGGACCAGAAGCTAGGAGAGGAGGGAAAAGCGGGCAGCGGGGACGGAGGGCAACGAGATGAGCTGAGAGGGAGAACGGGGATACAAGGGGGGACCATTAGGGGTTCCTTTGGGTTGGGTTGTTGGGTCGGGGAGCGGAGCGGAGAGAGAAGGCAGCTGGCAGAAGTCGGTACCCCCGGGAGGTGGGGGTTTGGGGCTTGGGAAGATGGGTCGGAGGAAGAGCCGAGCGTAGAATGGGAAGTGCGAGAGAGAGAGAGAGAGAGGGTCCATGGAGTTGGGACGAGCATTGGTAGAATGGCCCAGCCAGCAGAGCAGGGAAAGCTCTGGCAGTATCCTGGGCTGAGTCCCAGTGGGCAGGGGTGACCGCACGCCACATGAGATGCGAGAGTTCGGTGGAGCAAAGAACTGCGGATGGATGGATAGATAGATAGATGGACCCAACGAATGGCTTCTCGTTGCTGCTGATATGATTCTTTTTCTTGAGTGTATGATCGTGGTGCCCAAATAAACGCCGCTGCCTTTCACGGAGCGTGGAAACATCGGACGTATTTTGAATAAATATTACTTCCAGCAACATTTGAGTTGAGGGAAAAACTCTCAAAATTAGACACGGCCGACGAAATCAGAAGATATTTCGAATTAAATTTGGAGCAACATCAGATACAAGCAATTGGTTTCCATTCACGTTCGGATCATACGATATCTAACTATGACGAATCTCAAAAATCCGAGGTGATATAACGAAGCGGATGTTAAGGTCGATTAGCACTGAAAGATCACTGGAATACCAAGGCTATTATGTTGGTGATATTATTCAGCTCTGTTTGGGCTTCGCAATGTGTCGAACAAAGCGTTATAGATGCGCCAGCAGATCAGTAGACATACCTGGCCGGATATTCCTCGAGTGGTTACGGAGCCCGGGCTTAGGCTGCCATCGACGCGGCACCTATTCTATTTATGTCTGGTCCAATCAAACCTACTCAAGGCGTCATCTAAGGACGCATATGCTGTAACGTAAGTGCGCTGTTGTAGTTCGCTGTCTATTTTCTTCCTGCTATTTTACTAGTTGAAGGGAACGACTGAAATAATGACAGAATAACGCCCGAACTGCCTCATTGAAAGTCGAAATATGTTAATAGTTTCAAATACCTAGGAGTGGTGTTGCCCACAAACGGACACTCCTTCCTAGAGCACATCACGGGCAGAGGATGACGTGCGATGGTGGCGAGTGTGGGAATCCAAACGCCGTCGAGATTCTCACTACGAACGGCGTTAGCCATGTTCGAGATAAAGGTGTCGCCGGTTGCGTACTATGGCATACAAGTCGTTTGGGAGGACCTATCGTCGAGGCAGCTCGAAAAGCTAGGTAAAATTAAGCCTTCGTTCCTAAAGCGAGCCCTGGGCCTACATCGTTCTTCGCTGAACCGATGTGTATATCTAGCGAGTGATAGAGAAGCGATCGACCCTATTCGTAGAGGATTTGAACGCAGATTTAATCTTGCCTCCACACCAGCTTATCAGGACTTCATCATATATGGGAGCGAACGATGGCAGAAATGAATCCCGATTTCTACAGTACGCAGGCGATGACTTCCGAAACCTGGAAACTGGCTGGTAGGGCGTTTTTACATCTATTACGTTTTTCTTACACGTTTCGCGGTTCATGGTTTTCATCACGTGTTGTGTGGGACGGAGGGGTCTCACACCCCGTCCGATAGATGCTTCTGTATGAGATGTGGTGAGGCGTGCCCCAAATACGCTGCGTCTTGTGCTGCTGCTGCTGCTGCACCTTCCCTAGGCAGCCCCGAGGAGAAGGTGCAATAGTCATAACTACCCCTTGTAGTTTTTATATCAGATATTCATATAAAACCATTGCAATTTTTCAAAACACAATATATATATATGAAAGTTCGAACTTGGCTTGATGTGTCGTGTTCTATGGAAAATGTCTATGGAAAGATCTATTAGTTTGTATGTTAGTTGCAACAGTGGCTACGCTTTGAAAAAGTCAACTCGGTGGTTCGCCACTTAGAACTAGCGTTCCACATGTCCCTTCACGCGTTGTTTACGGCGCATTCGAGCCTTAGACTGCAATTTATATTTGTTGCTTCTTTCAGCGAAATCCAAGGCTTCTCGAGTAAGGGCCATCGGCACTTGCCCATTAAAGCGAGATATAGAGTCCACCCTTCAATTTTTGGGGCAGACTCGGAAGAAACAGAAGCTCCATGCAAGCAATGGCTCTAAAACAGCCCGAGCTGTGTGTGGTCCACTTCAGTGAGGTCAAATACAAACTTTCCCTGCTCAGCCGAAATGTGTTCCCACTAAAATTTGCTACGCGACAATCGATTGTATACGGCCGAGTACAGTTTGAAGGACGTCCGCTCCCGTTGCCCTGGATGAAAACGAGTTTTCTCTTATTTCGAGAGAATCCGCCCATCTGAATGCTACGCTTATATTGTCGCCTTTGCCTGAAGTGCCTGTAGTATCGTAAATTGTTACATTTTCATTACCATCTGGGGAAGGTAACAGTTACATATAAAGTCATGGCAATAAATCATTAATAAGAATGCAAGCGACGCTATGAACGTGTTAAGTCGCCGACAAACACTACTCTACTGAAGGGGCAGTGGCCAGCGTGCTATGGATTTCATGGTTCTCAAGCCATCGTAAATAGCGACGTCCATCTTCAGGCTCATGGTAGCCATGTGTCTGACCAAACGTGTGGTGCAATGCGTCGACCGCGTACCGAGTTACAACGTATCGATTGGCCCTGTCACTTCAAGTCCATGCAGCATGATCCATTTGGTAGAACGTTGGGTCTATAGTACGTCGCCCACAATCACCCTAATGGCTAATCGTAACGAGTCTGAGCCATCTCCCTGACGGAACTTTATCGCCTTGGTCTTTTGCAGGTCCACCTCAAGGACTCCTTGCGGCATCAGTGTACTCCTTGAAAGTGGCCCAGACTTTCAGAAGGCGATTGCGACCTCGGCCGAATAGCACGAAGTCGTCCGTGAAAATGATGACATCGCCTTGGGCGCTACACCCGTAATTTTATTTGGGAGATTACTGACGGCTACAACGAAGCAAAGTGGATTAAGGTTGTCCACTCCATCCCTCTCCACAATGATCAGCAGGTCCCCTGTGGAATGTCCCTTACCAGGTTTTACGACAGTCCAGCGCGTGCCAGCGCATATTCTCCACCAGGACCAATTCACCTGTGAGCGTAGGGTGGTTTCTACGAAAGTCACGCTGCTCCTCTTTCACAGCACAGACGATCTCCAGATACGGTGCCAAGCGGTCCGCCAGAAGTTAAGTCCGGCGATTGTAACAGAAATTAGTCATTGCTATGCTGCACCAGCAGGAGGAGTCGGGGGAAGCGCCTTTGCACATCGCGCTTACCACACCTTTGCGCCATTCCGCTGATATCGTATCATGCTGCAAACAACCTTTGAACAGGGCAGTCCAGCAAAACGTGAGAAAAATCTAGCTGCAGGTGTTCGTTCAGAATTTACTCTCGGCCAGAACCCTTATTTCGGCGAAGTTTTCGATGGTCGTGCCATCAGCCGATGTCCTTGGAATTCGCGGCAGTTGCACAGAATGCCTGTAGTACCCATGCACATGTCCATTACGGACTCAAGGGGGTACCGAATTCTTGTAAGATCAAGCTATTGGAAAGTAACCCGTATTGCTAATCCAGCGGGCTCGACGCTACGGCTCTGTGCTTTGCGTTTGATGTCGCCGCTCCCGGTCTAGGAGGGATGGCGCAAGCCAGACAGAGTGAGCGCAGGCGTATCCTTATCATTCGTATCGGAGGCACTCGTACATTGTCATCAACGTGACATACCTCACTTTGTCAAGGAAGATAACGACCTGAATTTAATTCTTACAACAAAGTCGTTCATTGTTGACCAATTAGATGTCATTGAGACGCCTATATCATCTGATCGCTGTGTGACGTCTTGATTGAATTTTGAGGAGCTTTCTGTTTCGTGGAGTAACTCAAAGCTATTTTTTTCGCTAACAGTTAAGCATGAGATGGATCGCGGTATTTCGGACGATCGGAAAAGGCTCATCTGTTCCAACCACTTCGGATGCGTTTTCGTAGCCAAGGAGACAGTAATGATACTCTTTTCCAAGATGCCAATTATAACACTGACTTTTAACTTGTGACATACGAATCAGTTGTTAACACAAAAAAATCAGAATGGATCATTACACCGGATGGGCTCACTCTCGTGTTTCCCGCGTCTGTTCATGGAGGAAGAACTCTCTTCCTCTACTGATCCCGTTTAGCCTGGCATTGACGGAAGCATTCGAAGGATGACAGCTTCCAGAGTTCTTTAAGCTTGCCACAGTTAAGCCCCTCCCCGAGTGGATTCAGAAGCTAATGTCGATTATATCGTCGAACGAACGATAGGACAGGAAGTGGCCTAGTTGAAATTCGCTGAAAAATTCCTGGTTGAACACATCCCGAATTAATCGGCAACGATTTGGTTGACAAAGACCAACTTGGCTATATTAGCGAAAAGTCCGCAGCGATCCAGCTAAGGTGAGCACGGTTCAAGTCTGGCCCAGGTATATCAATAGGCGTACCGATTAGACGAGCAGCAATATGAATATCGACCTGGGAATGACTGAAGGAGCTGCTGATACGGAACTCAATCAGAAACCCATCAAGGGTCATGATCTCATCAGATATCAGCTTTGACGAATATATCACCGAGATTGCGTAATCTACCTCAGTTGTGACTTCTTTACCATCCATTACAATAATGATTTTATGACAGTCGAAAGCGATTACGAAGCTAACCTCTTCTCATAGCGAAGGTAACTTAGCAAAATACGATGATCTATTGAAGAGTCACCAGAAAGTTGAGATTACATGAACGTGTACAGAGGTATCTATATGTTGTACATTATATATATATATATATATATATATATATATATATATATATAACAATTTTACCTATTTCACTAGAATATTTCGAGACGTTTATACATTTCTCTTGATATATTAGGCTGTCCCTTTCGAATGGCGCACAATCCGAACTACGCGAT
Organism: Stratiolaelaps scimitus; assembly: GCA_019614645.1. Classification (NCBI taxonomy): domain Eukaryota; kingdom Metazoa; phylum Arthropoda; class Arachnida; order Mesostigmata; family Laelapidae; genus Stratiolaelaps; species Stratiolaelaps scimitus. The sequence goes on along the minus strand of JABWDB010000031.1, from coordinate 165,995 downwards.
ACAATGCGTTGATTTTTGGAGTGCGCACGAGGCAGGAACGTGGCTTCCTTTCGAACACTAAGTGGTTTCGATACGATCAGAAAGATGGACACTGCAGCAGAAAGTTCAAATTCCCCCAAAAATCAACGGGAAAACATCAAGTTTTTGTTTCTCCAAAAACACCCTCCAGCTGAAATCCATCGACAATTAGTGAACGCGTACGGCAGGTCTGTCTTATGCCTGCGAACGGTGCAAAGTTGGTGCAAGCGATTTAACAGTTGATATATGGACACCGATGACCACCGAGGCGGGGACCACAAATCAGGTGCAACGAGGGACGAACGGATTGACAGAATCAAGGCAGCTTTTGAGCAAACTAGAGCTTGGTCCATGGGGTCTTTGTCGGCTGAAACTGGGATTCCTCGGGTGACATGTCATAAAATTGTCACCAATGTACTGAAGATGAAGAAAATCAATGCAAAATGGGTTCCCCATATACTGAGTGCTGAGCAGATGAAAATGCGTGTGGAGTGTTCGACATCTAATTTGAAGACTTATACGCCTCTAACTCATACCAAAATATCTTTATTCTAACTCATTTAGTTCAAAAGTTATTGGCATTTAAAGAGGCGAAAGTTTGAAGGGGACCGCCTAATATTTATCGTGATCTCCTGCGAGCTACGAGACAACGCCTTGAAAACGGGGGGTTCCCTCGACACCTACAAAGACCGACTATCTGGGAGAGCCTTTATCTGTTTGGCATTTACAACCACTCTACCTAGATAGGCAGAGTGGTTGTACAGTCTCTGATAGGGATCAGTCAAATGATATTTTTGCTATTCTGTGGTAAACTCGATATTTGTTTACTTAGCCTCGCCACTCAATATTCAGCGCCTTCTAACCTAAACTGGCCTCGTAATTTTTATTAATTCTTGATTATTATATTTTACTGTCAATATATTCAATTAGTTAGGAACCAACCTTTGATATGTGTATGCACCATGTTTCTACTAGGATGGCAACGAACGACGCCCTAGCTCTATACGGCAGCCTTTCTTAGCCAGCTGTAATCTATGTGATTTCTCTCTGACCGAATCCGATGACAGCGGGTAGATACCTACTGCAACAGCCTTGTGTCCGTTGAAAGCCTGGTGCTGGTATGGGGCAAATTAAGGCCAGACGAACTATCTTCGTTCGCATCGTTCAAGAGCCATCTTTCAATTCGACACTCAGTGTCAGCTACACGGTGTTTCATTCTCTCAGCCGGGGACCTTCGGGCTCTTGTCGTGAGTGTCGCAGCCAACCCGATTCATTCAGTCGCCATTCTTGCCCAGTTCGAGACTTCCTCGATTTCTGCCCTTCCCAAGTAATAGGAAACAGCCTATGGCACGTTGTTGTTCTCTGCTCTCATTTGGGAGAACGACTGGCCACATTTCGGTAACAAGCGACAGGCCGCTAAGACAAGAACACTATAAGGTGAACTCAGGACAATTGAGCATTGTTGACCTATTGCCATGTATTGATTCCTGCTGTTCGATTTAATGTTCGTTTACATATCATATATATGTTCTTCAGGCATAGGCTCTGCTACACAGGTTGTGTTTATATTCATTTATTTATTGCTCATGCTTATTTGCCAGACTGCCTCGCTGCGTTAGTAGCATCTTCTAGCGATGTTGGCATTATACAATGGCCACATCCAAAGAATAAATGTCGTACCAAAGAACGTCAACCCAGACGTGGAGGTCAAAGATCGATATCAAATCAGTGGAAATACAAGTGGCTCTTTGCAGCGATGTGGCGCAATAACAGAACAAATTGATTGTGTGTGGAAGCTGTGTTGGGTGGCCGAAGCGCTGTTGCTTGGTTACAACTCGGTTGCATTTACGCCGAGTGATGCAGGTCCAGAGGAAAGCGAGCTGTTGCGAGATCGTATTGCGCGCCAGCGAACAATGAATGACTACGTATCTATTCGTTCATGTTGTTAATTTATAATGCTCCCATGGTCGTCTCGTCGACGGAGCGTAGCAGCGGAATCGGCCGTCCGAAGCTTGCGCTACTCAGATGCCTCCTATTAAGTAGGTATCAGGGGTAGAGTGGCAAAGTTGGTTTGTGGATCCGAGTCCAGTGGAAGTAGTGGTCGGCTTTGGTGCTTTCCATCTGGTCGAACAGCTCGAACAGCAATTTATAATAGTCCACAACAGTTAATCGGTAGTTCGTCGGTCAAAACCGTAGTGAATATTTCTCATTTATCTCAACCACTGTGCAACCACCCCCGGTTACGCGGTATCCCGTGCGCAGTGGGCCAAGCTATGGAACTACGCAGCCCTCCAGGCAACTCACCACTTTTGGGCCCTTGCCTTCGAAACCGTCAGCGGCCATGGCCCCCTCTCATTGCTAATTTCCTCGATGGAGTCTACCACAGGCTGCTCCGCGCCACCACCACCACCGGGCAAAAGCGTGCCGGATCCTTCCTTCCGCAGCGCCTTCCCCTCGTCCGACGAAGGCAGAGTGGCGATGCCTCCCTCGGAAGTGACCATGACGACCTCGGCCTGGCACCCTGCTGTCCCCAACTGCGTCACTAATTACTCTATATTTTAAGGTGCACAATCATAGTCAATATCCGACTGAAGAAGAATTAAAGTTCTTGCTTGTTTATCTCTTTTTCTTACATTTATTATGCTGGTGATGCCCTTACACGACAACTCTGTCGCGGCGCTGTTCTTGTCATTTCAATACAGTGTTGCTCTTGAAGGATTTATTAAATATTTATATTGTTTCTGTGAGCTTATTGTCTACGAGCAAAAAGTTCAACAACGTGTAATGAAAATTTTGCAACAATCTGTACAATTAAACTTTTTCATGTTTTGGTGCTAGGCTAAAAGGTGTTCACCATATTAGAATCAATCGATTTATCAATAGATAGAATCCCCCTAGCTGCCTAGACAATTAGACGAGGCACATGAAAGCGGGGTGCACCATTTTATTCGACATTTTTCCGGTTTAGCTAAACAAAATATTTTTATTGCTTTATTGACCCTCATTGCACTTCTCCTTTGATTTCTACATTTTTTATTATACATTTCTACAATATATTGTATAATACATTTGTATAGTTCTACAATATATAATAGATATTTTACGGAACACATTGACCATTGTGTAATTCCAGTGTGAATTCCACTAGTTCTTCCCGTGATTCGAGACGAAAATAATCATTCAATATGGGGCCTGCGTAATCGTAAATAATCGATGCTTTTTTGCAATTATCGCCAACTCAACATATACGCTTGCCCATGTGAACCGATTGTCGCAGTAGAGACCCCGCCCGCATTGAACCGCTCGCAGATCTACAGAAGTAACAAAATCAAAAGGAAACCAATTCCCCGAAGAGAGATACCCAGTTGAATCCGGGATGTGCAATAATCGATTCAATCCTATTCACAAGGCCAGATAGAAGAGTTTGTTAGTCCCACTGCATAAATTGTTCCACGTTGTCCTGCTATGGTTGCATTCTCACTTCAACGAAGGTGGCCGTGCCCGGACGCACAGCAGACACGCTGTCTGTTCCTCTGTTTCGGTCTGACCCGGTTCAATACGATGTCGCCCTAGCAGAGACGGACAGTGCCCCCGGCAAGCAGCCCCCGAGGGTAGCAGGGGTGCCGTGCTGATTCATAGTGAATGCACATTAACTTACAGCGCACCCGGCCGACAACATGACCTCCCTTGCCGAGCGTCCTGGGTGCCCCGGACGTCACTGCGCGAATACCCCCCCCCCGCGGCTCAACTATCTATTCAAGTCTGCTTTGCACAACTCGCCTGCTCGCGTTCGTCGCGCCCCGCGACACCGACACGGAACATTGCAGCGTCGGCTACCGCAATGCGATGCAAACACTATGCGACCAGCTCATAGGGGAACAGCGAGGCCTGGCGAAGGTGGAAGCGGCCTCCCGCTGTGAGGCATTACAGCAGTTTTCCATTTGCGCCTTCAGCAAACACACCCAACCACCCATCCACAAACACAGTCACACACAGTCGCACAGGCTGTATGATCCTGTAGCGTGTTGAGTCCGCCTGCGTCTGCGGCCCCTCGGACTGTGTCAACGGCTGGCTATCGTCGCGGTCGGCCTCGTCGGCGCTCTGCTTGCTAAACCTCAAGTCGTCCGGGTCGCCAGTTCAACAGTGTGCACTGACTCGGTGGTAGCCCTTCCGACTACGTCAAAACTTGGCCTCAGATGGTAGACGAGCGAGGGAGGGGCGTCTCACCGCAAAACCACACACGAGAACCCCTCACTCATCATTCGAAAGCAGTGCTAGATTCGGCTTCGGTTGGATATATTCGCGACCTAGTGAATCTTTGGCTGCCTTTAGCAGTTTGCACTGGGCCTAACATTCAACTGCCGTGTTGATTAAAGCCGGAAATCGCGACAATCGCTTTTCGCGGGACCCGTTACATAGAATACAGCACAATAGAGGATGTAACCGATTAGATATTTCCATGGTTAGCTATGAATGGGTCACAATACTTGTGACATAAGTTCACAAGCTTTGTGTGAATTTAATTAAGTTGATTTATAACTGGCTCTTTTATTTAAAAGTATTTATTCAATTATGAGCGTTTATTTTTAGCTACATCCACCAGTGCCGAATTGCAAAGTATATAAATATCACAGAGCGGTGTACAGAGGATACACAAGATACATTACTGTGTGTGGCTGTGTGTGCGTAATTATGTTTGATTAATTCATTAACGTAATTTAGTCTAGTTGAATTGTCTTCAAAGTGCGTATGCAATTTCGCTTTAGTCAGATTAGTCTGGTCTGAATTCAAGGTAATACTTGGTTATTATCTTTTCACGTATTAAATTAAAAGTGCCAACAGTTACACTAGCCATAATGCATCCACAACAACTACGTTACATTCGCTCAAGATTGGCTACAATCCGCCGTGTCACAAGCCACAAGACAATTACGGGAGCATTGGCACCGAGAGGTTTTTGACCTTAGCAAATAAAAAAAATATTTACACTTTCTGGCCATCTGACTTTCTGGTCTATCGACATCTTACATGTCGCACCCCGACAAATGGTTAAAGAAAAAAAAACAGACAGTCACTGAAGAAGCCGGGAACAAACGCATATCTCAATGATAACAGCATTGATGTCAAGGTTGCCTGTGTGCCGCTGGTCGGTGCGAGCCGGCTTGTCAACGTGTCCTCGATCGCCGCTTGCTTCGTGGCCAACGCTGGCAATCCTTGACACGCTAAGTCTGCGCGGCAACGCGACACGTACGGATGTCTCGACGTTCCATTTGCTGCTGCGGCCTCTCATTATGATGGGCTGTTTCTGTCAGTGTTGGACCTGCAAAGTTTCAGTGTCACTGTAGAGGGCCGAACGCAGCCGCAAACCACTCGTTGGCAGGCTAGACGATCGCGTCAGCAGGCCAAAGCGTTGTCCTGCTCGCCTTATATCCTGTCTTATCTTGGCCAAACAGGCCATGTTCAGTGTCTCAAATGACCTTGGCTTCCACCTTCATCTTAGAACAAGATGCAAAGAGGGATCGTACGGCCTCAAGAGTGGCGTTAAACCCTTGAATGGGTGAGTTTCATGATGACGAGTGTCAAGCAACAATGGAAAATTACCGACAATCACCTACACATCTAGGAAGGTCTCGTGGAGAGCAGTTTTAACAGCTGCCCAGTTTCCTTTCAACTGTGGCTTTCAATGTTCAGCTCATTGGTGCAACCTGAATCGGGCAATTGCAAATTTAAGCTAACCGCGCAATCGACGCCGGGAGCGGACCAAGACCAAAGCCGTTGGTTAGAGCGGCAACAGAGCATTGTTGCTCCGTCCCGCCGCAGCTTAAACAGTTGCCGTGTTACCTCCGCCGGCGCCACTGTTTACCTTATCTGTTGAATTAATCTATCCGCCACATTATACGAGTTGAACTGCATCCTCCTCGAGACAGAGAGATGTCCAGCCTCTTGAATCTACACGAGACTGTTACATCTGGAACAATCGACTATGACTAATTCTGTCTCTCGACTCATACTATCCGGTGTACGGAGCGACTAAGCTACGAAATTCGTTCCATAAATGAATCTCATAGAATGGCTTTCAATCGAGATATATATAAGTAAACGTCCATTAGAGCTGGTTACGGACTCAGTCATTTAGCACGTTATCAAGAGTCATACATAAATGACCACGTAATAAAAGAAAAAAAGAAGACATACAATATAACCCCGGTGGCGTTTGCTCTCTGTTTTGCTGCGAAAACATCTACATCGTTCTGAGCTGTCTCAATAAATAAGTGTTGTTACAACAAGCTGCGGTACGATGTGCGCTACCAGCAGACAAATTCACACATTTCTATATTGTTCCGTAACAAATCGAATGGAACCGCCAGCCGCAACAGACATTTATTATCAAATGTATATTATACATTTACAACTGATCACTCCTCTACCTAGGGCGCTTGCGTCACGCCTCTCTCTCTCTCTCTATATATATATATATATATATATATATATCTACAGGCGTCACAGCAGTTCTATGCTGCCTATCTGGCAGCTAGGCTCCGCCAAAGCTAACCTACGACCAAAGTCTAACTGTGCTTGCCAATCACACGAACAGCGTTTCACATCATCGCCGTTTATTTCCACAAACTGCAACAGGCAAGCCTGTCCGTTTGTCTGTCTCCCCGGGACGAATGAACATGTTTATTACATACACACATGGATGTGTGTGTGTAACTATGTGTGCTGTGTATGTATTATCTACACGACAGCACAGCACTCGTTTTTCTGGAGAGAGTTAACACCGGAGAGCGACAGAAAACTGTGGGCAGACGTTGGGCAGACGGAAAACACTGATCGGATCGTGGTCCTCTGGTGAACTGAGAGAGCCGCCGCCGCCGCCGCAACAACAACAACAGCAACTACTACTGCTGCTGCAGTTTCTCTGCAGTTATCCTATGGCGTATGCGCTTCTTTTTTTGATCTGGTGATAACGCTGTCCACAAACGGGCAACGGGTAAATACGAAGTCCAATCAAGAGAATCAAGACATGATTGGATATAAAGGACTGTAAGAACTGGAGATTGAGAATAAGCGACAGGCGTCATCTAGCTCGCCGCCGATTTCTATAGCTGTTTGCGTGTGTGTGTGTGTCAGTCCGATTTACCAGTGAGCGCTCGGCCAACGCAACGCTGGCCTCAAGACTACGTCGGGGTATCAGCCAAACTGCTGCCACTTCTACAATAGCAGCAGCGCGCGCGCGCGCGCCCGCCTGCAGCACCATTGGCATCTTCCACTCGCGGCTTCGCCAGAGCCGAGGCTGCTCGTCGCCAATGGGCTGGCTACAAACAGCCAGATATTGTGAACGGATAACTCTCTGTGCTGTCGGATAGAATGCTATCACTTGGCGCGTAAGGCTGATGTTGTATGACCAGCCAACGATGTCAAGGATCCGAGCATCGTCGAGGAGGAAGGATTCTGAACGCGTGCAGCGGGTGACTGGCACTCTGACGCGCTTGGTAGAGGGTGAAGCGGTAAGAGCTGGCAGTAATACATATCTGCCAAGTTATAACAGAAACAATGCAATTTTTCACTGGTTTTTTATTATTTAACAATTTAACACATTCGTATACTAGTAGACTCGTCTATCTATTAACATCGGTATAAACAAAATCCACTCGAACGTACAATAAATCTAATTGAAAAAATTCGCGACAGATAAATCAGATAGAAAATGGGACGAAATTGCGTGTTCTAGTTTTGCATCACCTCAAACTGAATTATCTTGCAGACGTTAGCGTTCATAATCTCAAAAATGTACTTTCCCTCGTAGATCTCTAACGCATTAGGTCCGGCCTATCCACTCAGTGTCATGGACACTTCCATGCATAGAACTATGAAAAAAATATTAACATATTGGACATACTCAACCGGTGAAGGCACCGCTTCAACGCCGGAAAGAACAAAATGGTGCCTGCCACCATATAAATCGGAATGTATATCTACATTAAGAACTATGACCAACAGAGAATTATTATCAACAAGGAACCACACCGTAATATGGTATTATTTGTTCGATTGTCACCAGGACAGCCAAAAGGATGCCAGGGATCGTATGATATCATTGGCAAGAATGGCTTAACAATGTAAATTGTCATACACTCTGCCTGCTCAAAAAAGTTCTGTAGCTGTCCCCAAGCAACTCAGATTGTCAATAATTCTCATCGGTATGGAGTAAACAAGAGTATGTTCAGCTAAAACATAGTCTATTCCTATGATTATAGATGTCAATGTTGTTCTCCTTTGCGCGATCAACAGCGGGCGCATTTAATTTTGACCACTGTACTTTTTAAGCTTAGAAATTGCACCAAAATGTTCTTAGTGTAAAGCCTATTACTATTCAAATATGTTGAATGCCTCCGAGATAATACCTTTGAAAAATCTACAGCAAGATTACCAGCTTTTTCATAGCAGTGCTAATCAAGTGAACATTTGAGATGATATTGCGAGTCATCGCATCCGAATGGCGAACGTAACATCACTATGGTGTTGTAATCAGCTGGCCAAAATAAGAAACTGTCAAGAAGAACAGTGTTGTCTATTCATATGAACAAACTTGTTGAGGGACAGATCGATTGCAGGATTGCGGAATCTTTGATCTTTCGAATGAAAGCTGTCGTTCTTTCGAGAGCCTAATATGTGAGTGACCTAATACCGAGTCATGTCGAAATACCCTCGAGCTCTGTGATGACATCCATAACGAGCTCAAGTGGCGTCACATGCAGAACTCGAATAGTACAGTAACACAGCAGCAGCCGTCTGTGTGGACTTGTCTTTGGGTAAGGGTTCTGTGGCGGGTGTTTGATTTCGGCTGGCTGGATGAAACATGAAACGGCGCACAACCTACAATTGCATTGGCACGTCCTGACTAACTGGCGCCGACCTCCATGCAGCGTTGGACACTATTTTTAATCCGACCGAAGCTATGTCCATAGTGTGACTATGCCATATTGTCAAGTGGGAATAGGCTATCGACAAACTGCGAATGTTCTGTTCGGCGGATTGGCTGCCGAATTTGATTCGTAGAAACTCAGAATGCAGCTTACGCATGCAAATGATTCTTAGCCTAATGGAACAACTCGAGCAGGAAAACAACAGCGCTGCTTAGAACAACAATGAAGACCACTGAGGAGAAGATGCGGCAAACACAGGTACAACTGCTTTTGGCATTGATTCATAAGAGGCGACCCTACCTACGTGTCTGCAACTCCCACGTCGCGCGATCTAAAGCCAATTCCCAAGCTGTATGTGCACAATTCAGTCGAGAAGGCACTTTTGATATGCAAGTACAATCATGTTGTTAATGAACAGCCATCCGACAATGACGGCACGTAACCCGAGTCTCAACTCAACGCTATTACGTTCACCGTGGACGGAATAGAATCATATCAAGCATCGCATCATTCCAGAAGCGTACGAAGCATAATTTCCGAGCGCGATATACATCGTAACCAATCGGTTAGGAATTGAACAATTCTATGCATTTGAGATCGAATAAGCAACACATATAAATAGTATCCTACGGCTGCGAACGCCTCCGCACAGCGGCAAACGCCCCGAGTGATGTGGATAGCATGGGTTCATGTGGGTGGTTCAAGGGCCGACGCGGGCGGACGATCAGGAGAGGTTCGGTGCAGCCAGGAGATGAAGCGTGGATGTGAACGCCGTGCGTCGATAGCTGGGCAGCAAAACAATAACCGGAAATTGTTCGAGCGTAAAATGATCTCGAACTTTAAAGTGAACGAGCCTCGTCCCGGCGACTGCGTTCATTCCCTTGAAAGAGCGAGCTGGAGCCCGTCGGTCTGAGAAGATGATACCCTCTGTGCTGTGCTGGCAAGCACAGGTACTTTTTGCCCATCGCAGGGCGATCCGTTCAGGCGGCGGTGAGTAGGCGGTGCGTTGTCGACCCGCACACAGTTCTTGCTTCAGCCGCTTGGCAAGGGAGAGAGAGAGAGAGTTTGGCTGCCGGACCACACCGAGCTAGATCGTTCGGGTAGGGGGGAAAGCCTTGTGGCTCGCCTGTGGCATGTGCAAGCGACTCGAGCGATCGCTAACTAGCTACTGCAAAATATACATTTTCACTGCTTGGCTGCACGTGGGGTTAGGGCAAACCTTGGACAGGAGACAGGCAGGTGGGTGAATGGTAACCTATACTGTTATAGTTAGAGCTGGAAGCGGAGCGGAGACATAGTCAACAGTAAATATGGGCAAATTCGATATATGGTTGAAGAAAAATAACACCGAATGTCGGGGTGGAGATGTTGGATAAACGAGGTGTGAGCTTCGTCTTTCATTCGGCGATTGCAAGGATTAGCTTTGAATTCGTTGTTTTTTTTTCTTTAGTAGTGCGCAGAGTCGGCGTTTCTCAACTTAGACCTAAGCAAAACCCATGACCGGCTTGATGGCTTGTCCAATGCATTTTTAACCAAACGTTCTTCTCTAAGACCTTTCACAGTGTTTACAATACTATAGAGGGTTTTAGCGCAACCACTCCTTCAAGGGGAAAATGAAAATGTTATTGCTGAAAATGCCGCCAAGGTGCCTTACCTTGGTCTAACTTCCAGTTCCTGACAAGTACTGAACACAACTGAAGCCTAAGATATGACTTAACTCACTTCCGGATAATTTAGTTTAGCATATTAGAGAATATTCAAGGAGACAGAGAGACAACGGTACTCGATGCATTGAAGATATCTGTAAATGCATACTCGATGCATTGAAGATATCTGTAAATGCGGCAAAAAAAAGGTGACTCTAAGTTCCGAGAGCATCCATTACGAATGTACTTAGAAAAGCAAACACCAACAAAATTTGGGCTAACACAACGATATAAACAAAATTGATAGTCGATATACAGTACGTATATCGACTACCCATTTTGTCTTCCTCTAATTCTTCTATCGGTAGCACATACTGTCTTTTAATGAGATTATTTATAAGTTAATTATAAAAGTTGGTGACAATTGTAACGGCTATAATCCTAGCCTTTTTATTACTTGCCATACATTTGAGAACAACACCCTCGTGCATTGCGCAAATTGCGTTGATTCTTTGCATATCTAAGAAAAATCTTATTGCACGTGGTTGTCCTGTAGCGGATGCTAACCTTTCTCCTGGTATATATATATATATATGTTAAGTTGTTTAGAAATGTGTCTCAACTTTTCACCTCTCTTCGACAGTGTGCTGCCAGGTAAGATAATTTGGGAAACGTGTCGAAAAATTACCCATGTCTACGTCGAGGATACTTTGAGCTAAAACACGCGCGAAAGATGGGTCACAAAAATTTCATCAGGGACATATCAACCTGAACGGCGCACCAGGATCTGGTCGACGACGACATTCTCCGTGACAAGATTCACGAAACGGAGCCGATTATGAGATTTGAGAGCTGGAGGTTGAAGTAGAAGAAATTGAGGTTAGCGTGGCAACCGTTCATTCAGCATTACACGATTTTGGAATAAAAAAAAAGCAGGCTCTGTAGATGGGCGCCATACATATTCCATGCTATGTTATTGGTCGGATATTCGAGGACTTATCCACTTTCAGCTCCAAAAACGAGGAGAGAGCTACCGCCAACATCCAGAGAGTGTATATGCAACAACGATCGATCGATCCACGCGACTACACCGCTCAAGACGGGATTATACCCTTTGCTCTCTCGCTTACGCCTATTTCAATGCCGATGAGTCGATGGACGGACGCCCTGCTGTTCTCCAGTGCCAACAAGGCCTCGTCCTGGCCTCCCTGCAGTCCAAACGACCAGCCACCACCCACCCCTTGACTGGTTAACCCCACCTAGACCACTGGTGTCCCGTCCCACACTGTCTCGAGTTGGTCACCTTCGACTACTTCGTCCGACCAAACAGAGTAGAGTGGCTGACACAGTTCGTGGAGTTGTATTTCATACACTTCAGACCTCTACATCACTGGCTCGCCACTAATATTAGCCCATTGATTGCATGTTCCATACCCATCGGGCGCTCCCCCTCAAGCCAAGTAGACGAAACTGGCCCAACGAGGACCTCTTCAGACCGCTACGATCATCCGTCTCAGTCGTTCAGACCCATTCCGATCCGCCTTCGTCTCCCGTTTTCTCCTCTGTGAGAGCCCAGACACTAGACCCACAGAGCGGGCTGACCCCGGATCCCACAGCCATCAATGCGGCCCTATCTCCATTGCGTATTCCTTGTTAGTTCGTCTTCTCAGTGTATCAGTGTGTATAGCCTTATCGACTGGATCTCCTTTGAAGACCGCTGACCACGGTGGTCATAGGTCTCTGCATACGAGAGTGCCGAGCATGACAACATCAGCAGAAGCAGGCTTTATATCCGCGACAAGATGGATTCGTTGTGATGCAAATATTGCCCACCGTGGCAACCCGTTCGAAATACGTCAACTACTCTGAACACAGCCGCCAACGACAGCACTCAGGGGCGAGTCGTTCGCTCGCGACGCGCCTCCCATACCAGGAAAAGCATCAGCGAACGTACTCGTTCAGCTGAGCGGAGACAGCGGACAAGTAAGTCCCCAATGAGATCACAGTATCAAGAGCATGAAAACTGGTGACCTCTGGTGACGATATGACGTGGCGAAGCGACGTTTTACAAAACAGAAGATGCCGGTGTCATACTCAACAAGGCACTAGATATTTATACTAATGTATAAATTGAGGTTGAGCATTGCGTTCCCGTGTGCTCCGTACAACAACTCAGAGAGTGGCCATTTGACACTTCCGATCACAAAATGAATCGAACATAGCTGCAGCGATACCGTAACGAGAATTGGACTAAAATTTAGAGATACTTTCAGCGTTTCCTGCAACAAAACAAATATGAATATACGTCTAATATACAAAAGAAAATATAATAATTAGTGATCGATTAAGAGGAACAGGACATCTAACAACGACAATATCGTAAAGTACATTCGGAGTCACGCATCGTTTGCGAGAGCAGGGCACATGTTGCCAGTGATACCAATAAAAATAATAAATATATAATAAAGCCGACTTTCGTTCAAATTCACTTCCCACTAGTTTCAGCTGCCCCGTCGTCCCGTCGCTCCGCCTTGTAAGCTTCTCCCAGTTCACATTGAACTCTCGCCGGGAGAACGAGTGGCCATTGCTGATAAGGCCAGCTTGGCCGAATACAAATTAGAATCAGTGGGAAGGCAGCAGCGGCAGCAGCAAAGATGGACAGCTGACCAGATAGAAGATAAGTAGATGCCCAACGTCATAGAGACGAGCAAGTGGCTGACTCGATGGTGCTAGAGAACAGGCAATGACGAGAGGGGCGCCGGGCAAATGCATGGGTGGTGTTCAGCTATGGCCAATACACTGCGCTGGGCGCATTGTTTACATAATACCCCCGCTGATTAGGGCTACGTCGGGCTAACAATGAACCACCTCTTTGGCGGTCAATTGTTAATGAAAACTACTTTCACTGGGCAAAACCCTAATATATAAAGAATTCGATTGGATTCGATATCGTTCAATGTGATATACGTGGACGAATTTGTTAGCTGAAAAGAACTACTGTATATAGATGAGCTGATAGCGAGCACGCGGTAAGGAATTGTTGGTGATCAGCCTTGTGCTAGATTCTAGTTTGATGCACATTTAAGAATAGTGATTACTACTATGAACTATAATATAATAGTGTTCTATATGGCGCTCAATAATTAGATGCACATATATATATTTAAAGAAAAGGTAAAAAAAATGGGCTAAACGCCCCTAGGAAACGTTCACGTAGTTTCTTCATAGCATACCGGCAAGAACTAGTGGTATCAAATTCTGTGCGGCGTTCACCGTGTGTATATGCAACCAGGCTTCGATTGCAATAAAGAAAAAATTCTATTAAACGCATTGAAATTTGCCGATGTATTCTCCATTGCTTTTATTAGGAACCCGTCGCTTCAGAGGGATTTTTGGCCCTACTCAAATCAAGACATATTTAAATCAAGATACAGACATGGCATGATATGATTTTTCTCAATGGCGCGATCGAAACAGTTGAGCTATAACCGAGACCTTCAACCACTTACGGCAGACAAGCAATCCTCGAAGCAGTGAGAGTCCGTATGACCTCTCTGAGTAGCGAAAAAATAAACCAAAACGTCATAGACAAACTGCGGGGTTGACTAAAACGATTCAATGAGAATTCTCTTCCTCTATCACAAATTATCCGTTTCGCTCATAAGCAACATAATATCTCTGACGCACAATCATATGACATAAAGCCATGCCCCACACACATATACACATTCAAAATTAAAAACAGCGACTAACGTAATACCGTAAATTCATTACGAGTCGTTCAATACCAAGATACTTTCGTTATTCCATGCCACACTAGCTAAGTACCAACACAAATAGCTGCCACAGTACAGCCTTAAGTCAAACACTACGATCCTACTGATTAAGCAGGTTCCCGAAACTAATCTCCGTGAGCAGCGCGTGAGGCTAATTCAGTCCTCCGACTGGCGGAGCTTAGCTTCGTTATCACAAGGTAGCCTTCGCTTGTCTCTGACAAGTTCCCAATGATATTACGTAGCATACCTAGACGATATTTGGTTTGCCTTAGAATCCCAACGATTTTGTCTAAAAAAAATCTGTAGGAATGTTCTTTTAAATTTCATAAAAAAATAGACAAAACTATGCAATTGCAAGAGGTAAATGATAGAACAACGTAAATCTCTGATTTATAGGAAACCTGAGAAAGAATTAAGAGGCAACAAGAGCCCTGCCAAAAAGAAGCACAAATATGTGACATCTCAATACAGTTAACGATATCATCACGAATGAAAAAGCCTACGTAGTTACACTCTATTTCAGATTCCATCTTTCCTTACTGCCAGCAACCAAAAGCTCCCTCCTCCGGAAGCGGGGCGTATCAAGCTTTTCACAACTACTTTTTGCATTTGTTAAAAATAACAACAGTCCTAATATCGCTTGGTGGTCCCGTGATTTTTCGAGGAATTCAATCGTGTTGTATTAGTAACGTGGCAATGAAAATTCGTTCTGGTTACGGCTTCACAGCAGCCGATTGCTATCAGGCGGCACAGTAGCGCTTGGACACGCAACAAAGGAAGATGTCGCATTCACATTTACAGTTTATGCACGACAGAGAGTCGGGGGGGGGGGGGGGTTCGAATATTTGGCAAATTAATTAGACGTGACAGTATTAAAGGCGGACATCTCAGTATATTCAAGTGCTCGAAAGCGTGTTAATTAGCATCGCACCTGCTTACTTCGAGCAATTTTTGGAAGTCAAAGATAACGCACGATCATAACGCACACACTTTTTTCCAGTTCTATTAGAAAAAAAAACATTTATTCCTCCGGAAATCCGCATGACCACAATCACTGTTAACAGCTGTGGTAGCATGGCATGGTTTGCTTTTGATATCGTCATTAATTGGCTTGACTTTCTGTGCCGATAAGGATCCGCATGCCTGACTATGAGTTCGCTTTAACGAATGTAATGCAATTCCCACCCTTCTAATTATATCTGACTTGGTCTTTCGGTACGGTCCAGCCGTGTGTGGATTATGCAGGGTCATGTTGTTGGTCACTTGGTCATGTTATTGTGGGAAAGATAAAAAGATAAAGTCACAAGTGTGACCTTGTCCCAGCCTTCTAAGACGAGTCGCATCCAGCCGCATCGATTCCTATGCGAGGTCAATTTTGTGGCTGGTCAATGAATTAACCGGAGCGAACAGCAGTTACGCGGTATCCCGTGCGGAGCGGGCCAAACTACGGAAGTACATCGCACTCCAGACAAGCCACATGTTCTCCTCTCTTCCCTTCGAAACCCTAACAGGCCACGGCCTCCCCCACCGTTAATTTCTTCTAAGGAGTCTACCACTGGCTGATCCGCGCCACCACCACCACCGGGAACAGGTGAGACCCTTCTGCAACGCCTTTCCCTCGCCGTGTAGAGAGTTGCATGGTCTCCCCCGGGACCATGACCCGCCCCGGCCCTACACACTGCCCCAACTGCTTCCCCTCTAACCATTGTATATTTTAAGCCGCACAGTCAATATCCGACATAGAATAAAATAGTATAACTCGATCGAATTTCTCTACCACAATATCGGACCGAAACAAATGAGCGATACATAGTAGATCTTGCTACGTATAAACGGTCTAGCCCAGTGGCGTCGCACTGCATCCGTGTGTACCATACAATCGATAGAGACACCTTAATAATTGTTTTTCGAGCTGAGCCTCAGCTGTTCCCCTATCTGACAGGCCTCAGCTCTTAACCTTTAGGTATGAAACGCCTAGGTGCAGACACGGGTCCGATCTCCACCGTTGTACATTTGTATTTAAACGGGGTATCCGCCTGACGAAGCAATGCAAAAACAGCATCATGGATGTGAAATATTCAAGGCTGAATACGTTTATAAGTCAGGGTGAATACGTTTGCCATCAGCAAACGCAAATATGAGCAGTTGAAGCTACCTTCAAATTTCCTGTCGAATGTTGATTTGCGCTGTTGTCTTGTCGCCGCATCTTTACAATAGATCTGTTTCGCAACAAATTGACTTGACATTTGTTTCGTCACTGATAATAATAATAATAATAATTAATAATAATAATAATAATCGATCGCTATCAGCCACAAGACAAGGTAGTCATCTCTGTGAACGACTATAATATAATAGATATTTCTGTTCCACTACGTTATACGCAGGATCCAATGTCTTCTCTCGCTATTGAATTAGATTCGATGACAAATGAATCGACAAAATAGAGGTTGCATCAAAGCATTGATTGAAACGCCTCTAGAGCATAAAGTTTTCTTGGTTTTAAACGCAGTAGTCTAAATAGAAATAAATTATTTATTCATATACTCTGGGCAACAACTGTACCCAATTGTTGTCTAAATTCGTGCATAACCCTCTATTGAAGTATACATGAATCTAGACAACAATTGGGTACAATCGCTGCCCAAATTACATGAATTGCCAGGCTCTGCTCTAATATAGCCTAATTCAGAATCTAACCTCAACCCTAAGGACGTTGCAGCGGCTGTATCCAAATCTAAAACGCGACAACAATCAAGACTGGTCCTTCAACAGCGGAAAGCACCGCACCGCCTCTGTTTCGAAGACGGCCCAAGGTGATGCCTGCCCTTGTGGAACGGCAAAATGACTCAGTATTTCTGCAGACTCCGCTTATGACTAATAGGTCTATACGTTCGCTTAAGGCCAATTAGCCTTCTTAGCTATGATGTCGTCCTCGCGCCTTCTGAGTTATTAAGTATCGTCAATTGTAAGCGCGGGCGGGCGGGGGGGGGGGGGGGGGGTTAATTAACGCGACCGCTTAGAAGTAGTTAGTACTTATTCCCGTACGGTACATAGCACCGTGGACGTTAAATGCTAGCTGAGAATCAGCCTGGAAAATTTACTTTTTAGTGCATATCATTATTACATATTAATGTAAGCGACTAGAACAAGGCTCAGCCCAACGTGAAAACTTAACAAAGTTAATGAAAAATTAAATGTTGTTTATTTTCAAAAACAAATACACCATCTTAGAAAATACCACCATTGCACAGAACTGAACGGCCAATGTTCAAATCGACGATGAAGCATATCCGAACAAGCTGCAGATATACTCAATGACGATGCACAATTAAAAAGAGCAACAACTACACCCTAACTGTGATTAGAACGATTCCGACTAGATTTGCAAGTCAAGGGTTGACCTGAGTGCAGCAGAAACACTATGATTATCAGCAGCTCCATCGCCCCCCCCCCTTCCATCCGACCTCGAAGTCGAAAAGGAAGAGTAGCCGCTTCCCGCTCAGACGACTACTGAACCAGCAACGAAATTATTTTTCGTATCTGCTCCTTTGCCACGAGAAGATCCAGAGGCGAAAACCACCCCGTGGTTCTTTTTCTTCTTCTTCTCGTCCATCTTATTTATTTCTACCTTTTCGCCATCGCATGAGCTCCTCGATCGTCCTAGAGAAGCCGGCGCCGCCGCTGCCGCCGGGTGCCGCAGCCGCAGCTGAGTCGTTCCCTCGCTGACTTCGTCCCTTCGCCGTGAAGGACACACCTCCGTGGGTGTCGCGATTTTTTGCCTTCTTCGGTAGTCCGACGTCTGCGTCAAACGTCGGAGCAACGACGGGGCAATCGTCGTCGCGATCGCAGCCCGTCGTGAAACAGACCCAAGAAAAAATAACAGACCTTCAGGACAGGCAGGCAGAAAGGCAGGCAGGCGGGCAGACAGACAGACAGAAGACGAAGAGTCGATTCAGTTGATGCAACGCAAAAACGCCAACGTCAACCGACAACCAGGGTCCACCAAGAGCGAGCCAACCACCATCGGGACGGTCTATCCGTTTCATGGGTAGACCAACGAGCCAAACCTACGAAATGAGGAGACAACAACAGCAACAACAACAATACAACCAGTAACAGCAGCAGCAGCAACAACGGCGCGTCCAACACATTGGATCGACGGCAAAGTAGCCACTCGGCGAAAGCTGGCGAAATTGAAGCAGCGTCCAGAAGCGCCTGCAATTTTCGACGCTGGATACTGCAGAAGCTCTTCTATCAGCAGCAGCAAAAGCAACCACCACAGCAACGGCAACAACAACAACAATTCACAAGTCGATGATAACAATAAGTGCGATATCCAGCTGGAAAGAGCAATCTAAGAATCAGAAACGCCGGCAATGTGAGCCGATGTAGAAAATTACCTGCAAAAAAAAGACATATATATATATATCTATATATATATATTATACAATTGAAGAAATTGAAGTATTTTACCGTTTTTAAGAAGCCACAAATTGGCAAGATTCCTTGCAGGGAATCTACAAAGACGATCCATTTGTCGTTCATTACTTGACTACAACCTTGTAAAAAGACGTTGAGTTAACCGAACGCGATTCCAACTGACTTCGAGCGCAACTCAATAGGGAGGGGGGTAGGGTTTATTTTCACTGAATTTCTTCAACGACAGCTAATTTTCAGTGAATTTCTTCTTGGTAGCGATCTCACATATAATCACATCGGTTTTACACTGTACGTTATGTGGTAACTTTCTATCATTAGGTTATTTTTATCATTCACATTCAAGAGAATACTAATTTAGATGGAAGCACATTTTGGATCTAGTCACTTCTTGTCAAAAGGCTCCTTCACTGTTTGAATCTGTACGTCTGCGCTATAGCAGCTGAAGTGGCGTCGCTCGCCTCGAGCTTCGCGATATCAATATACTTTCCCAAAAATTCAAAGCTCTGTCACCAAAGCTGCCTGGCGCCTCCACTTAAGGCGTGACGCATTCGAGTGTGCCTTGCAGTCGGAGGACACACGTAGGTGCACACGCGGGTTCGATGCCGAAAGGCAGACGCGCCCAATACTTTTACCGATTATTGGCAGATTCGCTTAGCCTTGACTGGCGCCTTGAACTAATGAAAAACTTGATAATCCGTCCATTGATTTGGGTCATTAACTAGTTTGTCCACCCCTGTGTGTAATAGCTGCCTGAAAATCTGGCCGTAATAATTACACCAATAAACCACCGTTTCCTGTTCGATTAATTAAAAAAAATGCAAATAGTATGCAATAATTGGGGACAAAGTGTCCGACCGAGGCCGTTGTTCATTATTAAATATAGCCGTTGTGTTAATTACTCGCATTGATTACGTGCGATGACAGCGAAATCTTTCGAAAACCTGTTGCCCCCGTGGTCAAATGGAATTCACGTATTAACGTGTACTCTTGCATAGACATTACACTTTGACTTGTTCCGGAAGGAGAATCTGGCAGATCTCGTTCTGTAGTTCTAGCACTATCGCTGCCTTATCAAGGAACTCCCTTCACCATCATTCCCATCGCTAACCTCGGTAAAGCCGAGATCAGGACCCCTTATTAAGCCAAAAACAGAACAATTTTAACTTGTTCAGGGACACTTATAACCGCTTATGCATGTGATTTTTCTCTCAAGTAATTTCAAAATTTTCGTGGATACGTTTATTCAAGCATACAATAATTAGGAATTATTTGGGGAGGGTGTAGTTGGGGGCCGGGGCCGACATTGTCCCGATTTTCGTGGATAATTCTTTTACGAAAACTAGTGAACTTTCGAAGCTGGGTTGCGTGTCAAGCATTTCATCGGCTTCTTTTAACCAAATGCGCCCTTATGAGCGAAATCATATCAAAAGAATTCTACCCCTCGCTTACCACAATTTTGACGTTACTTCGTTGAGCATGACACGCGTCATCGCAAAAAGCGCCCTTAGTAGGCAAGTTGGTCAGTTCTTGACGTATCTGTCATTGGCACTTATGAAAGAATCCGGATACGGGTCGCGGCCTTTTGTGGCTAAACCATATCTCCAATGCTCAAGTGAAGCAAGTGAACCCGAAGCATGGCCAGCATCCCATTACAACGTCGAGTGGACATTGTAAGCCAAAAATGTAACGTGGTGTTTTTATTTTCGAAAGCTTGTAAAGGTTAACAAGTGACAATTACATATATGTGTACGAGCCGCGAAGGATATTTCAGCGTCTTAACAAGAGGAGCCAGTAGGGAATATAATCCAAAAACTCATCATCCCCAAATTTTCCAGCGTGCAAAATCATCATCTCAAATCCAAAAGTCTATCTCTAGAAGTAAGGTAGAAATACACATACGGTATGAATGAGATCCAGCAGCCACAGGATCCAGCCAACATTAATTTCAGATATTCAACAGAGAAAATAGCAAGGGTCCTAGTCCTTTAAAGTTGTCCAATTATGCTGTTCAGAAAAAAATCTGCCCGATGCTAGATTAAACGAGCATCGTAAACGGTATGAGCTAAGAGAACAGGTGCAAGAGCCTTCAATACCTCATTCAATGAACTTCCGATGCGACCCGGTTTGAGGTTGGTTGACACATTGACACACCATAACACATCCGGTTCCTGTGAGAAGTCAACTGAAGCCCTATGGTTAACTTCTATTTCAGACTTGCTTGGGTATAAGTTAAGGGGGATTATACATGTTATTTTTCTGTCGACGATAATGTTATCACATTCAGTAATTATTAATCGAACGCATTCTGCTCTTTGTCGAAGTTTATTATAAGCATTGTATATCTCATACAATCAAGTGGTGATGATACGACAGAGATGAACACAGGTACTCCCTGATTAGATTTTCAAAACTCCCGCGTCGCTCGCAGCGACAAACATCTATTGTCCGCTAGCGGAATTGGGTTGTCTAAATAAATACGCAGACGACCTACGAACGCGTCTGTTGTTCGCGGCGCGCCGGCTCGGCGGCCCTCTCCTTTCGCTTGTTTCGTCTGCTATTAATCGTATACACCGTCCAGTAAGGCTGGCGGGTTCCAGCAATGGTGCTCGCGTCTGGACGATGCTCAAGTGCACCAGCAGTATCACGAAGCGAAGCATAGAGGGCAGCACTATTGCGGCACAGAAATCATCTAGCCAGGAGCACAGCGGTTTTTGTTGAAAGTCGTAAGCAGCGAGAGAGCGGTGTCGAGCCGTGCAGTCTGTGCCGGCCATCTAGATACCCAGGGTTGATTTGCGCTGCCGTAGCACGACGAGATCGGAATAGACTTACGACATTGTATTCGAAAGTCAAACTAAGGTCGCTGCTTTCAATTTGATTCAGAGAGCTACTACTACTACTACCATAGGAACTATGATATTTGTGCGGTAGAACATTTATCAAAAGCTAACGATTTAAGCTACAAGGGAACGCGGCGGCCATCGACGATGGAGCGGGCGGGGAGGATCTGGCGAAACGAAGCAGGACATAGAAATCAGAATCAACGAGTAGCACAGAATAACGAAGGCAATCGTCCCAGTGTGAAGGGCAAGAGTGGCGGCACATTGGGTTCCACCTATTGTATCTGATCTTGTATTGTATACAAAGTGAGCAGAGGCAGCCGGCCAGAATGGTGGCATATTGCCGATACAGGCTGCGTGATGAGATGCAACAATGATGATGATGATAGCGAGACCTCTGCGATTGTGGAGACGACCAAACGAAAATATCACACTAAGCATTTGTTGGCTGGACTTCTCGTGTGGGCTGTTAGCCGGAATCGACGTATCTGGTGGTAATGCGGCCATATGGATGAGGGCCTAGAGGCTAGAATAGCCATAGAAATGCCGTAAACAGGACAATAGTAACATACAAAAAGATTTCATAATTATGACCGATAGTAATAAGTCAACATATGATACGATAAATCGTGATAACAAGCTGGACTGGAACGGATATTTCATTCCTGACAACGTTCTCCGTAATTATTGAGTCGAAGGATAGATGTTCTCAATAATAATAATCGTTGTAATCAAATATTGTTTTTCATTGTGCCACAGTGCCATGATTAGCAGAACGAAATATTTCTAAACAGCTAGGTCATTTTGGGCGTAAATCGTTTTATCAAGAACAAACATATGGTGTAAAAATATATTATTTGTGTCATCTACAATCGAGAGAATTTTTCCTCGACCAAAGTGAGACCAGCTGATCATATGCAGCTCTTATATTAGCCCGCCAGCTGTTCCACTGGTTTTTGCTGCCGATGAGGATTGCGGCAGCTGAGAAAGACCAGCACGCGGAGACACTAGTGTCTATACGGGACTGACCCATTGATTTTCACAGTGTTGACGTGCCCTTGGATGCAGCCTGAGCAGGCCATTGCTGCGATAGCGACAATCAGGACCGAATAGATCCGTTTAATTGAAAACGCACTCGTGTTATACTGCGAGTCGCCAGCGACGAGCACCGCCCTTGTCCATCTCGTCTCCTCTGCCTTCTACCTTGTGATCCGCACGCTCTGATGTCGTTAGGCCCTCTACTGTTCTCATTCTCAGGTTGTGTAACATCCGTGGTAGACCTCAACTGGGCAACTTTCATCGTTCGTGTAGCTTATGCATGCGAATGAAATGCACCACCTCTGGCGAACACCAACGTTGTCTCTGCTGCGCTTCGCGTCGTCACTTCGCCGCTAGCCGTAGAATAAGGAATGAGATACTCTCCAGAAGGGGCGTGATCTTCAAATAACGAACAGAAATCATTGCATACATGTCATCTCATGGATTGCAGCGCCTGTCTTGTGTTTAGATTTGCTATCAGTGCGACGATTCACCGGGTACTCGGACCTTCATAATAAGTCGTCGTGCCGTGCTTTCCAAAATCATCGAACGTGGTCGCACCTCGTCGACCACCTTCCATCGGTCATCGAAACACTGAAGCATAAATCCACTTCGTCCAAGGACATAAAGAGAAGAATATGCTGTGTTATAGCGAATTCACATCTTCCGCCTGCCCATCTTCCCCTCAGCTAATTTGCTCGTGTTTGCCATTTTTGTCTCGTTGTCCTCTCAGCCCCCCCTTCAGCTTGTCCTAGGGTCAATCCTGCCTCTTTCGTATGATACAGGTTGAGCCTGAGTCGGCCAAAAGTTTGGACAATAGTGATGAATGAGCATGATTGGTATTTCAGTGAGGTTGTGGATGGGTATCTATGTAGATAGATACTCATCCATAGTATTATAAATATCTTGAAAAAATTCCGTCACACCAAAGTCAAAGTCTAAAGTGTCCCGGAGACCCGTGTCAACCTGAACGGGTCGATTTGTGATGATACCCGACAGCGATTTTCCGAACGCCGATGCCGCCGACAGATAACTGCCTGTTGGAAGAGATAACTTCGACGATGCTTTGAACTCGTAACATACTCCGTGAAGACAGCGCTCCCCATTTGAGTACGTAGTCGTTTTAACCTACGGCGAAAACATAACAATTATTGGGAAACGCTGGCTGTGCAGTAATAATCTCCCAGCAGGCATTCTCGTCTACCTTTAGGCTGATAGCTCTAAGCTGTCCGCTCAATTTGCCTAATCGGATCATCACTCCACCAGCCCTTCGAAGCAGGCGAACGCCGAATCAACACCCATTGTGTGATACAGCCAGTTTCGGCAACCGTCGCCAACCGTTCCACCATCCCGTCATCTGTAGACCCATTCGATGCCCATTCGGGCGCCTTCAGAACAGCGGGCTGCGGCGACAGAGGAAGGAGGTTGCTTCTGAACAAAAAGATATACACAACTCGTAGTGTCTGGCGGCAGGAGCGCGAGCTGCAGTAGTTGAAACGCTTGAAGGAATCACTGCGTGAAAGTTGTTTGGCAAAGGCTCCAAGCCCCGTAAAGGCTTTCGTCGACAACTGAAAGAGTTACATATCTATTACATCTAACAACTACACGAGGTGGTATTGTCCTGTAGATTGGTGGAGGTTGAAAACGTTTCGTTGAGGTACCCAGGAGGCTGACTCCGTATTCTTTCTCTTTCGCTGGCAAATGTCGACGGCAATTTCCCGATCTCGGTTTACGTCGAAGTTGAGACATTTTGAGTTGAGGCGAGACAGTTGGTGATCGTTTGGTTGCCGGCCATATGCAAATACTGCGGGATCACCGGTCATCGCTGGTCGTCGGGAGGACCTAAACATGTTAATGGCTCCAAGGGAAATGCTTGGGAAGGGTTTAATTCTGTTCGAAGTTTAACACTATAAAAACATACAGAGCTGTCGCTCTGCAAATGGCCTATACTACGCAAACGTTCTTATTGCAAGTATGTATATCATACTCACTAATATATATATATATATATATATATATATATATATGGTTTAATTAAAAAGCCAAGCTAACTCGGTAACTCGTGCACGAGCGACCGTTCCCACAAAGACAACGGATACTGGCAGATGTGACATCTCGACGTGAACTGTTTACCGGTCGCTTTGGCGTGCGCACGCTCAGCCGTTCGTTGCTATGGTTCGTTCTCAATCTAGCTATCGTTGCGCCCATTATTCCCATGCAGCCAATAGCGCGTTATTCCCTTCTAGACTGTCTAAACACTTATCGTGACCCAACAAGAAACAGTTTCATATAAGCAAGCCCATATATAAGGTAATCGCGCTTACTGCTATTGCTGCTGCTGCTCATCGTGGATCAGGCAACAGCTCGGGTCTGTGAACGATCGTCCTGCTGTTCGCTCTGCTCTACTGCCATGTTCATCTGCGTCTGTCAATCGGGGAGGGAGAGATGGTTGGTTATCGGAACAGCGGCCCAGACACTGGCACAACTTGAACCGAAGCTCTTATAGTAGGTCTCGAATAGTCGATAGTAGTACTATGCTCTCGCGGATACTCGGTTCCTGTAAGCGGCAAAGGAGCATGCACGCAGTAGACTCTCCTCATCTGGTCTATCCCTTCATTCTTTCTAGACTTTACCGGGTCTCTGCCCGATTCGATGTTCACCAGCAGTAGACAGAGTGTGATGACGACACAATTGTAGGTTAATGCCAAATTCAGCTTACTGGAGGTTCGAAGAGTGTAGCAGTTCCGCACCTCTATACACACACACACACGTACACATTTGCAAAGAGAGAGAGCAAGAGAGAGAGTGAGACACTCCCAGAGTAGAAGGACGATTGAACATCTGCCGTTTTTGCCTTTCAAAAAGAAGGCGACCCGCAGCATCGCTCCTCCTTGGCGTGACTATATTTATAGCTCTGGCCAAACGAGCTGCATCGCCTACAGGTAGATAGACGCGGGTAGATCGGCGACTACAGTAGATCGTCAGCGGAGAAGCGAGCGGGTAGGGTGGCCGAAGACGAGAGGCGAGATATTCTCTCTGCTCCGACTTTGAGCCTTGGTCGGTGTCGACTACGGCGTCGAGCTGTACTACGACTACTGCTGAGATGCAGGTAGTCTCGGATAAGAATGAAGAAGAAGATCTCGGCAACGCTAGTGAGTAAAATGCTCGCTCAGATTGCCAGGGTGAGTATCTCTCAACCTACTCCTAGATGGCGCTCGTATCAGTGGCTCAAAAGCTGTGTCGAGAATATGCGTTCGTCGTGTCATCCACCATAAGAGTGCCTCATCGAAACTCCGTAATGAACAGCGGACAAGCTGGCTGGCTGGCTGGCTGGCTTGCTGGCTCTTCACCAACGGCCGGGATAGGAAATACCTTGTGAATTGCAGGTTTTGCTCAATCACAGCAAGTGAACGAACGCATAGCTCAGTAAGGGCTACCTTTGAGAATGAAGTGTCTGCCCCGAATTAGCACACATGCAAGTACGCAAGCATACATGTACACACACAAATATATATTTGGACGAGAGAATACGACTGAGGAGTTGAGGTTTAGATTGCGCGTGTCGCAGATCTTGTACATTCTGGACATTGCTGAAAATTGGAAGTGCCGAGGTGAGCGCCGAATCAAGCACTTCCGGTGGGTGCATTTCGAGAAGAACGATGGCATCTTAACAAGTCGGATCTGTTGTCTGCGGCATTCGCAATTACAGCCATTGACATTTCACTTGTCGAAGGGCGCTGAAGGAATTGTCTCGACGACAAATAGGAAGTACGAGACTCCGAAGGAAGACACAATCAGAAGACAAATCGTACAACTAACTACTCGGGGAGGGGGAGCCTTTTTACTGAATCTGCCTTCTTGAACAATCGTAGGTAACAAGCGGAGTATTACGTCCAGGAGTTCGCCCCGGCTCTCAAGCCACTTCTCATATAAGATATGCCCTCCAACTTTGGCCGTATAGGAGGCTGTTACAGTTACACTGTAGGGCCAGCGCATTGTTACTATACCATGCATTCTGATGTTAGTTAGCTGGATCCGGCAAAGACAACCACGTCAAATTTCAGATATAGGATTGAGTGAAGTGAGAGGAAATCCTGCAGGTGGACCACTGGAGGGCTAAAGACACCCGATGAGCATCCGATTATCTGGACTCGACCACGCTCGGAGGGAAACCACTATTTTGCAGGGTTTTCAAACAACTGTGTAACGCTAACAAGGAAGTTGTTAACGTAAGTTAACAGTAAGTAATGCTAATAAAGCTGAAGATCTTGCATCAAAAGATGATAGAGACACTGAAGAGTTAAGACTCGCTGAAACTAGAACATGTGGGCTTTCGTGCGATAAGAGATGGTCACGGAGCCAGCACACAGTAGCGAAAGTGTCCAAATCTGATACGGTCCCAACGGGATCAGCACGGTGAGATGTGGGCACCAGTTTTGCGAGATAAAAATACAGCCCCCGTCTGTCCCTTGAAAACTTAAAGTCCCAGCGATGTCATCGCGCTGTTCGGAAGTTATACGGGATGTAGTTTTTGGGGATATGTTAAGTCGTTACGGTCAGATAACGAAAATCGACGATACCCTAGTGACGAGGATGTGTGTTTTCAACGTGTAAGGACTAAAGATCAGCGTATCATTCGTGGTAGACTGAAATGAGGCATAACACTGTACGGCAGGCGGGGCCGCATTGGGGATTGCTATCAGGCTTTACCATGGCCCACACACACATACATGCACATGTATCAGAAAATATCGGGAATGCCGTAGGATAACGGCCCTGACAGACGACACAAAAGTTTTCGGCTGCAGTCCAAAGTATTATAAGCACATTGTACTGTTACATGTTGCCTCTGAAACCGCCGGCTGCGACGACAAGCCCTCCTTACGTGGCAAGATGTGTCCACCTCATCTGACATTAGTACGACATGGGATGTCTTTTGCATTGCATACA
This sequence comes from Stratiolaelaps scimitus, assembly GCA_019614645.1. NCBI lineage: Eukaryota > Metazoa > Arthropoda > Arachnida > Mesostigmata > Laelapidae > Stratiolaelaps > Stratiolaelaps scimitus. Next base: position 138,357 of record JABWDB010000031.1, on the reverse strand, counting down.
GCTTCGAATATTCTGTGCGTTTTTTCATTTGGTAAACAGATGTCACAGATATATATATATATATATATATCGAGTAATCCATCTCTCCCAATCTAAATATAACACATGCATTTCCATTCCACTCGTATAATACACGACGAGACAGATTTCCTGTGCTTGTCGCGCGGCATATTGACTACCCGCTGTGCACGACGTCTCCATCGAACGAGGAGCACCCTGGCTCACGGGCATCGTCTCACGGCGCGGGGCCACTTTTCCCCACGGCGACTTCGGTGTTCGCCCGAATCCCACTTAGTCGACTCTCCGAGCAGAGCAGGGCCGGTCGGATCGAGCCACCGTCATCGTGCGATGCAGCACATGTCTACGCATCCATTGCTCCAGCCAAACGGGGCAGCAGTAAGTGACGTCAGTTGCTGCTGCTGGTGTTGTTGTTGCCGCTGGCGCTGCTGACGAACGGCCGGCCAGCCGATTGACGGAGCAACGCTTGGGGCCATTGAGCGCGACAAGAGGTAGCCGAAGCAGCGGCGGCCGCGGGACCCCTCTCGCCCACCATCTCTTTCGCTTTGTCGGGGCCCATAAAAGGATCCTGTTCGCGCAGACGCTCCTTATCATATAGCGCGCGCTATCATTAAACAGACATTAATTACGGTGGGTGAAAATGTGATTAAAACTGCCGCGAATGGTTGCCGTGCGCTGTTCGTAGGTGGCCGACCCTTACGGCTGATGAGTGACCATCGCCCGCCAAATGAGAATGGGCCGAACATATCAGACGTTGTCTACGTCCGTATTGAAGCTACATTGTACATTATATTTACAAGAATATATACTGTATTGTATATGTTATATTATAGTTTGGTAAGTGTGCAACGGGAATGAATTCGGGGTGGCCCCGGCCGTGGGCCGTGAAACAATGATTTACAACGTCAGTAATGGCCACCTCAGATGGCTGGACAGACAAGGCAGACCCCCCCCCCCGATTGGAGTTTTCTGACCCCGTATTGAACGTCACGAGACTTGAATTTTCATTTTCTACATTGACACGATCGGTGTATACGTCGAGTGTTGTTTCTTACACAACGACCTGGAGCGTTTTCAGCTAGAGACGCTCAACGCCAACGCGCCGAACGAGCTTCGAGTAAACAGTGGTACCCGGGATCGAACATGTACATTGACATTTTGTGACGCTAGATTGAGAGATGTCGTAACACTGTGGAGCAACTCTCTCCTTCGGTCCACTCGGACAAAAGCTAAGCGTCATAGTAGTAAGAACAAATTAGCTGATTATCAAGTTGCCGATGTAGAGTGAGTAGCCTTGGTCAGATACGAACCTCGGCGTACAGGAAAACAGACGGTGGTTGACAGTTGACTTTCAGGGTTGGAAAAAGGCTACAACTAATATGGTCTGCGGCAGAGCTACCACTGTGCAGAAAGGAAGGCACCTTACACCTCATGTATGCGTCATAAATACTGCGTGTTTACATACACGGCACTTTCTACAGACGCCCTATTGACCACAGTCGTTGTTCACAGACGGGAAGCGGACAGAGGTCCAAGAGAGGAAGCCTGGGAGGAGAGCGAGAAAAGGGACACAGTTGAGGGTCAGCTAAACCACGTCATGTCCCTACCCGTGAGGACGATGTGTGGTCCTCGTGGCTGGGGTTGTACACACCTCACCGTCCCCTAACTGAACGAATGCGCTAAGCGATACCGGGAAGGGCGGTGGTGCTGTTGAACATCGTCAAATGTTCCAGAGCGGAGGGCGGTCCCTTGGAGGGGGTGCTGCCATGCGAATGCATGACACCTCCCTGGCAAATGGCCACACTTCACTTACGCATAGTAAGATGTTATCTAGATTCAGTCGCATACGTGGGGGCGCAGAGACAAGGTCAAACCTGAGCCTTGAGAAGGTACAGTACTTTAAGTGTGCATTCGGTAATGATCTATAACGGTTATATGACCCAAGTTGAACAACTATTCGCTCGCCTTTAACATGAAATTTAGGTCACAAGAGGCTGAATTGAACTTAGCATGTAAGCAGCTCCGAACGATGCAGTGAAGATCATTGTGGAAACAGCCAACGGGGGTCGGTAGGGAATATGGTGCCTATCCTCGATTTCATTATTTCAGCTCGTATGACTGATTGCGGACATCTTGCGGTTGGCAGATTTAGGGACACACGGATCCAGTAGACAGATTCACTCATTCGCTGTACGGGAAGTTGAAGAAGTCCTCAGAAATGGTCATGAACACTTGAAGAGGTCACCACAAGATCGAAGGGCCAGATCGAAGGTTGCCATTCTATTCTGTAGTCAGGTTAACTTCTTTGAGGTCCAGAGATCCGGTATTGCTGCTCTTTGCAGTTACAAATCATGTCGAATCACCAACATCTATGGCATACACAGCTCAGCGTCCAGCCTGCTACACAGTAATTGTCCTAGCAGATGGCGCTCTGCTTGCTGGATCAATTCATGCCCAGTGGCTTGAAGTGACGCGATGTCATTATTATTATTATCTTCATATCAAAGCGCCCACAAACACGCACGTCCAAAGTAGAGTGCATCAGTGCGTGGAGTGTGTGCGATCTGACCCCCATTGCCCGATTACTGGCAGTGCATTTTTACTTGAACAGAGGTAAAACCGACTTAATGACTAGGTATAATAATAGATGACCAGTCGAGCTATTACTGAGTGTTTATTTGGTGTTCGTGTGCTTTGTCGTTCAGTGTTCTATGATTTCTCTCCAAGCAAAGCCTTAACGCGTTGCACTAGCCTGTGACACTCCCTTAATTACCTATGTACATGGTCACCCTCACTACTATTAATACGCCCGTGGGTTCACGGTCGTACGGGTCTGTGCCCAAACTATATTTTTGTACGACCATGGCTAGGCTCCTATCGAGCACTAATTAGTTCAACAAGCCGACAACAAGGTGACAGATACCTCTGCGTATCACCAAATTTCTTCAAGGCACTCTTAAAAGGCAATTAATTCTATTTTAGCACCCCATATATATATATATAACAGAGGCGTGTATAGATACAGTTACGATATTGTCCAATCGTTCGTTTGTTGCCGCCCCCTATTGACCGCTCGAGGCGCTCATCTCCACTAATCGTCTCATTCGATTTCTCCGCTTACTGCCTCCACCGGCATCAGCACCCCCGCGGACCCCAGCCGCCCCCCCCCCCCATAGCTACTTATGCAACCGCAAGAGCCACCGAACGTTGCTGCGCCCGGCTCAGTTGCTTAGTCGAGCTCTCCACCGCGAAGTCGTATTGGTGCTATGTGCTATTATAGTGATGCAGTCCTCGGATTCATGTCGTTCTGTCTCTATGGGCCTGCTGGTTACTCGCCGTATATCATTCGCTGCCTCTTCTCGATTCTGAAGCAGAGACCACAACATTAACTATACCGCTGCTGCTGCTGCGATTACTACTACTACTACTGCTACAACTACCATCACCGCCACCGCTGCCGTCGCTAGCAGCAGCACCAGCATCACCAACATCAGAGGCATCCCATCCCAGCGCGTTTATCACAGCCGGCGGCGAGGCGAACGGAGCCGAGGCACAGGCACGAGCTGGGAGATGGCCATTACAACAACAGCAGCTCACGGCACACGGACGGTGAACATCGCCACCAGCGGAGGCGACCACCAAAAAGAAATAGCTACCTACCACCATCGCCATTCGCCTTCATTCGTTCGTTCCTTTGTTTGTTCCATCCGTCCTTCCTGCCTCCTGCCTGCCTGCCTGCCTGAGTGCGTGCCCGCTCGCCCGCTCGCTCGCTCGCTGCTGCTGTTCTTATTGTTGAGTCGCCTCTATCGGGATGTGTGTGTGTGTGCGTGTGTCTGGGTGTGTTGCATATGTCGTTGGCTGCTGGTTGGTTGTATGGGCGGCTGTGTCGGTAGGCTGCCGGATTTCGCTTCGTTCGTTCGAGCGCCAGCTATGTCCGCGGCCGCTACCACCACCATCGCCGTCGTCTCGTTGTCGTCGTCATCATCATCATCATCGTCGTCGTCGCCGCTGACATCGCCGGCGGCTGGGAGGGAGGCCAACCAAAGGGAGAGAGAGAGGAGGCCAGCCAGGGCGTTGTCTGTCTGTTCGTCTCTGTGCTCTGCTATACAGATGTATATACATATATATATCTCTATATATATACGTTGTATGTGCGTTCGTCTGAGACTCAGCCTTCTTCCCCATTTGGCTGCGTTTGGTTGGCGATCATTCGACACAGCGAAGCGAACAACGAGCGGAACGGCCAACTTGATTATGAGGCTCCACCCTTTCTGGGGCGGGATGCCGATCGCTGGCGCCATCTGGTGACGTAACGACACGAGCGCCACCAGTGGATGGTTTCGTCAACGATGATGTTGGTGGTGGTGCTGCTGCTGCTGCTACCGGTCGCCGCCGCCGCCGCCGCCACTCTGTCGGTGCTCCTGTGGCCGTTTTGACGGGGTGAGCGCTGCTGTGCCATAGTCTTTCGCTGGGCTGCTTTCGATGGCTGCCTGGCCGTCAGCTGACAGGGGAGCGCTAGCGACTAGCGACTGCTGTTGTGAGTAGCAGCGGTATCAGCAGTCGAGCTGGCTGACTACGGGAGAGCTAGGGCAAAGTCAAGCCGCCGTCTGCCAGCCCGCCACAGGCGACCCATACACACAGCACAAAGACGGCCGCTGTCGTCGTCTCCGCCGCCGTCGCCGCCGCCGTAGCCACCGCCACCACCATTACCTCTGCTGGTGCTGCTGCGGCTGCTGCTGTTGCTCTATAGGCTGCCATAGGCAGACCGTCGGACAGACGGACAGACACAAAGCAGCAGCAGCAGCAGTAGTCGCACAGCGCAGCACAGCACAGCATAGACCGACCAAGGTAGCGGAGGGCTGCAAGCCGTCGTGTGGTTGGTGTGTGACCACTGCGTCGTTGGCGGCTGTCGAGAGCGCTTTTTGCGCCAGCGAAGAGCCCCCCCCGAGAGAACGCTGCCAAACCGAGACGGACAAGCGGGTGGTGCCCGATCATGGATTTGTTTCGTGCGACACAAACACTGGATTCAGTGAGCAGTGCAGTGCAGCAGTGAATACCTAAAGTGGATACGTCGATCGAGCGAGCAAACCTAGAGTGAGAACCGCCGCACTCGTCAGATCTGTCGGTCGGTCGGTATCCGACGAAGTGGGTCTTGCCGGAACGCCACTACGATGGCTGTTCGCTAGAAATCTTCACCTGGATAGCTGGATCGCGTTCGTTGGACCACTGTGCTGGCTTCGTAAAGGTTCGTAGCGTGTGCATTTGCGCTAGAATAGAGGAAATATTCAACGCTGAAACTCGGCAGCGAAACTCGCAGATGTAAACGGGCTGCTCCAAAGAGGGTGCGGAGGCACGAATCCAATATGTCGGCCGAACGATGGCCTCGGTGAAGTGCCGTTCGCGCTTATCCTATGAACGATTGCGGTTCTGTTGCGTTTGCATATGGATAGCGTTGCTAGACAACGGGAAGTAGAGGGTATATTGATGAACATTGGCATATTCGACTCCAGATTTTCGAGACACACATCATATATATATATATATATCTATCTATATATATGTATGTATGTATCCATCGCTGTGTTGAGCCCGGTGGGTCATCATTCTCGCCACCTCTTCCAACGCCGCCACCGTGTGGTTGGTGCCTCCGTGGGTCGTTCGCTCTATGTCGGCCGGGTTTACTTAGTTACAGCTATGGTCGTCGAAAGGGGCGATGAAACCTTCGACTCCTGCTGGTCTCTACTGCTACAGCAAGACAACAGCTGAGGCAGCGGCCGGAGCATCAGCAGCAACAGCAATCGACTGCGACGACTCTTGTTATTATTATTATTATACGCCAGTGAGAGCCTGTCTGGCTGCCTAGTGTTGGCTCCTTCGGTGTGTGACTCTCGCTGAACTGTGAGTTCTCCGATACGATACCGACTCTGTCGGTGTATCTAGATGCGACACCACGGTGTGATGAACGCTTGTTTCTTGGTGCCCAATCCTATCTGGGCTGGATCAGAAAGAGCGAGAGCTTTGCAGGTCCAATAAACAGTTCGTACGCTATCTCAGGCGCTGTTTGCTGTTCGTCCCGAGTGATTATTGGATAGTTTATTCACTTTGTTGCATTGACGTTTCCGTTGTTCGCAGTCGTACATTTTACAATACCATCGGAGCGAGCTGAAATTTGGTACCATTTCAAACAACAACTTCCTCATAGCATCATCAACAAACCGTGCGCATTGCTATATATATATGCTGTTGTCGCGAACAGCGACGTTGATCCTGACATAGCGGCGGCAGTAGCAGCAGCAGCAACAGCGGCGGCGGCGGCGGCCTAAGAGGGATCAGCTGATCGCCGCCTTCTCCAGCCACCCCCCCCCACCCGTTCCATTCTTCGCTCTCTGTTCATACATTCATTCAGTTATTTCTTAGTTAATTTCTTCTATCATGGTTAGCAACATCCGGCAAACGTCGATTTCGATGCAGGTAGTGTTTGTGCCACTGTTGCTGCTGCTGCTGTTGTTGTTATTGCTATATTGTAGTTGTTGGCGTTGTGGTAGCATTCGTACTATCGAGTATGTAGTATTACCTTGCATAGTATCGCCTAGCTGCTGCAGAGGAACGACACACGCATAGATCTACAGGCATATAGGCAGAGAGTGGTAGCGACATTGGTGGTGCTGATGGTAACGGCGCCACCAGCGATCCACTACACACTCCTTTGATCATCACCTTTCCACCCGTCTCATTGTAGCACCAGCAGCAGCAGCAGCAACAACAACAACGACAAGCTGCCACAGCAGTAGTGCCATAGGCACTGTCTTCCACCTCGTCAGCGCCCGCTGTTGCCATCAGGCAACACTATCGCACATAGACAGACAGATAGATCGGCCATACTAAACAGTAGTCGGCCAGTCTGTCAGGTTCACATGACGGTTAACGTTGGCAACCGCGGCAACCGCAGCAGCCGCAGCGGCACCACCACAACTAGAAACTAGCAGCAGTGAAGAGAAGAACTACAGCCACCGCCGCCGCCAGCACCAGCAGCACCAGCAGCAGCAGCAGCAGTATAGCAGTGTTGCTTGTATCACATCGAATATTCTATGTTAAAATAACATCGTACTATAGTGCAAGTCGTCGTTGTTTGCAAGACAAGCGACTTGCTAGCAGCTGTTACCTGTCAAAGAGTTCGATTACTACACACTACGGCTGCTATGAACTACTAGTGCTGCTGCTGCTGCTGCTGCCGCGGTTGCAACTCTGAACAACGGCACAGCAGAAGCACATGACTGAAGTCAATTCATTCGTCCGTTCGTCGGCTTCTTCATCAGTTTGTTCGTTGTTGGTTTGCTGTGGTCGCCGGGTCGCCTGTATGATCGGTCCGAGGCTGCCCAGTGGACCGACCAGCAACGCTATTTGATCGTCCGCGTCGTTTCTAACAGCAGCCGCCGCCAGCAGTGTCCGTCTCGGCTGGCGCACTTGCTCCAACGTCAACTACAGCTATTTTGCGGCCCACAAAAGAGATAGATAACGGTACGAGATTGACAAATATCTATGAAAAAAAAAAGAGTACACTACAATGTCGTGATACACAGCGACAATGAACGGCGACAGTGTGAGAGAGAGAAAGAGAGAGAGATGCCCCTGTTGAACTAGGCAGGTCGACGCCGCCGCCGCCCCCACCACTGCTCTTGTTGTTTGTTATTGTTGTTGTTAATGGAGTGTGCCCTCGTTTATTCAGGCACCACTCATTGCTGGGTGATACCACGGTGTAGCAGTCACAGCAGCAGCAGCAAAATCCTGTTGTAATTGCCTTGTCCTGGTGTGAGCAGCAACAACAACAACAACAGGCAGCGACCGAGGTCCAACACCTGAACGAGGGGAACAGTGTAAATATGAAATAATTCTAGCAGCAATAATAGCAATATCTCTTCGACCTATATTACGACGCAAACGATAACGCGGCATAATGGCCGCGCTGTCGCCACATGGTCGCTGGAATCGGTGGACGAAATACGATGGACAGCTCAGATTGGACCAGTTGATGAAGATCAGATGGTCACACCTGAAACCATCGTTATCCCCAACGGAGCTCGATCGAGAGCAACATGATTCGAAGTATCATCAAGGTTATGGATGAGTTCAACCGCCCCATATTGTTCGTATGGGCGTGCCGTATTTCATGCTGATATTTTTCGGCTCAAAGGGGGTCCTATTGGCGATTTGGGCTAATTGATTGTTTGATTAATGGTTGGTCCACAAAACCAAATATCAGTCACACTCGTTATTCCCCATGGGGCGACATGACGTACGCGCCGTATATCGGTTCAGCTACAGTGGCTGCTTTGTCAGTGATTGTTGTTGACAGCCAGCTGTCGTTGTCGTCAACCGTTTCGCAGTTCGCTCCGAGCTGGCGGGCTAGATTTTTACCATTCGATTACGTAAGTAGCACATCGGCACACACACACACAGACAGTCAGAAAGATACTATCCAATCTCTCTTCCATTATTTGACGCCTCCGCGTTCAACTATTCCTTAAGGCTGCCCCCCCCCCCCCCGACTGGTCGCCATCGCGAGCGTCATCACCATCAATATTACCACATCGCTGTGGCAATTCTTCACGGCGGCCCCGAGGCCGATATACATACAGCCATACATTCAGCCGTTCCGACGATCCATCGAACCATCTCGCACGAACTTTGTGCCGCTCGCTGGATGCTCAATGCTTCTCGTTGCTCGTCTTCTTCATCTCCTTGTTTTGCTGCTGCTGCTGCTGCAGACGCTGATGCTGCTTTGCCGCTGGTACTCCTGCTCGTGGGGCATCAGCGGGGCTTGAGTGGGTAGCGCCCTGGCTCAGAGCAAAGAGGGTCTAGAGGGACCCTGGTGGAGGTGGGGATGCTGTGCTGTGTGTGGGGACTCCTCCCGGAGGCGTCTGTCGGGACCATCATTCCAGGGGAAAAGGGCGTCCGCTGATGCTGATGGTCGTCCCCCGCCCCCGTAGAACACAACTGCTGCTGCTGCTGCTGGGACTTGAGTTGCCTGTCTTGCCTCCCACCACTAGCAAACTCCCGTCTGAGCTTCAGCCTTGTGCCACCGCCACATCCCGCATCGCATCTCCTCCCCTCGCACTCACCCACTGCAGACATAGACTGACACTAGCATTGCAGCAGCAGCAGCCACCAGCCTCTTCCACAACTACCACGACGGCTGCCTCCTCCGCTATCGGCAGTGTTGCCATTGCCCCACCGGGTGGGCAGCTACCGCCGGCGCCGAGGCCGATACCGCGACATGGGCAGCAGCCGTGGTGGCTCAGCAGGGAGGCGTCGTTGTCATCTGGCGGCAGAGAGCATCGGATGATGGTAAGCGACCGAGGGATTGGGATGGCCAAAACGAGGAAGGGGAGCAAGCCGCAGCGAGAGTTTGCGTGCGAGGTCGGCATCGACCGTTGCTGCTCGGCCGCTCGCTCTCTGTCTGCCTGCCTCGCTGGCTGGCTGGCTAGACCCTTCGGAGCTTTCGGAGCTTTGAAGTGGGGCATAGTGTGGCATTGAGGTGGGGTGGTGAATGTCTGCCTGTATGTCTGAGTCGATCGGTCGCTGGGCCGTCCGGTTGGCAGGGTGCGTTGACACGGAATGGGGTAAAATGGCCGGCATCATCGTCAGCATTCGGACACGGGGATGCTGAGGACAATCGGGGGCCGAAGGACGAAGCATGAGCGCTTACGCGGCCCCAAATGGCTATGATGGAATAACGCCGAGGTTAGGGACCACACGGCGTCATGCAGAAGACGCATGGGGCTAGAACTGACTGGCTGTAGAACGTTTCGGCAGGCGTCCGAGGGCCACAAATGCGGCCGCGTCTTTGGGCAGCCGTTCGAAGTGTGTAACTCAAACGGCGCATGGGCTAGACGTTCTCGGACTGAGCAGGCCAGCGTTATGATACATCCGCCACGAAGAGCAACGCACACCCAGCACCCACATGAATAGCATGAGATGGTGGGAGAGGTTTAGCTCGGAGTTCCGGAACGATGCCTCACTGCTCTACGGCGGCTTGGTGCGATCACTTCTAAGCGTCTTATAGACGTCGTGTCGTGTTGGTGCTATGGGACCTATTAATGGACACAACGTCAACGACCGAACGAATGAGTGAAATACATTGCAGTTTGGCCAAACTGTACAGAATCGAGATTCTAGTAACGATATCAGTAGCAGTAACGGTACGCCTTCTTGTGATTCGATTTCAATGCGAAATCACACGGCAGAAAGCTTTCAGATATCAAGTTCGTAGATGATCCAATATGAGGTAGTGTTATCTCAGGGACTCACAATAATGTCGTACGTTGATTGTGTCTCTTTCGGGCTGACTACTCTCAGCCAACATTTAACGTCCACGAAATTGCCTTGTATTGCATTGCTCCCGTCATACGACGGGCAATCCCTTGAAATGCAAATGTGCAACGGTGGGAATCGAACCCGTGCATCTACGTGTTACACTCTTCCAGTTACAAATCAGGCCACCGGGCTCGACAGTAATGTCATATCCAGTACTCGAAATTAGGTCGACTGGAGTTAAATAGTTGTTGCCATAGTTGTCAAGATGCGATCTCCTCGGCCGGTGACGGATCATAATGTATAGAACGACACAACACAATATCCGAGAACTCCACAGAGCAGCATCGGAGGGTGGTTATCAAGATTAAGTAGCTTGTTCAACTATAGATAGCAATAGCGGCAATATCATAATCATCAAATAATACATGTTTTCAAACAGTGCCTATGTTTTCGTTATTGTTGATGCTCATCTGTTCATAATATGTTGTTCCTTGTTTACAGCCAGTAGCCGGTCTGATGGACTCCGGGTAGAGGAGCTGCCGGTCAGGTAGCAACAAACGCAAACACCCGGTTCGCTGCTTCGTGGTCCTTGGCCGCCCCCCCGTAACGAGGCGCGCGCCCTTGCCAGTTCTGAGGCAATCAGAATGTCGAAGGGCTGTACCGGTGGAGGTTTGCGGCCAAGTCTGGCCTCGGTGAACCCCAGCCTGACGTGCGCACTCTGCAAGGGCTATCTCGTCAACGCCATGACGCTGATCCGGTGCATGCACTCGTTTTGCAAGAGCTGCATCCATCGGCATCTGGACACCAGCAGCGCTTGTCCCACCTGTCAGCTGCGGGTGTTCCGCAGCCGGATGGACCTGCACATGGTACGAGTACTTGTATTAATCATTCGATCGATCGATTCATCACACGATTCATCGTCTAGTTAACTACAATAATCACTATTTGATGATGACACGAACTATAAGCGATAAAATGTTTCCATCAATGGAGAGCTGAGAGACGCTGAAAGGCGTTTAGAAAAACATATTAAACTACAGCTACTCATGATTGTATCTCTGGCCAACCTGATCAGAGTCTGCGTGAGGAGTTACTATAATGTTAATAACACTATATTCAAGGGTTGATGGTAATACAACACAATGTTTGATAAAAAAAAACAATGCAATGTTCGCCGTATATCAATTTTACCAATATGGACAACGTTTTCTCGTGTAACATGCGAGGAACTCTCCACGGGAAAATATCATTCAGTCAACGATTTTTGGCGATACATTTCGGAGGGGGATGTACCTATTAAATATACTATATGATGCGTTGGTCTACCTCTTGACCTCTAACAATTGGGTGCTCATTCATGGACGTCCTATTTAGGTGGCTGATAATACCCTACAAGCAATCGTCTACAAGACGGTGCCCGGTCTATTCGCGAATGAGATGCGCCGTAGATGGGATTTCTATGAGCAGAATGAAGATTCACCAGACGCCATCCGGGATCGAGAGCCACGAAACACAGCCACAAGTGTCGCAGTACGGCAGATATTTACAGAAGAAGATTGTGTATCACTTGCCCTTGAACATCGGCAAGAGGCGCCCGGAGTACCGAAGTTTCTTAACATGTCAGTGAAGAATGAACCGAAGCTTCACTAATCAGGGACTAGACTCACTATACTCATATTGCTAGCTCGCTATTTGAGCTGTTTTATCAGTTCCAATTAAATGCTATTGTATTAACCAAAATAGGGGAATTTTGCTCAAAATATTACGATACGACAAATGTATGTACCTACCCTATATAACCAGTTAAACAGCACTAATCTAGATTAAGAGCATGATTAGCGCTAACTTATGAAGGGTATGATTAGGAACCACAACGTGTACCCTTGTCAACTATGATTCGATCAACCTAGGACCCCCCCCCACGACAACCTCTCATGTTGTGGTGTTCGTTACTGTATTTCAGGTATCTGCGCTGTCGGGCTGATGTACCGATTCGGGTAATAATCAAATTCGTCCGGAACAAATTCTCTCCACCCGCTTCGTTGGCAGTACACCTCCATCTCGAGAAGCTGGACATCAACAAGCCGAAGTTAACGAGTAAAGGCGCCAGAACAGACAGTATAGAGGGTATAGAAGACAAGGATAAAGATCGACTACTCCTCGATCCTGACCTCACCCTTATTGACGTGTGCTATATGGCCGACTATAAGTTTGAAGGACCTCTCACACTGAGCTTCAAATTCGTCGAATTCGATCCGGCGCTGTGCAGCAAAGCGAAGACACTATACGAGTCACTAGCACCGCTCGAATCGAAAATCACCACCAAGAACAATTTGAACTCAAAGCAGCAACAGCAGAGGGTCAATGGGAAGCACGTGGTAATTGCTAATGGCGGAGTGTTGTCGTCGGGCAGTAATGTGCAATATGGGAAATATAAGGTGAGAAGTCTCCTAAGATACACACACACACCCACACAGCAGAAAAATACGTAGATAGAAAACGAAAACTAGCGTCCCAGAAGGTAGATACGACTATAAGAGAGTTTATAGTTGCTAAGATTGCAGCTCCTTTAATAAACCAATGAACCTTTACCTCTAAACCAATACGCGTCAATGAAACCACCTCCAATTTTGAACCATCGAACCAGCGACGTTGTAGAAATCATTCGATAATGTCGCCTGTTGAGCTCCATTGCTTCAGTACTGAACGTTGAAGTTAGCATTTTTATCTACCGTCCCACGTCATGGAAGACCCAGCATGTACCGTGGAATGATTTGCATTAATACGCCCCATACACTTGCTTGCTTCCTGTTTGCAGGTTGACACAAAGAGCATCGATATGGCTCGGGGTGCTCTTCTCAACGGTGGCGTTAGCACCACGAAGGGCTCCAATAGCGGCACAAGCAAGAGCAGAACATACTCTCGGGCGGGGGGCGCCGGAGGCCCGATGATAACAACACAGCTGGGGCAACTCTCTCAGCTGAAGTCGTTGGCGGCACTTGGATCGGGGATGCTGGAAAATTGTAACCATGAAACAACAGGTGACTCGACAGAAGAGGAAGAGGCCGATAATTGGGACTCGAACGTCTCAACAACAATCGACCGAACACTTACAACGCAACAACAACAGCAACAACAACATACTTCTATCGGCAACAAGGCTGGAAACAGCAAGAACAGCAATAATGCAAACCAAAGCAACAACAACAACAGCAACAGCAACAAACAACAGCGTCAACATCAACAACATCAGTCGCTTGTCAATGGTACAATATCAAAATTGTGACAATGACATAATTTCATTCGCTCAGCCCCTTTCTATCCATCTTTCGCCAAATCAATCGACCGCTATTAGGAACAATGCGATTGTTCCAATTAACGTACACAATGTAATTTAGCTTTGAGAGCCCTAAGCTTATATGCATTGACATGTACTTGATGGGACGTCTTTGTAATATATCGTAATATTAATAATAATAATAATATATAACACACAACATTTAGTCTGGGTCAAAATTCCCCTTTGATCTCCTAAACGATAGATGCCTGCTTCGCAACAAACAACACGTTTGGAACGACGTGAAAAGCTCACGGACGGCCCTGGGCGAATCGCGCTCATCCATTCGAGAGTTAAGCTAGGCTATTTTCCGCATAGCCACGCAGTTTTGAATTTTTTTTTACATTTCGATGCTGTTTCTTTAAATACGCGGCCAAATGATCACACACTCCCCCCCGGAACTGCTAGGCACAAAAACTAAACAGCCCCCAGAGGGAGCATCACTGCCCTTCGAGCGATGCAATCGATAGCCAGTCACATTTTTTCGCCAAATCGAAAGGTGGATGCCGGGCGCGGACCTGCTGAGGTGTTGCTGCTTTGGCCGTTCATGACATTCGGTGACGCATTAGCTTAAGATTATCCAGGTGAAATTTGATCGATCATCGTCTTAAGAGAAGTGAAAAATCAAACCAACGAAAATACTCCTCTTTGCAGTTGCTTGAAGCGAATACACTGCTACACCTTAACGCTGTCGAGACGAAGTACCCGTGTTATGAATCTCTTCGCGTTTTTATAAAACTCCGTGTTTGTTGTCCCACGTTGCGATCATTTACAGGCAATGGCAACGATAAGAACCGATGCTCGGCGGGCAATCACGCCCGTAGTAGTGTACAGTATAACTCATCTCAGAATTCGACGAAGCATTCCAGAAGTCCAATTGTGAATCCTCCACCTCTGTCCGCTCCAAGCGATGGCCAGGTACAGATGGCCAACGGAGTCAGCACATCGAACATAAGTCAACAACGGAAAAATCAAGCGATTGTCGTCGCCCGGCCCCAAACTCTCAAGATGACGCCGTCGCAAGGGTCTGTCGATGCGACCGTTCCACACAAGGAGTCGCCGAGTCAAACACAACCGGCCAGTGCAAAGCATACACCTCATAGCAATGTAGGTAACAAGGCTGGATCAGCCTCCGTATCATCATCAACAACGTCGCCGATAGACAAGGAGCGGTCGCTGTCAGTAGGAAAACAAGCCGTTCGGCCTGTTGCTATACAGCAATCGTCGGTCGGCCACCACAAGACCGGTCAAGGACATCGAAATAATCACAAGAATTCATCGAGTGGACTAACGAGTTCGTCCAGTGGCTCCTCATCAGCGCACCATCATCATCATGGACATCATGGGGGCACACACAAATCTAGCCATCTTGTTCCCTCCGTCGTATTGTCACCAACGACGGCATCCGCCTCGACGGTGGCTGGCAAGCCACCGACGGTATTAAAGATCAAGCTGAACACCAGCCCGACAACCTGTGAGACCTTGACAATTACCTCGCCCCCACTGCGGGATAACCGTCACACGACGTTTGAGAAGAGCAGCACCACGCCAAAGAGCGGCCTAGAGCCCGAATACCCCGCCGTAACGTCAATTAAGATTAAACCAATTGTAGCTCCGCCATCTGGGCCGGTGACCCGGAAAAGTCCCTCACCGCCGTCGACGCGCGACACTCGAGGTTCAGCTGTTGACGGGAGCCGAAAAAAGCGTAAAAGTGATGAGGAACGAAAGCATCAGACGCCACCCGATGAAAAGAAGACGAAAAAGGCCAAGACAAAGAAAGGCAGCTCCTCGCAGGCCGTCATCAACAATGCTGCCTTCGTATCAGGTAAGATGCGAATGTGATTACGTGACAAGCATGCTCCCCAATGACTGATACACATGATATATATATATATATATATATAGAATGTTTAGTACTCCCAATAGTGCTTGCGAAAAATGCAAAACCAAGCACAAGATGACCACCATTCTGCTGTGATGTAATATCGAATGCGTGCTAAGACAGATCTGTTTTATGCGTACATTTTCAGAGCAAGCAACGGATCTTCTGGGAACACAAAACTTCGGCTGGGGTAGTGCTGCTCTCTTGTGGGAATCTCAACTGCGTATCCCGAGTCCATTGACAGTGCCATTTACCGTGTCGTTCGCTAGGCGCCAAGCCAATCAGCTAAAAGAACGTGAGAAGGCTGAAAAGACCAAATTACAAATTACCGAAAGCGTCCGAGAGTCGGCGAACACAGACAAGGACAAATTTCTCGAAACGAACTTCCAGTTGAGCAAGCAGCCTGTCGTTGTGAAGCAACCTCAAAACCGGATATGGCGAATGCCGCGCCAAGTGTCGTCACCTCCTCCATCACCTATAAAGTTACCACCCCCCGACTTCGTGATGTCCTCCACTCTAGAGGCGGTCCTTAACGCGATAGCTGATGACAAGCTTGGCGACGAATCAGACGATGCCCCACGTGCGGAGCACGTCGGCGGCAACGCCGATAATCTAACTGGTGCGTGTCGATCTCAGTCGGACTCCGAGCTATTCTCAGACTCGATGCGATTAGGGAGCAGCCCAAGTGGGGACATCAACGCTGATGTGTTCCGTATGGAATTCCCCGTGGCGGCCGCCGAGCGTGCGTCACCTGCAAATCTCCTATCCTCTCCCTGCACCTCAGCATCTTCCGCAGCTTCAATCTGCCCCGCAGAACGCTCCCAGAGCTTCAGCACGTTAGCCACCAGTTGTGCGTTGCTACACATACCGACAGAAGTTATGAGGCGACATTCGGCCTCCGGTCCAGAAATGAAGTTCAGCATTTGCAGCATTCTCTCGGACGCGGGCGGCCAGAAAGTGCAGACGGCGGCGGCGGCGACGACGCCTGCCGATGCGCCTGCCCCCCCAGCAGCAGCGCCCACAGCTGCCCCCGCAGTTGTCACCAAAGAGCCCAACGTGCAGGAGACAATCGAAATGTGTATCACCAATCTCAGCCGCTTCTTCTGGGCCTTAGAGTCCTGTAGCGAACGCACCCGATGTCGCCTGGCCGAGGTGTGCCTTTTCAAACGGCTGGTACTCGAGAAAATACTCGCGCTCGTTCGTAAGCTAACGATCGTCGTATCTCCAAATCAGATCGAGCGGGTTCTCCAGCTAGAAAGCGCTGTAGAGAGGTATTTCCTCGAGCCTCCCACATCTTCAACAGCGTCAGTGAGTCTCCTAATGCGGCCAGAGGATATCACGACAAATACGGAGCCGTTCGTGTCGACAACACGCGACGATGACTTGTACGTCGAAGGACGACTGTCAGGAGGATTCAAGGAGTCGGTGGACGAACACTCACCGAAGAGACGGGATGAGGAATCTCTGAAAACTGTATTAGATGCAAATGATAACCGTAGTGAAAAAGTGATCGATTTAAAGCCCACTGCATCGTCAGTGATAAGTGAACGTAATCTTCTAGACAACTCGCAGGACCTGAAGATGGAGACATCAGCTAGCGAGGACGCTGTCGACGTGAAACGGGAATTGCCAGAAAAGTTGGACGCTCCGAAAGCAGCCCTCAAGCAAGATGATGACGCAGCGCTATCAAACGAAATCAGGACAGCACCCTGCAAACCTGATACCAAGGCCACTGAATTCGACGACATCACAGATAAGCCAGCTGTTAACGGTGACCATACACCAAAGAACGAAATATTGACCGATTCCGACCAAAAGGCGAACCAGAGTGAACACAAAATTGACGATGTCTCAATGTCAGTGGTGTCTTCCGCGCTTATCGACGTCCTCGAGGAAATCGCCAGGCTAGCAGAAATGGAGCATACATTAAAGGTCGATGAAGGTGCTCACGAGACGATTGCTGTTGTTCCAGCGGAAGACGACACCAGGACGTCGATGGCGAGCAGCCCGCAGCCAATGAGCGTGTGCGGCGGTGACATCGATCATATGGTCACGTCGGCTGACCCGGCAATGGATGTGGATGAGTGTTCTACTTCCAGTGAGATCTTGAACGCCGAGTCTGACGAGTCTGCCATCCGGGACACAATGCAAATGGTTGCCGATTCAGTATCTACCAAGGTCTTTCCCGAGGGCATTAAGAATCCGTATGGCTTCCCTGGATCGTTCGGATACAACATGTGCAAATTACTAGTACCCTACGTTCCCATCAACAGATCGATTCGCGTATCATGCAGGTGGGTAAATTTGATATGCTATATATATATATATATATACTATATTTGTTGAACTATGAGGGGGAGCGGTATTTGGCATGCGGAATTCATTGAAGGTCTGCCTAAGTAAAAGGTTAGTGCTAGGGTCTTTAATTAGAAGGTGGAAAAGGATCGTCATGGTTACACTTTTGCTTTCTCTCTATAGTCAATATTGCATGCACGTTATCAGAAAACCGGAATCAGATAACGGGATTTTCTGTTTATAGTCGCTTCATTATCTCAAGGGTCAAGTTACAATTATATTAGGTTGACCCAAAAAAAACCGCACACATAAATTTCAATATCGGCTAAACTAAGTAAGTTAAAACAAAGATTTTTAGTATGAGTTAGAGGTATGCACCTCTTTTATTTATAAATGGATCCAGAATTCTGGCAGCCTTCTGACGGCTAGGTATGCACTATTTCTATTCCCATTTATAACTTCGTTATTGAAGGCCTCTCGCGTCAAATCGATGTTTGCATACCTTTGGCCACTTGTAGCCCTCTTTAATTTATGGAAGGAACCATAGTCACACGGACTTAAATCAGGCGAATAGGGTGGGTGACACCACTGCTCAATTAATAGTTTTTTCATCGGTACGATGTGCCCTAGCATTGTCGTCGAGCAGCCGCACGCGGTGCTTCCTATTGCCATGCCAATGATTCATGAGTCCCTTCAAGAACTCGAGATATCGAGCCCAGTTCATTTTTTCTTTTTGGGACCAAAATCTTGTAGTTGCAAATTCCGTTGAAATCCATGTCAAGAACTATCATTCCTTTAGGCTCGAATCTATTTCGTACTGCTACCGCCATTTCCTGTTCGCCTGGTCGTAGCCACTGTTTCACTTGATCTTTTTCCGCTCCCCTATACAGGCTGATCCATGTCTCGTTCACTGCAACGGTATGCTCTAAACGACTCTTTTGCTGCCTATATATCTTCAAATTGTCTCGCGAGCATTCCTCACGCATTTTCAGTTGGCCAGGACCGAGTTTATGAGGGACCCATTTACATTTTTTTCCTGAATCCTCAGATTATTGTTAATAAATCGACGACATGTTTCACGAGGCACGCCAATTTTACCCGACAAAGTCCTCAATGACCAAGCTCTAGTTTCCTCAAAAGCGTTTTCGATCATTTCGATCCGTTCGCCGAATCGAGATTCGGGAGGGGATGGCCGCCCTCAATGTTCATTAATGTCCAAGTCGCCTTGCCTAAACTGCGAACACCAATAGTAGACCTGTCGTCGACTCAGGGCATTATGGCCGTGCACACTAACCAACTCTCGATGGATTTCAGCTTGACATTTCTTTTGTTGAAACATAAACTTGACACTTTCCCTCTGAGAATACAAGTCTGAGGGACCAGCTCCGCCGGTTGTCATTTCGAACGCCCAACGAAAGCCGAATGCTAGCGGCTGCTTGCTAATTGTTGTATCTCACTACCCGCCAAATTTGAATTCAAACCGTCCAGTAATAAGAATACGGCGCAAGACGATATGTGTGCGGTTTTTTTGGGTCACCCTAATATATAATACAATGTAATAGCAGCACTAAAAGTAAAATTCAGTTTTATACTGAACAAGGCGTGTGGTCGACAGCATGTTGCCTCAATGGTTAGTCGATACTCGTTGCTAATTGACTCGAATTTTTCTTACGACAGGGGACCGGAGGCTATCATGTCATTGTTAAACGCTACAGCCATCTCAGCATTCTTTTATCAACCCCAATCGATTCCGTTTCGCCGCGGCGATGGATTCGAAGCAATCAGCACGTGTGCACCATATCGCTCGTTACCTAAAGAGTCCATGGAGCTGGTTCTGTATCAGCATCGGTCCTCTGACATCATGGAACATCTGTTTCACCTTGCTGGCCTCATCCCTGACAGGTGAGATGTTCGACGAAATCTACGCAAAATACACTCACTAATACACACATACCCACCACGTTTAGAAATGAATCCAGTTGCTTGTCTCCCGGTCTCAATAAATATATCTTGTATATACATATAACTGATTGAGTTAGACAATACTTTTCCGAGCATTATGTCGAGTGAATAGCCTGTTTAACAGTGTGATGATTTATTTTAGGGTGCCGATCCCATTGCAAGTTCACGACTACATTCTGCAGGCTCGTCCAGAATACACCATCGCACAGACGGCCCCCGCAACACGAAAGCGGCCCCTGTCCACAGAGGGAACTGAAACTGAGACCGACCCCGAGACCGAATCCAAAGACGATGTAAATCGTGAGAATCATCCTTTGTTCGAGTTGATCAAACGGCGAGCCCTCGAAGTCCCCAGCCTACCCAATACGTCACCCACATTCGGCGATTTCGGTGATATGGATGTCCACCGATGGGAAGAGGTCGGCGTTCAAGGTGTCCAGCCGCCAGCATCCCTCGGCAACGCCTTACCTGGAAGCCTTAACGTACACTGATGTATGTCTAGATCCACGTCGATGGGCCGGGGGGGGGGGCACTCGGAGTCAACTCTTACGAAGCGTTTGTTCTTATGGTATACTAGGGAGCAGTAGATGGGTGATGGCCGGCAACCTCAACAAGATCTTACTGTGCAGACAAATTTTATCACGGTATAACTGAAACACAATGACTGGAAAGCAATGGTTTCGAGCATAGCCCCCATGGGGCGATCACACTTGGCACCTGCAAGCTGACTGAGATACGAATTGCCGAATACCTGTCAACAGTCCCGTGAGGACCCAAACAAGTATTCGAGAGAGGTTAATTAATTGGAGCAAGTAGACGAATATTCTAATTGTATTTGGTTTAGAAGGCGTTGGTCTCCCCTTAGTTGCCTGAAGAACCGATAAGCCGGCGATCACTAGCTGGCCCAATGTTCTGTGATGGCCGAGGTTCTCAAACAATAACCTCAATATTATCTATTACTATTATTATTTATTACAAATACTACCACATTATTGTAATTGTTGTGCTACGCTGCCTGCAACGGAAAAATGCTAAATATGTATATGAAGATCTGAACAGCGACGACAGTAAACGACAGACGTGTGAACCATAGGATCAGATTGAGGAAGAAATTTGAAAATTAAATTGTATTCGGTCCTCTCATGATGAGGTTTCGTACCGGGGCCGAGATAAGGCCGTGAAGGCAACGTGCATCCGCTATCGCCATCAGAGAATCAGATATCTCGCAGCATAGAGAGATGCAGAGGTGTTTCAATAACCACCACAAAGAGGTATAATTTTTTTTAAAGGTAAAGGTATAATTGTTACCATTCACTAAGTCAAGGCGTCACAGGTACAGGTATTGAGCCTTAGCAGTAACTTTGGTTCAGTGAGATCGCAGCAGATAGCACTGCTGCGACCCGCAGATTAGAAAGGACACCTCCGAGCTAAGAATTGCTAAGCAGAGTATATAGTTGAATTGATTGACTGATTAATTGATTTCTAGCCAAGCGAGAATATATCATTGATTACGAAGGCGACATATGTTAATTGATTTTGAACGTTTCGTCTCTAGTCGTAGAACTGCTTTGATACTAAGCTTATGTACACGTCCAACAGAAAACAACATCGCAAAAAAAAGAAAGACCAACAAGCAGAGCAGTTCCGAGAGTAAGTTCGATTTTCTGTATGGATAATCTTGGCGCATTTGAGTAATATAATGTTTGTGCGTGTGAAGTTTTGTAGGAGGCTTAAAATCGCTCCTGAGAAAACAGTGCGGGGTCAGTCTGCCGATGGAGAGGAGTCGCCTGTCGGGCTGACCCTAAACACGCACAATTCATTCAGCTGAACGCACCTT
The DNA here is from genome assembly GCA_019614645.1 of Stratiolaelaps scimitus. Taxonomy (NCBI): domain Eukaryota; kingdom Metazoa; phylum Arthropoda; class Arachnida; order Mesostigmata; family Laelapidae; genus Stratiolaelaps; species Stratiolaelaps scimitus. The sequence continues at coordinate 116,712 of JABWDB010000031.1, read as the reverse complement.
AGTGATATAAGTTTCTACTAAGTTCTACGGAAGAATCCAGTATTTTTGGTTCGTAGATTACTGTACCTGCTTTTTGAGGAGAAAATAGAGGAACAAAAAAATATTACCACACAACCAAATGTGTTCAACACGTCAATTAGCCTTGTACGACCCGAAAGTGTCCCGCGAGGTTGGAAAGCAACTGAAAATTGTGACTGTTATAAATGCCTGGTGACATAATATTATTATTATTATTATTATGAATTATATTCTAAATAATATTATCACAACGACTATTTGGTGATCTAGATCAAACCACTTATTTATGATTTTATTTTTAGTTCTGTTGTTCCATTAAGAGATTCACAGATCACTTGACCCCCGTAATATATGATTATACAATACAACAGTGACATCGCAAACGAAGTGTCGACGCGCTCGTGTGATGGACAATGACTTATAGTACTATTAATATTAGAAATCATTAGTTATCATTATTAATATTATTGCTATGATGATCGAAGATAAGCAAATTAAATTATTAATTAATTAAATTAATTAAAGTTAAACAAAGTGGAATATAGATATATATATATATATATAATAGCGAGTGAGACGGAATGTAAATGGTGCACCGGTGCAGACGTCAGTGAAGAAGACGACGCGATGTGTAACATACCCTTGTAATATAGGCAAATGAAAAGGCGAAATCCATAAGATTACTATTATTATTAATATTGTGACGATTTGTGTGCATGCGCGACAATGTCATCTTGTCGCGCTTCGTGTATATTCTGTACATAAGAGACCATCGTTGATGGTAATAAGTGAATAATTATACTAAAAATAATTGAATAAAAGACGAAAAAGATATCCGCCTTTTTAAGGGACAGAACAATGGGTGTGCTGATATTTACAATATATATAAATATATATATATATATATATATATATATATATAGGAGGGTATAATCCTAAAAACAAGGAGGAGTTGTCTTTCCCATTGAGTTTTCGGGAATCGGATTTTTTTTGCAGAGAAGAGCGGTTTAATCTGCCCAGTTGATTATCCCGTGTAGAACTGTTCGAGAGCCCCGACAGGGAATATGAGGTCTTGGCGGGTTCCTTGTTTTTTCGTCCCACCTCGTAATTCTCACAGGTTGGCAGTATTCGTATTGAGTTTGCCACCTGCTATAATAGGTTCTCGATTTTAACAGAAAGCCCTTAGTGAATGCCATAATTCCTCACCGTAGTCATTCGAACGTTATATGAGACTAGATGGATTGAACCGCGTTGTTTCGGTTACTGTGTGTTACTGTGACAAATATAATAAGTCCTTCTGCCAAAGCTGGACATTTTATAGAGTTCTAAATTTCGAGGCAGTTGTAATGCTGCGGCCAACATTAGATGCAGTATCGGTTACGATGCCGATTCACCGTGAGAAACGTAGGTTGACCGGCATAATTTGCACGAGACCAGCTGGAAATTTCGCCGTAAATAGGTGGTGGTTGTGGTGGAGGGTTACCTCATCGCCACGTTCGTGACCTGGCGGAAACGCCCAGCCAACTCCAACAACAGGCACGGAAAGACTGTTTCACACATTTTGATGTGAAGCGATACAAACTGTGCATTTTTCCACTCACTCCTCGCCATATCCCGAGATCGCTCCCAGTAACTCCGCACGTTGCATTATTCTATGGGTCAATATTTTTGGTTTTTTTCATTCATGTTTTACCATCCCTTTCGCGTTGTACCCAACATCTTATCTACGATATCATAGTGTTCGCGCGCTTAGACAACAAGGCTCATGTGCAATGTTTTGAACACCGAGCAGACGACCAACTGCTCCGTGCAGGATGCCACTGCTGGGCGAGCTGCTCTGTCTGCGTTTTTTCGTCTGCCGATGGTGGAAAAATTAAGCAATACACTCTAAATCAAACGTCTACCTTACGTCGAGTTAAAGAAAAAGCAAATATAGGTAGGGACAGAGAGGCCGCGATAGGCAGACGCCCCATGTGCTATCAGCGGTAGTGAGCAGATCGAGCGACAGCTGTCATTGACACAAATGAAAACAATCCCGTAGTCAAGCGTTAGCGGCTGCATCAGCAGCGTCGTCGTCATCGCCACAGTCGTCCTGGCGGTCCTGCTAAGTAGGACTGCGGCGTTGCGCAGGGTTGAGCCATTTGGCACTGTGAGGCTCTGATAACTGTCTGCCATAAACGCGAGAGCATTAGGTACAGAAATATATTGCTATTATAATAATATCATTATTATTATTACCTCGTATTATTGTATGTGCTTTTCTTAGAGGAAGGCCGAACGCCGACATCGGCACCAGTGGAGAAAGGACAGAGGCAGCAGCCGGTCTGGCGTCCGTCAAAAGCACACTCCCTTATTGCGTTCGCAGGCAGACGATCGACAACACACGCACACAGGGACACACCCGGTCGGGCTACGCTGTCTGACGGATACGGTCTGCCTGTCTGGATAGTTGCCGCAGGAGCAGAAGTGGAACCGTTGTACAGCAGCCAGCCGGAGAGCGAGCAAACTAGAAGCGGTGACGAGCTCTGGAAAACGTGCGGGTATCGACAGACAGAGTGTGGTGTGGCCTGTCCACGGACACGTAGCTCGCGAAAGCAATGTAAGTAGACTTTGTCGTCGTCAAAGTTACCACAACTGGTGGGTGGCCAGTTACGCAACTGCGCAGCCAGTTCGGCATCAAGGTTCGGAGTGAATTTCATGTTGTCAACTCTAGTGTACGCTACATTTCGATTCGTGATTGTTGTACAGATTGTGCCGTGCTGTGTGCTGGCAGTTGTTGTCGCCATTTGACAAGAAGCTGGTCAGCCAGCCGGGCGGGGCATCTCGGCGTAGGTAGCGCCCCACAGCGAAGACGATATGGCCAAGAGAAACAAACAGCTGCTTTGTGCACGGCCTGTCGTCTGTGTGATAATGAGCGTCGGAACAACGCCTTGCCTGATGTAACATACGCAGCGTTGTAGAGTCGGGACAGATTTGTTGAGTATCGTTAGCCGGCTGATTCCAGCTGATTTGGGAGCACGGTGATACCAGGGAATGCACTGGTAGAAACGTTCGAATCTAATTCCTGTCTCAAGCGGACATTTGTTTAAGAAATTGTGAAGCTAGCTTCCCTTATCCGCATTATGGTTGGACACACATAGCTTTGCATAAACAGCAAGGTACATAGGTGTCAAATGTTGGCGTCTACCGCATTGTTGTATGATCGTTCGCTCAGATTGAGGTATATTTTGCATTTAGACCAACTTGTAGCGTGTCATCATGTTTTGCGATGTTGGGCTTCTATTCGACGATACAATATGATTCAATATGATTTCAACAATGTTCAATTCCGATCCAAATCCAAGTGGTGACCTTAAAATAGTTGTCGTCAATCACGAGGCACTGCTGACATGTCGCCTACATGCATATATTTATATGTTGCCATAGAAGCGCAATAATAAGCTTAGTCAGTTCACGTTGCGGACGGCATTCAAGCGGCGTGGCGTTCATTTTTAGCTCTATAAAATGAATCATCCTTGCGGCAGTGATATATATTTTGATTTTAGTATTTCTCGAAGCACGGGATATACATATGCTCGCGAGACCCTGGATCCTCTGTATAATGGATTCGTTTGAAAACCCGAGAAATTATTGCACCTATATATGTGTATATAATGACCAACGGGGCGCCTTTTGAACGTGCAACTCATTGCAGTTCACCAACAGTAGTAGCCTTTCCTCTTGAAGCGTGGACGCAATAATTATATAAGGTGATGTTCAGTCATGCTAATAAGTACTGTCTCTTGGTGGGCCAGCCTCATGTGGAAGACATTCAGGTTCAAAAGCTTCACTCTAAAACCAATACAGTTCATTCTACTTGGCTTAAACTGAACATCATGATCATTTCGACGTGCGTGAATTAGCGGATGTCTCCCGTTTCACAAATCATCGATGTGATTTAGCAGGCACAATTAACTGGTGAGGGTATACCTTTGGATTGAACGACTTGGGAACGATGGAACAGAAAATTTCCACATTTCCACACTTTTCCCAACTCTCAAGGAAAGGGCAGACCTCTAACCCGTCCGAAGTGCAGTCGAAAGCCTCTTGCTTGCATCCCTGCCTGGGGTTCGGCACCGGCACCGGCGGGCAGACCACACCAGGGAACCAACTAGGGGTGGGAGGGAATAAGAGTTTTAGTGAGTTTAGGAGTCGGACACTAGGTGGCAAGAGGCTGTTCTGTCACGGACATGAGCATTACGCGTTCCTGAAGCCCCCCATAAAAACAATACACCAGGGGCCAGATGAGAATGCCCTATTTAGTTAACGATGTCTTGACGATGGTATAAAGCAACGCTCGAAAAACATCTCTCAAACTAATAACTGCCTCTTTCGAACGACTGCGTTACAGATTCACATTCGGTAAACCCCAAGCTAATACAATAGGGAGATCATCGAAATGGCCTCGGGACAGCTGACCTCCTGTGATACGTTTGTCGTATTGGCGCCTGCCGCTGCGAAGAATCGAGTCGTCTTCGGGAAGAACTCGGACAGGCCAAGTGGCGAAGTGCAAGAGGTCTGGATCAATTCTTGAGTGTCGCTAATATTTCCATTATAGAAACGAATATTTAAATCTCAACTCCCGGTAACACCTGTAATGGTTAAATGGCGTCTGCCTATTTTATCGTGTCGTTTTGTTGTCGGTCGATTATAAACTCGTCTGCCTGTTGCTCTTGTTGTTTTTACCGTCTGCAAACCAGATTCAATATTTCCCGGCGGCAACTCACGGCGCCAACTCGAAGCTGAAATGCACGTTTGTCGAAGTCGACCAGGTCGAGAAGACGTACGCCGTTGTGATCTCACGTCCAATCTGGATGTGGGGCGCTGAGATGGGAGCCAATGAGCATGGAGTGGTCGTTGGCAACGAGGCCGTTTGGACAAAGGCAAACCCAGAGGGTGTGAAAGAAAAGAAACTCCTCGGAATGGACCTCGGTATGAAGATATATTCGGATATTCTGATATTACATATCCCCAACTGCGTCAGTAATTATTGCAGATATTTAATGACGCACAATAATATCAAATAAAGGATAATTCTAGTTACCTTAGTTAAATAACCCTCCCCCATCTTGTCTCACATTATAATAGTTACCTATTGGCTGGGAGGCTTTTCATATACATATGTAGATATATTCCTCTCTACTGTGTATCTATTGGTTTCTTTACGTGCTTAGCTCGCTAGGAGAAGACCGAATGTCCTCGGCCCAATGGTCTGCTTCATTTGAACTGGACCAGTAACAGTAACCTATGCAGGGAGTTGCGCTCCGATTAATTTACGTGAATTTATCTCATTTTTTTGACGTGTTTTTCAGTCCGTCTTGGCCTGGAGCGCAGTAAGAGTGCAAGAGAAGCAGTGGACATTATCGCCGCGTTGTTGGAGAAATATGGACAGGGTGGCCCGTGCAGCCAAAACAACGACTTGTTCTACCATAACAGTTTCCTAATAGCCGACAACAAGGTTTGACTGATAGCTTGGACATCTTGTGCTTGTTGCCGACTGTACCAGAATCGTTCATGTGTTCAATGCTGATTATATGTGCAAGATCCATATTAAAACGAAAGCGTAACACTGAAGCGCCAGCCTATAGCTGGCTACCTTAGTGCATCGCTTCCATCTATCGTATACTTATTATTTCTTCTTCCTCTTCTTCTTCTTAGGAAGCATACGTTCTGGAAACAGCTGACGCCTTTTGGGCCGCCGAAAAGGTATCGTCTGGGTTCCGCAACATCTCAAACTCATTGAGCATCGGGACATCATTCGACTTGAGCTCGGAAGGTCTCAAGGAGAAGGCTCAGGCAGCTGGCCTATGGGACGGTAATGGAGACTTTGATTTTAGTAAGGTGTTCTCGGATGGAGGCGCCTGCTCACGCTATGCAGCTGGTAAAAAGTTGCTGGAAACCCACGCCAGTGGAGAAGGTACGTCCAATCCAATAAATGACCTTTATTATACGACTTTTGTGCTACCTTTTTCTAAGGGTCGCGGATAGCACGGAGGTCCTCTGAACTCAAATCGCCGAATATGCTCATATTTTTTTATTGAAGAGACTCGCTAGTCATGCTATATGCCATATCCCATTTATTATTTATTGTAAGCACACTTTTTTCAAGTTATCGCCACTCGACACTGTCCGTGTTGTGTTCGCACAAATCAATCAGATTTCGTCTCGGTATGGGGTCAGGGTGAAGGGTGCTAACGCGAGATGAACCAGAAACTGAATGTGATTCACTCGAACGTGTGCGTAGTTTCATGAAATTCGTTCTTCGCTCTTGTCGTTGCATTTCATTTTTCTTTACAGTATGCTTTTTCATTCACCTGTATTTCATTCGAAATACACCGAGGATAGCTTTGCACCAACAATATTCGTTGCACCAGCAATACATTATTGTTTGTTTCTGATATTCCTGCACATCGCAGAACGGTATCGGCATCAGTGGATAACACTGTGACGAAAACTCCACGGGCCTGATATCGCCCGGCGATGTTCGCAATGTACGATATTGTTTGCTGTACAGCTTAAGCGTTCCATATTCAGTTTATGCCGTTCATAGTTTTCGAAGAGGTATGGAAGGAGCATACTAACGGCAGCATGATTTGCAGATTTTGACAGCAGGAAGATGATGTCGATTTTGCGTTCCCCGTCAGTGTGCATGTCCCGGGGCTCGTCACACGTCACCGAGTCCGCTCAGGTTTGCACGCATCACCTTTCTTGAGATTATTTTGCATGTCTTCGATAAACACACGCAGTCCCCGAGCTCTGCTGTTGTATTCAGTTGTATACGTGAGACGACCTATGTTATAGGTTGCATTTCATCATATGGGCGCGCTAGATAATTTGATCGTCAAGTGCACTTGGTTAGTGATCCTGCATGGCATTCGGGCTGATACCGAGGTGGAGGGATCATGAATTGCAGAGCTCTGAGTGGACGTCTCCATAGCACATAGCACTCCCCGCCACCTGTCTGCGTTCGCATATAGGTATCGTTTTTGAATCTTCATGTTAGTTGAAAGAAGACCTAATAGATCGGGTACAAGGTGCAGGGCCCATCATTCGACTCGCGTATAAATAACACCCCCCCGTATATAGGTAATTTTGACGTGAGCCAAATGGTGACCATCCTTCGAGAAGTCAGTCAAGACCAGAAGACCGATCAACAACAAGCGACTGCGGTGCACTCATCACAGGTACGCTCAAGCACCCCTAATTGTGAAGCCAGTAGATTACGATGAGCCCCTAACAGAGAACAGCTATACCCCTCAGGTTATTACATATTTGGTCCGTTTTCAACCAGGGACGAGTGATGAGTTACGAATAACTGTAGTAGTCCATGCAGAGCTCTCAATTCCATTCGTGGGACGTCTGCCTACGAAGAAAACTGTTGAATTCAGGTGCAGGTGCAGGAACAATATTCTGAACTGTGGTAGTTTTTGGGCCGGGTGACTGACACATATTTAGATATAGTAGCTAGTATTCTAATATTTGCTCAACATACCGTCTTTTGTACGAGATCTACGTTAAGTCTTATCTTCTGTTGGCTCGTATAGCCATTTCGACGAAGTCCTAATTAATCCGCAACGAACGACAATTATGAATGTAAAATCACACGTGGCTATGACTTCATTACAGCTTTAAGCTTTACAAGAAAAACGCCACCATTTTTTGTATAATATAACGATTGTGATCCACGACATCGTCCACATCGAAACGGGTCTCTATTTATTAAAACTTGTAGCTAGTTCACCAAATTCACTTAACTCATTCAAATAACTGAATTGCTTTTTTTTTTGTTGCAGGTGTCGGTTTTGAGCGGATCTGGCCACAGTTGCCATTGGTTCACGGGGACCCCTGATCCTTCGCAGTCAGTGTTCAAACCGTTTATCTTCACTGAGGGTGTACTCAACTCGAAACACATCGTCGCCGATGGCGACTCCACCACCCTGTACAAATTCCATCAGAAGGCTAACCATACGGACGAACTGCAGACACTCCTTCGAGATCTTGAGCAGAGATGTATCACGGTTAGTATGTACAGCAATTCAGTGCCCAGTTAGGGGGAGTCAAACCTACCTCGTTGATAACACCAACAAGAAATTGAAACAAACGCATGATCGATATATATATATGTATATAATAAAAATGTTGGTTTAGTAACGGAACGGCGACTGCAGCAAATGCTTAAGTTCTCGGTAGTAGAATAAGGATAAGAGAGTGTGACAAATACTTGGACATCAGAACATAATTGTGTGTGCATATAACCAATATATATATACATATAATATTTCTGTATTTTCGAGCTGACCCTCAGCTGTTCCCCTGTCTGACAGGCCTCAGCTCTTAACCTTAGGTGGCCCCGACAGGTCCTCATATATATAATATTTGTCCAAACATATGTATATATAAATATATATTATCGGAACGATCGGTGTGCTACTTTGCAGGAGATCGACCAGATCCTCGACTGTGGTGCCAAGCCCGAGGAGCTCCGAGAACTATTCAAAGACGCCTGTGAGACCGAGTACAAGTTTTACAAATAGAACTCCAGGATGAAATGCATTCAAATGGCTGCGCAACGAACGATCCTCGCTCGCTTTAGAATCGGAACCCAACCTTAAGCAACATGAACGCCTCCGCTATCCCACTCCCCACCGCTGAATTTCGCGACAGCGTCGGTGTTAATCGACGGCTAACTGTGTTATGGCAGGTCAACAGTGTCGAGCAAACTTGGACGAACCCCGATAGATCGATACACATTCATTTGGGAACACACTTTGATTTTGGACATATATATATCATACAATAGATCGAGTGCAAGGCGCTCAGAGCCGCTGCTCGCTGTTCACCGCCACAATGAAGAACAATGGTGTAGCTACAAGTTCATTAGGTAGCTTTTAGATTACTATGATTACGGTACGATCAATGGATTTTCCACAGAAGGAGAGCACGCTGAATTAGTCCATACAAAGATCGCGTACAACTCTTCTTCCCGGTATTTCCCTGCTATCTTAAACGGCAGAACAATACATTCTCAGCGATTACCATCTATGATTGGCAAGACTAGAATTCGTGCTCAACACCCCCCAGAGTGGATCGTAGACGTGTTCCGTCTCCGAGGCCGTTGATCTGAGAGACCGAGACAGCGTGAGAGCCTTCGTACGAAATCCCCCTGAACAACGCAGACACGAACGCAGCTTTGTGGGAGCGAATTTCATACGACAACAATTTGTTCGACACGCTTAGATGTTATCAACACAAACACTCCTTTGGATATAAAACTCCAGTCGATTTCTTTATACAATTTACATGGGGGGGCCGATTATGACCGGCTCACAGGTGGCGGATTAGCTGATTAGGCAAGACTGATTCGACATAACAGTGGCTTCTGCCGCGATCTCTGCTGCTGCGCAGCAATCAGTGGTGGCAATTTTGAAAATAAGCCAACACGCAGCAGAGACACACACACACCAAGGAGGGAGGGCAAATTATTTCATCACAACGGCGAATGAATAGAGGGCTGGAAAATCAGCAGCCCCGCTGCGGCTAAATGTAGAGTAGTACTTCTAACAATATTATTAATAATAATAATAATTCTGCTATAGGTACTAGCAACAATGAAAGCGGACTAATGATAGGGACGGGAATTAAGTAATAATTAATTATTACCGTATATTCTTCAGGAAGGCAACACCAGCTGCAAAGCGGCAGGTAGACTTTAATTAGCAGTGATCTTGTTTGATAAGGTAACTCTACATACAGCAACACTTGATACGGAATCGAATTTTACGATTTTATTATACAGTTATAACAATAATAATTATCATAATAATAATAATAATTATTATTATTATTATTATTATTATTATTATTATCCTATTCCGAATGACGATGACTGGATGGACGGGTGACTTACACTTATACAAGAAGCTTTACGACGCGGTGCGTACCGGGTAGTCTTTAATATATATATATATATATATACATACATACATATAGACAGTGGTCTGTGAACGGTATTATCAGGACCAGATAAATATACATATTGGGGCAAAATTTTCTAGGTATATCTACAACAATATATATATTTATATATATATATTCGAGCATTTCTTCTGGGCTCTGGCTTATATTTGGCGTGCTATATTGTGGTTGTCTTTAATTACAATACAGCGAAATAGATCTATAATGATGCTAAGATATATACATATATAAAATAAATATACATACATATATATAAATATATATATATATATATAAAAATAGCAGTGGCGACTTTTCTGAAAGCAACCTGGCCGCTGACCAACACCGTCACCTATGCTCCAGAAGCACACCAGCTGTTTAGCTTTATCATTTCAACTCTTCTGTCTGGGTCCGCTGCCGCCGCCGCCGCTGCCTATGCGCGGATGATGTCAGTTCACACTTTGGGAACATGGAGATAATATGCTATTTTTTGTGTGGCTTCACATTTCGTGATGTTTTGGAGTTAAAATAAAGGGAAAAAAAAACATTTATCTGACCACGCTGCTCAGATAGAACATCAATGCGTACTCGTTTGGTTTCGAATCTAAATCCAAGTAAATAACGACTTCGCTAGCCAAAAATAATCATAATCGCTTTATTTGTGACGAATCTCTGTGTGATCGAAAATTCCGATACAAATACTCAATACAGCATTCGGGTCTGTGCTGTGATCGTAGTCATTTACAGTCAGGTAAGATATTCCACAGCGGGGGGTGGCGAGTGAGGACGCCCGTTGCGCTCTTGTTTATATCGCCTATTCGTTAGCGCGCTGGCCCAACACACTGTGTCTTCCAAAATCGAACGTAAGGTATGGATTGTTTGAACTAGAGATCATCATAAATCACCTTACCATAGGGTCCTTGCGCGCATCGAACTTGTGTTGTCCAAATGGAGGTAAATAGAGGTAACCATGTTGTCGTAATAGAGGTAACCCCTATCAATATCGGACAATTTCATTCTGAGTCGTTCGTAGATATATTTATTTCACGATGGCAAATATGCTGGATGCGGTGTATATTCGTACACATATGCACACACACACAGATATATATATATATATATATATATATATATCTATATATATGCAATAGGAGGTTCGCCACCTCAACCTCGAATAAGTGGCCTACATAAGGTAAATCACTTGTTAGCTGTCGTACGCTTTATATAGCACCCGTTACATTCATTGCGGTGGTAGTATCTGAGTCGCTGTCCAGTTCTTGTTTACTGGTTACAACCGAGGACACTCCAACAATGTGGTTTTCTGCCACGTCCATTTTGTCTCTTTGTAGCCTCTTAAGATTGACTACATCGGGAAACGCGGGGTCAGTTGACGTCCTCTCGTTGAAACCTGAACTGACTCGGGATTTGGTCATGTCCGTACGTACCTGGCCAGCGATGTACGGATTTTGTCGACGGGATGGCCTCCTAAAACAGGCACGTGACCCCGAAAGACCTGTTATGATCTTGCCCTGCTAAGGCATACGAATCTCAAGTTGTATGTCGTTAAGCTTGTCACTCGATGTGCGTCACTATGAAATATATAACAATCCGTCTGCGGCAAAGCCCGTGGCACTCTGCGGACCAATCCTTCCAAGGTTTGGTCCGCAGAGTGCCACGGGCAATAAGCCATTAGGTGGTGTATTGGCTTCGAGAGATTGTACACGACAACATCCCAATGTAAGGTTCATTTAAGCGTGAGTGTTTGGTATCGACGAGACTTTCGCTAAAGTTCCTAGTGGTTAACGTCGCTAGAAACAACTAAGAAGTTACAGACTCAATCTAGCATAGCGGCTGGGTTTAAGGTGACATCAATAACAAGGTTTGAGTAATTATGATGATGATGCAATTCGTCTCACCTAGTCACTTCGTCCATGATCTTATCCATCTGACTTCGAAGTTGCTGATGCTGGGGAATTCGAGTGGCTTCGGCAGCATTTTGCTTACTGCGGGCTCGTGTTGAGCTCTGTTGGATTGAACCTAGATAAGCCGGAAGTCCCTCCTTGGGATGAGGCCGCAACTTCTGCGCGGTGTATGGAGCTGTGCCACCGAGAAGCATCGCCTCCATGGCTGCCAATCAAAAGAAATTCCGGTAACAAATTGGGTAGGTGCTTAAACCATCTACACGTAACCACATCTTAAAGATGCGTTCGTGTTCCACTGACTGTGTCATAGTTGCTTATCTACGCTGTTCCCTTCAAGCAGATGTCCACATGATCTCTATGTCAAAGTATTGTAAGCGCCATTGATGTGGGCGCCAATCAACTTACATATAGCACTTACTCAACAAAAATCTAATGTATAGACAGACGGCGTTTCGGGCCCTGTCATACCCTTGCACATAAATGTGTTCCACTGCCTGGTTAAGAATTCTCTCCAAAATATGTTTATGGCTTACCGGGATGCATCCCGAGGCTGAACATAGGCATGCTGTTATACATGCTCATCATGACAGGTGGACTGTTGGGCATCATCAGAGGTCTGACCGTCATCTTGTGACCGTCAATGTTGAATCTCTGTCCCGTCGTGGCCTGACTCATTTCGTGGAGTTTTGCCATATTGGCTGTTAGCTGGTTCCAGTTACCCTTCCGTGTACTGCCTAAACCTAGGCTCCCCATAGCAGTTCGCATTCGACCAACTAGACTCTGTCCGGCTTCATTCCCTCGGCTCGGTGAAGATGGCAGGCTCATCGTAAACTGGACAGGAGGCACTGGCTTAGGGTATCGGGGCAGCGTCATTCCCATCGCGGTAGGACCGCTCGGCACGTATGAACTTCCTGGATTGTCCTGATCAACAGGTGTTTCGGGCTGAGCAACTAATTCCATCTTCCCTAAAAAATATTGTCGCTTTCGTTGCTTAGTTAGTTCGTTCGTTCACGACACCCCTCGTGATAATCTCTCCCTGCGCCATCTCCGAAAGTCTACGTATAGTGGAGAAGTTGGGCTATATGGTTCAAAAACACAACACATAAAAACCACGACCTTTGAGAGTTGTTGCCGTGGACGAAAACAAGTTCTACCAGTGTCTTGTCCAATAACTCGTTCAGCTTTTTGTACGACAGTGATTAGTCACTATTCGATAGTATTTGAGAGAGTCGCAATAGCTAAGAGCAGTTACGTTTCAAAAACGACAGTAAAATATGGTAAAAATGTGGCTAAATGTGTTGGCAAAGTTGGACAATCCTATGGAAGATTACCCCTAGTTTGCCGGTTCCCCGCACGATTTTCCTCTTTAGTTTTCGTCTTTTCTCTAAGTATATATCTACATGGTAGGGTGCATGTTTCAATATAAAGAAAATAAGAGGCCTAGAAAAATGTCTCTTCGAGGACGGCGAAGTTTGATTAAAACTCCACCAATGCTTTAAGGCTCAAGCCAAGTTTGAAGACCTCTGGGATAGCTTGTGCGTTTTGTTTTCTTTCTCTCTTTGAAACACACTGTACTATCTAAGTATCCATTTTGAGACAAATGAACTGAAATTTGCACAGAATTTTCCGTTTTCGATAGCGTAAATCGTTGGTTACTTCCCTTTTTAGAGTTGCGTAACCGCACGAACAGCTCTTAGCTTAGCTAACGAGCCTGCTTGAATTGGCACGCGTCACAGGTAATCAAAATCGGCAATAACCCAATTGGCGACACAACATTTTCTAGAGGTGCTTGTATTGCCCACCACAAATAGCTGCACGAGCACTGAACAATTTCAATAAAACGAACTCTTCAATAAAACGATTTGAGCCCTATCTAATCAAATAGTACATTAATAACACTACGTTCTACCAGCTAAGCGGTACGTAACAAGAGTATGTTGATATGATTTAGGTTGAAGGCTCATACCATTCGTCTTAACCTTGCCTGTGGCCTTTGCCGGCAACCTCGTGCCACCCTTGGAGACCTTGACCATGTCGAACGGCTTCATAATGTTTAGTTGATCCATATCTTCGGGTTTCATCTCGTCCAAGTGTTCATTGTTGTTCTCCTCTGGATGCTCATTTTTTTCAGAGCTCTTTTCCATTGTTTGTTCAATTAGTCGCTTCATCTGCTCCTCGCTTACGTCACTCAGATCAACGTTGCTGTTGAGCTCTTTCATCTTCTCTACTAAAGTGTTAAGATTTTTCATGCCGCTTCGAGGGGCGTCCGTATTGACCTCGATTGCGGTGGGCACCCTCATCATTTTCATGCTGAACGGGGATTCTCCAAGGTGGTCGATGCCGCCATTCAGGGTAGTCATTCCCTGACCACTGTTCATCGGCCGTATTCCGGCCATCGGGAAATCCTCGGCCAAATCCAGACTCGTCGTCATAAGACCCCGTGAAGGAACTGACCAGGGTCGGGGCTTTAGTGAGCCGAGCTTTATTGTTGTTGCCTGCCTGTGTAGATTATTTCGCAGCAGCAAAGGGTTGTGCGTATCGTGATCTAGAAGAATTATACACAAATACGCGATACTTAGAGCCGTTGCATAAGTCCAGAAATATTTCTAGAGAGATCGCGGAATACTGTCGGCCTTAATTGAATGGGGCAGTTTTCGAACTTACAAAAACTTTGCCTCTGATAGTCTGATAGTTCTCGAAAATGACTCGGAAGAGGTTTAAGCATTGGTCTATCAGTTTTCTCTTTTACGATTTAGTGGAAATAAAGGGTAAATTTAATGTAGGTGGTATATCACCTTGGTGACCCAACGAGGGTGAGCACTATTTCAGTATTGGCGTTAGCCAAAATGCAAGTTCATGCTTATATTTTACCTGTTCTTCTCACTCACCTAAGTCTCATTGAGGACAAATGATTCCAACAGGCGTGCCAATTCAGATTTTACAATCTGGCTAGTTTAAATAAATGGACACATGTTTCGTCTATTGTAGAGATTAAACGGTAGCGGTTATCGTATAGGGTGCAGAAGCTCAGCCGCTGCAGAAGCTAAAGGCAATCGTCCGTGGCTCGATTGCAGCCATACTACGGGTAAGGAGTGTAACGATAATCACGCTGGTCAGATGTAATTTCGAACTGGCGCGTTGTCTAGCGCTTCGGACTCACATGCATGAGGTCTCGTGTGAGTGTCAGTGGTTCTTTCGAATTTACTTGGCAATGGTGAATATTATTACATGCCGTGACCATAATATATGAACAAAAGTAGTAGGCAATTGCTAGACCCCATTACTAGAATTTGTGGGCTGAGTGGCCTTCAGCACCTAGAACTATACGGGGTAATATCTAATAATAATAATGTTACCGAATTAAAACCCATGGTGCAGACGAAAATGCAGTCTCCGACTTTTACTCAAAGTCCCACTGCTCATTGAAAAATTCGGCGATGCTTCGTAAATGCTGCCTAACTTATATGTAATCGTCCCCGTCCACCATTATGCTAACAGACAGAACATACGATCGAGGAAGGACGTCAGATGAAGTGGAAATCATTTACAACCTTCTCCCAATAATTAAGACGAGGTTTAATAATTAAGACAAGATTAGACTAATTCCAATTAAACGAACTCACCAGACAAATCAAAGTGCGCTAAATCATGATGATGAGCATGACTCGGATGGTGATGCCCATCGAAATGGTGTAAATCTTCTATATGATGATCATCGAGGTGTCCGGACTCATCGGGGTCTTCATGGTACGAATGCGGCTGCTGGTGATGGTGATGGTGGTCAAAGTGCTGATCAAAGTGAGCCGTGCCATAATGCTGGGCAATGTTCTCAAGCTGAGACATGTCCATTGGCGTTTTCATTGCAGATTTCATGATTTTCATTCGCGCCATCAGCGGCATCGACATGCCCGTCCCCTCAGGATCCACTGAGTCCATTCTGTGAAGACGGGATAACAAAATGGAGAGAATCAGCTACCGTATTCGTAGCGGAACAACAAATACAACAAAATCAAATCATCTACCCTGATCGTTTGCTTTCGACCTCTGGCTTCATCTCTTTCTAATGTCTCCCTAAGGGGGTGACCCTTGATGTGTCGAAATCGGTCCTCATACCAATGGGAGCGATAAGTGTGACCGAACCATGGTGACGTGTAGCTGTCACATTGAACCACGCTCATGGGCATGGAACAACACGTATCCGATGAATTGGCGTAGTAGTCTTCGTCGATCGCTGGCAATGAGCTATTTGATAGCGTCAAAAACGTCACTCACGGGGGAGGCAGCTTCGGCTGGGGCACTGAGTACGGCACATACACGTTCGGCGGGTAGGTCTGCTGATTGTTCAACTCCTTCATCATCGAAGCCATGAGTTTGGCTTCAAGTAGCTTCTTCACAAAAGCGTTCCCAGGTGTTGGAAGCTGGCCCAGGGTCGCCAGTGTCGTCACGAGCAACAGAGATGACAAGTGTCTAACTGCCATCGCCATCGTCACGGCTGTGAATCCTGGACATATGGAGCACCTCAGCGATTTATAGCGCGGCTTCTCTTCCCGATCCAGCGCAGGGAGGGTGGATTCACTTGTGCTCGCATAAGTGCCAGGGTGCTGACGCTGGTGGAAGAGTCGAGTCGCCGACGTCCTCATTGGCGATGCACGAAAACAAGAATAGCATGCATATCTGTAGCGGGCCGAGACGAACGACGGCTCGCAGATGCGTTGTGGATTTTCGTCCGACCCGAGAATCGGGTTACCGGGTGATGCGGCGACCTCAAACGAAAGTAAGGCCCTATGAACATTGACAACAGTTCAATTCGTGCAGAGAGAGAATGAAATGTCCTCTCACATAGATCAATATAAGACAAGTGTTCACCTGAACCAGTGGTGCAGATGAAGATCATTTGTGAATTTTCAGAGCCACTTAATTACAATGTCGCAACGCCGTCTTTCATTTGAGTACAACAAGCAGCGGATTAGTCTGCGGATGTTAGTTAACACATTTCAATATTGCTTTCTATATTTACTCTATATCAAATAATCGGAAACGAATCCGAGCCATGAGTGACGAACACCTGTTGGACGCAAATCAGTTGTCATAATTAATTTCAGTTGTCATAATTTGAGGCCGTTTCAATATGTGTTAATCTACCATATGTGCATGGATCCATGGCCAAGACGTGCCATGGGCAGACGTACATGTTGAATTTCCTCTGTGGTCGCGACTGTGATCATACCAAATCTGACATTAGTCAGTTATTCGTTTGATAAATGACGAAATTCATTTATTCGTTACGTCCGTTGTTGTCGAGATTCCGTGCATTGACATACACGGTTAATATTGTACTAGTCGATATGTTTTTCAAGCAAATCAAACAGAACAACGCGTGCCCACAACACTAAAACATAGCTGGATTTCCACAACTTGAATGTCTCCAGCATCGATTTTTTTTCTTTGAAAAGCAGTTTTCTGCTCATATATGATGCTAAACCCTACCAAATTCTAATATTACGATTGTGTGCGAGTTGTTACATTATTGTTGAAAATTGAAAATTTTCATTTATTGAAGACACCGCATTCAAACGCAATTAACCTCTTGATTTAGCTCGAATCATTAGCGCCTACGTTAATTCACAATTAATCTCTGTTCATTTGTTTCCGCGGACAAATAATGTGAGTATGATGATCCCGTTCCCGATGATTTGAATTGCCGCTTTCCGAAAAATGTGTTCGCGCAGTGATTTTTTTTTATTAAACCCGTTGATGCTTCCCGATTGAAATATGCCATCTGAAACCACCTGGTGGTCGTTTGCATAATGCCCATTTGCAGCGTCATAAGCGGCGGTACCTTGCTCCAAGGTGTCATTCTGGTGCGGAGGAATGTGTCTAAGCTGGTCTGCGGTGGGCGTTCTTCATATAGCCTCTGAATTGAATTTGATTTGACAGCAAAACCGCTAAGTAGGTTGCTTAATTGATACGAAAACGATAAGTGGTGCACAGAGCTTTCCTTCAATGGAAAACTCGAGCTACAAACTACAACATCATTGCCATAATGATCCTGTCTGCGTTGCCAATTTAACGGGAATAAAGCTAGTTTATTATGTATAATTTGTACAAAAATATTTGATGAGCCATGGCTTTTAGCTGCAGTCCACATCAATGGATGGAGCGCACCAGTAGTAGCCCGATCAAGAGAAACAAATCTGTTTGGAGTACATTTACGCGGCCAACAACTCACTGCCTTAAGCACGTCTATGGCTTTCGGCATTGTTTCTTCACAAGACAGAACACCTTTCGAAATGCAAACGTGCAGCGGTGAGAATCGAACCCTTGTGTTCACCTGCGTATCTCCTCTGATTGCAAAGCAGGTGCACACGAATGGGCACCACTATTAGGCCACCGCTTCGAGTAGCGGAAACCTACTAAATAAAAATAAAAAAATAAACATTTTCCGGGCTGACTACTCACAGCCAACATTTGACATCTACGGTACAATTGTTTTCGGCATAGCTTTCGAAGACGGACAACCCATTTAAATGCAAATGTACGGCAGTGGTTGTCAACAGCGCCTCCTGCGGGTGCTAGGTAGGCACATACGAATGCACCACGCCCCCAGACTCGACCTACTGGACGTCCTCAATGGGTATCGTAACTCGATAATACTCGCTTCGTCGTCTCGAAATGACCAGAGTGACTAGAATATGAGCAGTAATCTACTTAAGTTTGCACAGTTGTCTCGTTCCCTCGTTAAAAGTGGCTATCCAGGCACCATCCACCGCAACAGCATCATTGTTCCCTCCATCCTCAACCATTTATACTCTATTCGACATCAGACAACTCAACGGTGGCCCAACGAATGTAAGGGACAGCATCGGTCAGCCAAGAAACTATTAGCTCACACGAAAGATTAGATCGAAAAATCGTTGCGTATGGACGGCAGAGGTGCCTCATAGACAAACATAAATGAGTAGGTAGTATCGAGGGACTGATGTGACCTAGAGAACATATTATCTATCTGTTGTATAGCATTTATTCAATTGTAAAAGTGGGTGACAATTGTAACCGCTGAATGTGAAATACATCTAAAAACAGCCTCCTTTATATATCCGTAATAGAATATTGAATACGAAGTCATTGAATACGAATCACGCTTAGCTGAAAGGTCTCACTTCCCGCTAAGCGTGATTCCTCAAAACTGAAATTGCGTTGCCCTTTTCTTTATATCTAAGGAATATCTCTGCATTGACAAATTCGGTTGCACGTGATTCCCCTGTAGCGGACGATAACCTTTCTCCTAATATCTGTAAAAAGTTTTGTGATCGAGTCTATTTTCCTTTTCATAGCGAAATGGCTTTTATTGTTGTTCGAGTACAATTCAAATAAATAACGCTTGACTTATTTTAATTTATGCTAATTTCAACGTATTCAAAGCAAAATTCTGCTGTTCAACAAGGTACATAAGCGAAGAAGAGATAGCTCTAAAGCGTCGTTTAATCTCGATAATTTCATTAAACAAAAACACGTACGCGTCAGCGCCATTTAAGTATCAAGTCTGCTATATTTATTATTCACGACCTTTCCCGCAAGCATAAGAACAAGCATAATAATTACTATTATTATTATTATCATCATCATGTGCGTGTTTGGTGTATAGTTTTGGTAGATTATTATTTCTACTGGACATTTCAGTGAGGTACAAGCCAGCAACCATTGTAGTATTTATATGCGCACATATCGTAGCCCGGCGAACTGTCACGATCCAGCTGACCAAGCACAGCAGCGTTTGCGTACGACAGGACAATTTCATCGACCACCGAACGGGTATTGTTTTGCTCTTTTTTAATATCGTAGGCCAACTGCGATGGAAAAACGATCCTTGCGATCTGACCTATGATACCGTAACGTTTCGGCTGCTGGCTGGATTTACAGATGAATAGCTTCAAGCACTGACGGGCATCTTTTATTAGAATTGCCGGGACCTCGGCGAGTGCCACGTCGATATAGTAGATCACCTGCTTGATAGCGCTGTTCTCTATGACAAGAGATGGTAGACCACTGCCACCGGCGCTTGAGAAGGTGACATCGCGGCGTTTCCGAAGGAGTCCGCCTCCGAGGCCGGAAAACAGAGACAATGGCTGCAGGAGCCAGCTGGCTCTCGAAGTTAGGAAGGGCACCGTTAGTGTGATGCTGCCGAGAATCACCATGCCAAGCAGTGCGATATTGCCGAAGTTGACGGTCCGAAACTGGTCGATGTCAGGGTGTTCGCGTCCATAGCCCGGCACGGTCACTGAGAACAGCGGTATTGAGAAGCCGAACGACGAATTAGCACTATTCTCGAAGAGGTAGGCATCGAAAAACTCGTTTCTTCCATTAGGGCCACTCGTTGGTGAATGTGCTAGTTGATAGCGCGCTTCGGTTGCTGCACAGAGGGCCAGCACTGCACTCACCAGACGCATCTTGATTGACGAGTGTCCTAATCTGTTGATCTATCCCTGGGCGATCTGCGAGAGCAGCTGTCGAGTTGATGCTCACGAATCTGTCTGGTCAAGCGAACTGAGGTTCATAACGAAGCGTTGATGAATTTCTCGACAGGAGAGGATTATGACTCGCTTTCAGGTGGCAAGAGGTGGGGGCAGGCGGTGTGATCATCAAACTTCTATCCAGTTTGACTATCTAGAACACTATCAAGCTTGAAGTTCATAAAGCTCCTCGTGATGGTGTGTTTACGATAGCCCTTTGGCCCTGAGGGCTGCAGGAGGGAATTTGGTCCCTGCATTTTTCCATGCCCGTTTGACACCGACCTTTGGATCATAACCAGAAGACCTAACAGTCAAGTAAAACCAAACACGTCATTGATCTGAAATCGAAGCTGCACGACTTCAGATATCCTGCCACAGCATCCCAGTCGAAAGCCAAAGTGAGTATGCAGCCAACAAAAACGACCAACCCTCGAGCCTAAACATGAACCCCTCTCCTCCTTGCTGATCTCTGATAGGCGCAAAGCTCAATATGGCCTGCCATCTGGTTCAGCAGATTCGATGTAGAATATTCCTATGAATACAAACCCTTCACTCTCTAACTGGCTGGCTGATACCTCACTCCAGTGAACTCCCCTCTCTGCTGTAATTGACAGCCTGCGCTGTGGTTGCATTGCCTCAAGGACCGGTAATGAGCATCTTGCTAGACGAGCGCTTTATGCAGTAGACTAGCTTGCGATCTGTCAATCGGTAAAACTCGGAGCAGTCTTTTCATCGGAAATTCGGAGACAAGCAACTGAGCTGCCTATTTCCTTGATATTAGGATTTGATTCGAAAACTAAAGCGTATTATATTGCAGTTCCGAAAATAAACTCTGATTTTGAAACTGAAACTGAAGAAAAGCGACCAGATTTTCAAGAAACCGTTCGAAGTGTTTTCTTTTGAAGTACAATTACAGACGATGAGATATGAGATCATCATCAACACATTTCTCCGGATTGGCGTTTGGCCGCCCAAATGGCAACGTTGTTGTGAAGACAAAATGAACATTTTGTCGACTAAATTAACAAGAGTGGACATATCTGTTGAAAGTCTTTATGAACTAATCTAGACGCGCGTTTCGGCTATGGATTCTAAGAAATAAATTCGAACATCAATTTTCCTTTGAAAACAAGAATGTTGCATCAAATTCGGCGTTTTTCACGACCACAGACCACGCTGGTTTCAGTCGCTCAACTCTGGTGAAGAAGTGTACGGAAATGGTGTGCGAAGCTTAAAGCATTAAAGGCAAGCTGTCAAAGTGCAACCGGAAGAGATTGTTGGAGAAAATATGGATGATATTAGCCCAAAGGGTGCCACGTGAATTGCAGCCGGAACAGGCAACGTTTCCGCGACTCTATGCTATTATTCCAAGACAAAAGCACCCCTGCGTGGCATCTTCACGATAGCGCTCGTCCTCCCAAAGCTACTGTTGTGGAGGAGTTTTTGGTCGAGAAGAGAATCAGTTCGTGGAGTCAACCTGCATACCATCGTGATATAAGGTTTTCGTTGTTTTGGCCAATTGAAAAGGAGACTGAAGTTTACCAACCACCAAAATTGGAACGAGTACTCTAGAGAGAGTTAGGGAGGGGGAGAGAGAGATACCGTGTGGTCTCTCGCACGGAGCTCATATGAAGGGTATGGAAGGACTACCATCGTATGATACATTCTCAGGGATATACCTTTGCCTAAATAAACCTTATATCATGCTAACGTTTGTTATAGACTAGAGCAAATTTCTGGATTTTTCCCAGTTCAGGACAGTTGTAGATTTGGAGGGCTTACTTACTTGTGACAGTACCGTGCTGCATTGTTTGTCAATCAGCTAAATTGCTTCTGGGGATTTTGGCTAGAATTTTCTCGAGCTCAGGTGAAATGGTCAAAAAAATGGCTTCGAAAAAGTTGAGAACTATTCTCCCTCGAGCCATTTGTCCAACTCATTTGCATTAAGGTGTAGCCAAAATCTCATCCGTGGGTTAAACGCTTACACCACTTGTGAATTATCATCTTCAGCAGGTCAAGAACCACCATCAGAGTTTACCCTTGAGAGGAACAACTAATATAAGCTTTGCTCATTCATCTCATTTACCATAAATTTGTATGGGTTTTATTAACGCAATTGATTTTTGCTGACAATCATTCCTTCACTCCTCTCTCCCTAAAATTGAATTCCTAAAAAAATACTTCTTCTCTTTATTGAGGGACTCATAATCCAAATCATTTCCGGATTGCAACCCTGACCGACAGTGCTCACGATACACCCTATCAACCACCATACATACATAAGCCTTCGTAAACATATTCTCAGTTAATATATATATATATATATATATATATATATATATATATACTAGACATATTGCTCATTGGGTATGCCGCATACTGCCGTCTGTCGAAGATCACCACCAAGAGTAGCTAAATAACGGTCTTCCGGCACGCCGATGAGCTTGGGCCCGGGCAATAACACATATTGGATGGCGGCAATATGCAGCAGACAACGTGACGCATACGACGGGTAATGGCAAAATGGTGCATAGACATATTTGTTATGTGACGACTTTCATATCAACAGGAATTCACGCATTCATCGCAAGCAAGAGGAAAAGCATACTCGCGCTACTGAAATTCATGAAAAGGGCGATATGAGAACATTCTGCAGCAAGAAGTAGAAGATGTACAGACAAATCGTAATCAGCGACAGACATCAAACCATGGGAGCTCGCATTTATTTCAGTAATAAAGAAATGCCTCGTTTTGTCGTTTGACGTCAACGGTATTATATATATGGATTTGCCTTTAGAATCATGTTTTGAAATTACACTAATTATAATATATATATATATATATATATATGAGTCCACTTCGAATTTAGAACTATTTCAGTTCTCTTCGTGCTCCTGACAAGCCTGATCTCTATCTCCATCTAATCATATTTGTAATGTTATGCACAAAAAGAAACATTTAATGCAACCATTTATAATTAATGTCGCTCAGAGATTTCTAGGGTAAACCTTTGATGAATCTGACAAATTAAAAAGCAAACATACCGTTGATCAATTTTCTGTTTGTCAACGCATATATATATATATATATATATATAGATAATTCCATCTCCAATTTATTTTCCTAGATTATATATATATATATACAGTAATACACATTTAGGATTTTCTTCAGACCTTTAACTTTCTCCCAGTTATAGGCAAACCTTATGACTTATTACCGAATCTCTATGAGCACACACAAAGGTCAATAGCGGAGCATTTTTTTTGCTTCTGAATTTCAAAGCATTCTTTGCTACCTTGTATTGTATCTGACATTATCTTTGTGCAATTGTATAATATCTCCCTCTGTGCCAGGCTCCCGCTTTGGACGCGGACGCCCGCTTCATTCACAGAACATCGGTTCTACACAGCAAGTTCGTGCGTATCACCTCATGCCCCGCCCCTGATTGCACGTTCCACATTATCATACCATATCGCCAGTGGTGTATTCATTGGGCCACGCGCGAGTGTTCATTGGGCGACGTCGGTGGCGCGTCTCGGCCAGAATCACACATTGCCGACGATCGCGCGTGCAGAAGCACACGACAGTCACACACGCAGAGTATCACCCAAAGCACACATATACATGAATAGAGACTATGGAGCGTGGAGTCTGCTATTTACCGTGGTACGATTGATGCAGACTTGTCCACAAGGCATCTCCACCGCGCGGACGACAAACTATTTACGCATTGCGGCGACAACTGCGAGTCATACAGCCGAACAAGATTGTGCCGGTGAAACTTGTGAAACGGTTTCTGGCGGTCAGTTTCCATTGGGCGTCGGCTCAGTGCGAGTAAGCCCGTCTCAAAGAGTGCGACTTCGGCGGAACAGGACATCACGCCGATAGAACGGTGAGGGAGATTTCATTCAACTATGGATCCATTTGATTGGTTCATCGGCTTGGCTTCTGCTGCTCTCAGTAGGAGTACCTCGTTTGTTGAGATTGTTAAGCGGCTCGGCAGATGACTTCCGAGAGGGATGACAAATTGGCAAATGCTTTCTCGTTCTTGCGCTCATACGATGGGCCAGCTACGACCACATTTAGGTGTGACGATGACCCCTCGATCTTAAGTGGTCGCACGCTGTTTTATACTATGCTAACAAAGACGACATCACAGCACAGCCAACAATGGGGTGCACGTGGCCAAGTGCTTATATCCGAAATGAGAAATTTGATCTCGTTGCATGAGAATTACTTCGTCAAGTTCTAATTCAATTGATTTTTTTTGGCTTTATTAATTTAAGCATTATTCTGAATGTGTTTTGGCTTGTGTTCTTGCTTTCGGGCGGTTCCATTCAGGCTTCGAGTATCCATTGGCGTTTGCTGAGATCATATTCCAATCAAGCTATCTTTTCTTTTTCTTTTAGAAATCCAATCAGGTGATTCGCAATAGGTACTGAGCGACGATGCGTACGCCCAACATTCTCTATCGAGTAAAAACTTCGAACTGTCACTTTGATGTTTAATTCCAACAATCTCTTACGAAAAACGTAGCTTCGATATTCGATATTTAAGATAATGAGTACGCAATCCTGCTCATTAACAGCTTTTTAATTTGCGATCTCGATCCTGCCACTCGACAATGCTTACTTTCTATCGTTCGTGATAATTTCAATATCACACTCCCTCGTAACAATTGCGATATAGCATTTAGCTAATGTGTATGTGTGTGTGTGTGTGTGTGCCTTCCATTTTTAGACCAACTGCACCGCAGGGCTTTGTCGATAATAGTGACCAGCAATATATCTTTTATATATGTCTTTAATTTTGCCACTACTCTTGGATGGAAGAATGAGTGATGTAGTCTTATTGTTATTCGGTCGTTAACGGGACATTATTTTAGTAACATTCGCTGATATGGAGGTCACGCTCCCATTATATATCTCTCGGCGCTCGGGGCGTCCTCGTCGCCAAAGTCGAGAAACCAGAAAGACGGAGAGAACCTTTGAGCTCCCCGGCTGATATGTTGTGCGTCTCGTCTTTTTCGAAGGTCTGCACCGTGCAGAGCTCGATTCAGCCAGGTTTAGCTATTCTAGACGATGCCCCCTGGACAATATCAAAGGTTATAGTGCTATCCCAAGATCCTACCCTTTCCATTTATTGAGGGTGAAATCGTGGCCATGTTCTTGCCTTAACCCAAGGTAAATAGGATTGTTCTAGATGCCCCGCATAAGTCCAGTTGAACACAGCGTTCGACGTTTTGCCTGCAGAACCATTTTGGTAAGCTTTTCTATTTCGTTCGTTTTATGCTGCTAGCTTTTGGCTATATGTACACATATATATATATATATATATATATATAGAGAGATAGTTGGCATACAGGATCATCCTATCTTGGAATGAATGAATATGTATATTCATTGTGCTTGCAAGAACAGAACGTGGAACGTACAGGCACACAACCCATTTTGGGCTGGCTAGTGCTTTTCAACAGTTATGGTTATACCTATCAAGTCTCTGCTATCATTCAAGTCATGTGACCGAAGTTTCGTGTAGCTGATTTAGCCATTGTGACAAGACACAATGTCTTCATACGTTTTTTGTATTTGCTTCGGCATCTCTTAGTGCTCCCTACTAGTTAAGTTCGCATAATTTTACCTAACTTGAACCTGATTATACCTTTGTGCCGTTAAAACCTACGGTCGAGTCCGGTCGATGATCATCAAATCGCTTGGCAGTCAAATGTGCCTACTCGCCGTAGTCCATGGCCAGCATTCGATAATCTCTATCGAAAAGTTCCCACGTGCCACCATGTGCAATATGCAATTTAAATGAGTACATTTAATGCGTCCCATTGAACATAAAAATGCATTCGTTCAACCAAAAGGCACAGCAAAAAAAAACACACATTACCGACCTGCCACCCGGATCAATTTGGTTTCGTTAGCGGACGGCCCTTAACAGAAGATTTTCTGTTGACGCCGGATACAAACGCGTCTCTGCTCTTTCCTTCGTTGAAATCCGGCCGACTTCTGTTCAACTCTGCGCTGCAGATGCTGCAGACGACGAACAACACACGTAGTCCCTTTACCAAACGCTGCAGTGCTGATTTCGTTGGGGCACAGATGAGGTTACAGCTTCCCTAATTCGTGGCGGAGAAATTAGGCAGACGTTTGTGACACGTACAATTAGCAAAATATAGAAATTCACCCAACGTCGCTAATGTGAGAGGAGACATGAGCTTATCAGCTGTTCGAGTTGCTCTAAGTGGAGCTTACATCGAAGTTGGCTTAGAACGGTAGGTGGTCGCTACATCGAGTCTAGCGAGGTTGGGGTGCGACTCTTCCATGCGCACGGCCCTCGTATATCGGCTACGCAAACAGAGGAAAAGTGATCAAATCGAACGTGCGTCAGCAACAAGAGGACCATTTCCGCGAGTGGTGGTGCTATTGACACTCATTGTATAGTAAACACGTTGACGGTCATAGACAAATTATGGCGGAATGTCCTTAGTGCAGCCTGCTTCCTCTTGCGAAGCACAGCTCTCTCTCTCTCTCTCGCGCCCCTGTCGGGGGTGTTTGTGTGTTACAGCCTTTCAAGTCGGTGGCGTAAATGTTTTTTTTTTTAATTCGTATAATAGCGTTTCTTTTTCGACGACGTTTTCAGTTGATGTTGACGCAGGCTCCATCTGTGGACGCAATAATAAGTCATATGAAATGAGCTCCTAATAATTTTGTAGAGAGAATTTCACGATCATACGTGAGCATGCGTTACTAATGAACTGTTGACTATGCCAATTGCGAGAGGTGCCGCCGTACAGGCATCGTCTTAATTATTTGTATGATACTTTATGCTTCTTCCTACAAGATTGCTTTGTAGTGGTTATATGAAATTACGATGACATCAATTGCCCCCAACCCCCTGCCACTCACACCAACGTCATGTCGGTCGTGTATACATATATATATATATATATAATATATATAAAGTGTACATTGCATTATCTTAGACACTTAGCCATGTGTTGGAGTTCACATGGATCATTGCGGACAATATAGCAAAAGTAATGAATGAACCCTGTACAAAATGGCTGTTCGGCTCTGCCTCATTATCTTTGTGATAGCAACCGAGTTTTTTGCCGGCCTACTCTGTCCGCCATTACAGTCATTTGGACAAGGCGTGTGATATCATAACGTCATTAATACCGTACTCCTCTTACTTTGTTAGCGGAGTAGTTTCTGCCTTGGTGAGACAGAACTCGTAATCAGACGACGGACTCCGGGCTAAGCTTTGTCGCCTATAAATCTGATTCGAACTGATTACGGATTGACGGGATAGTATTGATGTTGATTGCGCAGCAATAATGAGTGAGATCAATTAACGCTTCTCGAGGTAGAAATTTCACGTAGAAATTCTAATTTTATTCCATAGAAATTTAGAATTGAAACGCTCCGTAATGCCTACCTCGTTCGTTATTAACACAATGTACCAAACGCCGTAAAATGCGAAACTTAAGAGAGATAGTGATTGATAAGCTACAAGATCAACGCGATGTCGAGTCGAATACACCTTAGGCTGATGTGTGACATTCTGTATTTAAATTGTGACGAACCCAAATAAATTAAAACCCTTAGCAAAGCAACGGGCAACCCGCAGCATTCTTTAACACGTCAAGTGTCATATCCATTCTATTTCCGTCTAGAATATATGTGGTGGTGATTCACTATCATCAAATAAATAATAAAGAAGCAAAAGCTGTAGACAACGTCGTATCACCGAGGTATCTTCTTACAGTGTATTTATACAAGCACCCAGTTACGCAGTTCTGGTGTCTCGAAGCTAGAGGATACTTTTCATATAGTTGTCAACATAAACGAATGTGCGAGACTAGCCAGCCTTAAGCCTACCTTTTCTCTCGTTGCCCCGTACGGTGAACACAAACACGGGAGCCCAATTGACAATGTGTGCCCTGCCACCCTCCGCCAAAGTACATGTGATTGGTAATTATTGCGACGCTAGAAATTGTTTGTGTTTTGTCTTTTTGCCTATTTTCTCTCCATGGAAATCTCCATTTTACCTACTGTCAAGATCACAAGTATCATGGCTGTTGACCTGACATCCATTACATCAGGTTGCCGCTTTTCGCTAAAGTGTTATAGCGAACAGCGTGTACTCACAGTCCACCGTGAGTTCGTGTAAGTCGCCCTTTCCGCTTCCTCTACTTCGTAGCACTCTTCCAGTCTATATTTAGAGCAGCCTCGAAATCCCTGCCGGGTCTGGAACTGATAAGCTCAACAATGAGGAACACATGGGTGGACCTGGTATTCGAGTAACGTTGAAAGATAGACCGTGATTGTATGGAATGCCGCTTAAGCAGGCGGCAAAGCCACGGATGAGCACTGCGTTGACTGTACAACGTTCGTTAACTGTGCAAAAACTGACAGTTGTAAATTGTAGAAAAAATCCTAACTTGCAAATAACGTAAAATCTTACCCAAAAGTAGAAAAATTAACATTTGTCGTATGATATTTTACTCGGCACGAAATTGTTATGCATCAAATTTAAACTGTTTTTCGAGCTGACCCTCAGCTGTTCATATGACAGGCCTCAGCTCTTAACCTCTTTAGGTATGAGTAAAATTTGCTACAATTTTAAGCAGTAAATATATATATATATATATATATATATATATATATACTTAAATAAAATTGGGAATACAGCTTACAATTGTAATACATTTGATGATTTTGTGGCGAACATTCAGTTCATACCGCGAATATAATTAGTATAGCAATACCAGACGACGTTGCGCTTGTTGTTTAATCTGGAGTGACGCGGACATAATTTGAAAGTTTTTCCATATCGAAAAGCAAATTTTTAAATATTAGTTTTTCATGTCGAAAATCCAATATGTCACTGCACTGTCGCAATGGTTGCTCCTTATTGCCTATGATACAGATAGATGCAGAGGTGCATATATCTCACATTCGCACTTCATCCCATATGACAACATTAGTGCAATATTTGGGACAATCTTACTCACCACGGAAAGTCACGGTTCTACTGATAACAATTTCCCTTGACACTGTGCCGACAACAGCTGCGTGTCCACCTACCTCTATCGTCCACCTGTGTTTTTGTCCGAATACTCTGAATGCAATGGCGATTATTTAAATTAATTAAAATGCATTAGCAAATTCCCTCCTGTCCCCTGCTGTCTCATTTCACATAGAAAGCGCTAAATTCAATCGGCAAAAAACAGGTAAATTCAAGTTAATATATCTGAGAATTTCTCCGAAATTCAAACAAACTGCCTTTCACTCCGGTCGATAACATTTTCTATGCAGTTCCTTTAATAAATCAAATAAAGCCTTACCTTACCTTAAATATCGTATCTCCGACCGCTTTGATTCGGTAGCGCTGTCACCCTTGACACACATAGTGGGGGGGGGGGCTATTATTGCATACGTGTTATAAGAGTCTTTGTCCTGACCTCCTCAGCAACAGCAGCAGCAGCGGCTGATATTGGCCCTGGGAAACAGGTGTGCAACAGTTCTTTCTCTCAATCCCTCCCTCTCTCTGGTCCCTGAACATAAACCGAGTGTTGAACGATCGATTGATGCAGATCGGTCTGATCATCGTCACTGGTTTACTATTTATCCAGCAGAGCCAATCTGATGACTCATCAGTGGATGGCGGAATGGTTGCGCTATTTCGATGCTTCTGCTTCCGCTGCTGCAGCTCACCCTCGCGTGGCGTCTTCGCATCGGCTGGACTAAGGCTACGTTGCCTTGGGAGTTGACTCTAGTGCCTCCGGCGCTATCCACGTCTACTTTTGCGTTGACTTCATATCGCGTTGTGCCCTCACCGTGTCAACTGATTCCTTTCCATCGGGGCGGGTGCCAGTTTTCCTCGACGGACTTGGCCAGGGCTCGTGAAGTTGCGACTTCATTTGACGGCTGCGTCAGTGTGAACGTCGTGGTTCGATTCGGCACTTAAATGATCAGAGTCTATTTATTGCTGGATTGTATTCGTTTCACGAACAAATTAGAAAACATCAGCCATACTAGGGTGTACTAGGTGGCACTGTGAGACGCTAGCAAAAAACGGAACGTAATTAAAATTTGGCTGAATAATTCGGTGTCTTTCTTTGAGGTTCAAACTAAGAACCTCCGCGTTTCCCGTGCGGTTTTCGACAGCCTAGCCAGTCGTAGTACCATTACAAAGTGATTTGAGACCATGTCTGCTAATGGAGATGCCGATCATGTTCAAAAGTAAGTTGTCGCCTCTCAACGCTGTCAACTCTTGTGTCGCCAGGAACCGTTTGGTTTTATCCGTTTGATCGTTGATTAATAGTGATAAATGTTGTTGCCGGTTATTTTTAGATAGTATTGCGTTCACTTGAGAGTATACCCTCATCATAATTTATCTGAAAGTCGTGAATCCCGAACGGAGTGCTTGCATTTTGTCTATACGACATATGGACTATATGTGCCGATACTCACCTGAGTACCTACTCCGGGTGGATTGTTCCTTTGTCGTTTTTTGTCTGTCAATTTATATTATAGTTAATATGAAATAGAAAAAATAGTGTGCCAACAGTATTGGTGACCATTTGGTAGTTATCTATTGACCCCTGCACTATCAACCTGGACGCGTCTTGGGTCTCAAAGAACAAAATTTAAATCTATAATTAGTATCAATATCAGCTTTGCCGTCATTTACGTTGATTCGTCCCTGACGCGCATGGCCTCAAATCTAATTACCTGCCACCTTAATCGTTGTCGTAATATTAATCACCGACCGACGAACAGTCCATCGATAAGCAAGCTCCATTCGAATTTCGCCGTTCTAGATTACGTGGAAGTTTCTACGAGTGTATTTTCAACAATGGAGTTCTGCCGGCGGTCATTTTCGAGTGACCCCGGTA
Organism: Stratiolaelaps scimitus; assembly: GCA_019614645.1. Classification (NCBI taxonomy): domain Eukaryota; kingdom Metazoa; phylum Arthropoda; class Arachnida; order Mesostigmata; family Laelapidae; genus Stratiolaelaps; species Stratiolaelaps scimitus. The sequence goes on along the minus strand of JABWDB010000031.1, from coordinate 85,354 downwards.
CGCCTCCAACCGTATCGCCGATGCCGTTATCTAAACAGTCTGGTGATGCAGCGAAATGCTGGCACGCACCCAATATTCCGGAAGGTGGTTTTCTTTTTCTTAGATGGAAGGCACGATACGTCACGTGGTCAGTTTAGATTTTCATCAAATTTTCATTTAGTATACCCACGGCCGAACGTTTAGATTAGGTCGCGATGATAACTATATCATACCCCTTTGTAGGACGTATAAGATAACTATAGGGGACTTTATGCTCGTGACAATTAGCACTTGATTTGACTATTGCCCATTAATTCAGAGATCTCAATTTGGGTTAAGTTTTATTTTTTAAATAGTCATTCGATATACCTGTTTGCTTATGGTAAAAATTCTCATACTGATATATCAACAGATGGGGATTTTGCGTAATTCACCGTTTTGCGAGCTCATAGTAACGTTGCTACCATTTAACGAGATGGGTTAGCTCTGCTTGTCTGAGGGTATCAGCACGGACGCGAAGAATAATCCATTGAGGAAGTAGGAAGGAATTCACTAATTATCCATTTATACCGATTTTCTAATTTTCTAATTAAATATCGATATTTATTTAGCTACCATTGCGAAGTGAGCAGATGAAATGAAATGCTTATTTAGGCCTTACGACAAACCCCGAAATATCGTGTTCGCTTGTAGGCCGCCAATGGAATCTCACCACAGAAGATAACAGTGGTTCAAGCCATCATCAGTATCTATATCGGTCATTGATATCAAATGCGGTGACGCAATTCCTATCCCAACGCGCGTTCACGTCGAGCATATCTCAATTCGTTATCAATTTCTTGATAAAGTCCACATCCCTCTCACCGTTCACCTTTGACCTGTTCAATGTGGGCAACATCCTACAATAAGTAGATCCTGTAGCGTCATTCGGCCGGTGATCGATCTACGCCTTACTAGCCTTGCTACCACTGGAGTACCCTTTGACACCACTTCTATTTCGAGAACGTCCGTCGCGATCGACTGGAGGACGCTTCTGCAATAGGTCTAATCACAGTCAGCAAATTCTCTTCCGTCTGTTAACCTGCTGTTACTTGTGAACAGCTGATTCTGAGTTCTCTGAGAACTGGTCTCTGTTGGAGGGAAGGCTTTCTTGATCACAACGAACCTAAACAGGGTGATGAATTATGAGCGGGAATCCTTTTGTTTTGTTGCATAACTAAAAGTAATTAATATTTTTGTTTGCTTCATTCTCCTGGATCCAAAACAGGTCGACAACAAGTTGCTAAGTAATCATTTATTGATCAGCACCACCACGACCACTGACGTTGATCGCTTGTTAAATATATCTGATTGTGTGGCTGCGCAGGCCGCACATCGGGTTGAGGTTTCGCCGGCATTGCTCCTCACACGTTATTATTATTATTATTATTACTCATTATTATTAGGTCCTCAAATGGACTTTCGGTGAGGTCGATAATTCCTTCAACTGTTGCGATGACGAATTGTGTGCGTGTCCATGTATGTGTGTTGATTCAAGAAGGAAAATAAATGGTTTGGACACATAAGATATTAGTGTTACGTATGTGGGGCTCGATATGAGGAGAACCGCTAGGTTGATAGTCACCGTGGGATCCCATAGTCTCACACGTAGCCGAGGTTGAGAGGGTCGCTCATTGGTCGTTCAAACCATCGAATTCGGGAACCTTTCCACATTATAACAATGTTGTTTTAGAAAAAAAAACAGCACGCTGAAGAACTCGCATCATCAAATGATATTGCACCAATTATGAATTAGCGAATCACCGTGCTTAGTAGCTAAAATATCACCCTGGCAAAGGTTCAGTGAACTAGTTTTCTTCAGTAGTGACAGGTTTCGAAAGGCAACCTGTGCCATTCGGACCAAGAGATGTTGGCTCCCCTGTTGGGCTATTTCCGGTCTATGCCTCCAGTATGTCAAGAGAAGATGAGATGTTGTCGCTGTGTAATCTATTACGACCCACATTATGTATCATTAGCCAATTCAAAATGTAATCGCGGTGACAAAAAGAAGTTAAACAAAAGCAGCTCAAACCAGCCAAATCTTCGGCTTATGGCTGTTGTAACGACCTCGGAATATCTGACGTATTTTGCAGACACTTCTGCTTTCGAGGAACGAGAACATGGCAGGACAGTATAGAATAAATATGACTACTTGGTGAACAGATACGATTATTAATTACTATTCACATTACATTGCTTTCACGACACAAAGTGTTCTCCCTGTGCACCCTAAAAGCCGGTCATATCATTACTCCGTGTACATATCACGGCAACGGCTAGCCAATAGCTCCAATTGTGACTCAAGTGTCAACCGTTGTGTTCTCTGCAAATTGCCACGACAGTGTTTTTTCTTGTGAGTTCGATAAAGATCAGTCAGAGACGTCTTTTACAAGGCACGTGTATACGCCAAATTTAACGTGTCGTGTCCAACTCAATCAATGAGTCATTGATTAAAGATGACCTGTCGTGTGTACGTAATGTCCGTCGCACCAGCTTTGGACTGGTGAACCTTGGCCCTCGACAGGACCGCCACCGCAGCGGCAGCGGGAACTCCTCCTCTCTGCATCTCGGGCCCCCCTTTGCTAATCGACCATCCGACGATAGTGGCTAGAGGCGCACTCTTAAAGGAAAGGACGCCACAGAACAACGCCATCGAGTGAACGTAGGCGAACGCATTGCGTCAAACTGGTGTAGAACGCCACTATCTATCCATAGCCTGCCTGTCTGTCCGTCCGCTGAAGCGTTTTGCGCGGAGAGAAATCTTCTTTTACACGAGGAACAAGGAAACCTAGCTGTAAGTGGTTGGCCATTGGCCATTATAATGGCGGTCGGCGCAAATGAGTTGCGTTTGTTGTTAACGGAAAACGTACACCATCAGTTATGCGATCGGCAATTTCGTCTCTTCTTCGTGTTCCTCCCCTTTTTCCTTTTCTTGTGCGTAGTACCTATATTATGTGTTTTCACCCCTTGTGAATGTGTGAGCCGCCTTGACTCGACAGCCGTAGCCGTGATTGACGGCTGCCTCCACCGTAGTTGTGATGGTGGTTGTGTGTCGCCCGCTTCGTGTTATCCTTCTTCGGGTCGGGTGTTTGCATGCTTCGGATGTCGGATGACGACTGAGGTCCACCCATCGCGGAAAGGGTACGCCTTCCTCAAGAGGCAAGAGGCGCGTCCACTGCGGCGACAGGGCCGCTTTGCAGGTGCTGACGGTTGTGCTGCTTGTCGGAAAGTTGACAATGGCGGGCATCGGTGAAGCCGGTGGTCTGGCGGCGTTGCATCGATGGCAACCCCGTTCGCAGCCCAACAAGCGCTCCTCAATCCCGTCGCCATCCTGCAGTGGATCCTACTGCAGAACTGCTTGCTGGCGTTGTACTACCTTCAGGCGACCTTCCTTCTAAAAGTGTTCTTTCATTCATTTTTCAGTGGCAAGCCTCCCTCGTCTTCCGCAGCAATCAGCGGCAGTGACAACAGCACCGACATGGTGGCCGAGAGCAACTCAGCAACGCAGAGTGCGTTTGTAACACGCGTGGCGTCTCTGCCGACGGTCGAGGCAGCCCTGGGAATGGCGGTGAATTCGTACAACAAGCTCAAGGAGGCCTCGCCTGGCCCGATTAAGAGCGTCATCGAAGTCGGTGAAAAGACCACCCAAATGGCCCTGAGCACGTCGCAACCGATCATTAACAAGCTGCAGGGGCCAATCCAGTTCGTGGATTCGCTCGCCTGTCAGGGACTCGATCGGGTCGAACAGAGCGTGCCCGCTGTCAAGGAAACACCCGAGAAAATTCTGTCCGACGTCAAGGAGTTCGGAACCAACAAGGTAACAGCTGTGCGCGACAGCGTCGTCGGCTACAGCAATCAGAAGCTGCAGCAGTTTGGTCTTGGCGCTGTGGCCCCCGAGCGTCTCGGTGAGTACCGCGAGCAGCTGGTGGGATATGCTGCGGTAGCTCTGGCAACCGCAGAAGGCATCCTCGATTCGCACTTAACTGCCCGCGGTGAGCAGCTGCCAACATTTGAAGACAACGGCGATCTGCGCCATCGTATGGAGCACGTCACCGTGAAGGCGCGTCTGGCCGTGACCCACCACACAACCGGTCGGTTTTTGGCTGCCCAGAAGGCTGCCTCCGATGGCGTCTCGCGGGTCCTTGAAGCGCTAAGTGTGATTCGTGCTCTCAAGGACAATGTTCAAGAAGGAAAGTCGGCGCAGGAGATTGCACAGACCCTACACTTCGAATGGTTAGCTGGTCTTCTCGAAGAGGCCAAGGATAAGCCGGCAGCGCAGCAGGCACTGTTTATTGCTCAGGCGGCAGCGTCTCAGGCCCAAGATGCTCTGAGCAAGGCTCATGAGGGCGTCAAGACCAAGCTTACCGACACCTACTCATCGGTCCTCAATCGGGCTAGTGAGCTAAACTCCAACCTACAGAGCACCTCCGTGAGTCAGCTCAGCTCGCAGGTGATGTCCGCGTTAACCGAACAGGCCCAACACCTCCAGGACATGATCCGACAACTAACCGGCCTCAACCTCACACAATACCTACCTGAACTCAAAGCAAGTCAGGCCATCACCACCAACGGAGGAGAAGGCAGCAGCAGCAGCAGTAGCTGCACTCCCGACAATGGCAACGCCTAAGTAAATGCACCAGCTAAAACTCCTAGTGGTGAACTTGGCGAGTTGATCGATACGGTGGTGGAGGATGAAATATAATTTGGGATGCTTCACCGGTCATCATTGTTCTACAAGTGGAAGTGATCCACGCCTGTTTCGTAGCTGAGTCGAGTGTCGATGCAGCTTTGGAGTGTTTCAGTATTGCATACAGTCAATTTCCGTATGGAAATAGTGCTATTTATAAAAACATACATAACCACATATATATATACATATATATATATGTGTACTAAGTATAACCTGTTATACTGTCATATACATCCACGTGCTATATACGAATAATAAATATTGTACTACCGCACACGAGAATGCTTTATAACAATACAGATCTTACGGTCGAAGCAGCATTTTTTATTCATGTTTTTTTTAAATAAATCTACACAAGCGATAGTGCACGCATCGTATTGAACGATCCAAACAGACATTAGGGATAAAGGAAAGATCGTGGTGAACGCACTGACCGAATTGTGTCAACGAAGGCTGAAGAAGCATCGACATCATGAATCGCTATTTGGACAATAAAGGATAAACCGACCGAAACTCTACGTGAAAATGTTCAATTACGCTGGCGAATGCTGCATTTGTTTGTATTTGTTTGTTATATAGCAGAATCGTAAATAAAGAGGAAGAAGGTTCTATACACTCGAATCAGATCGTGTTTAATGAGACACACATGCACATCGTGCACTTCACGATGAACTGATGCCTTATACATAACAGGATAGAGGCGGCAACTCCGATATCTGGCTCTAGTTACGAATAGGGATCATACAATAATAATGATAATAATAATAACAATAGGAGATAAATAAATAATATAATGATAATAATAATATAATAAGAAGAAAAATAAAAAGGTATTCACAAAAAGATAAAAATAATAATTAATTAACAAATGAAAAACTAACTGAGAGATTTTTGAAATAGCGTATCCGGAGGAACACCCCCCCCCCAAGAGTTTATAGGAGGGACAGAGTTAAATGAACAATTTTGAACTATAGCTAGGCTTATACATTTGCCACGTCTGCGCGTCTTGTGAATAGCTCTGCTGCCAGCATAGTAGTTAATAGAATTTGGCCGGAAATTTCCAGATCAAGACTCGCCACTTCAAGGAAAATACTACCTCAACCAACGTAGAAGAAACCGTCTATTTTTATGTTTGTCAGCATCTGCTATCTGTTGCTGACCGCGTACCGCAGCAACCCTGGCTTCGACAAACGAATGTCTAATTGGGACTAATATCAACTTCCCTATATATATATATATATATATATATATATATATATATATATATATATATATATATATATATATATATATATATATAATGTTATGCATAAAATAATAATTTGATGTTACTTCTTCGATTAATATCGTCGAGAGATCGCTTGTTTGTGCAGGATATTCGCGCGCTATTTCTAGGATACACATTTTATGAATCTGAGTAATTGAAAAATACCGTTGACCAGGTAATACAACATCGACACCAATTTATTGTTCAAGATGTATTGAAAAGAGCGAAAACGAGAAAACTCCGGGTGTGCCGGGGGCCACCCGCTTTCAACTTTAAACATACTCGCCGGCATCTTCATTTTTAATTTATCATCACTTAACTGTTGAAAAAACTGAGTAATTTCCTTGTTGGTAATGATCCGACGAGTTCGCTCGACAAACCAAGCCCGAGAGAATCGACCAGACAACCTGGTTGCTTATGGCGGCGTTGTGTTTGGTATTGCATCAGACTTGCTAATAAATAGAAAGCAGCACAATGAGGTAACGATCTAGGTGACATTTATGATCAACTTTTCGGGCGAACTTTTCCTCTTATTTGAAACTTTGTCAAGCAAACATATTTACGCAATTTTAAGCGAATTTCGGATGAATAGAGAAACAACGACCCAGTATGCACGGGCTTCACATAACATCATGGCAAAGGAAAGGGCTGCTAGAGTACACGCCCTAAGGATCCAGCAGCAGCACAAGAGAGGATTTTCACAAAACCAATTCAGCCAGCCCAGTAAACGATGGTGATAAAACCACCGCACCTAGGTCACTAGCCACCTATATTTCACTTAGGTTCCTTTTAGCCTATAATTAAACGTGTTATTTCTAAGGTAGTTATCTATTAAACTAGTGGATAGATAATGCAAGCTCCATCCATTCGGAGCATTAAATAATTGAGAAAGCACTTCAAGATTATGTGGCCCCCAAAGTTTCTCATCGGTATGACCAGTTTAACAATCAGTATAACTGAAAACTATACTCGTGTTTTCGACACATGTTTAAAATAAAGGTGGCAATTAACAGCACAGATGGAACGCTACCAAAATATTCTACAAATGAACCATGTTTGTCTTTCAGTGTACCGGCTGTACAGAAATATCGAATAATTTGTTCATAAAATATCCGGCTACATTTTCCCTGAATACATCTTTTTTATAAAAAAAAAATATTTTAGGAAAAGGATGTTAAAGTGATGTTAAAGGGTCTTAAAATGATCAACAATTGCTGTTCACATTTAACTTTCGTTGAAAAATTTTCGCCGCGTGATTTGCCTATGTTGTTCTTTATCTGCATTTGGGTACTTCAACATTAATCTCGTTTGTAAGCATTAATTAAAAATATTATCTATCGGATTTGAGTTAATTGCTGGTTTATTGAAAGAAACTTATAACGATTAAAAATAAAGAAACCTTACTTACCGAACTGTTAGAACCAAGTAGAATTAATAAACTAACCAACCTGATAGCGAAAAGAGTATACCGTACAAATAACGTAGTGAGCAGTGATGTGTTCGCAGATCGATGCACCTCGGGAGGATCGCAAACCTCAAACGTCAAACCACACATTAGGATCGTTTGTAAAGCAGCCAGCTCGTTTGAGTAATTTGAATGTCTTGTATGTCACGTACCAGGAAATAGAATCATTCAAATCAAGAGTGAAATAGCTCTGAAATAGTGCTACGCAGGTTACAATAGCGATGTAGAGATGATAGCATGACATCGAACAAACTTAGTCTGACTATTTTGTATGAATTAGTATGGATTAGTCCATGGGCCATTTTCTAACTGTCGGTTTATTAATGTTTCGTGGCGTTTAACATTCACTGTGAACCACTGAAGCGATTCCGTCTCGTCACGAAGAACTTTCGGCAGCCGTTGCTGCGGCGCCGGCGATTACCTTCGTGTGGACTTTCTGTGTATCAGGCACACACACGTCTTATGTTGACCATCGAAGGGTGTTGCTTGAATGTAATTCCGGTGTCTGAGTTGTCCGAAGCCTATTTTCGTTATGCGCCCCAAAAACGGCTTGAGTTCCTTAAGATGAGATGTTTGTATCACTCGCTAGAGGGTATTGCGTGTCATTACGATCATGTGCGCGAGTTTACCTCTATTCAGATATTCTATGTTTCTGTGTTTTAATGTAATCTAGTCGAGAGAAGGATCTTACATTTTCACCGGCTCGGTTTCGCATCTTGTGACACCGAGGAGAGCGCCCGCGCCGGAGGGCGCAGGTTCGAGTTTCGCAACGTGACATATAAGAGAACTTAAGCATTTACGAAACTACAATTCGTGAAATAAACCAATAAAGCCTTTACTTTTATTTACTTGTGGCTTTCGGAGCAACTATGCTTAGAATCGGTGTCTATCACGTTGACTAACTTATACGAAGACCAGGCTACTGATGGACCTTCTGGGTGGTTTCCTAGGTAGCCTATGCAAGTAATTCGATGGCGTGCTAGGGCTAGTTGTGTTTCTAAGATGCTTCGAAATTCAAGTTTAATTTAATTGTTTTTTCAATTTTTTTTGTTGAGGATTGATTTTCTTGGCTCGCCATTTCCTCCATGAGTGGTGTTTGATCTTTAAGGAAATCCTAACGTTAGAAGGCTGGCGTTATATTGGCTCCTTGGGATTCTATTATTATTATTATTATTATGTCGTATTAGAAACGCACTATATGGGCACCCTCCCCCGTAGTTATGCTAAATATCGGACAGCATTGGTGAACCCAGCAAGGCCCCGGACCATATAGTAGAAAGTATTTCAGAACATCGAGAGGGATTCGTACCTCATTACAATTGAAATTTCACAGTAATGGACTAAGACTTTCTGTTTAAAATCCTGAGCGCCCTCCACGTGAAAAAACGATTGACCCGTGCAGTGTTGGCGGACACATTTGGGCATGCCGAAAAGCTCGCACGCGAGCTGAATCTTGCCTTTTGCTCAAAGAATTCATCAGACGTGTTGAAACCGTCAAACGTGATTCCTGGTCATGTGGCCCTTTCGCTCCAAGCTCAAAACTGTTTTCTTGAATTTGTTGATGATGATGGTGATATTTAATAAAGTCCTTTATTGATGCCTGCCCCCTCGAACGTGCAGAAAATCTCCGCACGCAAAATATAGTATGAGATGACCAAATGGTGAATGCGAACTAAAGATTACTGAGTAATACCGAGTGAAAACACAGACGATATTATACTGTCTATATATATATATATATATATATCCACAATATTATACTGTTGAAAGAGTCACCAAAGAATCCATGGTAAGGACTTGGAACTAAGATTTTGTGCCGCTCGAGTGAAAATCGGGCCTCCATGCACTATTAAAGAAAGCACAGAATATTTTTCAATAGCATAAAAACGAATCTGTGTGTATTGGACCCTTTGAGTTAATCCACTAATAACATAAGTTGTTTATTAGGATGCATGTTAGATGCTGCAATCTAGAGAGGTACGGTAAAATCTTTCGGAGACTCGTTGATTGATGTGTGCAACCATTCGAGGTAGACGGCTACCCGGATATATCTGTCTGGACTAAATCCACAGAGGCGACTGCTCGCAGCTATACCGACCGAGATCAACCGTCGATTGATCAATAACATCGCCGAGGCACCCGAGTCGCCCTGTGGACGAGAAATTTTTCAGTGTCCACAAGGCTAGGATATTTTATCTAACCGTCAAATTTAACTACCATTTCATGTGGGAAAATCCACAATAGCCACTAGGCATAGCTTGGCAGTATTCTCATTAGTTATTCTTGGCATTGTTTCTATTCAATCAAATTTAGTACTGTTGTTGCATATCATTACAACATTGTAATTATATACGTATATATATATGTATATATATATATATATATATAAATAGTTGTTATGATTAACAACCACAGATATCTGAGAGTGCGATATATATAATGAAATATATGACTATCCAATATTGTTAGCGATCTTGCAATTATAATATGCACCCCTTAGTAAACTCCTTACATACCCGACAAATACCTGTGTTGGGCGTTTTCGCGCAAAATGCGGTCTTGCTATCGAAACCTTCCGTATCTGTCTCGCAATAGCTGTTTGGGAGGACCGTCTCCCGGGTGTACATTAGCTCTCTGGGCGACTCGCCACCCTCACCAGGAGTCTTTTCAGAAAGTGAGCCGAATCCAGCGATGAATATATTGTCACCGGCTAAAAATGACAGACACACGATTTTAGCTGCTCGCGCCGATACGAACGTGTAGATGGTTGGACGAAGAGACGACATTGATCCTTACACCTACCCTTTGGAAAATCTCCGCTGGGGTCGACAGTGAACTCGTCGTTCGATTTCCACGAAGGCACACACAGTCGGGAAATGTTCGTTAGAGCCGTCTCCAGTAGGAGCAGCATGATATCTTCCTGGTCGCTAAATCCTTCAGAAACTCGCCTGCGAAGAAGGTAAGTTACATATTTAGACTGTTCAGTGTTCGTCGTATTCGCGAACAGTGAATTTGCGTTCAGAGAAAACAGTACGCACAGCTTGGTTTACAACCAAGCCTACAGGGTGTTCACAAATGTATGCAGCTCTACGGTGAGATAAAGCCAAGTTTGACGACTTCGAAGACGCGTCGCCAGGCGACACACGGCTTCCGAGCGGTCAGATTTCTTAAAACCAAGCAACCCGTTTGTACGAGATTCTTTTCTACCAAAAACTTAGCAGAATACCATCGACCACACAGCGATGTGTACGTCAGACTCTGTTAACAATTCGTTCGTTGGAAGTTCGTGGGACAGGGTTCGATATCCACTAAAACACTAATATCAATATTGCCGTCAGAGCTGAAAGCCAAATCGTAAGGTGCCTATACAACACGTTCCAGGGGCTGCAGTATTTAGTGATGAGATGATTTGCTTCAAGTCTAAGAATAACAGAAACTTGAAAGCCAGTATTATACCCTACATTCCTTAATGGGTAAAATAGCTGTATAATAATAATAATAATAATATATCTTATAGCATTAATAAATTGAATATAATGCGAATGTGTACACACCTACCGAATACCAGTTACACTAACGTTCTTCATCAAACTGATAACGTTTGACCCGTACAATACGAAGACATCATTCCCAGGCCTGTATGAAGAATGGCACAAGTTTGAAATGTGTTATAATTTTTTTCTCGTTGCTCTGCTCGAAGCAACGGTCGCTATAACCTATTGTTGAACATATTCGGCGAAATAATTGTAAACTGCGAAAAAAAAACAATTTCTAAACAGCTACACTACGCCTAGATCGATAACAGACTATTTTTGGTTGTCCATAAGTAGCTGGCAGCATAAACTATATATAAAACTGTATTGTAGAAGAACTGTAGACTTTTCAAGACAGAACGATATTAAGATGAAAATGTTTTTCACCCCCTAAGGAAATAGTGCAGAAATTCACTCAGCGCGGTGACTTGGACGGCTGAGTCTCTCGCTGTAGAGAGCCAGAGGCCGCAGGTTCGAATCCCGTTGCATGACATATAGGAGCACTTAAGCATTGTATGCAGTTCCTTTAATAAATCAATAAAGCTTTACCTTTACCCTAAGGAAACCTGTGGAACATTCGAGTAACAGTGGAAGAGTGATTTCCTCTGAGGTGATATAAGGTATGCTAACCACTTAATATGAATCATTATATAGCACGTCCTTTGTCGTATCAAGTATGTTACCTTCAACTTATACTTGCTTACGTTAATAGAAGGTGCGCCGCAGTGAGGACGTGTAACGGCGTAACCAGCGCCCCTGTACCGTAGCCTACCGGATTCCCCTCAGCTTTCAGAACCACGAGCACAGTCCATGGGAAACTGTTTCTAGCATATGTTCCGTTCACGACCCGATCCTGTACGATTCCGCTCTCGGTTACAAGTCCACATCCTGCAATGATAACATCGCACGGATGTAGAGACATCGGACCCAGATGTAGAACCATGCTCGGCGTTGGTCTAGGAAAGCCACGGAATCGTATAGGGTCCAGGTTTCGCTTGTTTCCAAATACATATATCAAATGTTCGGAGGGAAATGCAACCATATGCGCGTATAGCGTTCTATTTCGACGGCATTCAAAAATTACTCAAAACTCGGATGTGGTTGCTATTTGTTCGGAGAATTATGCCCTAAATTCGTGTATAATTGCGTCGAGAGATGCTGTTCCCAAGTCGACAAATCTCTGAGCTGGATCAATTGTTCACTCGTTGCTGGAGTCGTTTGCGTACGCCTCTGTAGTCACTGGTGTAGCAGTTGAAATCGGCGATTGCTCGAGTTCGAGCGTACCGAGGACTACAGATGCGCTAAGCGCTGCTGGCATCACCCCCAAGCGGACACGTAGACACAACAGTGATAGTACTGAATTTGACAGCCGGGCGACCCTTTGAACAACGAGTATGAGTAAGTTTGCCATCTGTCGTTAGCGATGGCTACTCGCTCAATTTTACGTTCCATGGCCTTGGATCAACTATATGTGGATGTGCACACAAAGTTGGAGGTGGTGGTGGAGGCTTACTTTGATACATTCGTCACCATTACTCAAGACCACGCTGTTGGGCCGCCACTACCGGCAGCACCTTGGCTTGGCTTCTTCCCTTCATTCCTAGGCTTATCCGGAGCGCCACCGTAACAGAATCCCGTATTGTTGTTGTCGACGCCACGTGGCTCTGACGTTTGTTGTTAGGGCGCTTCTTCATGGGCGTTAGCATATCAGTTACAATGCTCAAATCAACGCGTAACGGAATTATTCACACACCGAGTGATTCACTACACAGTGACGTACAAATGCCCTACATATGATAGCTACCCACCTGAGTAGCTGTCAACATTTAGTCGTTCTGAACTAACACGAAAATAAATCAGGCCAGGACCCAAAAATCTAGAGGTAGAAAGTTTTTAGTGGGCGAGGGTCCCGCACTGCGAGATGGATACCTTAGTTGTGGTGACTGGTGTGCATTTGGTATTTCTGCCCTAAAATATCTCTGAACACCATGTTGAATGTTCAATATTTGATTTTCATGATATCACAGCACTTGTATCTGCCGTCACGGTGTCGTTGTTGTACAGCTCACCTGAGAGCAAATAAGCCAACGACACTTTGATGCAGAAACAAACCCCAGATGAGCTCCACACGCTCTTTGGCAGGCTCGCGAGGTTACGACACCTCACTTCGCGCCGCCGCGAAAGCATAATGCCAACAACCCAAGATAACCTCTGCCGCGAACTCATTGATATGAAACAGGCCCGAGGCAATTGGGACGAGCGGGCGCAACTGGTGCGGCAACGCTATCTTTCAGAATATTCATATTCATACACATATATGTATATATATATATATAATATATATATATATATATCAAATGTGACATACGTCAATTATTCCTACTTGTCTAGATGAAAATGCAGTAGTAACTAGTATTCAGATATTCTCCTCCTAATTCGGAATGTGCAGTATTTTTGCCATAGTACACTGTACGGATTGGACTTGGAAGAAATAAACACAGTATTAATATTAAATAATTTACTTTTCATATTTTATTGCATTACCGCGTCTGCGAATACATGTTGGTGTCCTCCCTGCGTTTATTGAGAACTTATTGGCACAGTTAGAAAAAATCGTAAGTTGATAATTATTACATATGCATAGCTAATTCCAAATAAGCCATAAATAGAGCCATGGACCAGTCTATAGGAGTTCAAAAAAATTGTACAAACAATTGTATCAGATTAATTAGCTGAACTGCGTGAATCGAAGCACCTTACCAGCCTCGTTGAGGCGAACTTTCTCATGCTGCTTCGGTGCTGTGGAACCTCCGATTAACTTAGACAGTACCCACACTATCAGGCCAATCCCGGCCAGTCCAATTATGAAGACAACACCCCACATAGCATAAAGGTACAGGGGGAATAGTGGCGTTCTGGGCTTGGTTGGACCAGATGAACACTCACTCGGTGAAGAGCAGGAGAGAACAAAGGATTGATCCATTTAGCCCAGGCGACCCCGGAACGGCTTCGTTTTTTTGGGGGGACCAGTCACCGACTTTGGCCGGGGGGCTTAATTGTTTCTTAATCTTGTGCCTGGATAAACACTACGTATATTCCATTATTATGCTACCCATCTTTTTTTTTAGAGCTGACCTTCAGTTGTTCCCCTATCTGACAGGCCTCAGCTCTGAGATTCATATGCTAGACTTTCACATCCATTGGCTATTTGCCGTCAATGTGCAGCATAGTATGCTACATATCGACGACAAAATAATGGACTTAGCACCAACTACTCCTCGAGAACATTATCCACATATCATTAACAGAATATTTGAAAGAAGGGGCCCCCACTTCCTCAGTCCTTAAGCGCGTGCTCAAAATTGAAGTCTCGTCACCCATTTGGATGTGTTAAGAAAACCGTTGCATTAAGGATTCGGTTGTACGTGATTCTCCTGCGGGGGTCGATAATCTTTTTCTTCTGAACTTCGTTGATTTTCACCGACGTTTTAGCGCCGCCTATCGAGAGCAGGATAGTGATCTGAAATCGATTGAAGAACATGCGTACTTCTATTTTAAATCTTATATGTTGGACTATTGTGTGGATAACGTTGGCGCGATAGAGAACTAGTTGATTGTTGGTGCTAACAGTGTAAACTATTATAATTTCCTTTTCAGGACGAAGAAGTCCTTCATCGGAGGCTTCCTAACTGCTCTGGACGTGTCTTATGCGTGACAAATTATGGAAAGATCTAACGTGTGCTGATACCTTACTTCGCACACTAATCGTTGGGTATGTACGGTGGTGCTTCAACGAAAGTTTCCTTAAAACCAGCGGGACAAGAGATGCCGATAGCAGTTGATCCCCTTAAAAATAATTTCCATTATTTGGTTGGAGTGCATTTAGCATCAAATGTCATTTTGAAATTCTTTATTCTAATGTGTTTTCATTGACGTTCCGTACGAAATATCATCAAATCTTAAAATCAAAAACATTTTCCCTGGAAACGTTCTGTGTTCCTTGGCACATATTGTCACACAGCTTGAAATCACGAACAACTTGTACGTTGACTGTTTTAGGGCAGCATTTGTGTGTGACCCAATGCCAGTCATTCGCACAGAGCTACGTTAGTAAATGGTAATTTAAATCTGCATTAATTCGACTATGTTCATAATAAATTAAACATAAATATGGCATAACATAATCATAATAAAGGTACCCCTTGATGCGGTTGATGCCGACCATTGCAACTGCACATGGATAGAACATATCTTTCAAATATGCAACACATACAATTTGTGCGAAAGGAGGATTTTACATTGCGATTCATGCTAAAGGATCAGTGACAGTAATAATACGCAAGCCTTGAGCTAATATCTGGAAATTGGTCAGATGTCATACATAACACGAGCTGGTGAGCGTTACAAGAGACGTATACGTGTACGTTTAGTGAGTGAATTCGTCTGCCCAGTGAATTCCATGTATGTTTCCACCACATTTGAGGGACCTTTAGATATTAGCGCTACATTGGATCCCAACTATACCAGTGTGGCATTGTTTCAAACCTCTGAAACAGATATCAATGATTGACTACCAATTCTATGGGAGCTTTTCGCCTTTTATTATACAATCCAAGTACATGTTTACGTAGTAATAGTGTTTCTATACTATATGTTCTCCGATTGTGGGTATACGTTTTGTTAAGTGGGTTCGCTATTTCCTAATTCGCTCGCTAATATATCTTTCTTTTATTCACACGAGTTGTGTATTATTATAATATACCTATTTTACAAACAGTGTGGTAGGTTTATAAATATAGTTGAATATATATATATATATATATATATATATATATTATTTCCTCATAAGGTAACGTTAACAAAGACCGCATTGTCTTCGTGGTCACCACGTGCCCTTCGGTTCCCTGTCACCTGCGTGAAACGATCGAAAGACGCTGGCGAAATCACCCGCAATCACCACTATTACTACTATAATAGTACTGCTCATGGGTCTTTGATGCGCCTGCCCAAAGCGACTTTTGTCAGTTCGAGTGTTTTATAGATCAAAAAACGGCTAAATGGGCGGAGTGTCTTTAAATAACAAAAAACATTAATCTTAACCTAAAAAGTCACAAACATTCATATGGCAGTGTTAGCATATTTGCATAGCGTAAGTGGAAATATTAGAAGATCCGAGGCGGAAATCGGCGTTTTTTTTTTCCTATAGAAACCTACCCTTATGATATTTGGTACTAATGGAACACTCTTACCAGAATATATCACACACAGCATATAGTACAAGTTCACACATGACAATTGTTAATCCTTTTACAACGGAAGAATATATCATATCTATCATATTGGACACATTTTCATAGGATTGACCTTCCTTCTTCACCAAACAATCTTCTTGACCCTCGACTTTTGACCAGTCAATAAAAATGTTTCACCTCGAGAACTGCGAATTTACCACGAACTACGAGAGCCGCGATAGTATTGAGCATGTCGGTTATCCATAGGAACTACTCAGCCAAATCCGAGTGTGTTTGAGTTGGCGTAGTCTCCTTCGGACACATGTCATTTACCCTTCTCTCCATTGCTTTCGCACGTGTCTGGTAACGTGTGCAAGTATGTACCGTCCTTAGTTGCCCCTCCCCCTATATTCATTCTACTATGCATTAATTAATTTACGTCTGATCCATTAGCCACTTGAGGGAGGTCACTCAAGTCGCGAAACCATCAATCATCGTGTAAGCGTATACTTGAATAATCATTTATTCAGCGATTGGTCCATTGTTCTGTTACTTTAGTTCGATGATCGATCGAACCTTTAGAAGCCAAAAGGTAGCGCAATTAGTCAAGGACTCCCTGAATGTAACGCCATTGCGCGCATTGTTGTTCGTATCAAAGGCGATTTGATTGACGAGATTCGAAAAATTTTTCCAGTGCTGATGTCCAGTGCGGGCTGATCTCAATATATGCATTACATGCGTGATGGGCTTAAAGAATACCTCCGTTCCTAAAAACGTGCGTACAATTTCGTTAGCAAGCAAAAAAAGATTACACAGTCACCCTAGCACGCTTAATTAAGTTGACGTTCTTATTGATTAATTCACAATGTCGTAATCAGGAGTTAGGAAGAATCAACATTAATGATGAGTCTCACATAATTTACTATTTGCTTGTCTTTGCCATGGTTTATTATCAATTAATTGATGGACCTGTATGGTTTCATACATGATACCGATATGGCCAAAACATCTCTCCATATCCAACCCTTAGATATATAGCATAAGGGGTCGCCTACACAGTCTGACATATACTTTCAACAACTCTCAACAGCTTGTCGTATCTTGCGTGGGCAAACTAACAAGTATAAATCACATGCTATATTATATTAATATATAAATAACTGCAAGTTATCGATAGCCTACAACTTACTTCCACTTCCCCTAGAGTCCAAACGCACTCGTAGCCATGCGACCTTAATATGGACCCTGCAGTTATAGTTATGGACTAGGTCTTGGTGGCATTGTATCGGTTCTACAGCAGCGTTCTCGCTTGCACCTGCTGCTGTTGTTGACGGCAATTCTCTGCTGTCATGTGCTGTGAGTACGATTGCCGTGTCAAGTCCATAAAGCTTTGCCGAATTTGGCCCCCACTGATGTAGAGGACAACGTAGCGGGCTGTCTCCAGTAGCCTTCCGTATCTGCCTTGGCAAGTCACTTATTAAATCGCGAAGTTCGTTCTTTATAGTGGTGATTTCGATAGCATTGTTTTGCCGCGGCGACGTCGCACATGTCGGCGAACATAGCATTCCTACGATCATGCACAAGAACACCAGCATTGTCGAACACACGTGCTGAACCCCTGGGCAGAATTAGCTTACACTTTGCCTTTGTTTGACAGAGTCGACATAACTGATAGGGCGTAACAGAGGTACGAACAGGTGAGACCTTACAAGGTTAGCGCACAACGAATTTCATACGATGGTCGTGCAGCTAAATATATAGATATATATACACACTCACCTACAAAACTCAACTTGGAATTGCTTCGATGGGCCTAGAAGTTCAACGTGGGCTTACGTGTCGCACACACACACACGCGCTAGCTTAAGATGCCATACACGCCGTTACTGGCGTGCAAGTATCGCTTGTCGATGCAACATTTCGAACGTGGTCTGTTAGTGTTTCCACTGCTGTCTGTGTTTGTAGGACGCGATTCTGGAACGGTCCCGCCATTAGTCACATACTATGCCGATTTAGAGTAGAATGCTTGCCCTGCTCGTGGGAATAGCTTTCGATTCAATGGAACATATCAAAGCCATCCCATGCCATTGTTTAGCAAAGGTTACGTTGTGGTTGTCGTTGATATTGTTGACGCCGTTACCGTAAATCCATCAAATCATCTGTAGGCTGTCGACTCGCGTTGCCAACGTGTGAGATGAAACACGCATACGTAAAGGTAAGGTAAAGGTAAAGCTTTATTTGTTTATTAAAGGAACTGCAGTTTTTACAATGCTTAAGTTCTCTTATATGTCACGACACGGGATTCGAACCTGCGACCTCTGGCTTTTTATAGCCAGAGACCACTCAACCGTCCAAGCCACCGCGCTGACGGTTGTCAGCGTTGTGGTTGGACGTTGTTGATTCATTGTGGTAGGCGTTACGTCAACAACATCTCTTTGGACTCTCCGTAATGCGGTAAGACTAAAGATTGAAATGTGACGATAAAGCCAGGAAACGCCCTCATGGACTGTGTATATTATATTTATCGTGTGATTTTTGTGATCAAGCAAAATTGGCTGCCGACGAGTGAACGTTGAGATGAAGGGGAAGCTACCCTAGAGGCTCGACCCGATAGAAATTAGTTCGGCTTTGTGGGCTGTTTGAGCAGCATTTCACCACTACGGGTCCCTGTGGGTGTCCCGATTGTGCGACTGTCTCCTTACGCATTGAGTGTAAACGACACGTTTCGAATGAGTAGGTTATGTGTGGGATGTAGCTGGCTCGCGGGCTCAGAGGACATATGTCAAATGGATATATGTGCTGATTTTGCAATGCAGGTACGAGGTCTTTCTCATATTTCCTTCTGGTGGGACTAGTGTAAGGAAAAATATGTTTCGACGTGAAATGCTTAGAAAGATATGTGCGTGACAGCGGTTATTCCTTTTGGAGCCATCGGCGAGAAACGGGATCTTCTCTCAGGGGTCTTTCAGGCATAACCTGTTGGAGAAGTTGAGCCAACTTAACACAAAACTCTTAGTAATCTGGGGAGAACACATGAACAGATGCTGGTTGCCCCACGTGTATTTTTTAATTTTATTGCATTATTTGCTAGACTGTTTGCCTAGACAATTAAAAATAGTTACTATGAGTCGGTAACTGGATCTCAACGGACTTGTGTGAGATGAGCACACCAAGTAGAATACAACGTTAACGATCGCATGCGAATTGCATTTTTCAACTATGAACTCATCAATAAATAGCATTATTGTCGTGAATTGAATAGAAGTACTGGATCTTAAGGTCGCCTAATTGCACACCCATTGGTTGTGCCGCCCTTTCGAATCTATGTGCCAACAATCGGATGCGAATCATTAGCCTCATTCGAAGAGTCCACAAGAGTGATCACCAAGTTAGAGGCCCCTATATGAGGTCTGGTATGAGCTGAAGCGACGATGAGAGCCGTGCTTGTCACCTAATGGTTGTGGATGCATAAAATCGTTCACTTTCTTTTTCCTAAGCTTCTATAGCAACATCAACGTAAGTACACGGTTAGTGTATCTCATAGGTAGTAGTATACATGGCAAATAATTAAAAGCGTGCCCTGCCTCTGATGAGATTTTGAGCTCCGCAGTTCACATTTGATCGTAAATAAGACGAACGTTCACTTGCCCAATATCTAGAAAAGTGCATTTAATGCTTGAATTTACAGTTGGCTCATGCATGCGGGTTTTCATGAGCTGTGACATTTGTATGACTATTCGACAGCCTTGAATTTGTCACCTGAACGTTACAACCATTTCGCAAATTTACTTAAAGTTATTGCACAGTGTTGTAAATCACTTATTCTCAATAGTTCCGGCAGTCCGACGAATTTCGTTACACGTCGAACAGTTCGAACTGTCCATGTTGGCCCAAACGGTTTCACATAGCCTGCAGCGTATCAATGCTAGAAACACAGAAAAATAGTTCGTATCTCAGCTATCACGGTCGAACACGTATTTATGTTGCTGTAGTTTGGTATTCTGTAGCCACCGAGTAGATTTGGTTTTCGCATTGGCCATCATGCATTTGGGTCCGGCTCGTTCTAGCTCAGGGCTGGATCTTGAGAGGACAATTTGTTTGGCGGGAACAGGTGTATGAGCCAGACCGATCACCATCGCTTAGCCCGTCGATGAGTTCAAAAATCATCCCTCCTGAAATATCAGTGCAGAAATTTGCTGGAACAGAAATTTCACTTCGCTTAGTCGATCTGTAGACTTTCAAATCTTCCCGCGCAGCCTTAAACCAAAGCAGATGATTGCATGACAGCCCCAACCATATAAAACTCAGGTATTCTCGGCACGGGATCGGTCCACTTTCTTTAGAGACTCGAATGCCCCTAGTTGCGTCCGTGCGTTTGAACAAAATCTCCTCCTCTAAAAATATGATAGAATCCTCGTATCGTCCATGTCGCATGCCACTAGACATGGAGCAATCTGATTAAAACGGCGTACAAAGCCAAAGCTATAACGAACAAAAATTATGACACTTACAGTCATTGAGGGTCATACGAGACACCATAATAATACGATGGACCAAGTCTATTATATTATAATATTATACCAACAGAATGATTAGTAAAAGGAAAATGTATTCTAGTGATGAAGGAAATTTGATTACAGTTCCCCCAGTACGAAAGTTTCAAAAACGGTTCCTCATGGACTCCATGAAATAAATGCAAAAAAATGCTCCGAAGTATTCGTGTAGAGTACTCCGGCTCGATAGAGAACATTTCCAATTGACCGATCAAGTGCACTTATTATATGATACTCGAAATGTTACAGTCACGCTGTTAAATGCACAAACACATTCGCGACTTTAGATTTCAAGCATTCGACACTATTTACATGTGTAGCATTCAACGTCTCAGCGTTCCCCATAGATAATAACGAACTTATAATACGAGCAACACTCAAAACGAAAATCAGCAGTGTCGTGCTTACATTACCTTTGTTGCCGTTCGAGCAGAGTGGAATGAAGTGGTCGTCTAGTTAAATCATCATGCGGTCACTTTCGTTCAATGAGCGACTCAATTTTATCAATGCCGTGAAATGCACAATTGCGAAAATACTCTTTTAATTCATCAGTGTCATTCAACGAACAATTAAACGTATCGAAGCTCACGAGCTCCTTAAGCTCATCGACATTCGTCCAGTGACGAGGCCCAATGAGAAATTTCCAGATACGCATCGTATAGTCAACGGATCGAAAAATCACATCCGCTCCTGAAAACAGTAACGGATATTTCACGCGAATGTTAGCGGGTAGCAAGCTATCAGTCATCGAGAACAGAATTGGACCACTTCTCAGCGACGCTCAATTTGTCGGAAGTGAGATCCCGAAACAGGACTAAGTAGAAATCATTTTGCTCCCGGAGGCTGATACAGTAGTAAACTGGCTATCTAAGTCAGGACTCAAAATAAGGACAGGGCCTTGCGGAGAAATATACAGTACAGGACATCTGGGGGCTTGGGGGTTGGATTGCCGATAACAGGGTAATAATATCCGTGTCTTTTAATATCTTAATGTTAAAGAACTCGATTTCTGTTCTTGTGTTTTGTTGACGGTTTGTTTGTGCCTTTTTTTAAGAGGTTGCGGGATAACCTACGTAATGGAATCATTGGTTAATTCGATTCTTGTGCAGAATAGCTCTGGTCTCTGCTTCGATTATGCTACTTTGTGATTAGTTGAATAGTTTGTTAGAATAGCCGACTCTTGTCGAAGTACTTTTATTCTCACACCATAATGTCAATTGGGAGAAGCGTGATTAATTTTCTGATTAAATAATCATTCTGATTATCCATTCGGGTAAGGATGATCTTTAAATCATTTTCTCTTGCTCGGCCAAAATCACTGTTCCCAAACGTCTAATGTAACGGTGCTGTTGTAATTTACTATCGCCCAGCCTTCACCTGATCATTATTAGCTTATAAAGTATACTGCGAGATTTTGACATTTAGAGATCTTGTACCGCCAGTTTTATGATTAAATACGGACAGCAATCTTAACAAACTGATCTGACACATCAACTTATATGACTCATTTCGATATACGATCTATTTCCAGAATTGACAGTTTGGACAGCTATGTATATATCATATTTTACACAATGTGTTTTCCCTACGAGTTGTTAATTAGTCTACGGCATGAATTCATTTCAGTGCATCAAAATATGAGTTTCGTCCACCAGTGAACTCACCATTGTTGGCGGCCGTTCGAATGCGTAGCCACGTAAACCTAATACGTACGGTGCATACATATGATTGTTCTGTGACCGGACTACTCACACAGTCAATTGCTTTCACAGGCGACTTCTCGGCTGCGAGAGACATTGAATTCACCTTACTTCGGTCTTCCAACAGCCGTATAGCTGTTTCAAGGCCGTAAAGCTTGGCTGGATAAAGCATGTTTTTGTAGGGCGGACAGTGCAGAGGCCTAGTTCCAAATTGGTCTAGTATCTTCCGCGGCAACGTTTCCAATAGTTGGCGAACCTGGTTCTCAGCGGTCGTTTTTGGAAACACTGCACCGAGCGTGTGAACATTGTGTAACTGCGCTGACGTTGGCGAACCTGTGACGAGGATTACAAACCAGAGGGACAACAGCGCCCAATGAGCCGGCGCTATTCGAAACTTTTCCCTTAAGGATCTGGATAAGAACATGTCTTGGCTAGGGAACGATGAGATTTGGGTCTTCAATAAGAGTTCACATATGCTTAAACCGGGGTCTGGCTTTTCAATAGGGACCACGTACAAAAACAGTATAAAAGTCAATATTCCCTCGCTAATAAACGATCCTTGCGAACAACACGCATACACCAATCGTTAGTATAACACAAATGCGTGCGAAACATATCAAGATTTTTATCGTAACTTCTATTCATGTAAATGTTACACAGCCATCTAGTTAGGTCACTATGGATATACTAAGGCAAATTTTACTCTAGAACATCAGGGTGCGTCAGGACTGTCGCGCAGTCCCGTTAATCGTGGGCAATTTGCTATTTGCTCCAAATGAGCGCTTAGCTTGAGCCAGCTAGTATAATCTCACGGGCTTACGGAAAAGACTTTCTGCAATCTACTAACACAAATAGCCCTTACTCACGAGTGACTTTTACTAATTGTTGAAGTGTTCTTCCTAGCTGATACGTTACAGCAGGGTTCTGCTAGCCCCTAAATGTAACCACCGGGAAAACGAATCGCTTCTTCATTCATTCATTTATTCAGTGGATTCGATTGATGGAACTGCAGTTAAACAATGCTCAAGTTCCCGTCACAATAACAATGGTAACAATGTTTAATACATCCACTTACGAGTACGTCGTGTCTCCTCTTTCCTCATGTACTAAAAAGTCATTACAGAGTAAAGTAACAATATGCGTTCGCTCAAAATTTTTATAACCACTATGCTTTAACATTGCGTGAGAACGTTTTTATGTCACCCTCCGTAGATATGAGTTCTCGTGATAAAATGTAAAAATCCGAGTAAAGTTATAAACAACATTGTAACATTGGCGCAGGCGGCCAATGTACATAAACATGATAAATGTACATAGCAGAAAATGTGTAAAAAGGGGAAATATTCGTTCTCCTATTTCTGTCCTTCTTTTCCTGTTCAGTTTCCCGCGTTAACAATACACAATACAAGAAATTTCTTCTTATTGCACTCCTCACCTCCCTGGCAAATCATTTCACTGAGGGAAGCGATCGAATCTCTTGAGGAAGTGCGCTCCTCGTAGCGAGCAGGCCGCGAGGCGGTAGCCGAGCGCGTGGCCACGGGACTCTTCGATGACGAAGGACTTCGCAAGTACAGTAACACGGTGGGACGTCTTCCTTCGCGTGGGACCGATTAGAAACGAGATGTCGCCCGGTGTTTCTTTATTTGGCATCTTGGAGGCAGCGTCGACTTTTTGAACTGTACAGATTTCAGTCACACGAAGGAGCCCAAAAAGGATCGCAGACGTCAGCAACCGAGTCACTGCGATGTGTGCTAAAAATACCACCATTTTTAGTACGACATATTTAGTACTTGGTCTTTATTTGTCGATCATAGATATTTATTTATACGGTGATCTGATCGCGCAAAAGCAATACCGTTGATGTTGAATGTTGGCTGAGAGTCAGTCCGAGAACATTATTATTGATATATATTTCTAAATGTTTTGTGATGGGGGGTGGGCATAATCTGTGCGCGGACAAAACGTGACCAATATTTGTTCGCTTCTAGAAACTGCCATCCAGATAGCCTCGATATGGCTTTTTTTTAATTAAAATACTGCAGAATCGGCGTAGTCATTGTAGTCACTTATCATTGTTCATTGTCTGCAGCAAGTGGCCCCTGGATACGGGGCACTCCTGCTACCCTCAAACCTAAGTGTATATAATGTGTACACTGTAAGCTGGCGACAAGAGACAACATTTGAGGAAATGCATTTGCATCGCGTCGTTTTTTTAAAACAATTTTCACGTATTTCTAACGGGGTATGGACGATAAATCTTCTGGGACTTCTCCACAATACGGATTTGATCTCAGCGTTAGTTTACCGGAGTCATCAGTGACGACTTCCTATCTCCGAAGATCGATCTCACCAATGCAGGAGAGTCTCCTGCCGTGGATCCTGCACCTGCGTAAAGTAATGAAAAGAGTACAGAGTTATTAATCCTCGACCTGGTACCGAAATGAAGGCTGGTGGTTTCGCCATGATAATGAAATGGTCTTTTTGACGAATCAGCTCATGAAGAACTACCTTTGACAATACAGAGCTGACTTAATTAGCACACACGTGGACAGTTGGGCTAATTGTTTATCCATAAGGTCTTGAATAGCATGTTATTTGGTGAGAAAGAAAGTAACTGCAGAAGTTCGATGGATGTTTTCAAAAGTTCGCGCTTTCGCCGGAGCGTCTCCTAAGAGTTGATCTTCTGGAAGAACCGACAAAAAGTGGTGAAACAGGAGCCCACAGTTACTACGCGGGAATTGAGCGCACATTTTGGCGTTTCTCACACGAACCATTATCAATCACCTGCATGAATTAGGTTTCGTGTCTAAATTGAATTAATGGGGTCCTCACCAACTGAGTGAGCGTTACTAAGCGCCTTTCTTCACTCATCAGGCACAAATATTGTCCGCTCTTAGATCGAATTGATGAAAAATAGGTCTCATGCGGGAATGTGCTGCGCCCACGAAAAGTCCCAGTCAGTTTGTCCAGTCGACAAAGAATGGCGAGACTTAGCTGAGAACTTTTATCCTCCGCACTGTTCAGACATGGTACCTTCAGAATATCCACTTGTTCAGAGCTCTACGAACTCTATCTAGGTAATATAAAATTCAAAACAGAAGGGGAAGCGAAAATCCATGTGACGACCTTCTGTAAGACACGCCGGCCAGAATTCTGGGTTCAGGGCATCAGACATTTGATAGAAAGATGGACGAAGGTCGTAGCTAGCAATGGCGATTACTTTTTGTATTAATAAAATCGTTGGCTCACTCCTTCATTTTGTGGAAATATCCTTCTGATGAAATTTTGGAAATTACTTCCTTTCCCACCTAATGTATTATAATGAGGCGTTGACCTAAATCAGAGAAAAGCTTGGAACATGTGATCTTATTCAAGACAACATTTCGTTATGACTACTATATGGACATAACATGTTACACAATTGTATATATCATTAATTTCGTTCACTCATTCATACATTGATTTATTGATATGACTGCAATTGTCACAATGCTTGAGTTCTCATATGTATAAAAATATATAAAAGGTGATTGTCATCCGGAAGCTGCATAAATTTAGACAATTAGCAGGTTTACCAGTACAGGGCCAACATTGAATACAGCAGGCTGAGAGAATATATACACAAGCAGAATGCGAACATAATTGCTAACCACAATGATATACAAATCATTCCTAATCGTTCATATTACTAACGAACTTCTTCACTTCATCATTTTTCTCATAACTATCGATTGTTATTAAAGAGAGCAATTAAGCAAAAAAATACACCGTTTTAACAACATACTTTAACATATTTTATTATTTCAGAGTTCTTATGGGTTGTCTGAGGTATCTACAGGGGATGAGCACTTTTCGGGGCGATATATATATATATATATATATATCTATATATCTTTCCAGTGTATTTGTTCTCCAAAATCCGAGCAAGACTCCCTGTACCCTATTCTGTTGCCTGATGTGCTTTCAAGCTGTTAGTCTAATCTTTCTTAGGTGAATAGGTAAGTGCAGGTTAACTGGAACAAGAGTGTCCCAAGCTATAATATAATATATCTCTCTGCATAGACCATGTAGGTTACCACTGCGTTATGAAATCGATTAAACTAATGTATGAACAGAATGAATTATACATGATGCACGATGAAGAAGATGTGTGTCCAAGTGGGACGGACAGTGTCTTACTATTGAAAGCGCTACTGTTGACAGCCACATGCACAACGAACACATTCCATGATTATTATATGTATTGTTCGAGACAGGCGCTCCCTTCTCAATACACATGTATATGGTGCGTAGACCAAAGTGATACACAGAAAATAGTCGATCAGTACTGAGCGAATGCTATCGAAAAACATTCCGAGTCAACAAGACTGACATAATGGCATAATGGTTAATGTTATGGACATAGTCAACAATCAATATCGCTTCCGCCTCCTTCCGCCGACTGAAAGTCGTTTAACAATGGGGTTCAGTCGGTGACTGAAGCAGCGGAAAGCATATGGCCCGGGGTTTTCACCCACTCCTTTGAAATCGCGCCCTACAAGGACTCAAAAGTGGTGATGTAATTGTTGCGGGCTACCTTAACCTTCGAAATGCACCAGATAGAGAAATTAAGCGGATTGGGGTTGGGTGAAAAATGGGAGCCATTGTTCTCAAGATATGACTCCAATATTATATTTTCGAAAATTTGGAACCTACTAAACGACATTCACCAGCGAACGATTTCCATCGATTGGCATAAGCGCATGGTCTTCACCTCGAAAAAATAAACTTCTTTATAATCAAGTATGCGCTTTAAGAGTTGCCGAGTCAAAGGTGAGATATGAGCGTCAGAATCCGCAGTTCTACACAAGAAGTAAGAAGGGTCGCAGAAAAATCAGATAAGAATAATCTTGAAAGAGTTTCCTGAGGCCGTATACAGTTGCGAACTCCGAGATCGCTCATTTCTAGGCTGATTTTTCACCTCTTATGTGCTTTGAATTGTTCAATGACTCGATCGCACCGTCGAATACGCTCGTTCTATTGTACTGACGCTTTTCCGGCAACGATCTACCGTTGTCTCGAAGCAAACACTTCATTTACTGAGAAGAAGCCGGTACCAGGAAAACAATAGGTTTAGGATTGATTCGCCTTCGTGGCGTACATTGTACTTTTTGGTGGGTCAGTTTCAGATAATATTTCTTTGACCTGGCTTAAACCATCTTTCGCGCATTTTAGTAGGCTGTCTCGTAATTTACTGTCATCTGGCTTCCAGCTGAATTTGGCGAATGCAAGTTGTTCCACAAGGGCTTCATAGTTGTCCAAAGAGAACAGCGACTTGACGTACCGTACCAATACGCGGTAGTTTATAGGTTCAAAGAACACCTCCCCTGAAAGAAAGGGTTGTTTCTGTTATTTGGGCGCCACAGAAGTAGAATAAATGGATGCGCAGCACAGTAGTTCTAAGCTGATATCTAATTTTAAGATTTCGTTACAATTATGCATTATCTGATTTGATTTGAGCCTAACGTGGTTGAAGCCCTATAAACGCGAGCAGAATACGCCCATCCGAAGAAAAGTAAGTTTAACTCAAGTTGTAACGCCGCCACCCTGTAAAACACAGATACTGAGCAATATTGATTGAGATCCTCCATCAGCCTCAGGTCGTACCAGTATCCTGAGTATTCTAGATCCACCGGTGCGACCGTCACCGGTTGCTGACGGTTTAAACCCGTCGTATTCAAACGAACGACCTCCGGCATCGGAAGCAGAGACTTAGCCTCGCCGAAGGTTATCGTCTATAAAGACTAACTCGCTCACCCAAGATTCTATCAACAGAAAATTGTAGTCTATAAACTCCAAGCCTCCCACCACAGGATTTGAACATGCTACCTCCGCTATTGAAGGCAGAAAGTTAAGCTTACAAAGACTGTATCTACAGTCTTCTGTGGACTGGCTAAATAGGAAAACTCGGTTAATTTTCCCTTGTACAACGTCATCACTCATATTTTCTACGTATACCTATTCCTATAGACGAGGTGTGTGTACAAGAAATGCTGATGTACATCCCATTTGCACTGCCAAAGCTGATTGCTCACCTTTACCATCGCCGCCAGAGTCCATATGTATGCGCAACCAAGAAACCCGTACATCAGCCATACACGTGTAGATCCCGAAAACATGGCGTGTGCATTGAACAGGCTTGTTTTCATGTGCTGAGGAACTCTTTGCCAATATGATGGCAGTATCAAGACCGTACAATTTGCCAGTGTTTAGAAGACCTTTGAAGTTTGAACACTGTAGCGATGTGCTTCCATGTTTCTCCTGAATTTGCTGAGGTAAAGTTTCAACTTTGGCACGGAACCTATTTTCAACGTCAGTCGTATCGATCGCGAGGCTTAGCTTGCACAGCTCCATAATCACGGAAAATATCACAAACGCCGGAGTAACGAATCTTGGGTATCGTTTATTTCCATTCAATGTATGGCGACGCATTTGCCGGGCTTTCATATTTTAGGGCGAGTCTGGCATATGGAGAGGCACGGCCCTTTGAGGACAAAACCTTGCAGGCCACAAAAACCATCACAGCACTGATGAATGGGGTACGTTTCAGAGTAACAGACAACGGGAACCTCAGTGAACCACATGAAATAGAGGGTTGTCCGAAACATCTAGACTTGTCTAGTTTGATTCTAGAAACCTGCCACAGCTGTTCGTGTTCTGATGTTGTTTAGAATATTCAAATGTGGTATTTGATTCTGGCCTGCCAACTATCAAATCCGTTGTAAGTCAAACCGCCCGATTAGCTTAACTTGTCAAAGATAACCCAGCTTCTCGTAAGTCTTTGTCGAATTACCCTTGCGTTAGCCTTGTAAGCCTAGGGACAGGGAGTTTTGAATTGAATTGTTCATAATAGCCTTCCATTGATTGCATCATCGGTAGATCCCTGCTGGTGCGAGATCGTAATGCGAACATTCGCGAGATGGGAAATCGCTCTTTTTACGAAGTTTCAGGCAGTCTGGTCCCAATTGATGCTCAATCATAGGTTATCATCAGGACTTTCCATGTATGACGTTGTATTTTGTATATCTGTTTTGTCTTACAACAACAATCGAGTCACATGAGGCATTTTTACGTATTACAACACAAGTGTTGGCAAGGTACGAGAATTGGCCTGCTCAGAGGAAAGATTATCCCTAGCGTGTCTGGCAGTGACTTAGTTGTCATTGGTGCATCTCTCATTCTTTTGTGAAGGGGAATGGAAATAAAAATAAATAATAAATAAAAAAAATGCACTATAACACCGATCGGGCTTCTTTTCTCTAGTACTTGCACAGTAGAGTGGGACCCTTTAGATTCTCGAGACTTTCTAACCACTAAACCCAGAAGTTCCCCTTAAGTTTCACCCGCTGTGGGGGGCTTACCGGAGCAGTTGACCGAGATTTCCTACTTCACCAAAGGCGCATTGCTTAATATGAATCGCAGTCACTCTACTTGCTAGTCTTCGATATTGCTCGATTTCTTTAGAACCATTATTACCTCGCACATACTGTCCTCATCTATTTTGGTGGGAAAACTTCTTTCATTCATATGGAATAAAATAATCGATTTCACCTTGACGTCCCAAACGACAGGAAATTAGGTACAGATCAGGGTGCCTGATGTACTAATCACCCTGAAGGCCTGGATAAGCCGCAGTGTGGTGTAATTTAACCTCTTTTTCGCCTTCGGTGGTCATAGAGCTCCGGAACCACAGCGGAGCTCCCAAGATGGAGCTTGATGTGATTACCAGCCAAAGCTATATTGGTGTATCCTACCTTTTTTTACCTACCAGCAAAATGCCT
Source organism: Stratiolaelaps scimitus (assembly GCA_019614645.1). Lineage (NCBI taxonomy): Eukaryota > Metazoa > Arthropoda > Arachnida > Mesostigmata > Laelapidae > Stratiolaelaps > Stratiolaelaps scimitus. Next base: position 55,077 of record JABWDB010000031.1, on the reverse strand, counting down.
TAGCTCTTTTCAAGGCCTATCACGAGACCAGTTCCCTTCACACATGCAGATCTATATTAACACATCGCTCGATTTCCCTGCCTGCTTTCGCCCGCACTCTGACTACCAAGCAACCTCATTCTCTTTCGCCCGCCTCAACGAAATGTGCAGGTGTCGCCGACACAGGTAGCCGGTGAAACGATGCACTGGTCATCGTCTGCGAAGTGCCTTGGCCTTACGCTTCATGAAAACATGCGCTGGCAGGACCACATAGGGAGCTTCATGCCCAAATGCTACGCAGTGGTGGCCAACTTGCGTCGCCTGAGAGAGCGTGGGGTTCCTGTGGATGGCCTGTTACACCTCTATAAAGTTTTATTGGTACCTCTGTTGTGCTACGGGATCTCTATCTGGGGAGGAGGCTACAGCATGATTCTTCGGAGAGGAGAGGTTGTTCAGAGTGACGCACTACGGGCTATCTTTGGCAGACGTCGCTCCGACTCCGTCGCCGACATTCTGGGGAAGTACGAATTGCCTAAGCTGAGCGTTATGTATTTGATTCACGTAGCTCTTCTTGCCTTTAAGATGTCGAAGGGACGTATTCCAAACGACATTACTTTCCCAATTACCACTGTGGTGCGAAGAACGGCCCGCAGACCAACTGAGTTTGTGATACCTTTTGCCGTTAAAGAATCTAGCCGCCATGCTCTCGCTTATCGCTTGCCGGCAGTCTGGGGCTCTCTTCCTCGCGAGATTCGTTCACTCTCCTCGGCAAAAAAGTTTGCAGCGGAGGTGAAAAAATTTTTTATCAATCAGATGTAGATATTTTTGTGGATAGTTGTTTTGTATCTTACCCAATGTTTACATATTGTACAAAAAAAAAATGTGTACCCTTTATATATAAAATATACGTTGCAATAATTCTTTTAACTATTATTTTTACGAGAACTTAAGCATGTATATAGCAGTTCCGTCAATAAACATTTGTTTGAATTTGAATTTGCCTAAGTTATCCTTCAGACAATCGGATACGGCCTATCGAGGTAGGGCGGCATGCATTTCCTAGTCGTGGTGTCAAGGATGACCTTCCAAGGCAGACTGTTCAAAGCTTGGTTCAAAGCTGATGGTCAGAAGTACCGCCAGGAACAGCTGACAAATATTCAGCGTCAGCTGTGTAGGGCTTCGTTCAACTCTTCTAACCCGTCTCGAAGTCCGAACCGGGTTCGGAGGCACCGGGGCCGGGTATTGCGGCATTACCACCGAGAGCGCACACGTAATGAAATAATGATCACTGAGGTTTTCCTCATTTGTGAGTACTCACCGCCTAATAATGATCTGTGGTTTATAATGAAGCGCGTGTACGCTGAATCCCATTCCTGAATATATAATAGCGTTTACTATAGGGTTTCCTAAGCAAAATTCCCGTGTAGTCAAATGAATACACAATTGGAAGTTGCCTTTAGTTTAGTTCATATTATTTAAGTAGGACATGTAGGGCATCCCTTTGTATTTGCCAACAGCGACTTATTCATATATATATTTTCGGGACTATTTAATATGCGGGTAATTAACCAAAGACCATTCTTCGCACATGACATTAACGAAAACCTCACGCCTGCTTCGCTTGGCTCCGGATTGAACTTCGAAAGGGTGATACGGCGCAGGATATCTGAGTCGAAGGTATTCCAGTAAAGCCTTATACCGTCGTGCACTGTATGAATCTTGAAGTTAACAGGTTCAAAAAACACCTCATCTGAAAAAAACAATACGTTTGTTACCTCGGGGAGAGACTTTGACATATCTCCGTTCTTGTAGCAAAATCTAATCTACACCAGTTGCTTCTAAAGATCCGATCTAGAGATAGATATACTGGTGACCAGTCTTCTCTTTACTAAGCTCAAATAGCTGGAGTGAATGTCCTTAACCCTAAATCGGTTCTGTTGAGTCGATTGGGATGCACACAATTGATGGTAACCTGTCCAGCTGGATAAATCTCCTCTCAACAACGAAGTTACAGTCGTGTCGATCTCTGATTAGCTACAAAGGATCCCCGGTTAGGGCAAAGTGGACCTGTTTGACCAGAGGAATCATACTATTTAACATGAGATTCCAAATGCACTGGTGAGGCAGTAAATTAGGCTGCTTAGCCAGCGTCCCTGAATATCGACTCTGGAAGACCACAAGACTGAAACTCTCATGAGCTATATACACAGCTTATGCCAATAAAATGTTGTCGCTTTGTACGGTTTCAACACGGTAGACGCAAAACGGGATTTTCGGATCGCTAAATTTTTGAGCTCAACACAGCTGGCATATGATGATGTGTAAACTGTATTAAGATTTTCAGTTGTAATGTTCAGTCATTCTCAAACATATGATAATAATCATAACAGCGGGGAGAGAGGTACCAGGGGATTCGGTACGCGTTCACTTATAAATACGGGCGCACTAGCTTCAACTATTGGATCGATGAGATAAGAAGGTAAGGAATATTAACAGGGTAGGGAGCCGCTTTATGTTTGCAATGGTGGGGATCGAACCACTACAGCAACGTGTCTCCTCCGGCTACAAAGCGCACACGAATGCATGCATTTGCATTTAGGAGTCCGTCTTGCGAAGCAAAGAAACAAGCAATTCCGTGGACGTTATATGTTGGCTGAGGGTCAACCCAGAAACGTCTAGGGGCTTTATGTATAAGGATTCGACAATTTTGATGAACTATTGGTTTTGCTCAGGAGTAGAGCTGATTGCAGACAGATCTATAAGTTCCTCGGAAGCCTTCCTCATCTTAGGCCGCGCGAACCAGTCAATTTGCATTCTGTGCCAGCAGATCTGCTATTTGTACCTTGTGTATAAAGCTATGTATCGATTGCAGTTAACATTGTGCACCCCGTCCGCTTTGGCATCGAATGCTTGTTTGTCTTTCGCTTCTTGAGATACTTTTTTCAAATACAGAACTTGTTTAATAAATCCAGGGATTATATAAAAAGTGCTTCCCAATTTTCCTTCTCAGTTTTCATGTTAACTGAGGCAATATCTTCTCCTGTGGATATAGGGTGACAGCCGTCGTATAGATTTATATCTGTTCACCGATATAAGCATTTGATAATTTCCTTGTACTTAGTCTATTAAAATATTATATTATTATTATAATTATATATACATCAATTACATTTTTTTATTTATTTCAAACGCGCGGACACCCCCGAGATATTTCAATGTCTATGAACACGGACCGATCCAGTACAGTGGATGACAAAACTTCTCTACCTGCTAAAATCACCGTCTTCTGCTGAGAATCGATCTCTCTTCTCGAGTCCTACCAACTTTCTTGTATTGATCCTCCTCAGCTGTACGTAACTCATTGTAGTTGTGCTGTAACCGGGGTGCAGGAATCCAGTTCTCCCACTCGAATATAACCAGTACCCTCGGGTTGTTGAGGTACCTAGCCTTCGTACTACCCCAGAGGTACACCAGTTCCTCAATCATTTGAACAAAAGCACGATGAACTAAACGTTTATTCAAACATACAGTAGGTCGGTATTTCTAGGGATTATGGGGGGGGGGGTGAGGACGACAATGTCCCGAGGAAGGCGATGGCATTGCCTCTCTGCACGGCGAGGGACAGGCGCTGCAGGAGGAAAGAGCCAGCGCGCTTGTCCCCGGTGGCGCGGATCAACCTGTGGTAGACCCCCTCGAGGAAGTTCGCAGTGAGAGGGCCGTGCCCGCCCAAGGTCTCAAAGGCAAGGGGGGAAAACAGGTGGGTTGCTTGGAGTGCGGCGTACTTCCTTAGCTTTGCCCGTTCCGCACGCGCTACTGCGTAACCGGGGATGGTTGCACAGTGGTTGACATAAGAAGGTGCTAGGGTGTCAACCACCGTGCCGTCCCAAACAAGGTGCTGGCCTCGATGGAAGGGGATAAGGGTGAGGCCGTCAGGGCGGCGCCCGTCAGAGGTGTCGAGGCCCTGTGGCTCCCTTGTGCAAGGAATACCGGCGGAGTGGAGAGCCCTCACGAGCGTGTCATTAAGCATCGTGTGTCGCGGATGGCGACCGGCGCTGCGTTCGCACGAGAGACCGTGATGGCCATTCGTTGCGACGGGGTCCCCGCAACGCTCGCAGCTGTGGGTCGCAACTACAGGGGCCCCGAGGCGAAGGCCCACACAGAAGCGGAGGGAGCGATCGTCTAGGGCAGTACCAAGGGACGACGAGGGCAGCGCGTGGAGCCACGCCCCCACACCAGGCCTGTCGACAGCCCGGAGGCGAGCTTGGTCAGCAACGAAAGCACGATATTTTCTCTTAATGACAAACATGCGAAATACCGCTTTAAAGCGAGTGACACAATTGACCAAGACAACATTAGGAAAGTGTATTTAATTAACATACAAGCGACTTGTCTGTTGAACAATGAGATGGACAATGGTTCTTCGGGTATAGCAGTTTAATTATTGCATTTGCGTTTGTTTATGGTGTGTAGAACATTTATGAATTCCCCGATAATGGGGTACACAAATACAGACGAAGGCATTATTCGGTGTGTGAGTAAAAGCGGACTACGTCGATAAAGGGGAAGACAATCATCGTCATCTTCACTGATCATCGAAATTCAAAATCACCGCGCACCCCAGGACAAAACTATCAGCAAACATAAACATCAGATTGAAACAACTCCCTATGTAGCCGGTGCCCGTGGGGACAGAAATAACCCGAATTCCGGTTTTGGTAGTAGTATGTACATGGTTGATTTTCTCCAGAAGAGAGAAATGTGTTACGCTCGAGCGGACACCACCGTTTAGATGTGGGGGCCGACTAGGGTCGGACTCGTCATAGATTAACGGCAAGCTAGACTAGCGGCGTTACCGAATTAAAGCATCAGGTTTTCAGTTGGTCTGAAAGGCTCTGCATAGAAGACTCTCTTCAACTTCCCTCCTTCAACCTTCCAACTCTCCTTTTGGTAGTACTATGGGTAGGTAGGTTTCTCAGTTTCACATTCAGATATATTGACACAATGCTAGCAATCGTCATAGCGATGAGTTGTAGTATAAGCACCACATACAGCACAATCTGAAAAATGATCTCGACGAAATTCCCAAGGGAAGCGCACTAAACCTTGCCCTCGAAGACACGTTTTAAGGGCCAGAGTTCAGGACTTGCGCCCCATTTGCACAAAGAAACACAACGTGGAACGTACGTTTAGCGTGTTCACGTGGATGTTACGTGTTTTGGCTAGATACATTGGCTGATTATGGGGGGGCACTAATCTTGAAACATGTATTCTCTTCACAATTCAAGACCGCATAGATAGACTTGAAGCAGTTTTGACATCAGTGTCAAGGTGATTCTATAGTAAGTCATAGTTAACATTGGTTATCGCCTAATATATTACCGGAATTCGTCATGAGGACGCGTAGCCAGGCGAATCGGATATCGACATCACAGTTATAAAGGCTGCTTTTCTCTGATTTTCGTCTGCAAACCACTGCTCTGTTACCACTTGTGTTTGTGGTTTGTACCAGCGTGATGGCAGTCTCAAGACCGTACAATCTTGAACCGCGAAAGGCGCAGTTCATCGCACGACTGCCGATTATCTTAGGCAGAGCCTCGAATTTGCTCCGAATGCTTCGCTCTATTCTTGTCGATCGTGTGGCGTCGACCGACGCTAACCTTGACAAATGCACGCAATCACTGATCGCACAAACTATCCACAGTGCACGGGTAAATTGCATTATGAACGTCTCGCACGTAGCCCGAAGATGGTCCGATCGTATCCGTTTGAGGTTGGACAAAAAGCGAATGGTTGCTGACAAAAAGCGAATCTGTATACCTGCTTAGATACTGAGTTTCTGGCCGAATGTTCGAACTAGTGCTTCGAACTACTACTGTTCGCTACTAATATAAAAAATCCGCAGCAGCAGCTTAGCTGTGCTGGAATTACGGTACATTGTTCTAAATCCACAGTTGGTGTACATCATCCATTGCATTCGCGTAGACATACAGCCACACAGCTGGTTAGATTCTAGCAAAGCTCGCAACAATAACGCATGATGAGAATAATAATAATAATGATAATTAAAATCGACGTATTTCTTTATCTACTATGACATCATCATAATCCGCGGGATTATGAAGCCAGGCTTGTCATTCAGCTAAAACCTGGGCAAAAGGCTAGCTAAACGAGATTCAGTTCTGTTTTTCGTTGACATGCCTGCGTTTGTTGTCACATATTATTTGGAGCAAGCGCGCCCCCTCGAGAACACATGGTTAGGCCTTGAGGGATAAATAAATTGACTCCAGCCCCGCTGACATGGTGATTGCCCACAAGCTATTTGCTTCGCGTTTTGCCGAGTTCAGTGCTATGACCGCACTCACATCTCGAGAGAACTTTCTGAGGCCTAGAAATTTCGAGACAACTTCTGCCCATCGCTTCGGGCGCAATTGAGCAATTGTCATTTAATTCCTGTAGAGCGGTGACTGCAGATGCTGCTTGCCATGGAAGGTGGAAGTTGTTATATATATATATATACGGTGGATGACTCCACCTAAAGCTTGGAGGTGTATGTACCAACGATGTATTCAAATACGCTACAAAGCCAAGAGGAAGATATGTAGCCTGTGATCAGCCAGTGTCAAGATGCCACCTGCTGGCATCATGCTAATGGTGAGCGTTAAGCTTCGGTGAACAGGGTGTAGTCAAGTTAAGCAAGGTTGGTGATTTTTGGGGCAAACTAGTAGGTAATATTTACCGTACTAATTATTGAATTAGTTAGCGCAGGACAATGGTAAAGTATAATATAGGAGATAGGTATGATTACATATCAATGTATCGCATACGATGGATGTGTTTGATTTACTGTTGCGCTTTCGTGTTTGATAGAAAGAAGAAAGAAATACGCATGTTTGACTTTTGCGCGGTAACACTTATCTCCACAAATCTGCTGTGTTAAAGAAGTTTTGGCAGAGAGCGCACATTCTCCTGGTATTAGCCCGCTAGACTTCTGTTGTTTTGGCCAATTGAAAAGGAGACTCGGAGCCAATAACCACAAACATGGGAAGGAAGTTTGATTTTTTTTTAATGACATGTTCTTGTTACGGTTTGCAAGTCGTAGGCCCAAACATTGCGACCACATTTTGCGTTTTTGTCTGTGCGTGTATGCTTCATATACACCTATGTACGGTTGCATTCACGCACATTACGCTTATGATAGATTGTCACTGCCAATCTCTGGCATACAGCCCGGTTCGATTCTAGCCGATGTGACACGTTGACGGACACGTTCGCACATACGACGAGTAAGGTGGGCTAATTTAGTCGCTCTTACCTATGTCCTGTGTTCACAACTGAGCAAAAACGTCGAAGAAGGCTGAGTAAATAAAATTATAATTTAAAGTTTCTGCTCCGGAAATGACAGGATAGACCTGATCACGATAGATTTCCGAAGCTATGATTATCCGTTAATAACTTGGTAATAATAACCCTATGAACTAACTTCCACTGTTAACATCGTCAAAGTGTGCAGCACTTTCACAGCTAATGCCAATTTCCGAATAGGAGCTAGCTTATCGGGTGCAGATCTCACGAAACTTCTTGCTGAGACAGTGACCTCGCAGGCAGTTTTTGTGACTGACCCGTGTACAACTAGCCGGCCTCACTCGAGACAATGCTGCAGTCGCTTTCCGGGCAGTCGCATCACGATTGGCATCGGACTTATAACTCCGTTAGCTTCTGCTTGACTGGATCCCGTTGTTGTCAAACATATTCACCCAAAGATAATATTCAATGCAGCTAGAAACTCTTTCGGTGCACAATGGGTAACGAAGTCACGAATTTTCTTCAAGAAATTGAAAAGTAAGTATTGCTACCGTTTTCATTTGATGTGCACGGATATTTCAATAAATAAAATTGCCAAATCGGACACGACGTGCTAACCCTCAGTGAACAATCTCTCAGCGAGCCGTAAAAGTAAGCTGTGTCTCTCATGAGAGTTGGTTGTCTACGAACATTGCTTCGTAATGTGTCGTTAACCGTAAACATCGGTGGAAAGACTGAAGGAACAAGTCGGAATTAGAATCCCCCTCCCGCCGATAACGCTTTGTGAGACTAGCAGGTTCGCCTTTAAATATTATTGTTCTTTTGAGCAACTCTCGCGAACTGGATTTGTTTTACACTGAATAATTATGAGAGTAATACACAGAAACGAGGTAGATATTTTATCCTATCGTATCTTAAGTTCTGCTGCGCCCATTAGGTGGTTTTGGCATTGGAAAGTTTTTGGCTCTAGGAAACAAAGTCAAGGATCCAGATGTAGAAATTGATTGCACAAATTAACAAAGTATGAAAAATGCCGAGGGTCTTAAGCTCTAGCGTCAGCTCTAAGGGGGGCTGAGTAAAATTATGTACTAGACATGTTCCGAATTGCAATGTGACCTGCTCTGAGCGGCCGTGATAATCTCGGTGGATGCGGGGTGCGCTGCAGCGAACATATAAACATATTTAATATCATATTCTAATCCTGGATCCTCGAAGCAGAACCTCGGTGGCAGGTATCTGGGCCACACAGCGTGCCTGTCCCCGCAAGCTATCATTCATGGCCATGGTTTTGCTTATCATTCAATGGAGTTTTGCATACACTACACGGATTTGCCCATGTAGAAAGAATCAATAATTATACATCGCCATTAAGTTATTGTATGAACCCGGTGAGCTGATTATGTGTCTGTATGCTGTCTATTTGCCTTGAAAATTTCTAACTACTTTTGTGGACCTTGGATGGTTTCTTGTGTTAAACGCATTTTTAACTTGCTTATTTACAAGGCCTTAGACGTTGTCTAACTGCAGCAACGTTAGTACATTCGAATTTAGTTGATTTTTCATTAGCTATGAACTTTTTCGTACCTGGAAACAAGTATGATCACAGAATTCTATATCTGCAGAACATAGCTGTTGCTATCATTCAAAATTGCTGTCCTAGCTTCAGGCCCATGTTAGAATGCTACCATACACATGTATGACCAACTAGAATTGATTTGCCTGCATTTCATAACATAGCATAATTATGCACATGATTTGAAATTAAGAAACGCCAGCTTGACTAATTCAATATGCGTAGTTTCTGGGATTTTATTTGCTTCAAGTGGTTGCAAATTCTGGAGTATTTCGGCGAATCAACGGGAGCTAACGATGGCCACCCAAGGTTGCTCGTTCGAGATGACCGTCCATCGGATCAGCCCAGACGTGAGAGCCTGATAGCCTGGTGGAGGGCCACAGGACAAAAGCCGAGGCCGGAGTCAGAGCAAGATCAGCCTTCTCCGGCCGGTGTACCCGCAGAACCTATCCTCAAGATTGAAAGCTCTGAGAGATGCAGTACCAAGGAGAGAAGAAAGCGGGAACAAGCTGAAGTGAGGGCCTACGCGATTGTTTTCTAATTGGGAATTTTTTTGTTTTTCGGTACTTGAGAAGAAACTAATAATGATTATAATAATCTACCCAGTAATATCTGGAAATCGAGCTCCTCTGTATTTCATAACCTCCTAATCCTATATAACCGGCCATGCGGGGTAAGCCTATTGCCCAGGATGAAGCGAGTGTGACAGTTTTAGAACGTCGGCGCCAACAAAGTACCTAGCGGTCCGCAACCTAGGCGAGGGATTTCCCTTGCAATAGGATCAAGTGACCCCTTTTAGGTAACAATGCCTATGCAGAGTCGCATCATATTTGGGAAAATACTTTTAAGCAAGGTCCCATTTAATTAAATACGTTACCCTATAATACTTTGCCTCTGCTTTATATGGTAGGTAAATTTTGTATTTAGGTTTTGATCGTATGTGCTGGTACTCGGGATTTACCAACGGGTGTAACATCGATAGAAATTATAAATCATTAGCATCATTGAGATACCGTTATTATTGCTACTTAGGGTGTATATTACGTCGATATAATTATCATATCAAAACATATGATCCGGCATACATTGGATATAAGTGCTTGTTATGTAATATCACATGCCTGTAACTAATGCGCTACTTCGTTGTATCATGATGCGGGTTTGGTGGATTTGGTGGACACCCCATCATCGCCACCTTAATGACGAACCGACTCTCTGACTCCACCTGGAACACCGCTCAGAAAAGAGACAGTCTTGAGATGTGTGCAGGCAAGGATCTGAAAAAACGCGACACCGGCGGAGTAAGGATACTTTTTAAGTTTGATTTTAGATACGCATTTTGCCGGCATACGCACCTGAGCATATCTGTTTCACCGACTCCCGATATGTCATTTGTTTAATTCGATAAGGTTTCGAAGAGGGGTGTCGTTGCTGAACACAGTGGGAAATTTGTATCCAGTAGATTCACTTTCGAAAGGAGCAACATGAGACCCCCATCAGAGAGGGCTATGCATCATACCGATATTCGAATGTACAGCTTTCAGTGCCAACCGCTCTGTCAATAGGTGGCCTAGATCGTATCACTAGCGCAAGTTGCAGGCGATCTGTTCTATGCTATTGAAAATTCTTATACTTCACAAATAGTTTCAGAGAAATAAACTGGAAATTTATCTCCTGTCGGGACATGGGCGCAAAGACAAGTTGGCGCATAAAGGTCGCAAAAGTAGTACGGTAGGCATCTCTTATAACACCAAGACACTTCGAAACACGCTAGGGTTCTACGAGCTTGATAACTATGTACGCTGGTTGTCGTAACGGGTCGCCTAATTTATCTTTCGTCCCTGCCCTTCACATGATTTAGGCCAAATCATGGTGCCGTGACACGTTTGGCAAACTAGAACCATGTGGTGTATTGTAGAGCGGGTAAATATATATTGGTTACATTTCATTTAAGGGGGATCAAGCATGCCAGGCCGAATTACGTACATAGATATGTATTAGTTGACAACACGTCAATATCGGATTAGGGACACCAGTGCATCCCTTTAGCAATCAACCATTCTTGGCTGATAGAACGAATGCGTTAAAGCATAACGCTTCAGGAAATTCATACACTTGTGTTTGCATCGCTACGCTGCAATGCTGGGGGTAACCAAACAGTTCGACTTAAGTCGTTATAATTTAGTACATTCAGTCAAACAACCTTTATTATAATTAGAGAAACAGTTGAGAACAGGGTGTCAGGCCGAAGCCTGACATGGTCCCGAGGAAGGCGATGATATTGTCTCTCTGCACAGCAAGGAAAAATTCTGCGCGCTTGTTCTGGTTGCGCGGATCAGCCTGCGGCAGATCCCTTCGAGGAAGTTAGCAGTAAGGGGGCCGTGGCCGCCTAGGCTTTCGAAGGCAAGAGGGGAAAGGTAATGTTTTGCCTGGAGGGCGGCGTACCCCCGTAAGTTGGCCCGCTCCGTACAGGGTACCGAGTAACCTGGGGTGGTTGCGAACGTGTCATTGAGCATCGTGGGACGCGGTTGGCGACCGGGGCTGCGCTCGCACGACTCACCGTAGTGGCCATTTGTGGCTACAGGTTCCCCACAACGGGCCCCGAGGCGAGGCTCACACAGAAGCGAGGAGAAAGATCGTCGAGGGCAGTGTCAATTCGGGGTGGGGTCCAAGACACTTTGCGTGGTTGAGGGCAAGGCCGCTAGTCGAGTACTGTCTGGACTTCGGGGGGGACGGTAGTCGAAGCGACCGCCAATGCTCTATCATCCATATGCCACTGTTGCAGGCGAGCCTGGAGGGACGCAGCGAGGTGCCGGAGGGCTAGGCAGAAGATGGCCTGGCCCTAGCAGGTCCCCCTGCTGAACCCCGCACTCGGAGCTGAGGACGGTGCGGTCCATGATCAGATGAGAAGGGCAGCGGTTATCCAGATCAACCAGATGGAAAAAGCAAGGACGTGTTCGGCGACGTCTCGCAGAATGAGGTCCCGGCGGACCGTGTTGAAGGTATTGCGGAAAATTGAAGGTATTGCGGAGCCAAGACCTAGTGAGGGACCTAGTGCGAGCAGGCCGGTGACTGGGTGGACACTAGGGCGTCGATTGGCATGACGCTCGTGGAAGCAAGCCAACCGAGGGGACGCTGGCGAGCCCGGACGGTGGGCATGTTTTCAATTAAGGCAGCAGGAAAGGAGGGCGCCCGCCGTGGCGAGGTGGTCAACCTCCACAATTGCTGCAGGTCTAGAACAATGAGCACCCGATCGCGGTGTGGCCCATCCGACAGCTGTTAATACACACCTCGGAGGAACACCGAGGGGGTTGCGGCCGCTGAAGGTGAGCAGCTCGGGCCCAGGTGAGCGGCGGGTCAGACTCGGCGCAGCGCGGCCCGGCGGACGCAAGTGACGCTAAGGGGCGCGAGTTCAGCCAGAATCCCGGCACCGGTGAACGCCGCGCAAACGCTCGCAATGCGAGCCTTGGTACTCGAGAGAGGCGGACGGGCAATAAGATGCCCCGAGCTACGTAAGCGTGAACGCTTTGCGGGCGAGCTCCAGGGTGTGTGCCCAAATGATGAGCCCGTCAGCCCCACCAGCTAGGGGGTGTAGTCTAGGAGGGCCTCATGAGCGCATTTAAAAAAGGTGAGCATCCGATCCTGCTCGAGAGTAGGGGAAGGGCCGCCGGCCACGACTGCCCCGCCACGGGTCGTCACGTTGAACAACCAGTTAGCCTTCGCGTGAATGCTCAAGTGTGCGCAGAGTGTCTCAACTTCCCGGGAAACACACAACACGACGCGGAAAGTCGTGAAAAGGATCCGGCGACTTCAGAAAATTCAATTTGACCCCAAGAAGAGGACTCGTCTGAAATGAAATGGCTACGAGAGAATGTTGAAATGTACATCACAGGGTCCCAAAAGAAGTCGCAGCGTGAAGAATTACGCCTGTGGTGTCGATCACAAGTATATGACAGTGCATGTCGTTGAGAATGCAGAGTGACCGTGGAATCACTGAACACTTCTGTTATTTGGTGAACTGTGTGTGCGTATGGGTGAGCGTATATATAATGGGAGGGAGAAAGTAAGATGGAAAACTGGTTGAAAAAAACGTTGTCGAATAGAACCACTATATGACCGTTTTGTGGTGTAATTCACACGCGAATCGGGCTAATTGATAGCGAATACGTTTGACTGTCGGATCTTATTGGTGTATGCCTCGTGTTTGCTCGATCGTAGTTGAACCAATAATAGTTCTTCTATGTTATTGTTATTATTGAACGGGCATTTTTCGAGGAGACCATAGCTGATCATTGCTGTATGGTTATGTTTTAGGTTGGGTTTCATTTTTTTTTTATATTATAGGATTTTGTGGGAGGCATATTAACATATGCAATTAAAATAATTTCAGCAAACAATGATTCGTATTCCCAGTGTAAATGTACCTGTGCGCTGTGTATTGAGCACATAGTTATGAAACTAAGAAAGCTTGATGAGAAGGTTAAGACTTGTGTGGTAGACCAAGGTATGAAGGGAAATGTTTAAGAATGGGATCTAAATCCTCACTGTTGAAAAGATGATATAGCAGATGATAGCAGATGATGGCACCGGCGATACCCCTGCTGCGGGCTCTTTTTTGAAAGACTTACCCAAATTCATCACAACGTGTTGCTTTTAACTATGAATAACATACAGGAATAATGAAATGAAACACATCTTGAACTCTATAGAGCGAGAACGAATATGTACTGTAGTAATCGTATATAGTCGTATGACTGCCCTCCTCCACAGCGACAGTCAGAATGTTCTGAGTTGGGCAAAGGACATTGATGTGTTGTCACTAAAAACAAAACCCGGCGAGCAGAGACCGATCGTCCGCGTCGTCGACCACTATTCGACCACGGATCACAATGAGAACCGTTCGTCAGTCCCCCACATGAAGCCGAGGGTTTGCCGTCTGAGCAATCAGTGCGATGTTGGTGCCGGTGACCTCCTGTCGCGAATAACGCTCGAAGTTTATTAGCAAGACGCGTCGGGGCGCCAGGATGCCTAATACCATTATGCCACACAAGGTCCCACACCACAACTGCCAGTGCGAAATGAATCTTTGTCATTATCCGTCTTAAAGATTCATATAATATTCCTATTTAATGATAATATACAGCAGGAAAGTATATGCATCTCCTGCACGTCAGAGCAGACTCGAGACTGGAAGAGAGCCATAGGGCCAAGGATAAACGCGGAAGAGAGAGAGATGAAGATAAAGGAGGAGAGAGAAGAAACGAGAAGTCGCAATACGATGATTGGATTGAAATCAGGCGGTCGCCGGTCATTTTGATCGGGTTTGTGCCGAAGTGGTTAGGTTGTGAGCAATTCCGCCCTGCACTTATCTACGTGGTCCAATGGCCAACTGCATGCTTACGTACACCTGTCGTTTGCAGAAATTCGTGTTGTTGTTGGCGGCAAGTGCGCGTATCGTTTAGATTACAAATATTACATAGAATACAAATGATCAATATGCCAATAGTCGTATTTTTTGGTATTTGTTTACCTGAGTTTCGTTTTGCGTTTTATAGGTGTCGTTCGAAGCGAAAACCGTCTCTGCACCAACACCGAAGGAGGAAGAAGATCCTGAGCCCCTTCTGGCTGAAATGTTTGAGAATATCTTCTCGAGAAGAGCTAGTTTCAAGGTAAAAGCCGAACTAGCCGAGAAGGAACTCTACCAAAGGCAGTTGAAGGTTCTTAACGAATGTAAGTAGGAGATATATGTTTGCTGAACTCTCACGTAGCGTTTTTTTTTTCTTTATTTAAGTGCAATTCTTAAATGTCGTTAATTATGATGTTCATGAATAGGAACCACGTGCTAGCTGTCAGCGCGGTGGCTTCGACGGTTAAGTCTATTGCTGTAAAAAGTCGGAGCCCGCAGGTTCGAGGCCCATGACCTGATGACATAAACAGAACTCAGGCACTGCACAACTGCAGTTCCGTTAATAGACCAATAAGACCTTACCTTTACCTCGAGGGGTCTTGCCACCGGCTAAGCCCGACAGATATAAACACGCGCTAGCCAAACGGCTAACTACTGTACAAATTTTCGTGTTCCTGCTTTGCACGATTTCCTCCCAGCAACATTAGTACTCATAAATTTATATCATTACTAATTGCGTTGGACATGTACACATAATGTTTACAGTGTACACATAATGGCCGGGTGTATAGAAGCGACTATCAGCATTTTCACTGCCTAGGCCACGTCCCGAGGTAACACTCTAAATTATGCGTGATATGTTGTACGATTAGCAGTATTATATTTTGGACTTTCTGTATATTCTGTATTTTAGTGGCACACAAGACCGAGCTGACGGACGAAGACAAGCGCAAACTTGAATACATCGATGATCACCGTCAGACCTACCTGAACATGGATCCTCGAATGAAAGCAAAGGGTGAGAACGTTTTTGCAGACAGTTTTCGCATTTCTCACGTCAATTACTGATTCTGGCGTATTGTCGATCCGGTTTTTTTCTGAGTAAGCCCTTGACAGCTCTTCAAATTAGAGGTAAACCGGTTATCTTGGATGTTCAGATGAAGAAGTTACTTACATTTGAGAAGTTACTCGTCTGGAATGAGATAATCGAGGTTGACACTGACAAGGTGTGTTGCAGTAATCGTTCACCAAGACTGCACAGAGCGTATGCGTTGCAAAGCCTAATCGTAGCAAAATATAGAGTTGTTCTGTGATGCGGATTTCTGTGACAACATCTTGTTATGCGTCAAGTTGACGTTTTGTACTCTGTCCACTTCATTGTGGACAGCCTCAAAACTTTGATATCTTAGAAATAACCTGCCCAATATATAATATGATGAGTTGTGATGGGATACACGGACGCTATTGTTCATGATCACTTGACTCGAGAATACTTCTCTGAAAAAACACAATTTCAAATAGAATCTCCCCACCTAGGCATCAGCCTAGCCTATTTAAGGCATGCGAAATATAGAAATGTAACAGTGTAACAATCATAGATGATATGAATCGAATCGAGAAATAGCTCGAAATACCAAAATGTCCTTGTTTTAAAATTTCACTGTATTTTGTAGTGCAGACTCTGCTGGAGCCGATGCAATGGACAGCGACGATATATTCAGCCGGCGGGGGAGCTTCAAGATCAAAGCGGTCGAGTGCGAGAAAGAAATCAGGAGGAACTTCGAAGCTGGTAAGTTCTGTCCCTGGGGACCTCCTGTGAGATCATTGTGATTCGCCATGGAGCACCCTTGTGTGGGGTATCCATGATATGGTCTTCGATCGGAACAATATACTCCCTGCCCTCTAAGCGGACTACGCCAATCACTCGGATGTTAGGCCGAGTGCGTGCATATTGGCGATGATCCTCTCATGGATATTTAAATCCTAGGTGGTACCTATAATGTCATTGTATGTAGATTGTATCTGCGATGGCTACGGCAGGTTGTGAACCATCTCGTTAGTAGCAGATTTAGAGGGAACCGCAAATGTAGGCAATTAAAGTTTTAGGTCTCGGTTAAGTTACCAACGTGTAACTTGTTGCAACGTGTTGTTTCAGCCACCGCTGGTAAGAGTGATCTTTCCAAGGAAGTGTTATGCGCTATGCGGACCATGAAGCAAGATGAACAAGTCAACGGTGAGAGTGTAGAGATATTCATTGGCACGTTGGATACGGCGCCAACCTCTCCGAGATCCCGATTTTCAGGCTTAGTGATTTACGTAAATAACTTAGACCTTAGGCGGGCACGGCCCCCTCACTGCGAACATCCTCGAGGGGGTCTACCATAGACTAATCCGCGCCACCGGGGACAGGCGCGCAGGATCTTTCCTTCTGCAACACCTGTCCCTCGCTGTGAGGCAGAGAGGCAATGCCATCGCTTTCCTCGGGACAATGTCGGCCTCGACCCCGGTCCCCAGCTAATCCCCTCTCCCAAATAATCCCTAGAAACAATTCCTAATTATTGTATGTTTGAATAAATTGTCATACTAGTATGTAGTAAAAACTTGACCTATGATTAGACTCCCAGCTCACGCTTGATCAACGTTAACGAAAAAATAAAAAGGAAATTTATTAGCCACAAGAAATACGATACAATTCGTTCCCACCATAAGACGCTGATATTGACACGATATTCTCCTTTATCGAGAGTTAGCCGCTGGGGTATGTCCGACCTCGCAAGAAAAGGTTTAGGTAATGACATCCCCAGCATGGCAGCGCCATTGGTGCACCTTTGCGCCTTTATATTTTCATATTCTACTTGTGGCATACTCAACCTCGGCCCGTTTACAGCTACCATTGTATTGCAATAATTTTATTTATTTCAATGTGAGTTGCTTAATATTAACGCGCCTCTATTTTCCTCATTTTTTTCACCTTTATCAGCAGCGAAGGATGCCTCGACCCCGAATGGGTCACACTGTCCTGGCTGTGGGTTCGAGTGGCCCCCCAACGATCGCGAGGTTGCAACCGTCACCGAGGTTTTCAAGGAGGTCGACCGAGCAATAAAGCGACTCAGAAAAGAGATCAACACCCTTCGAACATTCGAAGGATTGACTCTGGAGGAGGTGTGCCCCGGATTGAACGACGCCCTTGATCAGTTTGTCAAAGAAATTTTGAATGTTAAGGAGGCGAAAATAAGGTGCGTCAAAGAGGCGCACAACTCTGACAAAGCTCCAAACGCTGCTAAAGTGGGCCGACTTAAACCGAAACCCGGCTCGCGAGACATTTCCTTCTCCCGTAAGTCTCTGTCACGCCGTGTCGTCTGTCAGTTTGAGACACGGTTGCGTTTAGATTTTGACAAACTGCAGATCTTTGGGCTAACGCTGTGAGTTTCAATGCATACGTTTTGTAAGTATTGACTCTGATTTCTTAGTGGTAAACAAAAAACTCGGTGTCGGTGTATGTTCATTTATCAACTAGTAACGAAATGTTATACGCGGAACAGATTATTTCGTGATCTGTCGCAATAGAGACAGAGTCACAAAGTCTATGAAAATCGCTAAAAAAAACCACAACGATATAAACGAACCTAAATCGTTAGTTTAAATTGTTGTTTTTTATATCGAGCACTAAGCATTGTTGCTCAATTACGGGGGGAGCATCGTCATCGATGCGTGACCGATGTGTGTGAATTTGTGTATATCGGTCGAAGTTATGGTGTTAGGGGATACATTTGATCCAATCTAGATACGGCACTTCTAGGGAAGGAAAAGCAACGGATTTCTTGGTTTAAAACTGTGTCTATCTTGCAGTGACGTCTTTAACGGAAAGCACACTGGAGAGACCAACGAATAGTCAGGATCGCGCTAAAACGGACGTCGAGAAAATAAAATCGGTAGAACACAACTATTCTCAATTTCCTCGCATAGGGATGAAGCTATAGCAGCAGTTAAAGTTTGGTATATGTGTAGGTCGTGATACATTTAACATCCTAACATCCCTTTTGTTTGGCATTGATGCGAAAGATATATGAGATGTTCTAGTAGAAAAAGAATGTAAGATGATTATATTATATATATATATATCTATTTTATAACATTTAAAAAGCATAATATCTACTTCGTAAATGATGGCGCACGAGAGTAATGTGGTAGAGAAACCACTCTTCGTAGAATCTAAATTAAGGCGAACAGCAGTCCCGATGGATCGACCTTGAGATTCAGGTTACTCTCCCAAGGGCTCAGTTTACCTACTTGGGACTGAGTAAGTTGAATAAACTTAAACGATAGGGTCCTACGATAAGCAGAGATTGAATTCCGTTCCAAAGGAAAGCTGTCCTCATCGGGCCCCTTTAAGTGGAACCGGATCGATTGGTCTGAATTGAATCAGTAAATGGTTCGAAGGGACTCATTGCTTTAGCATTACTTCTGGCTTGTAACTCTTTTTTGATGACAGGAATCAATTTCAACCAGTGGTTCTTACTACCTCCGCAAATCTGAGCGTGTGGTTCTAAGAGGTTTGAGCAATTTCTTCGAGGTCCCGAAGAAATTCGTTAAAGGTTAACCAACATAGTTGACTGACCTGAGAATTTTCGATCCTAACCTGTATCACCTGGATCACTTCAGATATTTGACTTGCTGCAAGTCCCACTGAAAATGTCTACTACCGTTCACTATGTTTTGTTGATTGCTTGCTGTTTGAGAACACAGAAGTTCCTCTTTCCGTAAGGTCGAACCTTGCTAGACCGATTTTCGGAAAATGAACAAGGAGTCAATCTATCTGAAACGCGTCCATCTTCTCACTTAACTAAAGTGACCTATCCGAGCACTATTTTGAACAAACCCCTCCGTAGATTAATTATAAGGAATACGTGATATACCATACACGCCGCCCATTGAATACTTTTCACGAGATCCTGTAGAAACGAATCGCAGATGTCCGAGGGGGCCGACGACTTAATTGTAAATGCGCCTCGGAGTCCAGCGTACGTATACTCACGTGGCCTCCAGAACGGCATTTAGCCGTTCTTCATATGATACAACAGATGAACTGGTTCGCACACGGTCAACAGGCCAGCAAGAAGCCCCTCAGACAATTAAAGATTTGCCCTTATTTCGCAAGGTGCCGCAGGTACCATCCGGCGCGATGGCCAGAAACAAGATCTGAGCACTACTTCTAAACAAGATCTGATGCAGCGACGTGGCACCTCACAACCAAAAATAAACAGAAACTCGAAAAGTGAAGCGCGCCGAGAAGTGTGCCTACTTTGCCGAACGATAGCTGAAGTGGTGTGCAGGATAGGTGTAATCGTCACCTTCAGACCAGTCCAGGTCAGCGCCGCTGAGCTTCGGGTGCAATAAGTAGCATCCATATGGACAGCACGGAATTCTTCAACCCAGTCTCCATCGAGCCGTTGTGGTCACGTACAGCGTGAAGTTATTATAAAATACTAGGTGCCGCCAGAGCAGTCATCCATGAGCGAAACTGAGCAGTAACATCGATACTCATAACTGTATGATTGGCCTGCCAGAATAGATTTCATTCGGCCAAGAATTTCTGCATTTAAAAGAAGCATACATGAATCAAAGATTATCAATCGCGGTCACCATGTATAACTTAGTCCCTGCCGCAGCTTTTAACCCTTCGTTAAAGATGGGAGAACGTAGCGGTCGGTAGAGAACGACTGTCGACCATGGGGGCACCATTCATGAAGACCAGTCTACGATTTGTTGTTGGTTTTTTTGGCCATCAGAGATGAAGAAGACCGCAGGTTCAACTTCAACGATCGCAATCCTCGCACTTTTTTGATGTCAGCAATCGAAAGCAGAAAGGAAGGATGCAAGAGAAGAAATTCAAGTGTCCCCTTTTTGTATTAGCCACCTAGGGCAGGCAACCTAAAAATTGGACCTAGTCGTCTGGATAGACAATTGAGATGTTGGATGTGGAGGAACTCGCAGGGTCTCCCTGCTGCACACCGGACCTAGACCGTAATGTTTTGCCTACCGCAGTTAGGCACACTGTCCTCACACTGAATACCGTATACAAACCGTTTCTGTACAGTTGCTTATTTTTTAATTTTGTCTAGGACATCCTGATTTCTACTACAGTTATGTGTCGAAACTCGATTTTGAAAAACGTAGATTGCTAGATATACAGTTATGGTCAAGCTTAACTTTGCTACGTAAATTAAGCTTGACCATAACTGTATCTGGCAGTTAGATAATCTATTAAATACTAAATATCAGTCAATTGCATAAGAATAGAGGCTTGTAGAACACATTCACTGATATTTTAAGAATATATATATATATATATATAGAGAGAGAGAGACGCTTATCAGGAACAAACCCCGAGGAACACTCAAAGGATCAATGCTCTCAATGACCAAGTATACACTGACAACAGACTACTCTCTTGCTCACGTTGTGCATTCTCATCAATTTACAGGGTCGGTTAAGGCCTAACAGAATTCGAAAAATCAGATTTCCTAATACAGACATTGGAAACCTTGTAATTCCAGCAGTGTCGTGATGTACTTTCTAAGGCATTATAAGGTGCTGTGCGTGTCTCCCAAAATGCATGGTCTTACACCGTCCTTGGGCCTTTTTACGGAAAGGTTTTAGTGCTGTTATGGCTTTCAGGTTGTTTACGTTAGCTACGTTGGTTACTTTAGCAAACCGTAGTACACATGTTTATCGAATATTTACCTGATATATTCATGTATTGCAGACGGAGACACAGCGCACAGCTCCTGTCGGTTCGTCGGCCAATGTTCGTAAAGCCGTTGAACAGTCCGCTGCCGCCAGTACCGAAGCTCCGAAACTCAGTGTCCCAAAACCGATTGACCCAGAAGCGACTGACCCGAAACTAACTGTCCCGAAACCGAGTGATGCAAAATTGGCTGATGCAAAGCAAACAATTGAACAAGCGAAAATTTCCGAGGGGAGCATGCCGAAAGCTACGATCCCGAAATCGATCCCTGTGAATCGAAATGAGAAGAAATCTGGTCCTCCGAGGACGAGGACTCCAAGATCGAGTGTTATAAAGCCAGATGACAGAAAATGTACTGCTCCAAGGACCCCAAGAGCGAGTATGATAACACCACGTGACAGGGAATCGCCTACCCCGAGACCCAAAACCGTTGGGTCTGAAACTGTCGTACCAGATCGTAACAAATCGCCTGCTTCGAGGACCAAGCCAAGGTCTAGCGTTGTAAATCCAAATGACAGGAATTTGGGTACCCCGAAAATGAGAGGCTCGAAGAAAGAAATCGACAGGGTTGCTACTTCTAAAGCGGAACCTCTGGGAGCTGATGCCCGAAAGCCCGTTTCCTCGAAGGTCGACGATTCAAAGCCTGATCCGTCAAAGGCTAGTACATCAAACACTAAGGTTTCGAAGGCGGACGAGCCGCGGGCATCTGCGCAAAAGAACGCCGTCTCCGGGGCGAAAAATACAGCTTCAAGGTCTCCCGCCGCGACGGCAGCCGTCTCAAAGGTTGGCATCCCGAGAGTTTCTGTGCCGAAGATGGACATACCGAGAACTGCTGACCCGAAGGTCGACGTCTCAACAGGTAACACTTTAAAGAAAGCTGATGCTCCTAGGGCGGACCTGCCGAAACCTGATGTCAAGAAAGTCTCTACCCCCAAAGCTAATATTCTGGGGAGAGCCCCAAGAGCTGACGTCAGGAGGGGTGAGCGACCGAAATTGAAGGATTCGAAATCCGATTCGGATGTTCAAATTATGAAAGCTGATTTGCCAATGGCGGCCGATGCAAACGTGTTTCGGAACGTCGAGACTCCGACCGCTGATCTCCCGAAGACTGCCAAGGGAATGTCGAATGGTGCAAGCACTGATTTCCCAAAGGGCCGCTTACGGAAACTTGGTGCGACAAAGTCCGGGGTGCCGGGTACCGACGTTTCAAAAGCTTCCATTCAGGAAGACGATGCTCAGGACACCGACATCCCGAAGGAACCAAAGGCAGATACTCCGATGATGGTTGATACACCGGAGCCGTATTCGCCGAAAAAACTCTCCCCAAAGGCTCTTACCCCGAAGGCAGTTACGCCGAATACCGATACTCCGGATTTAGGCGCTCGAAAGGCTCGTGTTTCAAAAGCTAGATCTTCCGGGCTCCCTGACAGCTCGGATCCCGATTCAGCGAAGTTGGACATCCCGGAGGTCAATGCCTAGTAGGCTGTTGATTTCTAATGTTTGAGTGGCTGAATCCTGTATACCCAAATCCACTAACACTTGGCTCTGCAAGGTAGTATCACATAGCTCGGTAAACGATACATAGAAGAGGCCAGAAAAACAGACGTTGATGATGAACGCTAATTAAAAATCAACAATGAAATCAAATCCGCCCATCTTGTGACCCTTACACACGACTATGTGTTGTAATTCATCTATGTAATTAATCTCTAATTATGCTTCGCAAATAACAAATCCATGTATTCGTGCCTACAAACGGACTAACGCGGATTGGCTAAATTGGAACGTTTGCGTTCCTATTCCCTTTGAGAAATTATTTCTTAAGGTTACTCATCAAGGTTTTTTTCTATTGCGCAATACTTGGATACCCCGATTAAACTTCTCTTATTCTTGGGTGCATTTGAACGATTCGACCAAGGTTCTCTGTGATTATTTTTGGACTCTTTAATTAACGCATTTTCGTGTCTAATTCATTATTATTAAAATCATCACAAGTGTTATTGTTATATTATTCTGTGCAATACGTTTCTTTCGATCGAACACTGAGTACTGCTCAAGTCTTGCTTGTACAATTATGTTGACAACACTTCAGTTGTGCGTGTCAGTGTTTGCTGCCGTGTCCTGGTTGGTTAAATCCGCGATATTCCTGTTCGGTTCCAACCTTTTTGAAAATGCCATTGCATTCTAGAGTTAAGCACACCCTTATTTTACAATGCCATTACTTGAACTAAATCTATTCTCCCAGTCCGATGCTTACCCATCCTGATTGATCCTGAGACGAGTTAGTCTGTTTTTGTTGGTGGTTAATGACTATCATTCTCATAACTGTTAAATATTTCGCAATTGTTTTGTAACTGTTGGGTGTAGCTCAGAGAAAATATTCATCCATTCACATGTGTTTGCATGATTTTCCTTGAGTATAATTCGAATTATTCGAAATACAGCAGGATTAGAATTACGCGTTCATAATAATCTCAAAAATAGGAAATACCGTATTTCTCTTTTCCAACAAATTCGCTTCAAGTAAAAGTAGCTCGAAGCATTGCTGCTAGATTTCTGAGAAATGTATTTTTCGACTTTTAGTAGTTCATCAATTCACATAATTTGCTTATGATTTCACATTTGCGATTCCTGACGCTGTCTGTCTATATATTTCCATAAAACATATATTAGGCGATGACACGAAACGACCTTACAGATCGCGCCTATAAGAATGAAATGCAAGCGAAGGTGGTCGACATCCCAGAAAACAATTAGAAAACCACAGTGCTTTCAATAAAGGTTGCTCGTCAAGGGAAGTCCATGATTGGCTCTATGACAGCTAGCTCGCTATACGAGATGTGCGTACCTCACTAGTTCTTCTAACCGTGATGACAGCGAATTCGAATCTAATTTAGTACTGCTTTAAACAGTAAAGGTTCATCATCTCTCAGAGGAGTCACCATGCCCCAAGGCGTTACAACGACCTGGCTTCAACGCATCCACCTGCAGGGACGCAGGCGGATGGATACATTCTTAATTTTAGGAAGCGAGATTTTCAACTAAAATAATACGTCAGATTTCACTGTACGTACACGTAATTATCGTGTACACTCATCCCTAGATTTTGTTGTTCTAGCTGAGAGAGCAGCAGAAACTTGAATTAATCGAAATGACCTCGCGTCCCCATGTTTGCTTGCCTGTTTCGTATGCGCAACTTGTGCTTCAGTCGTTTCGAATCTCAGGGTGATAATTCATCGGAACCATGAATAATAAATGCACGTACGGAGCTAATGGGAGAGTTACTAATCTCGGGGGTAGCCCGCCCCGGCGTATATGAATCGCCCGCTCTTGAGAAATTAGATGTCTCTCGTTCGTGTTGAAATCCATATGGACAGGACGGACAGTCCTTTGTGGTGAATCATTGGACAGTGTGACCCCGTGCACCTGCTCACACTTGCCCAAAACCGGGATTTGGCGGTGTACCAAATCGTAAAACTAAAGTTCACAGTATGCAATCTCGGGCGTCCGCTGGATAGACAGCCAAGCTTCTCCAGCCCCCCAGTTCATTAGATGTTTATCTTACAATCGTATCAACGGATGGGAGCTAATTGGCAGCTGGGTCGCTCACGTTCTAAACCACCAGATGTAAGGAATAGAATAGCCGCAGGTCTGCCAGCGTCCGCCATGCTCAGAACAACAAACTTAAGCATATGGCGAAGAGGTCACTCGCTGTTCAAGCAAGAGAAATATCTATATTGGGGTATTCGCTGACGGAAATGGACCTAGCTGCAGGTAACTCTGAAAACACCGATGTAATTACTACACGACAAGGTCATGGAAAAAGGTCCAACAGCAATAGCTGCTCGGGTGGATGCTAATTAAGCAAAAATATTATATAAGTACGACTCGAGGAAAGTCAATGCAGTCTGCAAAGGGCTAGTTTCGCGTTGTAATCCCTTGCAATCTAGTAAAAACCGAGTACGGTATGTCGATAACAGCAGGCGAACCATCTCAAAGGCACCAGCTGACACCGTGCGGTGAGATTTGCAGGCAGCGTTCTCATCCCAGGGTAGATCCAGCTCAGAAATATTATTCGCGTATGGTCAAATACAGTAAATGACGCGGAGTAGATGATGGGCTACTTCTGACTTTCCTGACATACGAGTAGTGGCCACTCAGCGCTGTGATATATAGAAAAAAAAATCGAGCATTTTAATGTGAAATAATAGCGAGGGCCAGCAGTGTGTTTTTACGCAATGGATTCTTGACTCGTTCAGGGAGACACAGGCGACGAACAGACAGAGTCAGCGATCGAGGGAGACCCGGCCGGCACCGGTGAAATTCTGTCGCGGCCTGGTCACCCTCTACTTCGCGTGAACATAGATAATAAATGGTGTAACAGAACAGCGTGATGCCGCTAAGGAGGCCACTACTTCAGCTTGTCAGCCTTGACGTACCTCTTCCTCTAAGCTGCGTTCGCGTGATCTCGTCCAGATCAGCGTTTCTTGTCCAACGCGATTCAAGAAGAGAAAGACAGCTTCTCTTCCGATCTCGCTCCACAGTGGTTGTTGTTGTTGCTGATGTCAAAAACGTCGGTCGTGCCTGAGAAAACATGTTGATTCAATTCGCGCAGACTCAAAGTAACTTGTTACGCAGTGCGACACTTCGTGGCAATGCCAATTGTAACCAGAATAATGGCATGCCAAAGCTACAAAAACAGGTGATTTTGGGGTATACGAAATGATAGATAGTTAAAAATGTCTATACAAATAAAAATGTTGTTGACATGAACGCAGGTAAGGGAAGCAAATGGCGCGTGTGAAAGGCCATCCATCCAATCACTCGAAATATAGGATTGTATTGCTTAACGAATAATATACGAATGTAATTACTGTGTGCTCTATGTTTGTGCATTTTCAATTTCACTGATACACCTTGCGATCATCACCTTCTGTATTTAATAGGTGTGACAACACAAATGAGAATGTGAAGGCCACCTTATGCATAGGTGCACACACACCCTGTCGTATAAACGTTGATCTCAGCAGCGTTCAGTTTTGGAAGACGGTGATTAATCCTAGTCATATATAAAATCCCTGTTCGGAAAGTACAATGATATCAATGACTGTTTTCCTGTCCTTGTTATACTCCAATCGCTTGCAAAATCGTACAATACTTAATGCATGTAGCTATATATCACCATTGGCGTAGTAGCGTCCAACTGGTAAACTTGGCGGGGCAATGCACTAACTTGGCATATTTTTCTTCATATTTCTCTCTGATCAAATCCAGAGTCGTACAAACGTCTCGATCAAGGAAAAGTTTGGCCGGTGTTGAGCCTTCCGTGTTTGGTGTCGCACGGTTATGACCGGGTGATTGAATGGTTAGTAATACATATAGAATACGCTTTGTCGTAGGTCGGATTAGCTGGTTGATTCAAATGATTAAATGTGACACTTGGATCTTTTGTATCGGCTATGCCATCTAGAATCTTTTAATATCTCGGTCCCCATCTAGACACCATGACTCGTTTAGTATCAAGCCCAGATTTATTTATTGATCATCGTTCACAACACTTTTAATGTTGGCGTTTACTCGCAGGGAGCGTGTTGTCACGACCCCGAATACAGTAGTCCGGGTTATTTCCAATAACAGGCGATATACACAGTGAAGTAAGATATCTGATCTGGCTGCACATTACAGTGCTATCACGAGATCAGGATTTGTCTGGACCAAGTTGAGTAGATCCCGTTCAATAACAGAGGTAGTAAGAGACTTAAATGGTCCCCTGATATCAGTTGTACCCTTACTATAGCCAGTTATTTGAGCAATCGTAGGATGCTTAACGATTCAATTTAGCATTGCCAAATCAAACTAGTTTGGTGAATGTTTCCCAAGGAACCTAGCTACTGAAATTTTAGGTCGGAATGTTCCTTGATACGAGAGAACCTTGCTTCTGAGCTAAGGTTGAAAAGAAGAACGTCTCCGAAATAAGCCCACTTGAAAATAAAAAAAATGTGTGTATTGGATATGACTCGATGATCAAGTGGTTGCTTATCGCTTAGTCGGACTCTCTATGGTTACCTAATCGTACGCTATTATTGAGTTTCGAAGTAGAATCATGATTTATTCATTCATCAAAGACAAATTTGAAGCAAGCTTCATCAGAATCATAAAATCCGGCTGTAATTCCATGAACAACATAATTTTATCGAAGGAGCGACCAATAGAATGTTAACAAATTGTCATTGTTCAAATGAAAGATCACGCGACTAATGTATATATCTAATATTTTCCTTCGTTAGAGCAGCTATCTTTTACACCAATGCAGCCGACCCCTGACGAGTGCCAATGATCCCATGAACCCTCTACATAGCTTCGTCGATGAAATCAGGAGTGGTTATGCGGCCCAACGAATAGATATTGGCAGGCCCACATCTGGAAACGGACACATGTCGGACAGACATCTGGCAATCGACGGATCTCAGCTTCTTGCTCGCTCCTGAAACGAGACGTACGTGACCATACGTCAACCAGCGGAGGGAGCAGCTCATATAACAAGTGTACCTCACAAACAGATGACAGTTAACGAGTTGGCCAGCCGTCATCTGGGTCTTACATGATCGCTCGCAACGGGTGATGGCGAATGAGCTGTGACGTTACAGAAAAAAAAACACACACACACACACACCGGACATCTTTCTCGGAGTTGACTGGTCGGAAGTGCGAGGAGGGGGTAGCCCTCAATGTTTTCTTGCCGGACCATTGGCTCATAAGTGAGCAACATCGGCTGATGCTAGAGGAAATCAGTCATTCCGCTGCGGTTTCACACCGACTAACTGTTGACGATAGGAGCTGACCCAACACCGAAGGTGGTGTTTGCTCGTTGCAGACGTTCGAGTGTTACCTGTGTTACGTAAGTAGCCCTGAACATGACGTGGCGACCTCGTGCACTATTGCCATTTATTGAAGATCTTGTGAACCTACGTCCATGTGTTCTAGCATCGTGTAATATATATATATATATATATATATATATATATATATATATGTATATATGATTAGTATCCTCATTTGAAGTTACACTCGCGTCGTTTCCAACATCTAACCACGTGATGGATGCATTCGAAGATATTGTGAATTGTGTTGTGCTCGATATACTACGGAAACGATCGTGGGCGAAACATGGAGAGACATGGGAGAACATAGATCTCCTGTGCGACAATATTGGCAACGGTGTTGCCATCCTCGGGGGATCCGAGAGGTTGAGCAAACCTCTCGTTATAAGGTCTACAATGTTTGACTGCTCCGAAAGCAGCCTTGTCATTGTCTGCTAAACATTATTAGCTTATTATTATTGTCTGTACTAATTTTTGCAAATACATTTTCAGACAGTAACGTGTGTTGCAATTCAGCAAAGAAGAAGAACAAGTTCGTAAAAAGTTATCTTAACTTTCAATCTCGAAACTCGAACGTTAGTCTTAGAAAAATTCTTCATTCGCTAACAAAATAATCTCTGTTTTCTCTCATCTTTCTTGTTCGTTCAAAAGAAATACTTCACCATGCAAAATTTGTATCTGTAGGGAAAATGCAGTGGCATTTCTATAAGCGGATACCTTCGAAACTGTCAAACTGTCCGTTGACCAACTGCGTCTTCTTTACCGCTCATTTACAGAAACAAAATGCTCTCGCGAACTCAATTTGGGAACGATTTTATATTACACATATACAAACAAGATAAATTTACTAATTATAGGTTCACCACTGAGACTCACCACTGTACAAGTAGCTATGACTGTGCAGTCACGGTGACAAGCTTGAATGTGATTACAGTCTCTACACATGAGATATTCAAAATGGCCCCCAACTCTCCAAGGTGTCACTCTTGACAAGTTTCACCGCTTGCAAGAAAAGAAGTCTCTACCGCTTTTGCTATGCCACCAAGCAGCAGATAATTTTCGACATTTCAAGCAAACGAAAAGTCAGCTCTTGACAGACCACCTCTAGGCGTTCGTTCTTATTACAGACGACTGTAGATGGACACAACAGACTGAAAATGCACGATTATAAATTGAACGCGTTAGCGTGAATGAGTGTATATCTACATTAATTGGTCTGACACATCTTTAGAATGAGCGCAATAGCTTTTAACGAAATACTATGTACATCCTAATAGGGACATATCACTTAATAGCGTACCGTCATTGAATTTAATTTAATACCATAGCAAGTAAGTAACTTCGAATTTATAATAACTCTGTCTTCCCTCGATAAAGGTCAATGGGTGCGCAGCAAATTGGCCTTTATATATTTATATATATATATATATTAAAACCCAGCCAGTCTATGGACTAGCAGAGTCTTAAAGGACACTTATCAACAGCGACCAATATCGAATCCGGGCACGAGTAGCCAATAATCTATTGTTAATCCAAAAGCATGTAAAGGTCAGAACACATCCCTGTTATTTGGCAAGGACGAGTGTTTTAGTTGGATCCATTGAAGCCGGATCCGCTTGGAAAAACGAGCTCGATCTCTCTCTCTCTCTGTTATCCTCTATATAACAGTTAAAATAGTGATTAAACCTATGTAATAGAAGCTAACTTGGCTTTCACACATTCGTATTTATCGAATCTTATAGAATCCATGCACTTTTTTTTAATAGGGGGTTGTTGGCATGCTAATTCATGTCAACACCGTGACCGCCCACCTTGTGGAACTGTTAACATAAAACACCACCCTTCCCGGTATCGCTTAGCACATTCCACCAGTAAGGGGACTGAGATGTGCACAAGTCCAGCCACGAGCACCACACATCCTCCTCTCCGTACGAACATGACGTAGTTAGCTGACTCTCAGCTGGTTTCCTTCGCTTTCCTCCCAGACTTCCTTTCAAGACCCCACTGTAAACAACTACTGTGGTCAATAAGGTGCCTATAGAAAGCGCCGTCTATGTAAACATACAGTATTTGAGACGCATACAGGGGGTGCAGGGTGCCTTCCTTTCTGGACAGTGGCACCTGTGCCGCAGACCATATTAGTTGTCCCAACTACTTAACAAATGTCACTGCGGAGATCCCGCCCATGAAAGTAAATATGGCCACACTCAGATTTGAGTGCGGATGAGCCCCAGACTCCATAAAACTCCCTTTGTCTATACTGCCTACCTTACCCATCACGCCTTGTCCGCAGGCATAGAATCCATGTACTAAAACCTCGTAAAGTGTTTCTCAGATCCCGGAAGTATTGGAGTGGCGATTTGAACACAAGGTAATCATCGCACTGCTCCTAACACACAACGCTCGGCATATCTAATTGCATGCCAGTGAACACTCAGTAGCGTTTACATGTTGCTCTGCGACGTTTAACATCGATGAGAAAGGCACTCGTAAATCTCCTATTAGATTACTTAGCGGCTGCCTTCTGCGGTTGTAATTCCGCCTGGAGTCCTTCATACCTAGAAGCATTATGCCACACGTGTTCGCCGCAAGCCCCTTTAGACGGTCCATTCAGAAAAATTATCCAGTATTTCTTCGAGCACCTTAGGGGGTTGCCTCTCGCAAGGTGCCTATACAGGTTGGCATCGTCGCGTGGTAAATGGTAAATGGTAAATCTTTATTGGTTTATTTAAGGAGCTGCAATTTTTCAATGCTTAAGCTCTCTTATGTGGATGTCAAATTGTTAGTTATTGTTTGTCTTGGGAAGGAATCACCCAATTTCGCACTGAAGGAGTGATCTCTCAAGAAATCTGAAACCCTTTGAATAACCTTGTCACCGAAAGCTTATGCAAAGGTTATTCGAGTATATTCCAAGCAATTA
The DNA here is from genome assembly GCA_019614645.1 of Stratiolaelaps scimitus. Classification (NCBI taxonomy): domain Eukaryota; kingdom Metazoa; phylum Arthropoda; class Arachnida; order Mesostigmata; family Laelapidae; genus Stratiolaelaps; species Stratiolaelaps scimitus. The sequence continues at coordinate 24,267 of JABWDB010000031.1, read as the reverse complement.
GCCCGAGTATAATTCAGCCGTAATTGCTGTGAACCGTCTCGGTAATTATTGTGATACGTTTTTTGGAAATGATGTTTCTTCTCATTCCCTACTCTAAACTTTGACATACGCCATTTTTGTGTTAGCCTAATCCAAGTCGAAGCAATTTCCCAAATAGGAAATTTCACGCCACTGAGATATCCGAATTATAAACACTTGTAAAACTATTATTATTGTATGATTGAACAAAATAATATAATACAACAATATAATGAGCGCCTTACTTTCAAAATATGATAGTGCCATTTTTATGGGCCCGCTCATTTTTGCTATTTCTTCTTTCATGTAAAGTTGCAGCATTGTAAAGCCTCGTGAAGTTGCAGGCACTTCTTCGAGAGACCAATTAAATTAGGTCTAAAGGCATTTGAAGACCATGACTAACGTTTACAATAGTCTATCTGCCTTTTTTTCAGAATGACCGTCTACGCTACCCTGTTGCTCTGTGTCGGGCTGTCCCCGTTATCAGCTTTTACACAGCCCGTGGTCAATGTGCCACTCTATGGGAAGGTAACTGGAACATTGGAACGTTTCGAACCTGCCTCAACCGACGTCGAGGTGTTTCGCCGAGTTCCATTTGCGCAACCACCTGTCGGAGAGTACAGGTTCGCCCGGCCAAGGCCTCTGCCGATATCCTTCAACAGAGAGGTGGACGCGACGAAGTATGGGCCTTGCTGCTACCAGCGTGACGGCCTCTTTATCAAACAGCTAGTTGAGCCGTCCGAAGACTGCCTGCATCTCACTATCTGGCGTCCAGCAAGAAACGCTTCCTCGTCGACTCTGTCGCTTCTGCCTGTTGCTATGGTTATCTTAGGAGGCGGATTCACTGCTGGCGACTCTTCCGAGGCGTACTGGGACGGCAGTGCCATGGCAGCGATTGGCGACGTCATTGTCGTTGTGTCCAACTATAGGCTGGGCGCTCTAGGCTTTCTCGATATGGGCACAAACGAGATCGCGGGCAATGCCGGCTTCTTGGACCAGCGGGCGGCCATGGAATGGGTAAACTCTAACATCAGATACTTTGGAGGTGATCCTAGCCGAGTAACTCTGGTATCAAACAGTGCAGGATCAATGTCGGCCTCACTGCACATGCTGACAGCCGAATCGTGGCGCTTCTTTCGCGCAGCCGTCCTCGACTCTGGGATCATTGCGTCCGGCCACGCTGAAACTCGGGCACAGTCGTATGAACGCGGGCGGAAGATGGCTGCGCTTGCTGGCTGTGACGTGTCCTCCAAGAGATCCCAACTGCAATGCTTGAGAGCCATGGAACCCAGTAAGATTATCGACCTTCAAGAACTAACCGGCCGTAATCCTATCTTTTCGTTCCGGCCAACGATTCGCACTTCGACCTTGCCCTTCAACATTGAGCGACAGATCAATACGCGCAGCATGCATAGGATTCCGATTCTACTTGGTTCGGCCGTAGACGATGGCTCCTTCGTTACTGATATGTTCATGCAAGCGATAACTTCGCCGGACGGTTCTTTTCCGACGAACATATCACGTTATATGGACGTGGTCAGTAATATAGTAACCATGAATAATATGTGGGGAACTTTTAACTACACAGCCCTCGTGAGTGTGTTCAACGTAACGGATCATATGACCTCGGAGGAGTCCGAGAGGAAGATAACTGATTTTATCACCGACATCATGTTCGCCTGCTCTACCTTGAATTTTGCTAACCGCCACTCTGAATTGCCGTCCAAGACGTATCTATATGAATGGGGCCGCAAGTCCGACTCAACAAAGTTTGGGGATGCCGCGAAACTTGGTGCCTTCCACGGGTTGTCCTTCTATCACCTGTTTGGATCTCTACTGACATTAAAAGTGCGTATTTTCCTATTTAAGCTAACAGACTGGATATTTGACGAATAGTATTCCAGTGTGCAGTTTTTGTACAAACGATTAGATGTTGTTGTTTGTTGGAGAAATAATGCATGGTCGTTACCCGTGACCAGCCTCATCGGTACAAATCAACGAAATACCTGTTTGTGCAAACAAGTTAGCATAAGCTCATAAAAAGTATATATTGGTCGAGCATATCTCTCTGCTTAACTGTGAACTGTTTCGCGTGCCGTATACATTAGATCGAGACATCGGTGACACATTTCACCATATTTGCAAACGGAAAAATAAACGTCCTGCATGCATCTATTATTTAAGTGGCCAGAGAAGACGTATATTCGGTTCTCGAAGCTGCCCTCCACTTATATATATATATATATATATATATCTATATATGTTGGCCCTGAGTTATTTAGAACATTTAATCCATTCAACTTGAGGTTTATTCATGGAAGTGCAGGTTTTACACTGCTTAAGTTCTCAAATATAGAAATATTGAGTGTAAGGACTAATATTTAGGTAAGGTTCATCGTCCAAGGGCAGGGCTACGGGGTACATTTCTCGCCACTTCATGCGATGAGCCTAATAATCATATGCAACAACTACGTCTGTGAAGCTATTGACAATGACACGATCATTGCATGGAGTACGTGTAACACAATTACACACGAATTTGATTTACAAGTTATAAACAACAAGGCAAAAAGCTGCATTAATATGAACAATCACAGAACTACGGATTTCCCGTATTATAAGTTAGTTAATTGGCCTCCTTCAGTTATTATCAGTTATATCAAAAACGCGGTGAGTTTTCCTTAAGATTTCAATTCACTGCGTACCTATTGTCTATTTCTCTAATTAACTAATGTGTTTCAGCCGAGTGATCTATCAGCACAGGATGAGGCGTACGTTACATCCACCGTGAAGACACTGGCAAGCTTCATCCATGATCCGAATTCGAATCCATCCGTCAACACCACCGAATGGAAGCCCTATTCAAGTGCTCCTGGAGGCGAGAAGCATGTAATGCGTTTTGAGGATGAAGGACCTAAAGTTTCTGTGGGACATTCGCAAGAAAAGCGCTGTCAAGAGGCTTTCTCGTTCTTTTCAAAGCACGACACCCTGGCACCGCCAGTGTCCGCCGTGTTTTCGACAGTCGTGGGTGATTACTAGCTCAGAGAGCTACCGAATCTTTGGAATCCCGAATTCCCCGGCCTGGGGGTCGGGCATCAATGGTCGAGGACAGACGCATCGTCCTGGAATTTTCCTACACTAGGTTTCGGCACGAGCATTATTGGTAGCATGGGGCCAAGAGTGCGAATTGTGAAATGAAAAATGTTTGTGTTTCGTTTTTGTGGTAAATCGTTGTCAACCGCGTGGAAAGAGCGATTTCGGAAGCAGACGAGGTATTTATCGGGTTGGTATGATTGTGCAAATGAATGCAGTTTATGTGGAGATTCGATACAAATAAGAATCGTATCGGCGTTGTTGCCTTGAGGGCTGACTTTCCAGTTATAAAAAGAGTAGAAGTTGCTGGTTCTGCTCGCTGCCTTGCACAATGTATTTAAAATATATATAATCGTATATATATATATGTAATAAAAGCGCGTGCAACGAAAAACAAATAAGCTTATTTTTTCTAGATATTACAGATTTTATTTCGGTAAATCACTATTCGATACTAGATCGTAATTATAATTGTCCGCCCATAAACGAACTAACGGCACCGTTATATTGAATCATTGCCAATGCAGAAATGCAGCGCCAGTGGTGGCGGCCCATAGCGAAATTTCGGATGCTGAATAGGTGACAGTTATCGACTGTTCTCGCTGAATTAATTCTTGTGCTAATCAGTACCGTGTGGCCCCGCCCTTGCTAATTATAACGTCAAAGACTTTGTTCGGCATGCTATCAACGAGTTTTAGCAGGATCGAGATTTAGCAGGTGTTTGGTCGCTGTCACCTCCTCAGGCCTCCAACAAGGCCCCTTTTAGTGCTTCCACGGATGTATACTGTCGATTCCACGCATATACTCGTCGGACAAGAACGCCCCAGAGGTTCTCCATCGGATTGAGATCAGGAGAACATGCTGGCCACTCTAGGGTTTCAATGTCATGCCGTTCTAACCACGCACGTGTCCTAGCGCTGACGTGAATTCAAGCGTGGAAAGCAAATGTTACATCACACTAATGATAATTATGCACTTGCGCTTCTTTGTCTCATTACTCGTTATACGGCTCATGTTAAAGCCCGCCGCTTTATCCGACGTTTAGAACAACGCCCGTTACGATTTCGTTGAAACAGATTTCGAGGAGGAAATTACATAACAACGAACACGATACAGAAGATATAATGTTTTGATCTTTGCTCTTAACATTTCTCGAAAAATGATTCGACATCGAAAATAAATACACTTGCAATCTTCATCTGGTTGATCACCAAGCGGATGATATTATAAACTTGGACCGACATCGCCTCACTTATGGATGTTTTTTTTTGCATCAGGCAACTATAGACATTCATAACATATGATACAGTTAGTGATAACTCGAGACGTATGCAGTAACGAAAGATTCAAATCAAACTCCAAGCATGATATATGCTTTATAAATTTAACAGACACATGGGAAAACATCGTCTCGTAATTTGTGTACCTATCCTTGTCGCTGGCTTTAATACAGCCTTCGCAAAATCCTCATATGGGGAGCACGGGCACAAACAGGTAGTGTTGGAAACAGCATAAAGGGGGAATTCTTGAACAAATTCGGGAAATTCCGCTAAAACCATACTGTTGTTTATTAAGCTGCACATCTGGCCTGCCATCCTGGGGCCTGGAGATAGGAGATGTCGAAGGGTAAGCCTGCACAGCAGCGTTCAGGATAGCGTAATGCTTCCCATAAAGGTGAATTGCTGCGCGTGATGGAGACGCTGGATGTGTTTGGCTAAGTGAGCTTACAGATGAAACATTCAATATGTATGGTTGACTTCTCCTTTAACAAACAGAACAATTAGATGCGGATAAGAGTTATATCTACGTGTTACAAAAGAAACAAGAGAGAATTCATTCTTGAAGATGGATTCCTTCGAGGGTCACCTATTGTTTATTTGCTATAAACTAATTGTATGTCAATTATATAAAATATCATACTTATCCCGTCAGGCATACTCAGGCATTTAACACACGGAAGCAGCTGGCAAATGGGACCTTCAATATGAACGCCTTAACTTCAGTGAACGTTACTTAAGCAGTTCACTGACCAAACGGAACAGCAAATATTATAGACGAACTGGAATTATCTATCAGCAGTTGCTTTTATACAGTCAAGAAAATACGATTTCACTAGCACTTACGCCGTTACGTCAGCTCACACGTTCCGAAATGTGTTGAGGAAAGGAGACTCGTAAGTGTTTAATACCAACTTTTCTAGTTCCGCATTCAGTAGCAACTAGCGCGGATTCAGAACAGCGAAACATCCCTTGTGTGGTGGTAGCGGAAATAATGTATTGTGTAACGTTAGTTTCACTAACCTTGCTGGGTCTGGCGGAGGCCCAGCTAGCCAATGTAAGTTCATTGACTTAACGTTGGACGTAACCGAATCAATTCGTAAACCTGGCTGTAGACCTATATTAAATGTTTTTTTTTGGATTCAGTTAGAAACGGCAATGTTACGTTAATTTCGGTTAATTGAAGGAATTCGGAATATGAATGTCGTCTTCAAAGGCCTCAATTGTTGCGCTGTTTACGTTAGATTATAACGAGTTTACGGTGACCTCTTAGGTGATATGCTTTGCGTGAGCACTAAAAATCTATGTATTAAATATGAAAAAAATCTCACAAAGTTGCGGAAATCTTAAAATGCAAAATTAATACTACCGGCATGTATGACGTTTGAGGCAAGACACAACGAGGCCTTCGCAACCCTACATGGCCACTGTTAAGGAAATCACCTCCCGGCTAGTTGAAAGCAAATAAGGTGGAATATCCCAGACAAAATATATTTTTCTATTTATCTCGGTGATAGATGTATATGCCTGGATAACTTTTTGTAAAGCAGAAGTAACCCATATACAAATCGGCATCGCATAGTTCTCCAGAATAGTTTCGGTCCAAGGTAATTGAATATAAGGTCCGTATATTCAATTGTTGATTACTTCACTGTAGGGTGCCTCTGTGTGATGCGTGGTGGGAGATAGCTGATGAGAAGGAAGGAGGTTATAAATAGTCTACCTGTGCGAACCCCGTTGTTATTCGACGGCGACTGTTGTATGACTGTATTCTTCTCCAGGATATCCCTCAGAAGGCCAAACAAAGTGGAATGGAACACCTGGATGCGCCAACTTCGAAAGTACTATAGCTCTCTAGCGAGAATCGCGGGCAGCCTTGAAATCCACGAAGATTGAATAGAGTGCCTGCCTCTGACGCTTCGATACTGCCTCTATTATCTTCCACGGTAGCATCGTTAACCGGTTTACTCAGAATCTGTGTTGCTCATCTGATGGAGCTTCGCGAAACTCTAAGTCCGGAATGACACATCGGCAGAGAACATGGTCGATAATAACTCATTTTTTCCCAATTCCTCTCGACGACTTTGGGTCGTTCGGATCTCCCTCTCCCGGAAGCCATCGCTTCCTTGATGTGCTCTTGTTATACTGGGCAACTCTATCTTGCCGGTCTTGAGTTCCGAAGCCGTATATAGCGGGTTCGAGCAGCTTCTTGTAGAACTTTCAGTGCGCGCTTCTCGTCGAATTCCAATTCACCTCGTTTTCGACAGCCTCAGTCGAAGGGTCGAATGCTTTGGTTCTTGGCACTAGATTCTTCAAAGATGCTTGCTATTTCTTGAGCTCTTTCACTTGGAAGAGGATGCGCATCGCCCAGGAGCTCTTCGATGTTCCGTCACGGCCTGGTACACGAGGGGCGTCTTGGGGCAATGCATTTATTGAGTGTAGAGTTGAAAAAGTAATTATAAGACTCTACTTCCTCGTAGTTTCTATATAGGAATATATTGCTGGCTGCTTCTTGGAGCTTGTAGGAGTTCAGCATCCGACTTTCATTGCGACTTCTTTGTTGTTGACATATGAGAGCTGTCAGGATGATGTTTACTCAATATTGGTTCGTGTCATGTCAGCGGCTAGCGAAGTGGATTTTGTACTCCTACTTATATCACTTAATCTATGCTATCTAGTCGTCACAGATGAATCCATTGGTCCTCCAAGTGTTTAGTCTCCGAATGTGAGAAAACCCAAGGTCTTCTATTGTCTCCATCAATCTTTCGGATTTTCTGAGGTGGATCGAATCCAACGTTGAGATCGTCGGCGACGATCGTCGGTCTTGTAGAGTCGAAGAACTGACAGTATCGGATCAATTTCCCTACCAACCCTTTAGTCCTATCTGCTCCCGGCGGACGTACATGCATGGCGATAATATAAATTCGGCGCGAATTCACGGTACGGAAGCAATGAGCGCAATGTCGGCTACTCCACCGCTTGTTCTACCTGGGTGATACTGATACGCATTGGAAGACAATAGACTGCATGTAATTTAGATCGCGAAACTGGAGCCAGGACCAGAGGCACCCTCTAGTGAAGTTCATTATATACAAGAACGATCCGGGAATGTACAGTAAGAGTAAGTTGCATTTAAAGGGGTCCGTCTTATGAAGCAATGCCGAAAGCAGTGCCATGGACGTTGAATGTGGCTGTGAGTCAGCCGGGAAAATTTACTTAGGTTGCATTTAAAGGCCTACGGGCATGACGTAGTGGTTAGGGGAGGCAGTGTTAGAATCAAAGGCAATAAGAATTCTGGGGCTTTGTACAACCACCCTGTTGACCACAGAATCGTTTACGTACGGGAAACGGAAAGTAGGTCCTAGAGAGAAGGTCTGGGGAGAGAGGGAAGGGAAGCAGCTGAGAGTCAGCTAACCACGTCACGGTCATGATGTTGTTATGCATGTTAGCATGGCAGTATCCCCCTTTATAAAAAAAGTTGCATTTAAAGGGGTCCGTCTTATGGAGCAATGCCGAGAGCAGTACGGTGGACGTTAAATGATGGCTGCGAGTGAGCCCGGGATATTGACTAGGTTCCATTTACAGCAGGCTCATGGAACCCTTCAGAATTGTTACGTCGACATCGGCCTGTAAATCAACAGGGCAAAGACAGAAGACATGAAATTCAGAGGGGGGGGGGGATTATATCATATCATAATCAAATGTTTATTCTCGGAACTGCAATATACATACATATGCTTAAGTTATCGATAAAAAAAAAGTAAAAAGGTTGTAAAAAAAAGTAAAAAGGTTGATTGCACCTCGTTTGGCTATTGCCATTTGACACAAATGTATGACCTCAACGAAGTCGAACAGAATGTGAAGTCAAAACAGCCAATACAATATGTACATTTATACACCACATCCATTGTGTATGTGAGTATTAGTAAATCATCGAGAGAATCACAAGTTAGTTCCTGTTGCCGTCTTAGGCGCACGCGAATTAACACGCATTATATACCAACAATTATATACCAATTAACACGCATTATTATCAACTACCGATTCACTCTGACTGGATGGAGAGCTTTTTGTTAGGTTGCCAAATGGGGTTAGGTACTATGTGGGACACCCCGGAGCCACTTCCTCAACTGGTCCATGTGATGGGGCGCAACTGGCATCACTTTGGGATACTTAAGAGGTATCTCCTCTTCTGTAAATCTTAGTCTCCTCGTCCCTTCCAGCTCTTTTTTTTTCTTTTGCGGTGCGATTTCGAGGAGGTGCTCTTCCATTTGTCTTCTATCATGGCCAGCACCTCGTTCGCCTTCTGCTCGAGCTCATTCTTCGTCCTGGTGATGATCATCACCGCAAGGTCGTCTGCATATGCCCTTTAGGCTGGTCAGGCATCCCCTTTATCTAGGACCCTCTTGATAGCCACGAGGGAGCCATATTGTGCTTCAGAAAGGGCTTGCCTTTCTCCAATCTCTTGTTCAAGCCTGCGAATGATACCGTTTCCTATGACTTCGGCCGTTTTGTTGAGCAGGCAGATCTGACGATAGGATAGTCTTGGTCCCCGATTTGGGAATCAGGGCCAAGTCCGCCTCTTTCCATGCCCTGGGAATCTCGGAAGAGCCTGTTTATGAGGCCTCTGAAGAGCTCCGGCCACCTTTTGATCAGTATCTTCACGACGTCTGGGGTGACCCTATCTGGGCCGGGGCCTTACCGGGGGTTAACCTCTGTCTCGACTTCTCAATCATCTCTGATGGTACCTCTAGCGTGACGTCCTCGGCCGCTTGTATCGGGTTCGAGTCTCCGGGTGCCTACCCTTTCTCTTCTCGGTTTGGCGGGAAATTGCAGCTATAGATCACCGCCACTCCATCAAGTTCGTTAACTCTTCCGTCCACCTTCCATCCAGCTGAACCCTTGGTTCGGCCCCATGTTTGCAGGCTGCTCAATGACGAATGCAGAGGCTACGTTTAACCTCTGCACTGCCTCACAGGGCATGTCATGGGCATCCTACAGTAGGTTTTACAAGAACCATGCCGAGGAAATAGTATAATAGAATACCGATTCTTCGTCGAGTTGCACCGACACGAGATAGCAAAAGTAGATCCCCTGTTCTTCACTACACAAGTGATGATTGACAGCAGCTGGAACCTCCCCATTTGCTCGAATCGCCATACAATGATCCGGTTTGCCGCACATGGGTTGTACCACCTGCTATGCGGGACGCAAGGCTGTCACGAACCTTTGTAAACAGTGCGGAGCCAGCTGCGGGGAGTATAATGCAAACTCATGTAGACGGATACCTCCTTTCATCTGAGTGTTTCTGAGCTTGTATTGCTCTATTGGCAAATGTGTTTTTACTTAAACGTGGAACTTCACATACTAAATGTGACTTTCAGATTAATAAAGGCGAGGGGGAGCTCTCCATTCATCTGTTGCAGGCCACTGTTAAGAACAATGAGAACATCATCCACTCGGTGTACAGCATTGCTTCCGCACTTGGCATGTGTCTTTTGGGTGCCCAAGGTAAATATTTTACTTCCACAACCGAACAACTACTGCTGCGAGTGAAGTTAATTAATCTAACAGCAAACACGCGCAAATGAGTGCTGTCTGCATTGGCACCAAAATACTTGAGTTGATTTCTTCTTTCGTTTGTTATCACTATTTACTAGAATTTTGCACAAAAATCATATTTAGGACGAGGAGCGGTATTCTATTTTTGAGAACTGCCATAGGAATATACTTAATTTTTTTGAGACATAGCTTACAAACAACCAACTTGCTGTTCCGTTGATTTCAATGGATATTTACTTAGTTCGACAAGCTTTTGACGATGCAATCAAGAAGCTTACACGATATGTTTTTTTCTTTAGGCACAACGCTAACATCTATGAAATCGACGATGGGTATCGCTGCACTAAGCGACGCAGATGTCAAAGCAGGCTTCAAGAAATCCACCGAACAGGTAGAAAATCTCCGTAGAAAACCTCATCTTGATGGCGTCTTTATTTATGTAACTTAATGTTTGGTCTGCGCTTAGCTTACAATCTGAAACCTGTGTCTACGCTAATTGTGGACTACGATTTATGCGGTGTTCTTGCTAGGATTGAAATAATTGTATGAGATGAGAATGTGCTCAGGTCCGTGTATATCTGATGTGTGTATGTTTTTTTCATTTACAGCTCAGCCTTGTAGGATCGGCATTTGGTGATGGATTCGTTATCAACACAGCCAACCGCATATACGTCAATAAGACTTTCTCCATTGCTACTTCGTACATTAACGACGTCGTTGATGTTTTCCAAGCTGGAATCGAAACGGTCGACTTCGACGGTAGACCACCACCTCTTGGGCTTGCTTCGAATTTGCACACTAGTGTCATGCGTACTACTGCGCTGTACGGTGTTCAAACTCAGGAAATCAGAAATATATCCAAATGTAACTTCTAACAAAATATTGAATATGTGCATATAGGTTTAATAACTGTAGACCTATTAATGTGTTGCATTCTTATGACCAATTAACATCCTTAACAGTGTTAAAGTTGAGTATCTTTTATTTTTGAGCAGGCAACGCTGAAGGAGTCAAGGATGACATTAATGATTTCGTGAGCGACAACACCCATGGTCTCATACCTAACATTCTAACTTCTACTCTTCCGGAAGACACCCTGATGGCTCTGGTGAACGCACTCTATTTCAAAGGGAACTGGCCACTTGAAATGAACAACTCGACGTCAACTGAGCGGTTTAATGCTCATCTCTGGTACGAAGTACTTTAGACGTTTAACCAAGATTTAAAGAGCAACGTGGGTAGACGCACATGTCCGGGTTTTGAAACGGTCCCTTAGAGACGTACCAATTAAAAACTACTAAATCACTGAGCCGTTCAATTAATAAAAAATGCTGTGACACCCGTTGACTACAGGGTGTCTGGAGAATTAACAACTTCATGAGAAACTAACTATATTTTAATGGTTTCGAAAAATATAGTGTCTACGTTCCGCAAATACATGCTCAGATAGTACCGTGTATTTGAAAAGAGCGGACGTCAGGGTTCGTTCAAACTAAAATTACTAACTAAACTATTGAAGTCCTGGTGGGATATTACCTCCCCCCGCCCAGACTAGTGGAGATGGCACTAGTGAATTGTAGGGAATTAAACTTCTTCTGAAATGATATGTTTTGTCAATTTTTCTATTCGTTCTTGGTTCTAAAATATATGTTACTGTTTGAGTACGTATTTACAGAACAAAATAGACTAAGATTGCATGGTGGGTTTCCTTCAAGTCCGTCAAAATTCGATCATTTGTGTAACTATGCCAACATCCTACACTTACACTTTTTGATTAATTTAATCACTCATGATGAGTGGGTGTGTGTCATGGCTGGTTTTTGAACATATACAAACACTAATTTTTAGTTTCCACCGTAACGCGGGGAAACCAGAATACCTGCTTGTCGTCGAAACAACCTAGAATAAGAGCGGCTTGCCAGCAGTTCCCAAAATCGAATATAAATACAACTTTTGTTGAAGTGAATTATAATGGCAACTGAGGCTGTAAGCGGAGAATTAATAATTTATTCTGCAGGATGCGGGCAGATCTTTCAGATTATTCGTACGACAATTGCATTTCGGACTTTGCCAGGTGCCTTAGTGTTTTGCCAAGTAGGCTAACCGTAAAACTACAATAAGACAACCTGGGAGCTACAAAACACATAGAAAGTCTGGGATAAAAGCCCAGTTTCGGATTCATGATAACTCCCAAATACCTTCGCAAACTACACCATACGTAGTGCTCCTCAGAGTGTTTCATGGATCACAGAGTTCAAGTATATATTTAAGACGAATCCCTTCTCAATTATAGGTGTCACTAGTTTTTGCCACTAGTGCTGGGCTAATCGAAATTATATTACCGCGAATGCAAACGTGGTTTTAATAGCGGCTCTTCTCTATACGTCTTGAGTATTACGTTGAAAAATATTACGTGTGCTCAACCATTCTACCCGTGGCACTCCTGGCTCAAATGCACATCTTGCTAATCCTACTATTTGCCGGTCAGCACAATTTATCTGTCTTTTTCTCCTGAGAATGCACAAAGGGACAATTTTTGGAAATACTTTCTTCAGCACGTCTCGATCTTTTGTCACGACAGATCCTTTCGAAAGCTCCAAGAGTAATTTCGAGGTGCGCTCGATAATAATGGTAATGCAGTCATCGGATATAGATGAGTCGGTTTCTACCGCAGCCTTCACGCTATAATATTAAAGAGCTGCTGGCTACCCACAGAGTGCGGCAGGTTTCCTCTGGTACTCTGTCACAATAATGCCAATATTCCCACTGGAGAAATTTAAAACGTTTATAAAGCCCGATAAAAGCCGGTCGCCAACCACGGGCTACCACCAACTGCTAATTTCCTCAAAGGAGTCTATACACGCCACGGCGGATAAGCGCGCAGAATCCTTCCTTTTGCTGTGTCTTTCCCTTGCTGTGCAAAGAGGCAATACCATCGCCTTCCTCGGGAAAATGACGGCCTTGGCCTGATACCCTATCCCCAGCTACTTCCCTGATTCTTGTATATTTTAAGACGCACAATCATAATAAATATCCGACATAGAGTTAAAACGATAATTATTTTTTTAGGTTTTTTTCATTTTAATTAAATGTACAATTGGGATAAATCAGTACTGCTGATTTTCTGGGACTCTGGGGAGGAGATACACTCTCAGCAGAGGATGGTGGTTTTAGCAGGCAGAGGCGTTTTGTCATCCACGTCAACCCTGCATTGGATCGGCCCACTTTCATGGAGATTGGAAGGTGTCTCTGGTGGTGTCCGTGCGTTTGAAGAAAATTTCCTCCTCTCAAAAAAAAGATGTACTGCTGATTCTCCCCGGAGCTTCACAAGCATCACACTAACTTTCATATATTTGAATTGAATATTTGTAGCCTTTCATCTCAACGTGCGATTGGCCCGACAACCGCAAACCCCGCTCCTGTTAGCACGGCAGCTAGCAGAATCAAGACTATTCCTGATACTATCATTCGCCCACCTCCTCTGGGTCAGGCTGCTAGTTGGATCCAGGAGAAAGCCCGATATAACTACGTGGATTCTTCGGATTTGGAGGCGAGTCTCGTTGAGCTGCCGTATACGCCTAACAACAAGTCAAGCGACGCCGCATCGATGATAATCATTTTCCCTCAGACCAAACATAAATGCAACATATCTGGATGGGTTAAGAGCAAACTCGAGTGGAATAAGATTGTGTCTGCCATCCAGGCCATGACACGAGTAATGGTTAACGTCACCATTCCTCGGATGAAGGTGGAATCGAAATTCGAACTGTCCAGCACGTTAGCAGCACTCGGTATGGGGCCGGCTTTCTCAAATGGGGCGAATTTTAATGGAATGGCCGAGTCTGGCATCGCGGGCATCAAAATTGATCAAGTTATACACCAAGCAAAGGTAATAAGACCACACATTTTTTAGAATTTCTTTTATTAAAACCATGAAAATCTCAACCAATCCAATTAGATTCACGCAACCATCTTGAAGAAAGATTACACAAGTAGTTCTGAGGCACTTCGAATGGAGTTGTAGAATGCATTCAGCAAGTGTGCTAACTTGTTTAAACATCATCGAAATTCAAGGTTCAAAATATGCCCTAAGTTCAAATTTAGTGTCCCAAGTTTACTCAAGTTAAAGTTGTCCGTTGTTCATTCGTGCAAACAGGTGACTAGATTCACGGTGCTTGTTAGGTTGGTAAGATGGCCTCTGATGGCCGTATTCGGAAAAGTTCTGACGTGATTTCTATTTCAGATGATCGTTGATGAAAAAGGAACAACTGCAGCAGCTGCCACAGTCATCAATGCAATAACAACCTCGGTAATAGTAGGACCCGTTGTCCAGATGTTCGTGAACCGTTCGTTTGTAGCACTGATCATATTGCGCCAGGAAGGGGGAAAGTCGATCGTACCTCTCTTCAGCTCAGTCGTCAATAAACCCTAATTGTGCCAAAACGACTAATCCGCTTATACCGCTGTTGAGATCAAATGGCAATAAAGCACAACGACTTAATAATTAACTCGTTATTTTGTATTTAATGATAGTACGAATCCTAAGGGTGAACTATTATAGTTTGGTATATGTACACATATATGCAAGCTGTCGGTGAACTAACTTGAATAGCTACGTGTCCAAGAGTAAAACGCGCTAGCGTGAACTGAAAAAGTCGAGCAGATCATATAAGACAGACTTAACGCTAAAATAGGCGAGAATCAGATGCGGAATACGGCTTCCGGAAAAGGCGCTCCACCCTGGACGCCCTGCGTCGGGTCATACGGCGAGCCAGGGAGGAATCTGGGAAAATACGACGGACTCGGGGGTTCATCCTCATCATCCTGCTGGACGTTAAAAACGCGTTGGACACGGCTAACTGGGAGCAGTCGTGAGGAGGCTGCAGAGAAAGCTATTATAGTATCTAACGGGATTCAACGGATTCGTTCCTCGTGCCTGGGAGAGTGAGCTCTGGTCCCTGGGGGCCGGAGCAGGAGGTCACTGCCTGTGTCTTCCAGGATTCGACTCTGGGGCCCGTACTCTGGAACCTTGCTTATGACGTAGATCTGTAAATCGATATACCGGACGGCGTTGAGTTCCTTCCTTACGTGGATGACCTGGCGGTGACAGTCGCGGCGAGAACGAATGGCACCCTAGAAGGCACAGCCAATGGAGTAGGGTAGTACAGTGGATGGATTTCCACTATCTCTAGCTTGTACCTGCTAAGATGGAGGCAATGTTCCACGCGCTCTTCCTACTTAACAAGTAGGAAGAGCGCGTGGAACATCAATCTCTTTCTCGATGGTTGCTTTATAGAGATCACGTGGGAGGCGAAAGACCTCGGAGTCATTCTTCACCAAAGTCTAAGCGACCTGACGCACATCAGGTACGCCACAGCTAAGGCTCAGCGAGTATGCCCTCATTGAGAGGAGTGTCGGAGGAGAAAAGGAGACTGCTGGCATAGGTAGCTGAGTCTAGGGTCCTCGACAGCTTACTAGTATGGGTGGACATGGCGCTGCGTATTGCAAAGAGTAGGGGGATGTTGAGGTCCGTCCAACGGACGCTAGCAATCAGGGTGAGCCGAGATTATTAAGCTAAAGGAGAGTAAAGAAAGAGACAAAGTTCGATAGGACACCGTACGAAACGCTGCCGAAAGATCGAGGAGGTCGAGACAGCGGGGGAGAGACTGAAGTCGGGCAACGCAAACGGTCCAGTCGGCATACCACCCGCATCGACAAAGCTGCTATTCAAAGAATTTCCTGCTATTCAAGGGTTCCACAAAGCTCAATCCTTGGTCCCCTGCTCTGGAACATCGGGTACGACGGAGTCCTGAGGATCAGGCACCTTCCTCCGCGGGTAGACCTGATCTGAGTCTCTGCACCGACGTCTCGCGCGTGCATCAAGGGGACCCTCAGGAGAACTCAGCGGACGCTGGCTCTCCGAGTCGCGCAAGTATACAGAACGGTGAGCACTTAAGCTGCTATGGTTCTCGCTGGAACGGCACCCTGGGACCTCAAAGCTGAACAGCGACGGAGGCGATTCATGGAGGGGAGGTTCGACTGGGAACAGACCCTAGCTGCCTGGCAAGCAGAATGGGCCAGCATCCCTAGTCTCGCTCCCGGGGCGGCAGCGAGGAATGTCATACCGGACATCAAGGCGTGGCTAGAAAGACCAGGTGGGAAAATAACCTACGTCCTTTCCCAAGTTATCACAGGGCACGGGGACTTCAAATCTTACCTCCGCAGAATTGGTAAGACCCCGTCGGACATCTGCGTGCTGTGCGATGCAGGAGTCTAGGTCGATCCTAAGTGCGTGAAAGAATTTATGTACAGAATATAAATAGTGGCCCTTCTATGGTGCCCTATGGATATCCATAAAGTTGCCATTCCGCGAGATGAGAGACGCGCGCTGACTCGAACGCGGAAAGTACGACGCAATCCGTTTGACTTTGCCAGATCCTGCTTCATCACCTAGACGGAACTTTAATACGTTGTTGTGCAACTTTAATACGTTGTTGACAGCCTCGATTGCAAATTCCAAATCAAAATAGAGCACACCGAAGCCCGTAGAACGGTGACCGGTTAGCGATTCACCGTTTTGACTTTTATTAGGGGGTTTCAACACCGTGTACACACATTTTGAGGGGTGCGACGATGTAGACAAGCCAGATATCACAAAAATTTAGGCAGTGCTTTGAATTCACATTATATCTGTCGCAAAAAAGCCACTACTAGATTATTACTTAGATAGCTGAAACAAAAGCCTTTCAATGAGTATGAGTACAGAATAGGAGCGTTGACAACAGCATAAAGGGGGAATCCTTGAATAAATTCGGGAAACTCTGCCAAAAACAATACCAGCTGCTTATTAAGCAGCACACCTGGCCTACTGTCCTTCGGCATAGAGCTATCTGCTATAGAGCAGATGTTGAAGGCCAACCCTATACAGCAGATATCAGGACCTAACGCATCTGATAGAAATGAATTGCTGCGCGTGATGGAGACGCGACGCTGGATGTCTTTGACTAAGTGGGACTTGCAGATGAAACATTCATCTTGTATGGTCGACTTCTCTTTTACCTAACAGAACAATTAGATGTAGATAAGAGTTGTATCTGCGTGTTATTAAAGAAGCAAGGAGGAATTCATTCTTGAAGATGGATTCCTTCGGGAGTGAGTAGCTCACTGCTGTTGTTCATTTGCTACGAACGCTGTGTATGCCAATTGATTATACTTTATCTTGTCAGGCATATTCATTCATTTAACGTACGGAAACAGCTGGCAAATGGGACGTGTAATGGGATGTCAAATGGGATGGGTTTCAGTATGAACGTCTTTAAGGCGGCTTTACTCTATGATACGAACTCTCTATAGAACCTAGTATTATTATTAATATTTCATTGTAACTTATAAGCACCCCAGTTTCTAAACACCGAATTCGTTCGAACACCGAACAGTTCACTGTTCCAAAATGAAATCGTCCACAATTTAATTCACTACTTAAGCAGTTCACTGACAAAACGGAACAGAAAATATTATAGACGAACTGGAATCATCTATCAGCAGTTGCTTTTATACACTCAAGAAAGTATGATTTCACTAGCACTTACGCCGTTACGTCAGCTCACGCGCTCCGAAATGTGTTGAGGGAAGGACACTAGAAGTGTTTAATACCAACTTTTCTAGTTCCACATTCAGTAGCAACTAGCGCGGATTCAGAACAGCGAAACATCCCTTGTGTGGTGGTAGCAGAAATAATGTATTGTGTTGCGTTAGTTTCACTAAGCTTGCTAGGTCTGGCGGAGGCCCAGCTAGCCAGTGTAAGTTCATCGCCTTCATGTTGAATCAATTCGTAAACCTGACTGTATTACTATATTTAGATGAAAACGTGTTATTTTTGGCTCAGGTTAATATAGGCAACGTTGATTGATTATGAAAATCGACTTCAAAGACCTTTTCGGCACAATTGCCGTGTAATTTGCGTGTCGTGACTCTGCAGTGACCTCTTAAATTAATCTTAAAGCAAAATACCAGAAAACTACCTGCATGTATTTGTGAGAAACGTACGACGGTCATCACCGCAAGCTCTTCCCTTAAAAATATAGTTTGATGAATTTCGTACAATACAATATATAATAAATATGTGTTGTAGCTTCCTTCTGAAGTTCTTCTCGGTCAAAGCGACACGTGTTATGCAAATGACAAAATTAAACTAGTAGAACTATTAGCCCTACTGTGTTATAATGTGTAGGACAAGGCACAACGGGTTGTCCATCCAGTCGGAACGAAGGTAGAGAACGTTACCTCTCAGCAAGTTTGAAAGTAAATAAAGTGGTATAGATATACGTACATGCTGGATAGCTTTTCTGAAGCAGGAGTAATCTATATACAAATCGGCATCGCATCGTTCTCCTAAATAGTTTCGGTCCGAATTAAGTTTTTTTTTTACTTTACTTACTTCGTAAATAAAGACTCATTTGTTGAGTACTTCACTGAAAAAATGTCCCTACCGTTAATGAAAAGGGAGAAAAGAAGAAGGGCACAAATTATCTGTCTGTGCGAATCCTTTTATTTATTTGGCGACGACGTCCTCGGTCACTCCGTCGCCAAGGATAACTCTATTATCTTGCCGATACCGCTCAAAAGGGCCAACAAGGTCTAATTGAACACAGGCAGACTTGAGATTCACGAGGATTTAATAGTGTGCCTAGCGGGCACGCCTTCGATTTGCTCTGATCTGTGCTACTCATCTGGTAGCGTTGCGCGGAATTAAAAGCGGGGGATGACAGGTCAGAATGGGAAAATGGTTAATGGTAACAAATTCACACTGCTATTTTTAGCAATTCCTCTCCACGACTTTGGGTCGTTCGGATCTCCTTCTCCCGAACTGGGCGATCTTGCTGGTCTTGAATACCGAAGCCTTTTGCAAGGGGTTCATGCAGCTTCTTGTGGAAGATCCAGTTCCCGCTTTTCGTCGAATTCCGCTTCAACTCGCTTTAGACAGCCTCTGTCGAATGCTTCGGTTGTAGCCACTAGATTCTCCAAAGATGGTTGCAATTTCTTCGGTTCTCTCCCTTGAAGGAGGATGCGCATCGCCGGGGCTGTATTTCACCACGGCCTGGCACGCGGGGGGCGTCACGGGGCAATATATTCCTTGAGCGCAGAGTTGAGAAAGTAATGGTAAGACTCTAGTACAGGGTTGTCTCTATGTAGGAAGATACTCATACCTGCCTTTTGGAGCTTATTGGAGTCCAGCATGCGGCCTCCATTGCGACATATTTTTTGATGGACAAACAAGAGCTGTCAGGATGATATTTAGTGTCATGGGGTCGTGCCATGTCATCGGCTCGCCTTCGCGAACTGGACTTTCTACGCCGTCTTGTTTTGTTCAATCTTTGCTGATGTTTGTGACGAGTATGTCTATCACAAATGAGGTCCCTTAAGTGTTTAGTCTCCGAATCTGGGATAACCCAAGTCCTTTTATTATCTCCATGGAGGCAATCCTTCGAGTTTTCTGAGGTCGATCAAATCTAACGTTGACATCGTCAGCGACGATCGTCGGTCTTGTAAAGTCGAAGAATTGACAGTATCGGACCGATTTCTCTACCAACCCGTCGGTCCTTTCTACGCCTGACGGGAGGACGTACCTACAGAGCTATAAAATAAAGCCTGTCCTCCTCAAGTACCACACAATTCCCGTCTGCGCTAATGTTGAGTAGACAGATAATTCTAAAACTTTTTATGTAAAAATGCGAATGTTTATGAAGATGCATTTTATGTAGCATACCTATATTTTAACATTTTGTCATTCTCCTCCACTCATCTGAGTGTTTCTGAGTCTCGTATTGCATTATTGGCAAATGTGTTTTTACTCATTAAGTGGACCTTTACATACAAAATGTGACTTTCAGATTAATAAAGGCGAAGGGGAGCTCTCCATTCGTCTGTTGCAGGCCACTGTTAAGGACAATGAGAACACCATCCACTCTGTGTACAGCATTGCTTCCGCTCTTGGAATGTGTCTTTTGGGTGCCCAAGGTGCATATTTCACTTCCACAATCGAACAATTTCTGCCGCGAGTGAAGATACTTAATCTATTATAACCGGAAACACACGCAAATGAGTGTCGTCTGCATTGGCACCACAATACTAGAGTTGATTTGTTCTTTCATTTGTTATCACCATTTACTAGAATTTTACACGAAAATCATTTGTAGGACGAGGAGACGGTATTCTATCTTTGAGAATTGGCATAGAAATATACTTGATTTTTTTCAGACATGGATTTCAAACAATCAACTTGATGTTCCGTTGATTTGAATGGATATCTACTTAGTTCGACAAGCTTTTGACGATGCAATCAAAAAGCTTACACAATACGTTTTTTTCTTTAGGCACAACGCTTACATCTATGAAATCGACGATGGGTATTGCGGCACTAAGCGACGCAGATGTCAAAGCAGGCTTCAAGAAATCCACCGAACAGGTAGAAAATCTCCGTAGAAAACCTCATCTTGATGGCGTCTTTATTTATGTAACTTAATGTTTGGTCTGCGCTTAGCTTACAATCTGAAACCTGTGTCTACACTAATTGTGGACTACGATTTATGCGGTGTTCTTGCTAAGATTGAAATAATTGTATGCGATGAGAATGTGCTCAGGTCCGATGTATATCTGATGTGTGTATGTTTTTTTCATTTACAGCTCAGCCTTGTAGGATCGGCATTTGGTGATGGATTCGTTATCAACACAGCCAACCGCATTTACGTCAATAAGACTTTCTCCATTCCTACTTCGTACATTAACGACGTCGATGATGTTTTCCAAGCTGGAATCGAAACGGTCGACTTCGACGGTAGACCACCACTTCTTGGGCTATCCAGACAATATACGATATGGCGCACAATTGAATTACCATAATATAGTTAATTAATTTTTGGCATGGGCTTCCTTGGAATTTTCACACCAGTTTTATGAGCACTATTGCGCTTTACGGTCTTAAAACTGAGAAAATCATAAATATATCCAAATGTTAACTTGTAACAAAATATTGAATATGCTCATATTGGTTTAATAACTGTAGACATAGTGATGTGCTGCATTCTTATGGTCAATTAACATCCTTAACAGTGTTAAAGTTAAGTATCTTTTATTTTTGAGCAGGCAACGATGTAGGAGTCAAGGATGACATTAATGAATTCGTGAGCAACAACACTCATGGTCTCATACCTGACATTCTAACTTCTACACTTCCGAAAGAAACTCTGATGGCTCTGGTGAACGCACTCTATTTCAAAGGAAACTGGCCACTTGAAATGAACAACTCGACGTCAACTGAGCGGTTTAATGCTCACCTTTGGTACGGAATACTTTAGACGTTTAACCAAGATTTAAAGAGCAACGTGGGTAGACGCATATGGTATTTGAAAAGCTCCCTTAGGGACGTACCAATTAAAAAGTACTAAATCATTGAGCCGGTTAATTAAAAATAGGCTGTGACAGCCGTTAACTACAGAGTGTGTCGAAAGTTAGCAACTTCATGGGAAGCTAACTAAAGTTTAACAGTTTCAAAGGAACCTGCCATGCAATTGTTTTCTCTCTCTTTTCCGTAAATACATACTCATATAGTACCGTGTATTTGAAAAGAGCGGACGTCAAGGTTCGGTTCAAACTAAAATTGCTAACTAAGCTATTAAAGTCCTGGTGGGTTATTACCTCCTCCGCAGACTAGTGGAGATGACACTGGTGAATTGTAGGGAATTAGACGTCTTCTGAAATGACATGAGCATGATGCATTTTTCTATTCGTTCTTGGTTCTAAAATATATGTTACTATTTGAGTACGTATTTACAGAACAAAATAGATTAAGATTGCATGGTGGGTTTCCTTCAAGTCCGTCAAAATTCGATCATTTGTGTAACTATGCCAACATCCTACACTTACACTTTTTGATGAATTTAATCACTCATGATGAGTGGGTGTGTGTCATGGCTGGTTTTTGAACTTATACAAGTACTAAATGTAATTTCCACCGTAACGCGGGGGAATCAGAAACAACATAAGATAAGAAGGCTTGCCAAGATCGAATATAAATACAATATTTACTGAAGGGAATTATAATGGCAACTGACGCTATAGACGGTAGGAGAATGTAGTACTTATCCAGTTTTCTCAGATTATTCGTATGACGATTGCATTTCGGACTTTGTCAAGTGCCTTAAACTATTTGGCCACGTAGGCTGACCACAATACCTACTACAATAAGCCAACTTGGGAACTACAAAACCCACAGAAAGTCTGAGATAAAACTCAGGCCTCCTGACCACAAAATATCGGAATATTGTACTGCAACACCCAACGGAAACTGAATAGTGAAAAAGTAATTTGCTCAGAGGATTTTTGATCAGAGCACTCAGGGTCCAGTTTCGGATTCATGATAACTCCCAAATACCTGCGCAAACTACACCATACGTAATGCTCAGAGTGTTTCATGGATCACAGAGTTCAAGTATATATTTAAGACGAATCCCTCCTCAATTATAGGTGTCACTAGTATTTACCAGTAGTGCTAGGCTAATTAAAATGATATTACCGCGAATGGAAACGTGGTTTTAATAGCGACACTCCTCTTTACGTCTCCAACGAGTGTTACGTTGAAAAAGATTGCTTGTGCTCAACCATTCCACCCGTGGCACTCCTGGCTAACTTACCTTCACTCAACATGGACTTGAGCTTGAAAAAACCGAGAATTTTCCGTGGCCAAACAGTAAGCTCAACTTCACATCTCCCCCATCTTACTATTTATCGGTCAGCGCAATTTATGCGTCTTTTCCTCCTGAGTATGTGCAAAGGGACAATTTTCGGAAATATTGTCTCCAGCACGTCTCGATCTCTGGTTACGACGGATTCTTTCGAAAGGTCCAGCAGTAAGTAAGCTCCAGTAATAACTACCTTAAAAACTAGTAACTTTCGTGGTGCGTCGGGTAATGGTCCTAAGGCCTCGAAAACCGATGGCGTAATTCTAAATTCGCTTCCGAGGATAGTGCACTTGATCGTCTTAGGTGGCTTCGCTTTAGAGGCAGCACCTCCCGCTTGACGAGCCACATGTGTCGCTAGCATGTGTGCGGGTGTGACATCCAACAGGAGAATCTTTCCATATGCTGTAAGGATAACACCGCCAGGTCGCTTGCCCTCATCAGATGATCGATAAGTCGGTTCCTACCGCGCCACCAGCATTCAAACTATAATATTAAAGAGCTCTTCGCTACTCGTAGAGTGCGGCAGGTTACATCCGGGCACTCTGTCATAACAATGCCAATACTCCAACTGGAGAAATCTAAAACGTTTATAAAACCCGATTTATCCAATACCAATACGATCATATTCTATTGTTTGTCGCGGTGAATGGCCACCACGGCCTATCATGCTAGCACACTGTCGGTCGCCAGCCACCGGTATCCATTGCACAAGGAAGCCGCAGGGCCTCGACGCTGCGGACGGCTACCGCCCTGACGGCCTCACCCTCATCCACTTCTACCGAGCCCAGCACTTCGTTTAGGGCGGCACGATGGTTGACACTTTAGTACCTTCTCATGTCACCCCCTGTGTAGCCACCCTCAGACAACACACATACGCAGCACAACAGGCAACACACCTCTTCTCCACTCTTGCCTTCAAAACCCTAGGTCATAGACCCCCTCACTGGTAATTTCCTCGATCTATCAGGGACTGATCCACGCCACCGGGGATAAGCGCACAGGATCCTTTCTTCTGCTGCTCCTCTTCCTTACTGTGCAGTCCCCTGGATGGTCGTTAAGTGGTGAGCGTCTTAGACTACTAGACCGGAGGGACACGTGTGTGTTGGGTTCAAATCCTGTCAGACGCTTTGGAGAATCTTTGGAGTTCTTTATCATCTTTCTTTATCTGAGGATTCTCTTCAGGTACGAGTAAGGCAGAGAATAAGCAAAGATGGCCCAAACAGGTCCTCATAGTAAAACCTAAAGGTTAAAAGCTGAGGCCTGTCAGATTGGGGAACAGCTGAGGGTCAGCTCGAAAAACAGTTTCCGTACTGTGCAGAGAAGCAACAGTGTTCACGATCGCCTCCCTCGGGAATTATTGTGTATTTTAAGACGCACAATCATAATCAATATCCAACATAAAGTAAAACGGCAATTTATTGTTTAGGTTTTTTTTATTTTTTAATTAAACATCTTATTGGAATAAGTCGGTACTGTTGATTTTCCCGGGGCTTTAGAAATATTACACTAACTTTGGTAAATTTGAATTCATATATTTGTAGCTCTTCAGTTAAACCGGAGATTGACCCACCATGTGCAGA